>CM062808.1:906555048-907755048 GCA_031772625.1 Pinus tabuliformis
TTTAAATATTCATTTTAATTTTTTACTCCAAAAATGGTGAATCATTCCCCATGGTTGACATCATTATCTTGAATCCTATTGGTTCTTATAAATTTCATTTTGGTTGCACATTTTTCTTAGGAGGCCCATTTTAGACCTCAAAATTCCCCTAATGAAAGTCATGATATGACCAGAGATGGGAATACTGGAGGGTTGAGATATCGGAGGGGAGGAGTATCAAAGATATCAAGTATCAAGAGTGTGAGACATCAGAATTTTATGATATCGGGAGTTTGGTAATAGCGGAATAATTTGGTATCGGGGATATTGGGTATCGGAGGTTTGTGGCATCATAGTTTTTGAGATGGCGCTTGGTTGAAAGTTACGATATTTGGGAGCTCTGGTATGCCATGTGGCAATGTTGTGGGACGGGTTTACTTTGAAGTATTAAATATAAAGGAAGTGCCCACTTTATTCTTTAGATATCGTGGAAATTTGATCAAGGATTTTTTTATCGTAACTTTCCTATAAGGAATGTTATGATATTTGAATGATCCGATATAACTAATCCAATAATGCATTATTTTAAAAATGAAAGGCCTATTGGGTTTTAATAATATTTTCATGGTTTGAATCCTCTGATATATAATTCTGATATATGAAACCTTTATTAAATAGGGTTATTTACAAAATCTTAAAAATAGTCTTATCTTTATTAGGACTAAAGAATTTTATTAAAGTTCAAAAGGGTCCCCATTATTTATTATATAGCTAAAATAAATTTAAATGGGGGGTTGTTGAGTACTACAACATAAATCCATACCTCATGTGGATACTATCCTCCAATGATGATGAAGGTGATCTATTAACCAAGTAACATGCAGTCTCCACCGCCTCTACCCAAAATTCATGTCCTAACCTGGCACCACTGAGCATGCTTCTTGCCTTTTCCATCAACGTCCTGTTGATTCTTTCTACAACTCCATTTTGTTGAGGTGTGTATGGAGTAGTATTCTTCCATGCTATACCACACTTCTTACAAAAATATTCAAATTACTTATTGCAGAACTCTCCACCATTATTTGTCCTCAACACCTTTATCTTCTTCTTTGTCTGGTTTTCCACCAGAGCCTTAAATTTTTTAAACCTGTCAAAGACTTCAGATATCTTCCTGAGAAAATATATCCATGTATTCCTTGAGAAGTCATCTATAAATGATACATAGTACATAGACTTACCCAGTGATGGAACTGACACAGGTCCAAACACATCACTGTGCACAAGCTCTAATATTCCTTTCGCCCTCTTAGCACCAGAGGGGAAACTCACCTGACTTTACTTCCCATATACACAATGTTCATAGAAATCGAAATCCATAGAGAAATTAGACATCCATTCTAACATAAAATTACCATGAAGTATTCGAAGGACCTTCTCTCTACTATGTCCAAGCCTTTGATGCCATAGCATGGTATTTTCTCCAGAGACCACAAGGTTTTCTGCTCCACTTTCAAGAACCACAAAATTTTTGCACCCATCAATAATAGTGCTACCCATAAGCTTGTACATATTTCTAATCTGAACTCCTCACATCAATATTAGTTCTCTGCGAACTATCTTGCAAGTATATTTCTCGAAAACTATATTTACACCTGCATCATCCATCTTACTTACAGAAATCAGATTTCTGGCCAATGCAGGAATACGCAGAACACCCAAAAGTGTTCTAATCCTTCCACCTTATAACTTCAGCTTGAAGTTTCCGTGTCCACCGATTCTAGCCTTCCTGTCATCCCCTAAGAAGACATCACCACCATCATATTTATCATCCTTGTAGAACCACTCCCTATGGGGAGAGAAGGGAAAGGATGCACCTGAGTCAATCAACCATGCCTCATGATCTACATGTGTACTTGAAGAAGAAGCCAAGTATACATCCCCATATTCATCTGAGGTGGTTTTTTCCTCTGCAGAAGGAGCATCATCAAATCCCTTCCCTTTCTTAGGAGCTTTAGATCTACAATGATTTTTTAAGTTTCCTTCCTTTCCGCATTTCCAGCACACCTTTATAGTTTTTCCTGGAGATTTAGATCTCCCTCTAGATTTAGATCTCCCACTCAAGGACTTATTTTTGTTTCTGTTATGGGATCGTCCTCATACAGACAATGCATCTCCATTCTGGCCCTCCATATTTTTCTGTCTCATTTCCTCTGACAGCAAGGATGAGACTATTTCATCAAACTTCAAGGTAGTTGTATTGCTACCTATTGCAACAACCAGACTATCCCACGAATCTAGTAGAGACACATAAAAAATAATGCACTTATATTCATATGAAATTTTAATATCAACATATAACAATTGACTTACCACAGTATTAAATGCATTCAGATGTTTTGTCACCAAGTCTCCATCCTTCATCCTCAGGTTATACAACTTTTTTCATAGGAACAGTTTGTTCACCATAGACTCAGATTGGTACAAAGTCCCTAACTTGTCCCACAAAGCCTTCATCGTAGCTTCCCCTGATACATTCAACAATACTAAATCTAATATACACAATTGTATTGTGCTCTTTGATTTCCGATCCAACTTCCCCCAATCTTCATCTGACATTATCGTTGGTTTAGTACCCTGATCTACCGCGATCTATTGATCTTTATTCACCAACAGAACCTACATCTTGAGTTTCCACAACTCAAAACTCTGACCATTAAATTTCTCAATCTCTATCTTTCCACTGCTCGCCATCTTCTTTCATTGTAAGAATCGATCCCACAGATCTCCCATTGAACATGGTCTACCACAGGCCTATGAAAAACCCCTCAGCAACAAAGGCATCCCCTTGAAGCTGAAACAACTCATGAATTTTTTAACCCTATACATAAATTACCTGCAAATTAATTCTTAAAAACAAAAATAAATAATGGTGAAAGCATAAAACATAAAATAGATATACATAGATATTTTCCCATGGATCCCAAAACTGGGACTGCCACATTGATTTTTCATTTTATTCATTTCAATGTTACAATACATATATATACATGCTATAACATCCATAAACCTCAATCCATTAACCCTAGATTAGAACATAATTGTAGTTCCCTTGATCGGATCTACACGATACCATGAGCAGAAAGCCATCATGCCCAAAACCATGTGCAAAACCCATGCACAAAACCATAGGTAGTTTTACCCACCTAATATAGGGTCCAAAAAAAAATCACGGGGCAAGGTAGAGGGGGGATAATCCCCCCCTCAAACCCTCCAATAGGGGGGGTTGTGACCCCCCCCACTGCACTCGATGCAACAAGGGGGGGTTGGTTGCCCCCCTCTAACCCCACGACTTTGCACATGGGCCTAGTCATGGAAAGAATATAACACACACCCAACATCTTTGAACCTAAATCTATAGAGCATGCTTTCATTATGGAAATGAAAGTTGAAAGTGAAATTATGGCCACTAGAAAATAGTCACTAATAACTATAGAGAAAATCTTCTCCCTTTCCTACACTGAAAAGGTTGACTCCTCAACAAATGAATGAATGAAGAGAAAAGGGACTATGTTTCAACTGTGACAGCAAGCATAATAAAGGGCATAAATTTAGTGAGAATAAATTATTCTACATAGCTTGTTATGATGAAGAAGATGAAGAAGTGGAAACTTCACCAAATATAGAGCTAGAAGAAACTACTCCAACAATCTCTTATCATGCATTGATCGGAAACAATACTCCACAAACCCTCAAAATAGAAGGATATATCAAAAGGAAAATGATAATAATATTTATTGATTCAGGTAGTACCCATAACTTCATCAATTACAAATTGGGAAAACTTCTTAACTGTTTTGTATATCTAGCACCATAATTTCAAGTGATGATTACAGATGGAGGTACCATAAATTGTTCAAGGAAGTGAAATAAGATTAAGCTAAATATGGGGGAGTATTTGTTAATTAGTCTCATGATTACAATCCAAATGAGCGGTGTTGATGTTGTATTAGGGGTCTAATGGTTACAATCATTGGGAATAATGGCCCTTAATTTCCAAGATATTTTCAGAAGATTTTTCTCAGAAGAAAAGGAAATTGAGCTTAGAAGTATCCATGGGAAACCCAATAAAGTGATAACCTCTAACAGCATGAAAAAATTGCTAAAAAAAGGACACCAAGGTGTAGTTGCAAAATTGTGTTCATTAGATGTTCAAAATACTATATCATCTACTCCAATGGATGTTAAAAAATTTATCAAAAACCATGCTAAGTTATTTGGAGAAATACCCAAGGATGTTCCACCTATCTTTGATCATGACCATGTTATTCATTTAAATCCTAGAAGTGTACCACCTGACATTAGGCCTTATAGATAACTACGTGCACAAAAGAGTGATATTGAGCGTATGGTTCAAGAAATGTTAGAGGTGAGCATCATTCAGCCTAGTCAAAGTGCTCTCTATTCACTAATGATGATGGTGATAAAAAAGGATGGTTCATGGCATATGTGTCCAGACTATAGAAAACTCAACAAAATGACATTCAAAGAAAAGTTTCCTATTTGTTTCATTGATGAATTATTATGTGAATTATATGGAGCTTCTTTACTAAGTTGGACCTTTGTTTTGGATATCATCAAATCATAATGATCCAAGAAGATATTCATAAAGTATCCTTTAGAACACATTAAGGTCATTATGGGTTTTCAGTTATGCCATTTGGACTTACAAATGCACCTTCAACATTTTAAAGCTTGATGAATTATATTTTCAAACCCATCATTAGAAAATTTGTGCTAGTATTTTTTGATGGCATACTAATTTACAACAAACCTTGGGAAGAGTGGGTACAACATGTTGACAAGGACTTGACACTATTGGAAGAGAAAAAACTATATGCAAATCCTTCCAAGTGTGTCTTTGGGGTACAAGAAGTGGAATATTTGCGTTATATTGTATCAAACTATGGTGTCAACGTGGATCCTAATAAAATCAAAGCTATGAGGGAATGGCCAATCCCAAATACCTTGAAGAAAATCAGAGGATTCTTACGATTGACTGAATATTACCACAAATTTGTTAAGCATTATGGTCAAATAGCCACAACTCTAACAAATTTATAGAATAAGGAAGCACTTTCTTGGACTAAAGAAGAAATCAAAGTGTTTGAAGAATTTAAAGAGGCTATGCGTATGAGTCTCGTCTTATCAACACCTGACTTCAAAAAATATTTATTATGGAGTGTAATGCCACATGCCATGGCATTAGCATTGTTTTGATGCAAAAAGGAAGACCCCTTGCCTTTGAAAGTAGTGAACTTAAAGGAAATAAATTACATAGACCCATCTGTGAAAAGGAAATGTTGGCCATACTACATGCAGTTAAGAAATGGCATCCATACCTAATAGGAAGACTCTTCAATGTAAAAAACATATCATGATAGTCTTAAGTACTTCTTGGATCAAAGGATATCTTAAGAAGAGCAACAAAATGGGTTACAAATATGTTGGGTTATCAATTTGAAATTACTTACATGATAGGAAAACAAAATATTGTGGCAGATGCACAATTAAGGGAAGAGGAAGACACAAATGGTTTACCATGTGCTATTTCCATTCCAAAACATGACTAGGTGGAAGAAGCAAGGATAAAATGGAATCAAGATGAGAAGATATGCAATATCATTCAACAACTACAGGAGGACCTTGATGCAGTAGCAAAATTTACATGGAAAATTTGTTTGTTATGGTATCAAGATTGCTTATACTTATGTAATAATTCTCAACTCAAAGAGACGGTCCTATCGTAATTGTAGACTTCTCCTATAGGAGGACATTCAGGGTCCTTGAAGACATACCATAGGATTAATAAATATTCTTTTTGGGAAGGCCTTATATCATATGTCCAAAAATTTGTGGTGGAGTGTGTGGTATGCCAACAAAATAAAGGAGAGACTATCAAGACCCTAGGGCTCCTTCAACTATTAGCCATACCAAGCTAGCATTAGGAAGAATTTGCAGTGGATGTTATTACAAGTTTACCCAAATATGAAGGAAAGAGTGTCATTATGGTAGTGGTAGATCGAATGACAGAATATGCCCACTTTTTCTCTATTTCTCATCCTCTTAATGTAAGTACTACAGAAGAAGAATTCTTGGAAACAATCCAAAAGCTACATGGAATACCAAATATTATTATAAGTGATAGAGATCCATTTTTCACTAGAAATTTTTGGATTGGATTATTTTTTTGTTGGGGTACTCAGTTGGCTCACAGCTCATCTTATCATCCTCAATCTTATGGGGAAATTGAGATTGTGAATAAATTTTTAGAAGGATATCTACATTTCTTTGCATCTTATAAACATAAAAATGGGTCAAATGGTTTCCCTTGGCAGAATGGTGGTACAACACATCCTTCCATACTTCATAAAAATTGTCACCATTTATGGCACTTTATGGATATCATCCTCCATCCATCACATCACCCTTGAAAGGGAATATAAAGTCTCAAGCAATAGAGGACCACATCCAACACAAATAAAAGGTTCTAAAACTATTGAAGGACGACTTGGTTGTGGCACAAAATAGGATGAAACAACAAAAAAACCAACATTATAGTGAAAGGGAATTGTTTAAGGGTTATTGTGTATTTGTGAGGCTACAACCATATAAACTTATGTCCCTTAATTAGCAAAAGAAGGATAATAAATTAGCTCCAAGGTATTATGGCCCCTATAAGGTGTTGTAGAGGATTGGAAGTATGGCCTATAAATTAGAGTTCCCTCCATCTTCATGTGTACATCCAGCCTTCCAAGTTTCTTTCCTAAAGAAGGTCATCAATGATAAGATCCCAGTCCAAACTTTTCTACTAGAGATTAATGAAGGGGGGGAAATTATACTAGAACCAAAAACCATTTTTGAAACAAGGACTAAGAAACTAAGAAATCAAGCAATCATTTAGTACCTCATCAAATGGAAGAACCTACTAGTCGAAGAAACGGCATGGGAAGATGAGTGAATCATGCAGAAACACCCATAAATAGTTAAGTGTTGAGGACAAACGCTTCTTTGAAGGGGAGGGATATGATAAGCCCTATATAATCCCCATGTTAGCACAAAATCCCTTATTAAACCCTAGATATTGAGTGATTACATTTCTATTTTTATAGTGTTATGTAGGCTAGAACCCCTTAGGGTCCCATTTTATTATAATTGTATTCCTTTGTATCCTTTATATATACTTAAGAAGACCTAGTCTTAGGATCATCAAATATTTTATTGTTCATTATATTCATTGTAAAAGGAGGTTCCCACTCGAAGTGGACTGTAATTATTGATTTCTTATCATTTAAGGCACAAACATCATAATAGTCACTCACCTAAAGAGTAACCCATCCTAGAGATGGTCGTCAACTATGTTGTCACCATTGTGCACATAATTTTGGATCAACTACTATTGAAACACCTGCTTGAAGTCTTCATCTTTTAAGCGTGCCTCTTTGTTTGCATCATGGAAAAATGGCTCCATGTTCATCAGATTTCCCAAATATATGGTCCTTGATAGTGGTGGCCTTGAAAGCATGTTGACCAACTTGTTTCTGCTTCCCTTCTTTTACTTGATCACTAAAAGAAAATACTATAAAAACCCCACCCACTTGTAATTCTTGGTCTATTATAGGTTGTTTTAGGCCTACAGGCTCTATAGGGATTGGTGATCTATGTGGATTGCTATCTCCTTGCATATTAAATAGTGTTCCAACTTCTTTAAAGCATTAACTAGAGTAGATAGTTCATTTTCATAGGTAGGGTAGTTGAGAAATGCCCCATAAAATACTTCAAAATGGTAGAATGCAACCCTTCCTCCCTGCATCAAGACAGCTCCCACAACATATCCACTTGCAAATCTCCCCTTTTAAGGGCTACTACAAGTTTAGCAATTCCATAACTTATGATTGACTAATTATTTAACTCATCAAAGGACCTATGTTGACCCTTTCCCCACTGGAAACTCTTGCCCCTCAATGTTATGGTATGGAGCGTTATTTTTACTGCTGAAAATGAGGCTATGAATTTCCTCACATATTGTGCTACCCTAAAAAAACTCCTAACCTTAGAAGTATTAGTAGGATCTAGCCACTTAATGATGTCCTCCATCTTGGTAGGATCTATCTTCAGGTCTCCTCCACCTATCCCATTCCCAATGTACACTAGAGAATTCTATGCAAACTTACACTTATTAATATTTGTCAAAAGTCGTTGCTTCTTTAATATCTCTATCTCTTGTGTGAAATCTGAGTTGT
Organism: Pinus tabuliformis; assembly: GCA_031772625.1. Taxonomy (NCBI): domain Eukaryota; kingdom Viridiplantae; phylum Streptophyta; class Pinopsida; order Pinales; family Pinaceae; genus Pinus; species Pinus tabuliformis. Next base: position 906,563,328 of record CM062808.1, read on the forward strand.
GTTCCTCAAGGTAAAACTATATACCAGTATATCATTGAAATAGACAATACAAATGAATATATAAAATGGCACAATACATCATTCATTAACCTCATAAATGTAGTTAGTGCATTGCATATACCAAATGACATGGCTAACCACTTATACAATCATTTCCTAGCTTTCAACGTAGTCTTCTAGGTATCTTATTTTCTAACTCAAACCTAGTGATATCCATACTTTAAGTCCATCTTGGTGAAGTATTTGGCTTCCTGCAACTGATCTGGTGAACCATCTATATTAGGCAGGGACTACTTTTTATTGAGCATAATTTTTTTTAATGTATTTTAATCTACACACATTTGCCAAGTCTCATCCTTCTTTGGCACAATGATGATGGGTGACCCACATGGTGAGGTATTTGGTTGAATGAAACCTTGTTCTAGTAGATATTTCAACTACTTCTTCACCTCACTTGCTTTAATAATAAACTATCTATACAACCCAATGTTTGGCAATGTGGAGTCTGACAATAGTTGGATCTCATGCTCCACTTCCCTATTAGGTGGTATCCCTTTAGGATCCTAGAACACATCTTCGTATGCCTATAAAAAATCTTCTAGTTGTTATTTCTCTATCTTAGAACACCCATCTAGGGATGAATTTTCTCTCACTAATTCTTCTATAGATTTATTTTCTCTTAAATATTGTAAAACATACTTCTTCCTAGAATTGATCAGTTTCTTAGCTTGGTTGGCACTTACGAGAAAAATCTTGTGTTTTCCTTATGTGCGTTGATGGTAAAGGATTTTCCATCCCTGATGAGGTGGTAATGGTTGGATCTATGTATGACAATTTCATCTCTCATGTACATATAGGGACTTCCAAACACCACTCTACATACATCAAGGGGAACTACATCTAGTCTACTTCATCAATAAAATCAACACTGATAGAAAATATAATTTTTCACTATTTGGTTACCTTTATTTCCACATCCTTATTTACCCATCTCAATGGATATGGGCTTGGATGATCACAAACTTCCAATCCCAAATTTTTGACCATCTCTATTGCAGTGAGATTTGCATGTGATCCCGAATTGAATAAAGAATCAATATTTGTCTTCTTGACTTTTATATTTATGTGGAATATTATGGTATTTTAATTATTTTCCTCTTTCTGAAGGATACTCATCCATGTTCAAGATACTTTCAACCCATTTGCTCGAATAAATGGCCACCAAGTTCTTCCTCTTTGCATCTTTCTTTATGTTCTTTGGGTTAAGCTCAAGATGTAACTTCCAATACTTCTACTAGATATGACTATCAATTTTATAGTGGATGCAATGTTTTTGGGATATTTTCATTGGTGTGTTTTAGTTTCCATAGTTTTTTCTTTTCCCCTTTTCCACTTCTTATTCCCCTCCTTAAAATTGGTTCTCTTCTTGCTTCAACCCACTTGATTTCCTTTTCTTATGGCCTATGTTATCTAGGTATTATGCCTATACATAAGCCTTTTCTATTGAAAATGCAACAAGATGATGGAGCTTAGTGGAAAGGAGTCGCCTTCACTAAGTGGGCCCGCGGGCTATTTTTGGCACAAAGTCTATTTTTAGACTATGTCTATTTTTAGACATATGGATCATGGTCTATGAGTTTCAGGATGCTGTTTATGGATGATTGGTCATGTTGGGAAAAATAGATGGACTTCTATTTTTGGTTCACAGCGGAGTGATCAGAGTCTATTTTTAGACTGCCAGGCAAAAAATAGAAACAGTCAAATATTATTAGCCCTTAGTAATATTTGGACTCTAAACATTATCTTATTCTCTTGGAGCACTTCAGTTCGAGCTACGGATGTGGCACATGCAGCTGACAGAAGGAATCACGTGGTTTCTTATGTGTTAGTTGAGCTATTGCATGGAGGACTTCAGTTAGAACTCATGCATGTGAGTTATGTGGAGTTGGATGTGGAGTTGATGGAGTTGTGTTCAGTTTGACTTGGTTGAACTAGTTGTATTTTAGTCTAACTAAAGAATACTCTAGTGATGAGTTGTGTGAATTAATTATTAATTAATTCACTAATTATTAACTCATAAAGCAACTAAAGAATACATCAGTTAACTCAGTGCATGGACAGTTCAACAGAGACAGGTGTTAGAGGTAAGTGAAAGGGTGAGTTGTGACTATCAGTTGTGCATGAGATTTTGCACATGCATGGATTGAGTTATGCCAATGAGGGCTGCGCAGTGTGGACCAATACCAAGGCAATTGTAGCTTGTGCTCACGTGATTTTCACTTTGGATTGTGTAGTGGAGGCAGGCAAGCAGTGGAGGAGATTTGAACCTGTGATTGATTCAGATCTGAGCTAGTTTTGTGTGTAACAGGTGGAGATAGTACTGAGTACTTGCGAGGAGTATTGTACTATGTATTGTTACATGTTCTCAATCATTATAATATACAGATAGTGTGGGGTTTTCAGTTGTATGCTTTCCCCGGGTTATATACTGTGTTAATGTGCGCATGCGATTGATGTTTCATTGTTTTTAATTCTGCTAAATTGATGATCAACGTAGACGAGGTTATGTATTATGCATGTATTCCGCAATAGTGTATAATCGGGATAATCTCTGTGAATAAGTGTCATATTATTCAAAATTTCTACATTTTCCACTAATATTTATTTTGAAAAATATCACTTGCTTTCGCATATGGTTATGTAGACCCCCTAGATACATGAGGAGTATGTATGGGTTCTTTGGGGAGATACCCAACATTATCACCATCCTTCTAATTATCTGGTGTACTCCTATACATGCCACCCCTGCTTCTATCTAAATAATGTGACTGGATCCACCAATCCTCTATAAGAGGTGCAAATGTCTCATTACAATCTATGCTTAGTCTCACTGCAATATATGCCTTGTACTTGTGGGAAGCCATTTGCTACAAGTCATGCTTTGTACCTAGTCACAAGTATATTTGATTCCATATTTGTTTAATAAATCCATTTGAAATGAACAAGGCTCCTATCAAGAAGTAGGGGAACCAAATCCCAAGCTTGGTAGATAGACAAGAGCACACAGACCCTTTGAAAGGATCTGTAATCAGAAAGAGAGAAATGGAGATTCATAAATTATTGTTTCTTAAATTTCATGGTTGCTTCTCTGAAATTATTGATTTTGAGCATGGTTGGCTCTCTGCCTACACCAATGTATTTCAATCTCCCAATATTGAATCATCATCAATTTATGTATTCCCATACTCAAGGTGAGTATGTTTACTAGGCTTCAACTTAATTCTAATTCTGAATGAATGGTTGAGGAAGGTGGATTTATAATCATGTGTTCATGGTTTGGTATTCGATGTAGGAAAAACATCATATTTCCTCAATTTGTAGACAAGTGATGAATACTAGATATACCCCTATGGTTGTTCCAAGTAAATATCCTCATAAATATCCCTATGAATAAATTCACCCTTCACATCCATATGAAAAATATCCCAATGTTGAGTTGCTACAATGACAAGCACAAGTTGGATGGAATCCATCTTTACAAAAGATGCAAAGGTCTCATTGTAATATATGCCTTGCACCTATAAGAAGCCTTTTTCTGCAGGTCATGCTTTCCACCAAGATACAAGTCTATTTGATTCCATGTTTGTTCAACAAATCCATTTGCAATGAACAAGGCTCCTACCAAAAGGTAGGGGAACCAACTCCAAATCTTGGCAGATAGACAGGAGGACACACACACTTTGAAAGGTTGTGTAATTAGAAAGAGAGAAATGGAGCTTCTGAAAATATTTCTTCTATGCATGGTTGCCTTTATGAAATTATTGCTTTTTTTCATGTATGCCTCTCTGCCTTGCACCAACGCCTTTCAATAAACTAAAGTGGAATCATCATCAATATCTGTATTCCCATATCAATGATGAGTAGATTTATTGGGATTCAATTCCATTCTTAGTCTGAACACATGGTTGAGGATGGTGAGTTTATATACATATGTTCATGGTATTGTATTCACAGTGGGAAAAACACAGAAGATCATTCAACACCAAATTATGAATTAAGAATTTTTTTAAGATTTTTTTTAAAAGATTGTAAACGTGAGTTTGATGAAACTTTTAGATTATTAAGTGTTAATTTTATCAAAAATTTGTAATTTATTATTTAAATTTTTATGATTAATGGATTTTAATGAATGATAAAATTTGTTATAAATAATTAGAAATATTGATAAAAAAATATTGATAAAAAATATTTAAATTATATTTGAATAATATAAATTGAGAATTTATAATATGATTATAAATTTAAATAAAATTTATCTTCAAATCGTATGTATTAAATGTATCATTCTATGTTATGAAATTAGATAATATTTAATAGTTAATAAATAAGGATTCAACATACTCTAAATCATTGCATGAATTGTCATGGTTTTCCATGGAGCAAGCGGGTTATATTAAGTTGGATCCTAATTTAAATTGTAATTATGTTATTTGTTGAAATTGTTATTATGTTATTTGTTACCATCAATGCACACAAGACAAGAACAAGATTTTGCTCGTAAGTGCCAACCAAACCAAGAAATGATCAATTATAGGAAGATATATGTTTTACTATCTTTAAGAGAAAATCAATCTATAGAAGAGTTAGTGAGAGAAAATTCATCCCTAGATGGGTTTGCTAAGATAGAGAAATAACAACTAGAAGAGTTGTTATAGGCATACAAAGTTGTGTTCTAGGATCTTAAAGGGATACCACCTAAGAGGGAAGTGGAGCATGAGATCCAGCTATTGTGATACTCCCCATTGCCAAATATTGGGTTGTATAGATAGTTTATTATGAAAGCAAGTGAGGTGAAGAAGTAGTTGTAGATTCTACTAGAAGAAGGTTTTGTTCAACCAAATACCTCACCATGTGGGTCACCCATCATCATTGTGCCAAAGAAGGATGAGACTTGGCAGATGTGTATAGATTAAAATACATTAAAAAAAATTACTCTCAATAAAAGGTAGTCCCTACCTAATTTAGATGGTTCACTGGATCAGTTGCAACAAGTCAAATACTTCACCAAGATGGAATTAAAGTATGGATATCACCAAGTTTGAGTCGAAGAATAAGATACCTAGAAGACCACCTTGAAAGCTAGGAAATGTTTGTATAAGTGGTTAGCCATGTCATTTGGAATATGCAATGCACTAACTACAAATTAAAATTTTAATTGTTTTTAATCATTTATATACTATTTTGAAAGTAAACAAATTTTATATTATAAAATTATTTAGGTTAATAAATTAAAAAAAAAATAACATATTAACTCTTAAAAATTTCCTTGATTTGATTAATTTTTATGAAATTATGAAAAAAAAAACAAAACAAAAAACAGGGTAGCACAAAGAGATAGTTTCCTTCCACATTCCAGACTCCTCCTTTCGACGTTCCTTTGCACCTCTCAGTGCAATTGCTAGTTTTAATGTTTTTATTAGACTATATCAATGTTCGTGAGTAACTCATATTGATTTCAACTTTATTAAGATGTAGAAAAGAAGGAAGTGCATCGTATTAACTTGAGTTTATTAAAATGAGTGGATTGAATTGACATAAGTGGAGGGAAATAAGTGTATTGATTTGAAATAAATAAAGTATAAGGGTAAGAAATTTGGAGGAAATTTCTTCAATAAGGGGAAAATTGATTTTTTATGGGACTCTAATATTTTTATTAGACTTTATCAATTCTTGTGAGGGATCCATATTAACTTGACTTTAGAAAAATGAATGTATTGAATTGAAATAAGTGGAGGAAAATATATATATTAACTTGACATAAGTGGGGCATATGGATCAAAAAAATATTTGGGGAAATTTCTTCAACAAAGTGAAAATTGTATTTTTCTAGAGCTTTATTGTTTTTATTCAATTATATCATTGTCTTTGAGGTACTCATATTGACTTCAACTTTATTAGAATGGAGACAGGTAGGGAGTTAACTATATTATTTTGATTTTATTAAAATGAGTGTATTGAATTGACATAAGTGGAGGGAAACAAGTGTATTGATTTGACATAAATGTGGTGTGGGGGTAAGAAATTTGGAGGAAAATTCTTAAATAAAGAGAAAATTGGATTTTTATGGACTAATATTTTTATTAGACTCTATCAATGCCTGTGAGGGGCCCATATTAACTTGACTTTATTGAAATGAATGTATTGACTTGACATACCTGGAGTAAAATAAATACATTAATTTGACATAAGTGGAGTATAAGGGCCAAGAAATTTGGAGGAAATTTCCTAACAAAGGGAAAATTGCATTTTCTCCAACTTTAATGTTTTTATTAGACTATATCATTACTTGTTAGTTACTCATATTAACTTGACTATATTGGGATGGAGAAAGGGAGGGTGTTTCTCATATTAAATTGACATTATTAAAATGAGTATATTGATTTGACATAAGTAAAGCATAAGCATAAGAAATTTTGGGATATTTCTACAATAAAAAGAAAACTAATTATTTTTGGGATTAAAATATTTTTATTAGACTTGTGAGGAACCCATATTAACTTGACTTTATTGAAATGAATGTATTGACTTGACATAAGCAGAGGAAGATAAATACATTAACTTGACATAAATGGAGTGTAGGGGCCAAGAAATCTTGGGGGAAATTTATTTATCAAAGTGAAAATTGCATTTTTCTCCAACTTTCATGTTTTTATTAGACTATATCAATACTTCTTAGTTACTCATATTGACTTGACTGTATTTTGATGGAGAGAGGGAGGGAGTTTCTCATTTTAACTTGAATTTATTAAAATGATTCTAATGAATTGACATAAGTGAAGGGAAATACGTTTATTGATTTGGCATAATTAAAACATAAGGATAAGAAATTTGGGGATAATTTGTTCAACAAAATGAAAATTAGATATTTTTGGTACTTTAGTATTTTTGTTCAACTTTATCAATGCTTGTGAGAGGTTGAAGTAATTTGATCCCCCTAGGGGCTTAGTAGATTTGAAGTTAGTATGGATCTTGGCTGGTTTAATATTCCACTTTAAATAGGCCATATTTCACATGAATGTCACGAGTAAATGCAATGGGTTGTCATAAACCTAGAGCTCAAAAACTACTAGTAACTTGACCAAGTCAAGTTTACCTTAACTACTCAACAAAAATTAAGATAAGTAATTAATAAAATAATGTAGAATTTTTTTTATTATTATTTTATTTTTAATTTAACGTAACGTTATTTTTATTTTTATTTTATTTTGACCAAATCAAAATGTTTATGGGACGTTACATTGCAACATCTCTACCATAATGGGCTACTCATTTTTTTATTTATTTTTGTTATAAAAATCAATATTAGGGATTTCATTTCTACTAAATTATTGTTGTTAATTTTTAATTGTTAAACTTAGTTAACTTATATTAAAGATCAAATATTACATATTGAATGATTACACCAATTCATCTCAACTCCGGTAAGGAGGAATCAAATCTATGGAGATACAAACCTCTTTTAAAGTGAAAAGAGATTTGACCTCTCTAGACACTTGGTGGATCTGGAGTTAAAGATGGATCTAGGCTAATATTTATTAATAATTATAAATATAACTATTAATTTTATATTTTATTTTATTTTTATTTTTATGTTTAACCTGCCTAAAATTCTATTTGGGAGGAATCAACTCTCTCAAGATACAAACCTCTTTTAAAATGAAAAAATATTTGGTAAATCTAAAGTTAAGATGGATCTAGGTTGGTCTTCATTAATAATTATATATATAAATACCAGCCTAGATCCATCTTAACCCCAGATCTATCAAGCGCTAAGAGGGATCAAATCTCTTGAGGTGAAAACCTCTTATTTTAGTGCAAAACTTGAGGAAAAGTTTGCACCTCGAGAGATTTGATCCCTATTGGCGCTTGATAGATCTAGGGTTAAGATGGACCTAGGCTGGTTTCAGTCGTGTGTAATCATACAAAATTTGTTGAACATATAATCATTTTGATCATTTTAAATATGCTAAATATGTCTAATATTAATTTGGTCAATTTAACTTTAACTTTGCTTAGTTACCTCAGTTTTTTGAGATGAGAGAGACGATTAGTAACTTGAATGATGAAAAATGATGAAATAAAAATTTTAAGTGCAAAGTGACAATGTAACAATGCAAAACAATAGAAAATGTGAATAATAAGAATATATCGAAGTACAAACAATCTTCATTGCGATCAATCTAAAACTATTTTACTCTACTATTCTTATTGTCACACTTTTCTACTATTCTTATTTTCACACCTATTAGTTATTTTCTATTACCACGTTTGAATGCAAAGTGATTAAAAATGTAGAATGATGGAAAATGGGCATAGTAAGAATGTAGCCAATTACAAATAGTTTACAGTTTTAAGAAGAAGACATTTCGGGTAAGTGAACATTTTATTTAGGATGAAAATTCAAGTATTGTATTTATGGTTGAATTACTGTAGCAAAGAAGTCAATTCATGTCATGAATATTGTTTATGTGAGCACACTGAGAGAGAGTTTGAATGTTGATGATGGCCTCCATCTTGGCAGGATTTATCTTCAGGTCTCCTCCACCTATCACATTCCCAAGCTACACTAGAGAATGCTATGCAAACTCACACTTATTGATATTTGTCAAAAGTCATTGCTTCTTTAATATCTCTATCTCTTGTGTGAAATCTGAGTTGTGTTCCTCAAGGCAGCACTATATACTAGTATATCATTGAAATAAACAATACAAATGAATATATAAAATGGCACAATATATCATTGATTAACCTCATAAATGTAGCTAGTGCATTGCATATACCAAATTACATGGCTAACCACTTATACAAACATTTCTTAGATTTCAAGGTAGTCTTCTAGGTATCTTGTTCTCTGACTCAAACCTGGTGATATCCATACTTTAAGTCCATCTTGGTGAAGTATTTGGCTTGTTGCAACTAATCCGATGAACCATCTATATTATGCAGGACCACTTTTTATTGAGTGTAATTTTGTTTAATGTATTTTAATCTATACACATCTACCAAGTCTCATCCTTCTTTGGCACAACGATGATGGGTGACCCACATGGTGAGGTATTAGGTTGAATGAAACCTTTTTCTAGTATATACTGCAACTACTTCTTCACATCACTTTCTTTAATAATAAACTATTTATACAACCTAATGTTTGGCAATGGGGAGTTTGACAATAGATGGATCTCATGCTCCACTTCATTATTAGGTGGTAGCCCTTTAGGATCCTAGAACAAATCTTTATATGCATATAACAACTCTTCTAGTTGTTATTTTATGTATCTTAGCACACCCATCTAGGGATGAATTTTCTCTCACTAACTCTTCTATAGATTGATTTTCTCTTAAAGATAGTAAAACATACTTCTTCTTAGAATTGATCAGTTTCTTGGCTTGGTTGACACTTATGAGAAAAATCTTGTGCTTTCCTTGTGTGAATTGATGGTAAAGGGTTTTCCATCCCTGATGAGGTGGTAATGTTTGGATCTATGTATCACAATTGCATCTCTCATGTACATATAGGGACTTCCAAACACCACCCTACATACATCAAGGGGAACTACATCTAGTTCTACTTCATCAATAAAATCAACACTGATAGAAAATATAATTTTGCACTATTTGGTTACCTTTATTTCCACATCCTTATCTAACCATCTCAATGGATATGGGATTGGATGGTCATAAACTTCCAATCCCAAATTTTTTACCATCTCTATTGTAATGAGATTTGCATGTAATCCTGAAATGAATAGAAAATCCATATTTGTCTTCTTGACTTTTATATTTATGTGGAATATTATGGTATTTTAATTATTTTCCTCTTTCTGAAGGATACTCATCCATGTTCGAGCTACTTTCAACCTAGTTGCTTGAATCAATGGCCATGAGGTTCTTCTTCTTTGCATCTTTTTTAATGTTCTTAGGGTTAAGTTCTAGATGTAACTCCCAATACTTCTACTAGATATGACTATCAATTTTATAGTGGATGAAATGGTTTTTGGGATATTTTCACTTGTGTGCTTTTGTTTCCATAATTTTATCTTTTCCACTTTTCCACTTCTTATTCCCCTCCTTATATGTGTCTTGGTGCTCTTCCTACTTCAACCCACTTGATTTCCCTTTCTTCTGGCCTATGTTCTCCAGGTATTATACCTATACATAAGCCTTTTCCATTGATCTTGATTTGACAAATATCACTTGCTTTCGCATATGGTTATGTAGACCCCCGAGATACTTGAGTATATACGGGTTCTCTAGGGAGATACCCAACATTATCAACCATCCTTCTAATTATGTGGTGTACTCCTTTACATTCTGCCCCTTCCTCTATCTAAATAATGTCACTAGATCCACCAATCCTCTACAATAGGTGCAAAGGTCTCATTACAATATATGCCTGGTCTCATTGCAATCTATGCCTTATAACTGTGAGAAGCCATTTGCTACATGTCATGCTTTGAACCTAATCACAAGTATATTTGATTTCATATTTGTTTAATAAATCCATTTTCAATGAACAAGGCTCCTATCAAGAGCTAGGGGATCCAAATACCAAGCTTGGTAGATAGACAAGAGCACACAAACCCTTTGGAAGGATCTGTAATCAGAAAGAGAGAAATGGAGATTCTAAAATTATTTTTCTTAAATTGCATGACTGCTTCTCTAAAATTATTGATTTTGAGCATGGTTGGCCCTTTGCCTACACCAACGTATTTAAATTACCCAATATTGAATCATCATCAATTTATGTATTCCCATACTCAAGATGAGCATGTTTACTAGGCTTCAACTTAATTTTGATTCTAAATGCATGGTTGAGGAAGGTGGATATATAATCATGTGTTCATGGTTTGGTATTCGATGTAGGAAAAACATCATATTTCCTCAATTTGTAGACAGGTGATGAATACTCCTATGGTTGTTCCAAGTAAATCTCCTCGTCAATATCCCTATGAATAAATTCACTCTTCACATCCATATGAAAAATCTCCCAATGTTGAGTTGCTACAATGACAAGCACATGTTGGATGGAATCCATCTTTACAAAAGATGCATCTATAAGAAACCCTTTTCTGTAGCTCATGCTTTTCACCAAGACACAAGTCTATTTGATTCCATGTTTGTTCAATAAATCCATTTGCAATGAACAAGGCTCCTACCAAAACGTAAGGGAACCAACTCCCAATCTTGGTAGATGGACAAGAGTGCACACACACTTTGAAAGGTTGTGTAATTAGAAAGAGAGAAATGGAGCTTCTGAAAATATTTCTTCTATGCATGGATGCCTTTATGAAATTATTGCTTTTTTACATGTATGCCTCTCTGCCTCGCACCAACGCCTTTCAATCACTTAAAGTGGAATCATCATCAATATTTGTATTCCCATACTAATGATGAGTAGATTTATTGGGCTTCAATGCCATTCTTAATCTGAACACATGGTGTGGGATGGTGAGTTTATATACATATATTCATGGTATTGTATTCATAGTAGGAATTAAGAAATTTTTAAAGAATTTTTTTAAAAGATTGTAAAAGTGAGTTTGATGAAACTTGTAGATAATTAAGTGTTAATTTTATCAAAATTTCGTAATTTATTATTTACGTTTTTATGATTTATGGATTTTAATGAATGATAAGATTTGTTATAAATAATTATAAATATCAACAAAAAATAGTTAAATTATATTTGAATAATATAATTTGAGAATTTATATGATTATAAATTTAAATAAAATCTATCTTCAAATCATATGTATTTAAATGTATCATTCTATGTTATGAAATTAGATAATATTTAAGAATTAATAAATAAGGATTCAACATACTTTGACTCATTGCGTGGAATTGTCATGGTTTTCCATGGAGAAAGTGGGTTATATTAAGTTTGATCCTAATTGAAATTGTTAATATGTTATTTGTTGAAACTTAGGAGCATGAAGAATCTAAGTTCCTTCACATGAAGGAATTTCTATAATGGTTAGAATGGAGCATGAAATCCTCCCACACTGGGACTGGACACATAACTTGTTACATAAATGTGAGCATTTCTTCTCACATTCACCTACATAAGAAATAAGCTCTCAATAAATACTTATGGATAGAGGTTTTAGACATAAATGTTAAGAATATGTATTTATCAATGTATTTCTTTGAATCTATGAATTCTAATGTTTTCTAAGAAAAATATCTAGATAAAAATTATGCGTACAAAAACATAGAACAATATATTTTCACCCTAAAAATGAAGGTAGTATCCTCATACTAGGATATTTTGATGCTAGAACTGTATCTAATCAAGTTATTCTTCTAAGAAATGATTCCAACCCTAATCCTCTTTGGCTAAAAGAGGACCTTATTTCCACTAACAGGTACAAAAGAAACTTTGAAGACCTGACTGAGAATTTATTTGGTACCGAGATAATCTCTATATATTTCAAGATAATCTAATAATTTGCAATGGTCTAGTGAACTGACCAAATTCAAACCAGATGAATTGTATTAATGGGTTGGGCAGTCATGTCATTGATTAGGTGATTTTAGATATCCCCATATACAAACAACTAGTAAATTTTGACCTTTTAAATGGAAATGATCTTGACTCTAATCATAGACCTTCATCCCTAACCATAAATTTTGTCGTGTATAAAAGCTCCATTGAGGAAAAGTATGGTAACCAAAGATACTATCTTTTTGACAAAAAAAAAGTTTATCTTGTCTTAAAGGATTAAATTAAATAATGAGTTAAATCTCCTATCATATAAGAACAATATTGATGACCTATATTATAATTTTATGATAATTCTCTCTACTTTCATTAAAACATTCCCTATTGAGGTGATAGGGAAAAATAAAAATAGGATAACCAACCTTTGGTATGACAGCAACTGTAAAATTTCTAGAAAATCCTTTAGAGATACTTTTAATTAGCTCTTAAAATTGGATAAGATACAAAGTGATAATTAAAAGGAAAAAAGGAGACTACATTAATAAACAATAAGAAAAGCTTCTCCACCTATCAAATATTTATCCTATGATATTTTGGAGGCAAAAGTTGACTTTCCAAAGCATGGTCAAACCAAAGAAAATAATATGATTCCCTTGAAGGAATGGAAGTCCTACCTAATTTTTTTTTATGAAACCCCTATGGTTGTGGAGAATATTTCAATTGTTCATATAAAGGATGAAATATTTTCTACAAAAAGCATAAATCTTGGGGTTAAGAGACTCACAAAATGGAAATCTAAGGACATTGAAGGTTACCAATTGAACTATTGAAAATTGGAGGGCATATCCTCATCCCTCTTATACACAAGATCTTCAATATATGAATTAAGAAGGGATTCCCTAAACCCTAGACAAATGCTTCATTGTTCATATCTTTGAGAGTGGGGACAAACATAATCCCTCTCATTATAGGACCATTATGATTAGCCCAATCTTAAACAAACTTTATGGAATTATTTTGGAGAAAAATAAGCATTTTGCTTGAAAGACACCAAAAATAACTAAAGTACAAGATGGATTTAGGAGGTATCGTTTGACTGTGGACTATCTTATTGTAGGTAGAATCATTGTGGAAGAGCATCATAATAATAAGACCATTATCCTTTGATGTTTTATTGATTTTACAAAATCTTTTGAAACTATGCCAAGTATTAAACTCTAGAATATGTTAGAAGAGGTAGAATTTTGTTATGAGTGGAGAGATGCTACTATAAGGATATATGAGAGTGTTGTTGCAAATACTACGAATACTGGGGGGCATTTGAAAGAAATTAATTATAATATAGGATTTAATCAAGGTTGTCCCTTGTCTCGTACTCTCTTTGGCATTTATGTTGATGATTTAGAATGTTGGTTAGAAGAAGTTGGTTGTACTAGCATGATTATCACTAGCATAGTCATCATCCATATTTTTTATGCTTATGATATTTTTCTTAACATAGAATACCTATGACCTCAATAATCATCTAAGGACCGTCAAGGACTTTTAGTACTCTAATATGGGCATGATTGTGAACATGCACAAAAAGGTTATGATAATTGAATCCCATAAGGTCACCTATGACACTTTCATATATGACATAATAATTTGGAGGAGGTTCCATCATACAAAATCTTAGAATCAATATCCATCATAAGCTCAATTAGAACTATAGAGTTGAAAAATGAATAAATGGAGCATGGAAAGCTTATTATGGGCTTGAAAACAAGTGTAAATTAGAAGGGATAAGAAAAAAACTCATTTTTTTATTTTTTTTGTCACTCCTATCATCTTATATGGATGTAAAGCTTCGGGATGCACTTCCCTTAGAGATTATTAGATAAGTATAGAGAAAATGAAAATAAATAAATAAATTATAACTTATAATCTTAAATAAATACACCTTATCCTATCCTCCTCATAAAAGCTAGCCTCAATGCCATTGAGTGCATAACCATGGTTAGGTACTCAATGTGTAAGAACAATATGAAAACATGGATGGAAAGTGGCTCACAATTTTGTTTTCCAAGTTTAGCCATAACCACCAGGGGCTCAAGCAAGGATGGCATCAAGATGCCAAGTCTTGGCTAAATCAGTAGAAGATACAGGACGATGCATCTTGTAGGATACCCACAATATTAAAAGCATTATTACATCTAAATTTAAAGAGAAATTGTGGTGTAATAAATGTTTAGAAAATAAAAGGAAGATAAGATAATAAAATTAGGTTAACAACCCTAATATGGAAGATCAAAAGTATCTTTCAAACTTGACTAGCACAAATAAGAAAAACAATAATGCTAAAACACAAATTAAATTCCACAAGCTTTATGGTGAAACTAGGTGTTGAACAATTAACAAAATGTTGTGTAATGCCATAATATGATCTCTTTGTGATTCTAAGAAGGTTGAAGAAGAGAGGTACTTTCTCCTAGAGTTCCCTACGTACACCCAAATTAGAACTCAATTTCAGAATATCTAATACAACACTAACCTTCCTAATATCCTAAGTCATCAAAACTATGGTAATCTTGGAACACTTTTCTTATTTCCTTTTTAGCATAGAAATAAGAGTATAAAGAAATCTAAGTAATCTTTTACCATTTTAAAGGTTCAATAAACTAGTTATGGCCTTAATGACATTAATCATCATCATCATCAATTTTATTGACTATAATTAAAAAGGGTGATCATGGGGTGGGGAGTTAAACTATGGGTTAGGATTGAGGTTGAAACTCTACATTTTAAAATGCATATTTTCACCCAGGTGAAATTGTGAATTTTAAAATGCATGGTTTCATTCCCCATCTTAACAATATATAATTAAATAAGGTGAACATGGAATGTGAGGTGAAATTGTGCATTTGAAACCATGGATTTTAAAATGCATAGTTTCATCCTCCACCCACATAGTATATAATTAAATAGGGTGGACATGGGGTGGGGTGAAACTTTGAATTTGGAAATGCATAGTTTTAGCCCCCACCTAAGGTGAACTATGGGAGGGGATGGTGGGAAAAATTATGCTCTTGAAAAAATGGGTGTAGAGGGGTGTGTGAAAATGTGCATTTTGAAATTTTGGGTGCAATTGGAAGAAAATTTATGCATTTTACTATGAGTGATTGTGGAGGGTAAACCTATGTGGGCTGTGAAACTGTGCATTTGTTTCACCCCTAAAATGCACATTTTTACCTTCCACCCCTATTGAAACTTCATTAAAGTGCACAATTTCCCCTGAAAACCCTACCGATAATGAAACAAATAGTTTCAGCCTACACCCCAACCCATAATAAAATACATATTTTTGCTACCAACCCCCACCAATATTAAATTGCAAAGTTTCACTCCCAATCCCCAACCATAACTGCAGGTTGTAGTGGGGGTTAAAATTGTGTTTTTTATAAGATTAAGGTGTGGGTGAATTTGTTCACTTTAAAATGCATAGTTTCAGCCCCACCCGAGATGAAATAGTGGGTGGGATTAGAGGTGACATTATTGGTGCACAATTTATTAATGATAGGGATTTTATAATTTTTGTGTTCAAAACTTTATTATTCAATAAATGATGTTTTGGTTGATTTATGAATTTAAACACAATAAGTAATTTTATCACTATTACATTCTGGGCATTCCAAATTAAAGTTATATATTGTCAATGTAAATTTATAGTTTAAATAAGCTTGCAAAGTTTAAGTCAAACTATAGATAATAATTTTTTGTTGTGTTTAAAGTGATGTATTTGTTTTGAATTGGTCTAAGTTAACAAAATTATCTCAATCCCTAAGTGTTACCCACAATGGTTGATTCCATTATTGTAAATATGTTTTTAGTAATCTAGAGTGTTTTGCATGGCATTGGTTTGATCCCCATGGGATTGAGCAGACTAAGTCTCTATTACTTGATTTACATTAGGTACCATCTTTGGATTAGGGGGAAGTGCTTGAAATAGGAATCAAGAACAACAATTTTATAGAGGCCTCTTAGGATCATTAATGCCATCACACATTATATTAAGATATTATAATGTAAATGCAAAGGTAAATGTGAATGATTACTTGGTGCAAGTACAACCACTCCAACCATTTCTCCTACGTATAAATACTCATGAAGAAGTAATAAAAAAGGTGGTTGGTTAACCTTGGAAAATATTTCTCTCTTTGTGTGTTGTGTATTTTCTTGTGTTTGTGATGCAATGCAATCTCCTCGAGGAATGTGTGTTGATGCCCAAGAGTCTGTACAGTCTCAATTTATTTTAGAATTGGTAAATTTCTTCAACAAAATGAAAAGTGCATTTTTCTCTAACTTTAATGTTTGTATGAGACTATATCAATGTGTCTGAGTAATTTATATTGATTTTAACTTTATTAAGGTGTAGAAAAGAAAGAAAAGAAGGGATTTGCTCGTATTAACTTGAGTTTATTAAAATGAATAGATTGAATGGACATAAGTGGAGGGAAATAAGTATATTGATTTGACATAAATAGGGGAAGAAATTTGGAGGAAATTTCTTCAATAAAGAAAAAAATGGTTTTTTTATGGGATTCTAATATTTTTATTAGACTTTATCAATTCTTGTGAGGGAACCATATTAACTTGACTTTATTAAATTGAATGTGTTGACTTGACATAAGTGGAGGAAAATATATATATTAACTTGACATAAGTGGGGCATAGGGACCAAAAATTTTTTGGGGAAATTTCTTCAACAAAATGAAAATTGTATTTTTCTAGAGTTTTATTGTTTTTATTCAATTATATCATTGCCTATGAAGTAATCATATTGACTTCAACTTTATTAGAACGGCGAAAGGTAGGGAGTTGATTATATTAACTTGATTTTATTAAAATAAGTGTATTGAATTGACATAAGTGGAGGGAAACAAGTGTATTGATGTGACAAAAATAAGGTATGGGGTAAAAAAATTGGAGTAAATTTCTTCAAAAAAGAGAAAATTGGATTTTTATGGACTAATATTTTTATTAGACTTTATCAATGCTTGTGAGGGGCCCATATTAACTTGACTTTATTGAAATGAATGTACTTGACACAAGTGGAGTAAAATAAATACATTAATGTGACATAAGTAGAGTATAGGGGACAAGAAATTTGGAGGACATTTCATAACAAAAGGAAAATTGCATTTTTCTCGAACTTTGATGTTTTTATTACACTATACCATTGCTTGTTAGTTATGCATATTGACTTGACTATATTGAGATAGAGGAAGGGAGGGTGTTTCTCATATTAACATGAATTTATTAAAATGAGTGTTGATTTGACATAAGTAAAGCATAAGGATAAGAATTTTTGGGATATTTCTTCAATAAAAATAAAACTAATTTTTTTTTGGACTAAAATATTTTTATTAGACTTCTGAGGAACCCATATTAACTTGACTTTATTGAAATGAATATATTGACTTGACATAAGTAGAGGAAAATAAATACATTAACTATAGGGGACAAGAAATTTTGGGGAAATTTCTTTAGCAAAGTGAAAATTGCATTTTTCTCCAACTTCCATGTTTTTATTAGACTATATCAATTCTTGTTAGTTACTCATATTGACCTGACTGTATTGTGATGGAAAAAGGGAGGGAGTTTCTCATATTAACTTTGCTTTATTAAAATGAGTGTATCCAATTGACAAAAGCTAAGAGAAATAAGTGCATTGATTTGACATAATTAAAGCATAAGGATAAGAAATTTGGGGACGATTTGTTCAACAAAATTAAAATTAGATTTTTTTGGTACTTCAATATTTTTATTAACCTTTATCAATGCTTGTGAGAGGCTCAAGTAATTTGATCCCTTTATGGGCTTAGTAGACCCTAAATTAAGATGGATCTAGGCTAGTTTAATTTTCCACTTTAAATAGGCTATATTACACATCAATGTCATGAGAAAATACCAGTGGTTATCATAAACCTAGAGCTCAAAAACAACTAGTAACTTGACCAAGTCAAGTTTACTTTAACTACTCAACAAAAATTAAGAAAAATAATTAATAAAATAATGTAGAAATTTTTTATTATTATTTTATTTTGAAGTTATTTTTATTTTAACTTTAATTTTATTTTGAGCAAATCAAAATGTTTATGGGACATTGCATTACAACATCTCTACCATAATGTGTACTCATTTTTTGTTGTTGTAAAAATCAATATTAGAAATTTCATTTCTACTCCATTATTATTGTTAATTTTTAAATATTAAACTTAGTTAACTTATATTAAAGATCAAATATTACAAATTTAATGATTACACAAATCCATCTCAACTTCGGTAAGGAGGAATCAAATCTATGCAGATACAAACCTGTTTTAAAGTGAAAAGAGATTTGATCTCTCTCAACACTTGGTGGATCTAGAGTTAAAGATGGATTTGGGCTAATATTTAGTAATAATTATAAATATAACTATTACTTTTATATTTTATATCTTATATTTTATTTTTATTTAAACCTGGTTAAAATTCTAGTTGAGAGGAATCAAATCTTTGGAGATATAAACCTCTTTTAAATGAAAAGAGATTAGATCCCTCTCGGCACTTGGTAAATCTAGAGTTAAGATGGATCTAGGATTTGATCCCTCTCGGCACTTGGTAAATCTTGAGTTAAGATGGATCTAGATACAAAGCTCTGTTAAAACGAAAAAATATTTGGTAAATCCGAAGTTAAGATGGATCTAGGTAGATTTTCATTAATAATTATATATAACTATTAATTTTATAGTTTATATATATATATATATATATATATTTTATGTAAGTGCACATAATCAATTTTTTATTGATAATTATAATTATTAATTATTTTATTTTTAAAACCTAAAATTTATAGGATATTACATTATAACATTTTTATCATGTTGGGCTCAACACAAAAAAATATTTGTTTGATATTGAAAAACAAAAATATGAGAAATGATGTATTTTAATTATAAATATTTTTTCAACATATTTATTAATATATAAATATTTTAAAAAATAAAATTATTATTTAATTTTAAATATATATTTACTTTATAAAAATATAAAAGAAAAACATTTATTTATTTTTAGGTAAAAATTAAAAACTTAAAGCTAGACAAAAACTGAAATTTAAATTTTTGTTGGGGTAAATTTCTTCAACAAAATAAAAATTGCATTTTTCTCTAATTTTAATGTATTTATTAGACAACATCAATGCTGGTGAGTTATTGATTTCAACTTTATTAAGATGAAGAAAAGGAGGGAGTTGATCGTATTAACATGACTTTATTAAAATGTGTGGATTGAATTGACATAAGTGGAGGGAAATAAATGTATCAATTTGACATAAATAAAGTGCATGGTAAAAAATTTGAAGGAAATTTCTTCAATAAAGAGAAAATTGAATTTTTATGGGACTCAAATATTTTTATTAGATTTTATCAATTTTTGTGAGAGGTCCATTTTAACTTGACTTTATTGAAATGAATGTATTGACCAGAAATAAGTGGAGCATAGGGGCCAAACATAAGTGGATCATAGGGGTCAAGAAATTTGGGGGAAATTTCTTTAGCAAAGTGAAAATTGCATTTTCTTCCAACTTTCATGGATTTATTAGACTACATCAATACTTGTTAGTTACTCATATTGACTTGACCATATTAGGATGGAGAAAGGGAGAGAGTCTCTCATATTGACTTGACTTTATTAAAATGAGTATATTAAATTGACATAAGTGATGGGAAATAAGTATATTGATTTGGCATAAATAAAGCATAAAAATAAGAAATTTGGGGATGATTTATTCAATAAAAAGAAAATTGGATTTTATTGGGACTCTAATATTTTTATTAATCTTTATAATGCTTATGAGGTACTCATATTGACTTGTTTTTATTGAAATAAATATATTGACTTGATATGAGTAGAAGAAAACAAATAAGTATAGATATTTATTTTTTTGTTATAAGAATAACTATTAGAGATTTTATTTCCACTAAATTATTGTTATTAATTTTTAAATATTAATCTCTTTTAACTTATATTAAAGATGAAATATTACATGTTTAATGATTACACGATTTTATTTATTTGATATTAAAAAATAAAAATATGAAAATCATTCATTTTAATTATGTCCACGTATCTTGGATACACTGGTATGAAGTAGAGGAATTCATATAGACACATTGCTTTTATCAACTTTAAGAATGAGAATATTGGGGTTGGAGTTGAGTTGACGAAGGACATTTAAAAAACAAAATTGACGAAGGGTCTTATATTCATCTCTGAAAAGGTTAGGCTCAAGAAGCTTGGAACTCCAAAGCCCTGACCACATTCTTAGCCATAGTTCTTCTGCTACATGGGAGGGAAGGCTGGAAGAAATGGATTCGATGGAGCAAATAATATCCTCAAAGGGGCAAAGGAACAAGAATATAGTTAAGGTGAAACATCACGTTTAAATAAGGAAATATTCATGCTAAAATTATTTATTTTTAAATTAAAATGTAAAAACTTAAAGCTCGACATTGTATTTGGAAAGTAAAATTTTAAATTTTTATTCAAATTAATGCAAAACCCTTGGATGTGTAAGGTAGATTTTTTTTTTAAGTTTGGTGGGACTACATCTTTATCATGTCTAATATATCACCTTGATTAAACTGGGGAATTAGACCCATGACTTTACATCAAAAAATACCTTAAAATAAAAATATATTTAATTAATTACAAAAATATATGTTAGATATTTTATCTCTATAACACTGCTATTATTATTATTATTATTATTGTTTAAGTATTAAATTCAATTATATTATATTAAAAATTACATATTTTTATATTATATTATATTTAATATTAAATAATAAAGAAAAATTATAATTTAAAATATTGTATATATAATTATAATTTAAATAAATAAATAAATAATCTGTAGACACAATTATGATCATTTTGAAGTTAGTTTTTAATTAAATAATATATGAGATCAAAAATAAAATGGATAATATATTATTTTTTAAATTTAGAAATAATATTTTGAAATAAAATTTAAAATATAAATAATTTTTTTTAAATATAACTAAAATACTTTAAAATGATAAATTTAAATAAATTAATATATGATATGAGTAAACAAATGCGTCATAGTTTTTTCAAAATTATATAATTTATAACTAAAAAATTATATAATTTATAAATAGTTAGTAAAGTGAAGATTGCTTTATATAGTATTTTTTTCATTTGCTAGTATCTAATACGCTCACGATTTTTAGCCTTACATAATATTTTATATTTATTTTAAAATCCAACTCAATCATTTATTAGACAAATAAATAAATATACTATAATATAATAAAAACGAATTTGCAAATTCCTATATAATAAAAAATGAAAGTTTCACATTACAAGAAATTTTATCGTAAATTAAGTTAATCATGATATATTATAGAAGTTTTAAAGGTTTAACCAGTAAAAACACACCGATAAAAGAGTTTTTTTTTTTTGTTTTTTAACTCTTCTTTCCCGTGAAATAACGCCCCCCACCAAAGGGATAACGCGGAAGGGGCTAACTGCTCAATAAAGGGGCTAACTCGATAACGTGGAAGGTGCTCCGTCTCAATGACTTCCCCACGCCTTCCTTTCGTCTGTGTGCCCCACCGACCAATTCCTCGCCAAAAAATATCGCTGCGCGTCTCCAACACGACTTTCTTTTATATATATATAGGTGTGCGTAGATAGGCAGAAGCACACGCAAGTACTCGCACACTTTGAGAGGCCCTGTAATTTGAGGTTCTGAATTTCTGTAATCCGAGGTTTTGAAAGGCTTTTTAATTTGAGGTTCTGAAAGGCTCCGTAATTGGAAAGGAAAAAATGGAGGTTCTCAAATTACTGCTTCTCTGCATCGCTGCTGCCTATATGCCTGCAGCAACGTCTATCAATCACCCACCGTGGAATCATCATCAGTCATTGTATTCCCACTTTCATGCTCAGGGAAGGGGCTCCCACATGCCCCGTGGATTTACTGGGCTCCAACGTCACTCTGACTTTGAACGAATGGTTGAGTCATCATCAATGGACGCCCACGAGGAAAGGGACCTCCATGCTCTCTTGTCCTTCCGAAACTCCATCACAGCGGATCCATCAGGTGTGCTCTCCAACTGGACGGCACACAACTCGCAGAACATGTGCTCTTGGTATGGCATTCGCTGTCAGCGCAAAACTCGCAGAGTCGTCCACATTGACCTCTCTTGGTATGCATTGCCCACTGGTACCCAATGGTTCTCAGGTACCCTTTCTGTGTCTCTCGGCAATCTGTCTCTACTGCACACATTGAATGTTTCTGGTCATCTTTTAGAGGGAAGAATTCCTCCCGAGATTGGTCACCTTAAATCTTTGCAAGTACTTGACCTCAGCTGGAATGAGCTCAACGGGTCTATTCCAGTCGAATTGGGCCTGCTGCACAAACTCCGCGCCCTCAATCTTTCTGAAAACGGTCTGGAAGGAGGAATTCCACCACAGATTGGCCATCTTAAAGCTTTGCGAGTACTTGATCTCGGTGACAATGAACTCAAGGGTTTTATTCCAGTTGAGTTGGGGCAGCTTAAATCGTTGCGAGTACTTGACGTCAGTCACAATGTACTCAATGGTTCTATTCCGGCTGACTTGGGCCTGCTGCAGAAACTACAGCACCTGCTTCTGGAAGGCAACAAATTTTCAGGCAGTGTACCACATCAGTTAGGTAATTTGACACAACTTAATCAACTATCCATTTCTGGCTTGAATATCTCTGGTTCTATTCCATCTCAAATACTCAGGCTTCCCCTCTCTTATCTATCACTTAGCCTTAACCTCACAGGGAGCGCACTTAAAGCCATTACCAATTTGACCACGCTGACCCACTTAGAACTTTACGAAAGTGGACTCACTCACATCCCTGTAGAAATTGCCCATTTGACCAAATTGACGTACTTAAATCTCCGAGGCAATAATCTCAGTGTCATCCCTGAATGCATTGCCAAGTTGACCAGGTTGACCTTTTTGGATGTCAGTGACAATAGACTCATTCAAATCCCTGTAGAAATTACCAATTTGACCAAATTGACGTACTTAAATCTCCGAGGCAATGATCTCAGTGACATCCCTGAATGCATTGCCAAGTTGACCAGGGTGACCTTTTTGGATGTCAGTCACAATAGACTCGCTAACAATATACTTGAAGCTATTTTCAATTTGACTAAGTTAGAAAGACTAGATCTTTCTTCAAACATGCTTATTGGTGACATTCCTATATCTCTTACCAATTTAAGGAACCTTTATTTCCTTGACCTCTCAAATAACAATTTGAAAGGCACAATTCCAAGAGGCATAGGAAAGCTTCATTTGTTGAAATACTTATTGTTACATTCAAACCATTTGAAAGGCACAATTCCAAGAGGCATAGGAAAGCTTCATTTGTTGGAATACTTATTGTTACATTCAAACCATTTGAAAGGCACAATTCCCAGAGCCATAGGAAAGCTTCAACTGTTGGAATACTTAATGTTACAATCAAACAAGTTAACTGGGCATATCCCATATAGTATAGGTCAATTAAAAGCTTTGTCTACACTAAACCTATATAATAATAGTATCTCAGGTAGTATTCCTGATAGTATTAATGGTTTGATTTCATTAGCCACATTAGATTTATCAGAAAACAACTTGGAAGGACCGATTCCTAATGGCATTGGCAATTGTACTAGTATGACAATATTCTCTGCTCACTCTAATAACTTCACTGGGACATTGCCTGCATCTTTGGTCAATTGTACACAGCTTCAGCTCCTGGATTTAAGGAAAAATAGATTGATGGGGGAGCTTCCTCAGTTCTTCACATCTTTTCAACACTTGGAAGCTTTAATCCTTGGTTATAATAATCTGCATGGTTGTATTCCTCAACATATCACAAATCTTACCAAGTTGCATGTGTTGGATTTATCCAACAACAAATTCAGTGGAAGGATACCAACACATCTTGAGAGGCTCACTGGCTTTGCAAATGTGTCAAATAATGATGAATTATATGAGGAATTTATTGTTGACATCAAAGGAATTGAGTATAATGTGTCATATCTATTGCCTACAAACACTATATTTGATTTGTCTTGTAATAATCTTACAGGACAAATCCCTACAAATATAGGAAACATGAGTAGTTTACGCCTACTAAATTTATCAGGAAATCAATTGGAAGGACAGATTCCTTCATCTCTCAGCAAGATCCCTTCTTTGGAGCAATTGGACTTGTCAAAAAATAATTTGAGTGGACTTATTCCTGAAGTTCTCTCTAAGTTATCAATGTTGGCTTCTTTTGATGTTTCATATAACCACCTTTGTGGCCCAATTCCGACAGGGACACAATTTTCCACTTTCAATGTAACATCTTTTGACAAGAATGAATGCTTATGTGGGCTTCCTCTACCAACATGCAAGCAAAATGATAGAACAATAGCTGGAGGTAATAGCAATAATAGTAATGCTAAAAGAGGATTGTTGAGCTATGCCAACGAAAAAGTGTCCTTGCTAGCATTTTCATTGGGATTAGGGATCGGATTTGGTGGAGTCGTTGCTATGTTCATCATTTGGGACAAAGCAAGATGTTGGGTAATGGGCATGTCCTCCAACACAGGAAAGCCATTTTATGGAGTTTACCGATTCCCAAAATAGGTCACAAGGCTTTGTCTATATAACTCAATGTAATGTTCTATGTCTTATTATTATTGTATGAGTTGTTTTTTCCCGAATTTTCAAAGATATGAATTTTTGGAGTTTACAGATTCCTAAAATCACAAAATCTTGTCAATACCTCAATATATTAATGTATGTCTTATTATTATTGTAACCATGGTCTTTTCCTAAAAAAGTCAAATACATTTTTTAAAACTTGTTTCATTATTATTTAATTTACTATTAAATTGTAATTTTCATGTGAATGCAGTACCATTTTTCATTAGAATTTTAAAATATTGTGATTTTCTCTCCATTGAAAAAGATTTCCGCCGACTTTATTCCCTCACTCAAATAAACTCAGTGGAAGCATTTCTTCTAATTCATTCAGATATTTTTCATTAAAATCTGATCATATTCTCTCACGAGATTTGAAGTACAGTACGTTGGAATCTCAAAATATTGCGATTTCCATTCTATCACAGAAATTTCCACTCTATTGCTAAAATATGAGAATACCCGCGATTTTTTCGTGCAGCGAAGAAATTTGCAGGCAATTTATTGAACCATATGCCCACTCAAGTCAAGTCAATACCGACATTTCTCTTTATCACTTTCCGATCTGGGTCACCATTTTTTATTAGAATATGATAATATGACTATCGTTTGGATTAAAGTAGGAGATCATTAGTATTACCATATGTTGATTGATAATATTAATTCTAAATGATTGAACGTTTTAAAATTACGTGTGTATATCTGTGTCTGGATTAAATACTATCTCTATTTTTTGAATAATTTTATTGCTTTTAGAAATGTAATATTTATAATTTAAAAAAATATATATTACTAGTTTCAGGAAAAAATAAAAAAAGTTAAAATAATGTTATAAAAAAATGTTTAGTTAAATTAAATAATATTATTATTACATGTTGAATGTTTTTTAATTTCAAATAAAATGTATATTTTCAAAACAAAATATAAAATATATAAGTGAGGTGATAAAATTTTCAAAATTTTATAATAGATTTCTAACTTTTTGATAACTTAAAAAAATAATAATGAACAAAATATGATTGTCAAGGATTCTTAATACCCAATCTTCATCTCTATTTCTTTGATGAGTTGGTGCACGACATCTTTTTCTTCCAATCCCCTTAATTTGAATTCATAGACACTCATTATTTGGATGCCCCAAATTGTAAATCTTTGTACAAATTCACCAGCAAGTTCCTTGCGTGTTACATTTTGCTTAAAGAATGGCCCGTTGATGTTTTAATTGGACAAAAGTGCTCATTATTGATGTAATTGTTGAAGGTTTTGGCATTGATGTTGCATCTTGCATTCATTTCAAAGGTTAGTTAACAAGAATAAGCCCACATTAGCACTGGTATCATCCTCACAATGCTTATGCTTATCATCCTCATCTTGATACAGGTAATCAATATTAGTCTAAGAAGTATATGAGGGTTACTTTGTTTCAGTCTGAGACACAAACAATGCTCCAATCCAAGTTAGCATATGTAGGACCTGTAGCAACTTTTCTTTTAATCTTTGTAGATTCTCCCATGTCTACATGGGGTACAAATGAAATGATCATAATGCAGAGACTAATGAAGTTGGCCTTAATTCCATTTTTTTATTTTGCATTAGAAGCATGTATGATAGAACCCTCAATAGTCTTTCCACCTATGACCTCATGAATGATCTATTCCATAAATTTGACTATAAGTATAGTGAGGTATATAAAGATAACATGGGTAACAATATTAAAGGAAATAAGGGCACTCTAGAAGCTGATAACAGTTCCACCAAGTACATACTCGATTTCATTAATGTAAAACCTATATTGATGTCAAGCTTAAGTTTCAAAGAGAAGTTCATATGTTTTTGACTCTCAAATCAACAGTTGTCCCATAGCCTTTTTAAAATTCCAATAGATTGTTTGGTAAGCATTGAGCATTGTTTCAATATGACACTGATTGAGCTAACTATCAATGGATCATTGAGCAAACTCCAAGTGAGTCTCTTCCTCCTACAAGAAGAAATGAGAGAGACACTTAGGTTTGAAAGTTGCAAAGGAATAAAGGATCAATACCAAATAGGAGTTGAACTATCAATGCACCTAAGCAATTCATTATAATAACTTGTGGACATATCAACCCAGCAAAGGAGTTCAATTTTATTTTTAATGGTGCATAATACCTCAATCAATTTGGAGACAAAGTGTTTGAGGATTCAATCTGCTAATTATTTTTTTTGCTTAAGCAAGAGATAGTCCTTCTATTAACTTAGGTAAAAAAATATTTTACACATGTTACAACAAATGCCCAGAGGCACAAACTCCTACAAAGGGGAGTGAAAATACCCTAAGTGCCCGAAAAAACACCTCAAAAAATCAGACCGAGACAAGGTCAAGATTGCCCAAAACCGACCGAGGAGTTATCTTCTAACAATCCGGTGGTTAAGAATCAACCCACACAGGGGTGTAGTTCTTAAAAAAAACCTAAAGTTGCCCGATCAACGCTGACCATTGATCTTCTCCTTCTAATCCAACGACCGTAGTCCATATCGCGCGGCTTAAAAACCCGCTGAATACCGTGCGATGAAGGCGGTTTGTTTTTTCAGTCCTCCACCACGTGTTGCTTCCTGAGTGGAATTGCTGGCTTTTCCTTAATACCGTGTTTGGTTTGGAAGGTGCCCGATGAAGGTGGTAAACCATGAGTGGTTTTCTCCTTTTGGCCCCACCAACATGCACACCAAAAGGTGACCGTTGATCTTCCCTCTCCAGATCTGACGGCCACAGTCCAAATCGGCCCACACAACTGCTCGCAAAAAACCCTAAAGTTTCACGATCAACGCTGGCCATTGATCCTTTCCTTCTGATCCGACGGTATGAGTTCATATCGCGCGGTTTAAAAAGCCTGCTGAATACCTCGTAATGAAGGCGGTTTTCTTTTTCGGTCCTTTGCCATGTGTTGCTTCCTGAGTGGAATCGCTGGCTTTTCATTAAAACCATCTTTGGTCTGGAAGGCGCCCGATGAAGGTGGTAAACCATAAGTGGTTTTCTCCTTTCAGCCCCACCAACTTGCACACCAAAAGGTGGCGAATGATCTTCCCTCTCCAGATCTGATGGCCATAGAGCAAATTGGACCACACAATTACTCACGAGATACCCAGTAATCTCTTCCTTTAACACCTTCGTCTTCCATGGAATCATTCCTCCTGTGAACAGAGATCTGCCTTTGTTACTGGAAGCTCCCTTAGAAAACCGACTGTGCTTCTCCGTTGATGGGCCATCTAAAGTGAACTTATCCATTGTTTTCATAAAGTAAAATTCTTTCTCTTAATCTTTCCTGATACTGTTGTCTGTCGTTGCGGGCTTGGGATGAGCATTCCTTCTTCAACCTGTCATCGATTACCTCCTCCCACTAGTAGCACAAGTCGATGTGCTTGTTTCGAACCCCCTCGTTTGCAAACCAGTCCGCAACTTTGTTGGTTTCCCTGCGGACATGCACCAACCTAAGAGTTCTTAGCATTCTTAAGTTCACTTGGATTCTTTGGTAGACTTGCAAAATCAGCCAATGTCCTGAGATTTTCTCTGGTGTAGCACCAGCACTTATCCTCTTCACTGAGTTAATGACTAATTTCGAGTCAGCCTCTATGATGACATTGTGAATGTTGTACTTGAGCAGTATTTCCAGGCATACTTCCATCGCCATGAGCTCAGCCATATTGTTGGTAGCTTTTCCTAGATAACTGTGGAAGATGATTTGTATGTTTCCTTCCTCATCCCTCATGACCCCTCCATATCCCGCTTCTCTCAGATTCCCTTTTGATGCCCCATCAATGTTAAATTTTAAAAAGCCATGAGAAGGGGGTTGCCATGAAGCCTTTTCTGCTGAGATATTCTTGTTGATCTGCATAGAACCTTGAGGGGGATGAACCTTGAGCTCTAACTTCTTTAGTATTCTGGCCTCTCTTTGTTTGGTGGGTTTTCCTGTGGCTACACCTCCCAGGATGTGAATAGTCTCTTTGAGTTGTCTAAGGATTAGCTTAAGGATGTTTCTCATCAGACTCGCTTTATCCTTGAAAATCCTGTTGTTTCACTCCTTCCAAACATTCCAAATTATGAATCCTTGGACCAACATGCAGGCGGAGTTAATGATCTCATTATCCGAAAAAAAATTCTGCCATTTTTCAAAGTAGCAATGATGTCATTTACATTTCTGTCTGTCTGCTCGAAGACTTCTCCCACCCAATTCCAAAGTATTTTAGTGAAAGTGCATCTATTCAGGAGATGATTTGTAGTTTCTTCCTGTTGTCTACATACGTGACATCTTGAGGGGCCGACAAAGCCTCTTTTTCTCAGGTTATCCCATGTCAGAATCTTGCCCTGTTGAACCAACCACTTGAACAGTTTGACTTTCATCCAATGAGGATTATCGCAAAGTTCTTTCCACATATTATCAATGCTTGGAAAGTTAAGCCCTGAATCTATCCTTTTGGCCTCCTTAAGGTTGAAGAGACCTGCCTTGTTCTTTCCCCATCTTAGTTGATCGTCCAAGGTTGAGGTTAAGATTTGCCTTTTGTCTAAAAGACCTTTAAGGGCTATAGCTTGAGTGTGCAACATGCCTATTCCATTGTAGTCTGGAAGTTTCCATGTTCTCCATTTCTCATTGTTCCTTGATTGGTCCCAATAGTCACATACCCACCTTAATCCTTTGTTGATGGTATCGGTGTGAATGTCTGCTAATTCTTCACTTCGGAGATTGTCCTCCTGCTGCCAATTATCCTCCCAGAACCAGGCCATATTTCCATTTCTTATCTCCCAGAAACTATGATTTTGGACTAGGGCCCTATTCTCCCATGCCCTATTCCATATTGCAGAACCTTTAACTTGTCCTGTCATTCTGATGAGGTTCTTCTCCTGCCACCCTCTTGCATATTTTTGCTTCCATAGTTTTGCCCAGGGGGCTTGTATTTCCTTTAGCCATCTCCACCAGATTTTGGCTCCAAGAACTCTGTTAAGAATTCCTGGGTCATGAAGACCCCAACCACCATGGGACTTAGGTTTGCATACCCTATCCCATAACACAAGGGCCCATTTCTTCTTTTCTTCACCTTTCCCCCAGAGAAAGTCTCTCTGAATATTTCTTATATTAGTGATTACACCAATTGGTGCCAGAATGGCTGAAAGCATATAGATAGGGATACTTTGGAGGATAACCTTAGTTAGAATCAGTCTCCCTGCTAGATTTAGTGCTCTATTTGTCCATTTTCTAATCTTATCTTTTAGCTTATTAAGAACAGGCTCCCAGATATCCTTGTGTAGCAGTTTGTTGGTGAGGGGAATTCCCAGGTACTTTGCAGGCAGTGACTCCCTTTGAAAGCCCAAAATTCTTGAAAGATTTCTTTGTATTGAAATATCTGTATTGAAAAAGAAGATCTTTGATTTAGTAAGACTTACCTTTGTGCCTGCTGCCCTAGCAAACTCACTCAGAATCTGCTTGAATGCTTTGGCTTCCTTGACAGTGGGTGTGCCTTGAAGCATAGTATCATCTGCAAATTGTTGAGGTGTCACCATGTCCCCTCCTTGAGTGAGTCTCAGACCTTGAATTATCCCTTCCTCCTTAGCAGCTTTGATTGCTCTCCCTAACCCTTCCATCATTAGAATGAAAAGGAAAGGAGAAAGAAGATCTCCTTGCCTGAGACCTGTAGAAGGCTTGAAGGTTTCAGAGAGAGAGCCATTGAGAAGAATTGAACAGCTAGCGGTGGTGACTAGTGTCATAGCCCATTTAATCCAATTGTAATCAAAGCCATAGGCTTTTAATATTTCTCTTATGTACGGCCAGCTAAGTTTGTCATAGGCCTTTGCTATGTCTAGCTAAATTATCATTCCTGCCTATTTATTGGTGTTGAGTGAATGAACCATTTCATGTGCTTGAATTATGTTATCTAGAATTTGTCTCCCTTCCACATAGCTCGTTTGCTCCTCTGACACTAGGGTTGGGAGGAGTGGTTTGAGATGGTTGGCAATTACTTTGGATATTATTTTGTATACCACATTGCATAGTGCTATAGGTCTAAATCTGTCTAGAGAGGTGGCCTTTTCCTGTTTGGGGATTAAGGCTATGAAAGATTCATTGAGCGCCTTTAAGACTGTCTTAAAACGTCGAGAGTCTTCCACTACCTCCAAGATATCCAGTTTAACTATCCTCCAACAAGCTTTGAAAAATTCCACATTGAAGCCATCCGGGCCTGGTGCTTTCCCATTGTGCATCTCTTTAACGACTTCCTCAATTTCTTCCTCTGTGACTGGTCTATTGAGATTGTAATTATCTTCTCTAGTAACCAATCTAGGAATGTACTAAGCAATTTTTTCCGTAAACTGGGTTCTGTCTTCCGGTGTTTCCTTAGCAATTTTCTGAAAATGCTAGACTAGAACCTTATCCATCTCTTCATGAGGGTTTCTTTCTATTCCATGCTGATCTTTAAGTTTCACAATTCAATTGTTGTTTCTGTGAGCTATGGTGGATCTGTGAAAGAATTTGGTGTTTCTCTCCCCTTCTTTAATCCATTGAACTCTGGATTTTTGTCTCTAGAATATTTCCTCTTGAAGACATCTGTTATCCCATTCCTGCTGGAGTGACTCTGCCATCTCTTTCCTTTCATCTGTATAGCCTTCTGTGATAAGAATATGGTTTATTTCCTTTAGTTTCTTTTCCACATCTCCTTTAGCTTTGAATATATTACCAAATTCCTTTTTATTCCACTCTTTGAGTCTGCCTTTAATGTGTTTGAGCCTACAGTGTAGAAGGAACATCTTTGTACCTTGAAGGTGAAGCTCTTCCTTCCACCATTTTTCAATGTTTGTGAGGAAATCTGAGTGTGTGAGCCAAGCATTCTCAAATCTGAAGGGGGAGTTCCTTGGTTTACCAAAAAAAGAAGCTTCCAATTGGATAGGCTAGTGATTTGAACCTCCAAAAGGCAGTATGTGCACAGTAATGTTGTTTCCCATGAGAAGAAGTTCCTCTGAAACAATGAATCTGTCCAATTTTGAGGCTACTTGGGTATGGCCCCCTCTTTTGTTATTCCAAGTGTAGATTCCATTGCTTGTTTCCATATCAACCAATTTCATATTGGTGATGAAGTTCTGGAAGGCAACTAAATCTCTACCAAGTGTTCTAGTTCCTCCTTTCTTCTCCATGAGTGATTTTGTCATGTTAAAATCTCCCCCCTAGAATCTAGGGTAGAGCTGGGTATCTCTTCTTCAACTCCTCCAGTGTTGTGAGGAGTCGAATTTTGTCCTCCATTGGCTGCGGACATAGACATTGGTGATCATGTAACATTGTTTGTCACCCAACGGTTGGAAAATCAGAGAAAGGTGATGTTTGGATGCCTCCGCATCAATCACACCAAATTTCTGTGGATCCCATAGAGTTAGAATGCCACCAGCAGATTTATTTGCCTTAACTTCAAGGTATTCATATCTGTTTAACCATTTGTTGTGTTTCTTGCGGATCTTCTCCACGGAGCATTTTTTTTCCTGTATGAATACTATGTCAGGTTTTTCCTCTCTGATCCTGTTACCTAGGTTCCTTTGTTTTCTTCTGCTCCCTAGTCCTTTAATGTTCCAGGTTGTGATTTTCATTGAGGTGGGGTTTTAAAGGAGTAACTGGAAATATCTTTCATCCTTCCTGAGTCAAACATGAGTTTGCCACATTCCAGCAGTAGTTCTTTCTGTCTTTTTCTTCCCGTCCTTTTACCTGGATTTTTTGTCAGTGTTCCTATTATTAATCCTATTGATGAAGTTCCTTTATTTTCCTGGTTATCATGTCCTCTTTTGACTCCTGCAGCTGTTTCATGTGACTTGTTAAGGAATATCTATTGTACCTTATCCACATCCTCCTGAGGGATGGAGTTTATTCCCAGGTTTCCTCCTTGTTCTAGGAACTTTTCCAGCTCTAGGTTCTCCCTTTCTAGGATCTCCTGTAAGTCTTGGTCCTCTGTACCACTTTCACTTTGAGTCATTTCCTGGTATTTTTCTATTTCCATGGTACTCAAAGGGTCCTTCGTGTGTTCATTCTGTTCCTGGGTGAAATCTATGCTGGTCTCTTTTCCTTTCCCCCTTGCTGACTGATTCTCTTTACTCCCTTGATCACCTCCATCTACTTCTTTTTCTCCTAAGATCTCAAAACTGTTGTGACTTCTTGTTTTTTTATCATTTGCAATAGGGTTATTTTGTGTCTTCCTTCCCCCTCCTTTTCCTTTTCCTCCCACTTTGGTGAAACCTGTCTGGTCTTTCCCTTTGTTGGTGTTTAGGTTTTCCTCCCTTCTGTTAAGAGGGCAATCTCTAGATAGGTGCCCATGCTCATGACATTTGTGACATCTGAACGGGATATGTTCATAGTCAACTGTTTGAACCCTTTCCTCGTCATAGACTTCTAGAATGACCTCATCTGGAAGGGCTCCTGATAGGTCCATCTCCACACATATACGGGCATAGGAGGTGTATTTTCCCCGTAGAGTTGCCTTTGAAATTTTTAAGAATGACCGTTGCCTATAGCTTTTAAAGACTCTGGCATCCAGTAATCTAAAGGTAAGGAGTAGAGTCTAATCCATACTGGTACCAAACTGAAGGTTTCTTATTCTGGCACAAAGTTCATCATCCACGGCTGCATATAGAGACCAACAGTTGCAAAGAAGTATGGTCCTCCTTCAAAAATCTTGTCGCTGTCTTCCATGTTCATGAACACCACTGTAAAAAAACCTTTGGATCCAAGATGTATATTCAACTCCCCCTTTGGTTTCCATTTGTATTTTATCGAGGTGTACAACGCTTTCTCTGACGGCCAGAT
Organism: Pinus tabuliformis; assembly: GCA_031772625.1. Lineage (NCBI taxonomy): Eukaryota > Viridiplantae > Streptophyta > Pinopsida > Pinales > Pinaceae > Pinus > Pinus tabuliformis. The sequence continues at coordinate 906,597,408 of CM062808.1, forward strand.
TCCCATAAATTTGCAAATGATGGCATAGTTTGCCATGTGGTCTCTGTGCGCTTGTAGAGCTGGATCATTCAGAATAACCCGAGGTTTAGTTATGGTCTTGGGTTTACAGGGCCCCATCTTGGATTTGTTCTCTATTCCCAGGGAGGAGGGAGTGGAGCTCCCTCCTCCTTGGGCCTCCATCGGTACCTGTTGCCCTCTGTCACTCTCTTAGTTAAACCCTAGAATCCTTTGCGGAACCAGACCATCACCAAAAAAGGTCAGACCATCATTCCAAATACTATCATTCAATCTGCTACTTATCAATTACACATGGAACAAATATAAACCAAATTTTGAATACTTTTGTCAATGTAAAACATGTCAATTCAATATGGCTATATATGGTCATTCTCAAGTGCCAAGGAAGTGGAGAGCTAGTAATCATTTTGTTTGTAATCAAGACATCTCTCATGGAAAAGAAACAAGTTGGAGTTTGTAGAAGAGGGAGTACGTTCTCCCAACAAGTTGTAGCTCGTAGAAGAAAATAAAGGTTGAAGCCTCCTATAGGTAGAAGCCTACAAAATTAATGTAAAAGACGGAGTTGGTGCTTGCCTTTACATCACAACAAAAAAATTGTGGTTTTCTCCCTTTATGGGTTTCCACTTATATCTGGTGTCTACATGAGCTAAATGTCTTTCTTGTGTGTTTACTTATGAATTCATAGTTAATTGTTGAACACTGATATAATTATACTAATTATAAAAGAAAATGCTAAAAGGCTATTAAAATAATTTGAAAATTTTCATATAAAAGACATAATTACTTATTCACACCAACCCCCCCCCCCCCACTCCCCCCCCCTTAGCAATTGCCTAGTTTTCAACAATTGGTATCAGAGCCAATTCTTTTTGCATGAGCCTAACATCCGAAAGGAAGATCTAACTCATAGTAATGGCTAGTGATAAAGGGTGTTCTATAAGCAAAGATCCTTTGTTTACTGGTACTAATTATACTTTTTGGAAAGTTAGAACAAAGACATATTTGATGTCCCTTTGAGTAGATGTTCCAGGTGCAATAGAGTATGGGTATGAGAAACCACCCATCATTGTTAATATTGATGATAAATTGGACATTTTCATGCAATACCAAAGTTGTGAATGCTATCCTAAGTGGACTAGCCAAATTAGAATTTGTAAAAGTAATGCACTATAAGGCTGCTAAAAAATGTGGGATAAACTCAAAAACATTCATGAAGGAGATGGTAAAGTAAAAATGGCTAAATTACAAGTTACAAAATGCAGCTTAAGTCATTGAGAATGAGTGATGATGAAGATATAGAAAAATTCTTTCTTCGAGTTTGTGAAATAGTAAATGTTATGAGAGGTCTTGATGAAACCTTTAAGGAATCCACCATAGTCCAAAAAGTGTTGAGATCACTCCCTGCTAAGTTAAATCCCAAACTATCAACGATTGAAGAAATTTCTAACATTAAAACCATAACAAGGGATGAATTGCTTGGCTCTCTAACATCCTACGAAATGACGATCACAAAAGGAAAATCAACCATAAGGGATGAAACATTCAAAACAAATAATAAATCTACAGAAGTCCAGGAGTGCTCATGTTCAGACTTAGATGAATAAGAAGCAAAATTTGTGAGAAGGCTGAAGAAAGGGACTGGTAAGTATAAATATACGCTTCCTTTCAAGTGCTTTAGTTGTGGAAGAGTAGGTAATTACACCTCAAAATGTCCTTTTAAGAAGTAAGAAATAAATCAAAAGGTAAATAAAAGAACAAATATAATAGAATAAAGAATGAGAAGATTTAAAAAGAAATATTGTATACACAAGAAGATAAAAATTCCTTCAGTGATATAAATGAATCTTTTGATGAAGAAGGAATTAGTGAATTTATTCTTATGGCTCTAAAATCTTAATCTGAAAAACTTAATGATTGTGAGTTGAGTGAAGAATAAGAGGGTGAAGTTTACCTTGAAGAAGAGCTAAATAATTCTTTAGAAAAAATTGACAGACTCAAACAAAAGAATAGAAAACAAAAGGAAATTTTGATTAAATATATTAAAGAAGAGCCTAAGTATGAGAGCTTCTCCAATTAAAGGTTGAGTTAGAAGAGAAAAAAAATGTTGAAGACATCCTACTACAACAATTAAAAGAGAAAGGGAAAGAATGTGAGAAACTGGAAGAAGAAATAGTCGTGACGAGAAATAAGTTAGAGAAAGAACAAGTTGAGTTAAATATGAACTTTAAACACATTGGGGGGTCCAAAAAGTTGGATGAGATATTGAATACTCATATATTTTCGCCTATGAAATCTAGTTTGGGCTATGAAGGAGAAACCACTAAGCAAAAGACAGAGGATAAAAACGCTGTCAACTTCACTAAAGTATTCATAGGAGATAATGATAACAATTAGCACCTAAAGTATAATGATTTCAACAACACACCTTAGAAATAACATGGAAACAATGCACCTCAACAAGAACAAAGGAACAACACTACTCAACAATAACAAAAGATAAATCCCGCTCAGGAGCAAAAAATGAAAAATCTTACTCTGCTACAACACAAAAGAATATTTAACAAGCTAGCAATAAGTTACTAGAAGCCTTATTTTTTCAAAAGACAAAACTATAAGATGTCAAAGAGATCATATTCACAAGAACCATCTTTTCCCAAGTATGAAAATTTCTTCTATGGATATTGTTTTTTGTGCAAAAAAATTGGCCATAATGTTGTGAACTACAAAGCATATATCAGAAGGAATGAAACAAGAAGTTAGAAAATAAATGAAGTCAGCAACAAATTTGTAAATGCAAGGAGAAACATAAGTAAGAACAATAATCCATTTTCCCTACTTTTTGATGTCACTAAATATTGTTGTTTCCACAATTTTGGACATAAGTATTATGAATGTCAACTCATAAACTTCAAACCATAGTCTTAGGACAATCATAGTATAGAGGAATCCATGTTGTGGAAAAATAAAAAGGAAGAGAATGAAATCAGTAAGTGTAGTCTAGTTCTTGATGTTCATAATTAGAACAATTAGCGATATGTGAACAATGGTTACTCCAAACATATGACTAGAGACAAGAGCAAGTTTCTGACTCTAAATGGAAACAAAATTGGCAATGTCACCTTTGATAGTGATGCACTAGGGAAAATAATGGGAAAAGGTAGAGTAAGCTTGAATAATGGCAGAGGCAAAGCACATGATGTATTATTTGTGGTTGAACTGAAACATAAATTGCTGAGTGTGAGCCAGATGTGCATTAGAGGATATGATGTCATCTTTAAGGCTCGGGAATGTGAAATAGAGTCAGCTAAAACATGAAAGATACTAGCCAATGGAATATGAATAGAAACCATTATATATGTTTTGAAGGAATATAGTAAAGAATGTCATTCGGGGAAACAAGATGAGTGTTCGTTGTGGCATAGAAGAATAGGGCATTTAAACTTCAACCATATCATTAGACTCAACAAAAAGAGAGCTATAAGAGACCTGCCCAAAATCACAAAGCCATAAAAGCATATCTGCAATTCATGTCAAATGGAGAAACAAGTTCATGTTTCTTTCAAGATTAAAGATCAACTATCAACTAGCAAGACTTTTCAGCTAGTACATATGGACCTATGTGGACCTTCTATAACAAAATAACTTAGAGGTGAGTATTACTTCATGCTAGCGATTGAATAATTTTCCAGACTAACACAGGTATCCTTCTTGATATAGATAAGAAGCATTGAGAAATTCAAGTTATTCAAAGCACTAGAAAAGAACCAAACATGCTATGAGTTAAAGCACATATGATTAGAGAGAGGAGGAGATTTCACATCAAATGAATTTGTAGATTTTTGTCATGAACATAGAATAAGGAGACAATATACTACTGCATACACTCCCAACAAAATGGAGTTGTTGAAAGGAAGAACTGGTAAGTACAACAAATGGCTAGAGCTATGATGTAGGAAGGAAACATACCACATACCTATTGAGTTGAATCTATTCACGCAACAATTCACATACTAAACAAAGCATATCTCAGGCCTAATTATGCCAAGACGCCCTATAAGTTATGGCGTGGAGAAACAACATCAATAAACACTTCAAAGTGTTCAACATTAAGTGTTATATTAAAAATAATGACGAGAAATTGGGAAAGTTTGATGTTAGGGTATATGAAGGAATCTTATTAGGGTACTCTAAAGAAGCAAAGGGTACAAGTGTTATAATAAAATACTACACATGGTAGTTGACTACATTGTGAAAGTTGATGAGGATCTACCTATCAAAATAAAGTAGATAGGATTCATCAATCGTTCTAATAAACCAATTATTGAAGAAGAGGAAGAACATGTTGAAGATGTAGAGGAAGCATACACTTAAGATGAAATCGAGTCTCAAGTACAACATTCAAAGAAAATGTTTAGATATTTTGAGGAAGAAATAAGGTTATTAGAGGAATGGATGAAAAAGGATACATGTAGTGAGGACTACATACAATTTGCAAGCTTAGCTGATTTTGAGGAGAAACTCAAAGTGCAATAAAATAGTGGCATAAATGAAGAGGAAATGCAACAAAGTATTGTTGAGATGAAATATGAAATCAAAATGGAGAATTTTGAAGAAGACAATAATGAATCTGTTGTAGAGCAGCAGTGGAGAAGGCATATAAATTTCTTAAGCATTTGTTGGAAGATGTATGTCGAAGCAGAGTGGGATAAGGTTTATGATAATCGTATGAAAGAGAAGATCCAACCACAAATGGATGAGTTGGATATCGAAATAAATGAGCTATGGGAACTTATGAAGACGAATCCCAAAAGAAGATATAGTGAAGGAAGCAAACAATCAACAATAACATCCAATTGAATCTAAAATATTTTGAAGTCAAAATGCATGGAAATCTGCAGAACAAGATGTGGGATCCATGAGGATTGTTACTTCAAAGGCTTATGTCTAGGAGGTCATAAATTTTTCTACTTTGGGAATCGGGAGCATTCTCACTCCCAAAACTATCAAATCCTTTTGGAGACAAAGATTCAAAGGGGGTTTGACATGGAGAAGGAATTATAATTCCTTATTATAAATAATTTTAGTTTCTTTAATTATCATAAAAAGCACAAGAGATTTAAGGGTGATTTATGGAGTGATTCTAAGGATAGATTGAGTGATTTTAGGAGTTAGGAAAATACGATTTATGGACTGATTTATGGAGTGATTTATGGAGTGATTTTAAAATCTAGAAAAATCTATGATGTTTCTAAATTATATCTATTGTAAGCCTATGGACAATAAAAAATAGAGTAAGTGTGAGGAAAAGAGGATGGCCAAATGAAAGTAAAATCAAACTATAGAGAGGAACACATATTTATGAGTAGAAATTTATGTACACATTTGTGAAATGAAATAGAATTTCATGTAATTATGTTCATGAATTACCTTTGTTTGAATATATAAGGATTCTAGTCTTTGTGTAAATTTTAGAATTAATAGAAATTTAGAGTCTATGTGCAATATGATGTTAAACTCGAAGAGTTTCAATATATGTTTGGAGTCTAAAACTAATGATAGATTTGTTGATTAATCTATCATTTTTAAAAGAAATCCAATACAAGGATTAAGACAATTTGAATGAAGTAAACCTGGTGAAGTATTTTGTACATATTGTAGTAGAATCCTGTGAAGAGGATTCAACGCATACATCTAATCATGAATTTCATTTGCAGAAGATTGTCAAAGGATGCATATAGAATGACGTAGATGACAATTAACTCTCTCTCTACCTTATGGGGAGAGATTTTTGCGCCTTACAAACTAGTGTTGATTTTGAGAAGGTGGAATTTGTAAGTTTATCCTTCGAAGAAACTTCAACAACATTTTATTTGAAACTGGAGAATGAAAATGATTTTGATCTTGCCTTGAATGTGCTAGAAGGCGAGGTTTGAATTTTTTATGTGAGCATTGTAAGTGCCAAGCTAGATGCATGTGTGAAGGCATGTCAGAGTATATTTGCATGAGATGGGAAAAACACGCATTTGGAGTGCATTGGAGTATAACATATCTGTTAATGGTGGAATTGAACTTGAGTAATGAGCATTGGTGATGGTGAGAAATTCCAGCACGATTTTGTGGCAAGCGTGGCCAAAAACTATGTGATTTGGAGTAGTTTGCAAATGCACAAAAAGTAGGATTTTCCTGCATTACCAAAAATTTTTGGGGGAAATTTCTTAGCTAAAGTGAAAATTTGCATTTTTCTCCAACTTTAATGTTTTTATTAAACTATATAATGCTTGTGAGTTACTCATGTTGACTTGACTTTATTAGGATGGAGAAGAAGAGGGAGTCACTCATATTAACTTGATTTTATTAAAATGAGTATATTGAAATTATATAAGAAGAGGGAAAAAAGTGTATTGATTTGACAAAAATAAAATAGAGGGGCCAAAAAATTTCAATAAAGAGAAAATTGGGTTTTTTAGAACTTTAATATTTTTATTAGACTTAATACTCCAAAGGAATTTATATTGAATTGATTTTATTGAAATAGATATATTCATTTTATATAATGGAGGAAAACAAATAATTAAAAATATTTTATTTTTGTTATACTAATTAATAGTAAAGATTTCATTTTCACCAAAATATTGTTATTATATTTTAAATATTAAGTTTAATTAAGTTATATTTAAGTTTAAATATTACTCATTTAGTGATTATAGAATTTTATTTATTTCACATTAAAAAAATATAAAAATGTGCCAAATATTTTATATGTATAATAATTTTTTTCAGCCTCTTGTTTTAGTTAATTTTAACGAAAATTTGGTAGATATACTTAGAAACTCAAGTTTAAGTTGTTCAAAGTGTTTTGAGTGCCTCAGGGGTTTTTCATGATATCTTATTGTATTCAAAAATGCATTTTAAACAACAAAAAACCACAAATTTGGTTGAAATTGTATTGTCGGGAAAAAGACCCTTTTGTCTATAAGTTAGACTATATATATATATATATATATATATATATATATATAGATATATATATATATATATATATATATATATATATATATATATATATATATATATATATATATATATATATATATATATATACATATATATATATATATACATATATATATATATATATATATATATATATATACATATATACATACATATATATACATATATATATATATATATACATACATATATATATAGAAAAGGAAGAAATAAATTATTTTAACATTCATGAGGCTAAAGATAGCCCATGGGACAAATTGCTTCTTCATCAAGTGGTCTGAGCTCATCCCATTAGATATTATATGGCTTCACCTGTGGCTTGAGAAGCGACTACCTAGGGGCATCTAAGCCATCAAAATCTCCCAAGGATCAAGCCTGGCTTGGGCCACACCAACCCTTAACATGATTAGAACACCAACCGTTAACATGACTAGATTTTTGCCCACAGAGTTTCGAATTACCCATCACTGTCTATTCTACTCTACACCTTGTGGACAAATTTTCATCAAAATTAATGCAAAACATATGAACAAGAAAAAATAAGTGTGAAAAAAAAAATCTTAGTAATGTAAATATGGATTAAAAAAACCTAAATTCTAATATAAAGATAAATATTAAATATTTAAATTATATTAAAAATTTAAAATTATATATTTTTAAATTAAAAATTATATAATTTATATTAAATATTTAAATTATATAAAAAATTAAAAATTATTATTTTTAAATTAAAAATTATATAGTTTTAAATTAATTTTATTTATTTATTTAATAATTAACAATAAAGAAAATTCAATATATTAAAATTTAAAAGAATAAAATTTAATGATAAAATTTTACATTGAATTTGTTAATGGGAAATCTAAACATGTAGGAAAAGTAATCCAAAATATTACGGCAAGAAAATCTAAATCTTAAAATAAAATGAAATGAAATGTTGTAATATTTACGTATATAGTTTTAGTTTAATTTAAATATATTATTAAATTTTTTAGGTGTTAAATTTATATATAGTTAAAAAAACATTTTAAACAACAATAAAATTTAATTAAAAAATATTTTTTCTTTCAAAAATTTGAAAATGTATAATAATTAAACCACACTAAATAAAATATTATTATTTAAAAAAATTAATTATAATAATTTAAAATTATATTTTTTTAATTAAATATAATTTAAAGTTTAAAATAAATAAAAAAATAAAACAAATATTTAAAAACACAATTATGATAGTTTGAAATTATGACTTTTAAACTAAATAATATATGAGATAAAAAATAAAATGAATAATATTTTTTATTTTTTAAATTTATATATAATATTTTGAAATAAAATAAAAAATATAAATAATTTATTTCAAGTATAAATAAATTAAAAAATAAAACAAATATTTAAAAACACAATTATGATAGTTTGAAATTATGACTTTTAAACTAAATAATATTATGACTTTTAAACTAAATAATATATGAGATAAAAAAATAAAATGAATAATATTTTTTATTTTTTAAATTTGTATATAATATTTTGAAATAAAATAAAAAATATAAATAATTTATTTTAAGTATAAATATAATAGTCTGAAATGATAAATTTTATTTAAATAATATATGATATGAGGAAACAAACGATTCATAATATTTTTTTTAAATATATAATTAATAAAATGTAGATTGCGTTAAAAGCGGTATCCTTTTGCTTTAGACGTATCTAATGACATAAACGAATTATAGCCTTACATAACATTTTATTTTTATTTTAAAATTCATCTAAATCATTTACCAAATAAATAAATAAATATACTATAATTTATTGTTGTATAATAAAAACGAAATAAATAAATAAATATACTATAATTTATTTTTTGTATAATAAAAACGAATTTGCAAACTTCGATTATGTTTCAGATCACAAGAAATTTTCTCATAAATTAATTTGATCATCATATATTATAGAAGTTTTAAAGGTATAACCGGTAAAAACACACCGTTATACCGATAAAAGAGTTTTTTTTTTTTTAACTTTTCCTGCTCGTGAAACACCGCCCCCCACCAAAGTGATAACGCTGAAGGGGCTAACTGCTCAATAAAGTTGCTCAAGTAAGTAGGTTAATCTCACATAAATGAAGCATAAGGGCTAATAAATTTGGGATAAATTTCTTTAACAAAGTCAAAATTTTAATTTTCTCTAATTTTAATGTTTTTATTACATTTCAGCCATGTTTATGGATTCATATTGAGTTGATTTTATTGAAATGAAGGTATTTATTTGACATAAGTGAAAGAAAATAAATATGTTAACTTAATATATGTGGAACATAGGGACCAAGAAATTTATGATAAATTTTTTTAACAAAATGAAAATTGCATTTTTCTCTAATTTTAATGTTTTTATTTGACTATATTGATGCTTGTGAGTTACTCATATAGACTTGACTTATTAAGATGGAGAAAGGGAAGGAGTTGCTCATATTAACTTATTAAAATGAGTGTATTGAGTTGATGTAATTGGAGGGAAATAAATGTATTGGTTTGATATAAATAAAGCATTGGGGTAAGAAATTTGGAGGAACTTTCTTCAGTAAAGAGAAAATTATATTATTTCGGGACTCCAATATTTTTATTAGACTTTATCAATTCTTGAGGAGCCTTATATTGACTTGACTTTATTGAAATGAATGTATTCACTGGACATAAATGGAGGAAAATAAATATATTAAATTGACATAAGTGGAGGAAAATAAATATATTAACTTGACATAAGTGGAGGAAAATAAATCTATTAATTTCACATAGGTGGAGAAAAATAAATATATTAACTTGACATAAGTGAAGTATAGGTTCCAAGAAATTCATAGGAAATTTCTTCAATTGAGTGAAAATTGCATTTTTCTCCAACTTTAATGTTTTTATCAGACTTTATCATTGCTTGTGAGGGACTCATATTGACCTAATTTTATTGCAATGAGGTTATTTACTTGACATAAGTGGAGTAAAATAAATATATTAATTTTACATAAGTGGAGGAAAATACATATATTAATTTGATATAAGTGGAGTCGTGGAGACCAAAAAAATTGAGAGAATTTTTTTCAACAAAGTGAAAATTGTATTTTTCTCTAGCTTTAATGTTTTTACTAGACTTTATCACTGCTTGTGAGGGAATCACATTGACTAAATTTTATTCAAATTAGTGTATTGACTTGACATAAGTGGAGGAAATTAAATATATTAGCTTGACATAAGTGGAGGAAAATAAATATATTAACTTGACATAAGTGGAGCATAGAGACCAAAATATTTTAGAGATTTTTTTAAACAAAGTGAAAATTGTATTTTTCTCCAACTTTAATGCTTTTATTAGACTTTATCAATGATGATGAAGGACTCATATTGACTTAATGAGTGTATTGACTTGACATTAGTGGAGGAAATTAAATATATTAACTTGACATAAGTAAGGCATAGGGACAAAAAAAATGGGAGAAATTTTCTTAACAAAGTGAAAATTATATTTTTCTCCAACTTTAATGTTTTTATTAGACTATACCAATGCTTGTGAATTACTCATATTGACTTGACTTTATTAGAATGGAGAGAGAGAGGGAGTTGCTCATATTAGCTTGAATTTATTAAATAAGTGCATTGAATTGACATAAATGGAGAGAAATAAGTGTATTGATTTAACAAAATTAAAGCATAGGAACCAAATTTCTTCAATAAAGAAAAAAATGGACTTTTTATTAGATTTTATCAATATATATGAGTGACTCATTAAATTACCTTTATTGAAATGAATATATTTATTTATTTATTTATTGTCTAGAGGGATCGTCAATGGCGGTGGTATCGTACTCGCGTTACACGGGGTTATATCCCACCGGCTGCCACTATAACCTCTAGGAGGAACTGCCAAGCCCGCAAGGACAACCCTGAGGTTGAGATGAGACTCGAACTCGTGACCGTGGTATTGTACTCGTGTTACACGGGGATGAGACTCGAACTCGTGACCGTGGTATTGTACTCGTGTTACACGGAGTTATATCCCACCGGCTGCCACTATAACCTCTAGGAGGAACTGCCAAGCCCGCAAGGACAACCCTGAGGTTGAGATGAGACTCGAACTTGTGACCTGCACAATGGCATGAACGACTTAATAGACCATCCGCTGGCCATGAGATCAAACCCCTACGGGCTATTGAAATGAATATATTAACTAAGTGAGAGAAAATAACATAAAATAAAATTTATATATCTTTTTAAATTTTACCTCTCATATATATATATATATATTATAAATTTTATCATAAAAATAAATATTAGAGATTTCATTTTTAACTAAATTATTGTTATTGTTTTTTAAATATTAAGTTTAATTAATTTATATTAAAGATTAATTATTTTAATTAATTATTTTATACTAAGTTTAATTTACATAATTGGAGGGAAATAAGCCTATTGATTAAATATAAATAAAGGATAAGGGTAAGAAATTTGGAAGAAATTTCTTTCATAAAAAGAAAAACGGTTTTTTATGGGACTCTAATACTTTTATTAGACATGATTAATTCTTGTGAGGGATCTACATTAAGTTGATCTTATTAAAATAAATGTATTGACTTGATATAAGTGGAGGAAAATATATATATTAATTTGACATAAGTGGGGCATAGAGACCAGAAAAAATTTGGGGAAATTTCTTCAACAAAGTGAAAATTGTATTTTTCTAGAGCTTTATTGTTTTTATTCAATTATATTGGTTTCATATTGAATTCAACTTTATTAGAATGGAGAAAGGTAGGGAATTGATTATATTAATTTGATTTTATTAAAATGAATGTATTGAATTGACATAAGTGGAGGGAAACAAGTGTATTGATTTGACACAAATAAGGTATGGGGGTAAGAAATTAGGAGGAAACTTCTTCAATAAAGAGAAAATTAGATTTTTATAGATTAATATTTTTATTAGACTTTATCAATGCTTGTGAGGGGGCCATATTCACTTGACTTTATTGAAATGAATGTATTGACATAAGTGGAGTAAAATAAATACATTAATGTGACAAGTAGAGTATAGGGACCAAGAAATTTGGAGGAAATTTCTTAACAAAGGGAAAATTGCATTTTTCTCCAACTTTAATGTTTTTATTAGACTATATCATTACTTGTTAGTTACTCATATTGACTTGACTATATTGGGATGAAGAAAGGGAGGGTGTTTCTCATATTAACTTGACTTTGTTAAAATGATTATATTGATTTCACATAAGTAAAGGATAAGGATAAGAAATTTTGGGATATTTCTTCAATAAAAAGAAAACTGATTTTGTTTGGGACTAAAATATTTTTATTAGACTTGTGAAGAACCCATATTAACTTGACTTTATTGAAATGAATGTATTGACTTGACATAAGTAGAAGAAAATAAATACATTAACTTGACATAAATGGAGTTTAGGGGCCAGGAAATTTTGGGGAAATTTCTTTAGCAAGGTGAAAATTGCATTTTTCTCCAACTTTCATGTTTTTATTAAACTATAAGGATAAAAAATTTGGGGATGATTTGTTCAACAAAATGAAAATTAGTTTTTTTTGTACTTTAATATGTTTATTAACCTTTATCAATGCTTGTGAGAGGCTCAAGCAATTTGATCCTTCTAGGGGCTTAGTAGATCGAAGTTAAGATGGATCTACGTTGATTTAACTTTCCACTTTAAATAAGCTATATTCCACATGAATGCCATGGGTTGTCATAAACCTAGAGCTCAAAAACCACTGATAACTTGACCAAGTCAAGTCTACGTTAACTACTCAACAAAAATTAAGAAATGTAATTAATAAAATAATGTAGAAATTTATTATTATTATTTTATTTTGGAGTTATTTTTATTTTAACGTAAGGTTATTTTTATTTTTAATTTATTTTATTTTGACAAAATCAAAATGTTTATGGGACATTACATTACAACATCTCTACCATAATGGGCTACTCATTTATTTTTTTTATATTTGTTATAAAAATCAATATTAGAGATTTCATTTCTACTCAATTATTATTGTTAATGTTTAAATATTAAACTTAGTTAACTTATATTAAAGATTAAAGATTACATATTTAATGATTACCCCAATCCAAGGAGGAATCAAATCTATGGAGATACAAACCTAGAGATTTGATCCCTCTCGACATTTAGTAAATCTAGAATTATGATGGATCTATATACACACATATTTTAAAATGAAAAATATTTGGTAAATTGGAAATTAATATGGATCTAGGTTGGCCTTCATTAATATATATATATATATATATATATATATATATATATATATATATAACTATTACTTTTATAATGTATAAAATATTTTTAGGAAGAATTCACATTGACCAAAATTTTCAATATGACTTCTTCTGAAAAATATTTTATACATTATGATATGGATCACATAAGCTTGAATTCGAATATTACTTTTATATTTTATATTATTTTTATTTTTATGTAATTGCACCTAATCAAATTTTTATTGATAATTATAATTATTAATTATTTTCTTTTCTTTTCTTTTTCTTTTATTTTTCAAACTTAAGATTTATAAGATATTGCATTATAACATTTCTATCATTATGGTCTAAAGAGAAACACAAAAAAAATATTTATTTCATATTAAAAAATTAAAATATAAGAAATGATGTATTTTAATTATATATATTATTTTTCACATATTTATTAATATATAAACTTTTAAAAAATAAAAATTATTTGTTTGATAGTAAAAAATTAAAATATAAAAAATATGTATTTTAATTATATATATTATTTTTCACATATTTATTAATATATGAACTTCAAAAAAAATTATGGTCTAATTTTGAATCTATGTTTACTTTATAAAAGTATAAATGAAAAATATTTATTTACTTGTATTTAAAAAATAAAATCTTAAAGCTATACAAAGGCGGAAATTTAAATTTTCATTGTGGTAAATTTCATCAACAAAAAATTTCTCTAATTTTAATGTATTTATATATTGCAAATTTGTCTAATTTTAATGTATTTATTAGATTATATCAATGTTGATGAGTTATTATTCCTGCCGCCGCAGGATATAACGCAATGGCAAATGCATTGAACGGTTAAATAGTTATTTTTGATCAAAAATCAAATGCTGCTTCTTTTTTTTTTTCTGTGTAAAACCTATCCAACTCAGGGGTCAAACCAATAGTGAGGACAGCCATCTCTGGTTGCTATCCGTGAATGTCGGTGTGACTCATCACTGTTATCAAAGAAAACCACGCCACCGTCGTAAGGTCAAGATAGCTCAGGTCTTATTAATGTCGTAGTCTAACTAGCGGGAAGGAATTGTCCGGAAAGTCATGGAAATTCCAATCATATTTGGAGAAAATCCGGCAAAGATTTTTGTAAATCCAAGTTATAGTTGTTTAAACTTCAAAATTTTAGGTGTCCGAGAAGTTTTTGATGGTGCTGAATCCATTTCCACCATTCAAACACTATCTCTACAAGATTTTTTGAAATTTTTCTATCCAGATTCCAACTATTTTTAACCGTCCGAGCAATTCCCCTAGACTACTCCTTTTCGTAATCATGGTGCCTCCGCTGAAGCTGAATCATGTGTTTGCCGCTGTACATCAAATCTTTAATGCACCTCAGTGATTGCACACGACAGAGTCTTGTTTGTGTTGCCGCTGTATGTCAAATCTTCAATGCACCTCAGTGATTGCACACCACAAGTCTGGTTTGGTTTGTTTTTCATACGTGGTTCTACTATTTATTTCTCTGCTCCAACCCATTACTCTGCATCAACCTCACTGATTGCACATAATTAAATGGCAGCCAATACCTCCAAAATTGGCACTTTGACTAAATAAACCACTGTTGCAGGATAAGTTCACCCACCAAATTCAGTGGCACCGAATCTAAACATTTCAAGTAATGATGTTTATTTTGTTAGGCGTAGAATTCAGGTAATGATGTTTATTTTGTTGGGCGTAGAATTTGTAATTGTAATTTTCTTTCTTTAAATAATATTTTTAATATAAAATAGATTTAATTCTTTCAAAAATGTAAGATATTTTTGTAAATTTAATAATCTAAAATTATTATATTTTTAAATTAAAAATTATTTCTTTATAAAATTTTAATATTGTATTTTTTAAATTATATTTTTAAATTTAGAAATGAGTTTTTTTTTTTATAAAGATACAAAAGTTTAAAATTACATTTCTTCAGAAATAGGAAATCATAGTTTTGGATTGTTGATGCAATATAGTCTAAATATTTCATATATTTTTAATGACATTTTTCTGCCTATAATAATTCAATTTAAAACATAAAATATTTAAGACATTCTTCTACTTTTAATAATACAATTGAAAACATAAAATATTTGAGATCTTATTAAAAATTAGATCAGTGAATTATAATGAAATAATTAAACAATTATTCATTGTTACACAATTGAAATATCTTAAAGATTTTATAATTCAATAATTAAACAATTATTCATTATTACACAATTGAAATATTTTAAAGATTTTTTTAGAAGATTGAATTTATTTATATAATCAAAAATACATTTTAAATGACTAAAAATCACAATTTCACTTAAAATCATTAAATTTTTAAAATAAACATAAAATTGTTAAATTAAAACAAAAAATTACCAAAAAAATAATTTCAAACTTAATAAAAATCCTCCTATAAAATTCAATAAAAAAAGGTATATTCCACTCACAATACTTTCACTACTCATCCACTTTTTAGGTGTTGAAGTTCATGAGTTTACCACTACTAACCTAGCTTGATTTTGACAGTGTGGCTCAACTAGAGAGCTCTTTGCCAACAATTTTGTATCTCAGTTTTTTCCTCTCAATTTTTTTACTAACATATTTTTGGCTCTAACTAGCTATAGTATAGTTGCCTCTCTGTGATGACCCCGGGAAAAATGTAAATGTGGAAATGTTACTGTGGTAAGAAACTGATGTGAAGTTGCTGTTCAGTTATTTTTTTAAAAAAAAGAGAAACTATAATGACATTATCTTATTGATAAAATTAAATATATTGGAAATATATATTTTTTTTGAAATGCTGGCAGCCTCTGGGTGGAGGATTTTAAAAGAAAAGAAATCAGTTATGAAACTGAAGAAACTACCCTTTCACTCAGGAAAAGTCCTGGGAAAGGAAACTCCTGGGCTGTTGGGACAGACAGGAGGGATTCCAAAGAAAAGGGAAGAAAACAAGAAAACGGGTTAAGTCTGGTAAGGACCAGATAACCCAAGCACTGTGTGCAGGAATCTTGTTGAGGGCTGTAGGCCTGCAAGATAGCTCGGGGGGAGAATCCATGTGATGATGGATCTCAAGGTTGGGTGGTCAAGAGCAAGCTGAAAATGTAGGTGAACTTCTGGAGCACCGAATCCTGTAACTGGCAGACCAGGTACGAGTTTATCACAGAGATTAACTCAAATAAACTGTATACAGAATGGTATGGATAGTAGATATAGCCTGAGTCTGAATCTCTTTTAGTAATTAAAAAACTTAAGGAAACTGTAACAGTAGAATATCTATGAAGAAGGGTAGTATGACATAGGTTAAGTAAATACTTAGATACTACCTGTTATGAGTAGATAAATGCTCAGAGTCTATCTGTTGTAAACAAGCAGTAATATATATGTAAGTACGAAGGTACCTATGAGGTCCTGAGAACCCAATAGAATGACGTTTAAAACGTTAGAAATTATTTAAACAATACAACATAATGAGTACCTAAAGGGCTTAGCGCCCAGCAAGAACGAAAGGAAACAATTCAAGAGGTGCATTATATCTTTCGGTACAGAGAATCAGTATTCGTCAAAAGAAAACCAATTTTTATTTCAAGATTATAAGAAGGGTTTAGCTATCGAACACAGAAATGTAAATATATGGCAAACCCCTGCATCGAGGGTTCAGAGGCAAGATTCGCTTCATGTACCATGTATTACAGCAAATCACAAGATGTATTGTGTAACGCTGCGCCAGGGTTAGTCCGGCTAAAGCATACAATGTAACAGTTACAAGCACCACAGAAACTGTACCATACTCCACCTTAGAGCGAACGCACTTAGCCGTGGGTATACGGCCACATACCTCGCTGTAGGAACAAACAAATATCACGAAACAAATGTATGCATGCACGACTTTATAAAGACCTACATCAGAGTCAGTTCAACTCTGTAACAGTCGGAAACAATAAACCATAATACTGTAAGCAAGGGTAATGGCGCCATAGAACGAAAATTGACCGTTAATGGAACAGACCCAGCCGACTGTAGGAAACAAAGTAATATAATCACAGTATACGGGAAAAGCATGTAATCAGAACCATAATATTAACTCAAACAGTCGCTATAACCATTAGCATATAAAGCGAAACATTTCATTGCAAATGCCCGGTGGACCGGGGAATACATTACAGATCTCAAAGAAAAACAAGTATGAAGTTCTGTAGAATAACCATTAGACATCATATATAATATGAGAAAAAGGGCGAGCGTTTGGTCGCCAAAATTAAACCGGTTCAATTAAATCGGCTTGGAGGCCGAAGAAAATTACTGTTCAAATGTATATACAACATGACCGGCATATATGCCAAGAACTACATCAGACAATAGCTTAAATAAAACCAAAAACAAACGCTGCATAAGTTCCAGCATGGGATGGTCGGCCACGAACCATAAACCAGTGGTATGGGTCGAACGCGGAAACCCTGGAGACAAGTGAAATGAGCGCCATGAAGGAAAACCTCTGGCAAATTCCCATACGGTGCTCACATGTACAGAACATTTTATCATCGAGGTAAACCCAAGACTCACTTCTGGTTAAGAAGATGTCATACCTGAGGGGTTGATGAGGACGGCTCGGTCACACTGCGAACAGTGGAAAGGCCATGGCCGTGACCCGCCTGCACATCCACAAGTAAGCCGGAAGTTAGCACATATACAATTCAAAGTAAACAGTTAAACTCCAAGCTGAAACAAACACATAGTATACATTTATATATTGACTGAGCAAGACAGATATGTGTGACAGGTGGCATATACAAGGATATACCTGAACATTTGTGGTAGCAGAATCATTTCATTCGGTGCAGAAAGGGAACCAGCTGAGCGATGGAGGGATAGCTCTCAGACGGGCAAGCAGGGTGCGCCGCAGGACTGTCTCGCATACCCAAATGAACCAGGAGAATGAAACGATGGAATATGTATAAACCCTCCAAACCCTTGAACGCGTGAGGGCCCTTGGATGTGGATAGTGAATCCCCATCGTTGATTTGAGCGGGAGTCTTGGTGCGAAGACCAACGGTGTGGCGCCCAAGGAGACCACGTGATCACACAACTGTGCCAGGCCACATGGCAAGGGGTTGGTAAGGCCATCAAAGCTCAGTTTCCACCTGGCGCCGGAAAGGAGTCCGGATGGAATTTCCCGTTGGATAAATCATTCAAACGAACATTGACATAGATTTTTAAGACTCATAAGCTAGGAAATAAACATATGCGCAACAACCATAGTGTATGTCAAGAACCAACATTCATGTTAATAATCTGTAGTGTGTGCCGATGCGTATAGGCTAAGAAATGAGCCCAATATATTCATACATAATAATTGGTGGTTGAGTCATCGTGCTGGGCAACTTGAACCGTGTAGTTGGGGTCTCATCCGTGTGTTCTTGTGTGGTTAGGAGTGTGACCGTGAAGTTAAAGTAAGATATTTACTTTATTTATTTTTATTTATTTTTTATGTAATAGCTATATTGTGGGGATCGTGACAATGTGGTATCAGAGCGAGGCTCCAATACTGTGGCCTCTGGAGCAGTAGTATTCAGTTGTATGGATGACTATCTTATATACATATAAAAGGGATTTAATTCAACTGACTGACTTTCTTGTTCTATTAATTAGGGGAATAGAGAAACAGTAATCAGCTAACAGTCAACAATAGAAAGTAGAAGAAATGCAGGGAGCTGGCAGCGTTCTTCGGGAAAACCCAGAGCTGTGGGTACAGCTTGGTGAAGAGACACGCAGTACCAACCTGGCGATATTAGAAACTGTTCAAGAGCTGAAAAATGAGATGGCACGTCTGCGAGAAGATAATGCGCGTTTGACGGTGGAGCAGGAAAGAATTCTGAAGAGTTTGTCGGACAGACAAAACCCACCGTTAGCTAATCCCAGTGCAGAACAACAGAGGGTAACAGAAGAACGAAATTATCAAACTGCACCTGAAAATTCAGAGGAGAAGGAGGACCATTCTGATAATGTACTGGAACAACAGACCTCGAAACGACAGAAGATGGAGTTGCAGGGGGAATTTCGAAAAATTAAACCTCCATATTTCGATGGGGAACAGGAGGAAGCGGCGGAGGCATGGTTAATTAACATGAACAAGTATTTCCAGCTGTATGAGTATGATCATAATTTGAAGGCTCGGCTGGCCATCTTCCAGTTACAGGGCAAAGCAACCCTGTGGTGGGAAGAAATTAAGATTGTTAAAGGAGTGAGTGAACAGATCATAACGTGGGAAAAGTTTCAGAAATACTTCAAGGAGAGATATCTAACCGAGCATTTCTATGATGAGAAAGCACGAGAATTCCATGATTTACGACTAGGACAGCAGTCTATGGATGAGTTCATTAACCGCTTCACTTCCCTGCTTCGCTATGTGCCATATATTAAGGAAGAGAAGGCCAAGGTGCAGAGATTTGTGAGTAGCTTACCTGTCTATATAAGAGAACGAATTGAGTTTGACAATCCTAGAACAATGGATGAGGCTATCCGTAAAGCAAGAATCTGTTACCAACAGAATAAACAAAAAGGAGACGTTCCAAATAAAAGATGGAATGAAAGAAGGGGTAACAGAACTGCTGGTAATAACAAAGGGAGTCGCGGTAACGACAGTAAGGGTGCTGGCAAAGGACAAATCAGCAGAAATGTAACAAAAAGTACTTTCCGGGCTAAGCCAGCCAGTGAGAGCAAGGTAAGCGAACAGCTTGCCAGACCGGAAATTGAAGGGATGGCCAGACCTCCGGTCCAATGTTGGGGTTGTGGAGGACCGCACTATGTTAAGAACTGCCCGCAGCGGAAAGGAGTGGACCAGATATCTCAGATTCACGAAGCATCGACCGTTGGGGAGGTGGCGCGCAGTGTACCAAGGATTAACGCAGCTTTGGATGATCGTCAAGCGGAATACCAGCCGACCATGGTGGAGTTTGAAGGTAAAATTTCAAATCTTTCTATAGCTGTTCTTATTGATCCAGGAGCTACTTTAAGTTATGTTAGCCCAAAGATAGTAGAACAGTGTAAGCTACAATCTGAAAAGTTCAGAAATCCATGGCTGGTACAATTAGCTACGGGAGCCAAGAGACGAGTCTTGGCAAAAATTAATAACTGCTCTTTAACAGTAGCAGGACAGCCAATAACAGTAGACCTGAATGTACTTCCGTTGGGTTCATACGACATTCTGATTGGTATGGATTGGCTGGAAAAACACTGGTCATTGGTAAATTGCAAGACCAAAACCATTTACTACAAAGATGACCTTGGAAAGCAGCAGGAGTTACAGGGAATCAAGCACCCCGTGCAGATCCGACCCATTACCGCATCCCAGCTAGTTAGATGCCTCAGAAAGAAATGTCAAATTTACGCTATTCAAGTCGGCTATGCAAACCGGAAAGACAAAACATCTGCACTGGACAATATTCCGGTGATACAGGAATTTGCGGATGTTTTTCCAGAAGAGGTACCGGGGCTGCCCCCTAAAAGGGATATAGACTTTACTATAGAGCTAACACCAGGGGCAGCACCAGTGTCAAGGGCACCATACCGGATGAGCGTACCAGAATTAACAGAGTTAAAAATGCAGCTACAAGAGCTGTTGGATAAGAATTACATTCGCCCCAGCGTATCACCGTGGGGAGCTCCAGTATTATTTGTTAAAAAGAAAGATGGAACTCTCCGAATGTGCATAGACTATCGTCAGCTGAACAAGCTCACGATCAAAAATAAATATCCCTTGCCTCGGATTGATGAACTTTTTGATCAAGTAAAAGGGGCAAAAGTATTCTCTAAGATCGATTTGCGGTCTGGTTATCATCAAATTAGGATTAAAGAAGAGGACATTGCCAAAACAGCTTTTAGAACGCGCTACGGGCACTACGAATTTGTGGTGCTGCCTTTTGGTTTGACCAATGCACCTGCCACCTTTATGTGTTTGATGAATAGTGTGTTTCATAGATTTTTGGACAAATTCGTGCTGATATTTATAGATGATATTTTGATATATTCTCGTTCCCGAGAGGAACACGAGGAGCACCTTAGGGTAGTGCTGCAAACTCTCCGAGAACACCAGTTATACGCTAAGTTTAGTAAGTGCGACTTCTTCAAGGAAGAAATCCAATATTTAGGCCATGTAATTACCAAAGAAGGGATTGCAGTGGACCCTGAGAAGATAAAGACTATCATGGAATGGCCCATACCCAAAGATGTAACTGATATCAGATCCTTTATGGGACTAGCTGGCTATTATAGAAGATTTGTGGAGGGGTTCTCAAGGATAGCATACCCTATCACTTCCTTACAGAAAAAAGGGAAGGTGTTTAGGTGGACACCAGAGTGTCAGCAGAGCTTCGAACGGTTGAAACACTTACTTACCACCGCACCCATTTTGAGTATAGCTGATCCTAATAAGGATTACGTGGTATGTACTGACGCAAGTAAGGAAGGTGTGGGAGGAGTATTGATGCAGGAAGGGAAAGTAATTGCGTATGAATCAAGAAAACTAAAGGATCATGAACAGAAATACTCTGCCTACGACTTAGAGTTAACAGCTGTTATTCATGCGCTGAAAATGTGGCGACATTATCTCCTGGGGAGAAGATTTCTGTTATTAACGGATCATCACAGCTTGACAAATTATTTCAGCCAACCTACCCTGAATACAAGACAAGCTCGTTGGGCAGATTTCCTAAGTGGATTCGATTTCGAGATTAAACACTTAAAAGGTAAAGAGAATCGGGTGGCTGATGCGTTAAGTCGTAAGGTGCAGTGCTTGTGTGAACTTTCGATCAGCAAGTGGCGGATTTCTCTGTTCGAGCAAATAAAAGCAGCAGCAGATCAAGATGCTGAATATCAACAAATAAAACAGCAGGTACAACAATCAGTTAATGGAAAAGTACAGCAAGGGTATACACTAGACAGTGCCGGAATGCTGTACTTCAATAAAAGACTGTATGTACCTGATCAGAATGACCTTAAGAATCTGATTTTGGACGAATTTCACATCAGCCATTACACTGGCCACCCAGGATACCAAAAGATGGTCACGGCACTTAGAAAAGAATATTATTGGCCGGGAATGAAGAAGAATGTAGCCGAGTATTTGGCGCGGTGCTTGGAGTGCCAGCAGATTAAAGCAGAACATTTGCATCCGGCCGGGCTGTTACAACCTTTACCTATTCCGGAGTGGAAATGGGAAACCATTTCCATGGATTTTATAACCGGTTTGCCACGAACGAAGAAAAACAATGACTCCATTATGGTGGTGGTTGATAAGCTGAGTAAGGCAGCACACTTCATACCCGTGCAGTCCACTTATAAGGCTGTGCAAATTGCTCACCTTTTTATGCAGAACGTGTTCAGACTGCATGGACTGCCGAAAGTAATCATCTCAGATCGTGATGTAAAGTTCACATCCACTTTTTGGAGAACGTTGTTTGCTGAGTTAGGAACACAGCTGAACTTTAGCACAGCCTATCACCCGCAGACCGATGGTCAAACCGAACGAGTGAATCAGGTGGTGGAAGATATGTTGAGAGCATATGTGATGCTGAAACCAAACCAATGGGAAGAGTATTTACACCTGGTCGAATTCGCGTATAATAATGGATATCATACGTCGACGCAGCTAAGTCCCTTTGAGGTCTTGTATGGACGGAAATGCCGCACACCCTCAAGTTGGGGTGGACCTGAGGATAAGCTGAGTTTGGGTCCGGATATGCTTAAAGAAATGGAAGACATGGTAAAAAGAGTGCGTGCCAATTTAAAGGCTGCGCAGGATAGACAGAAAAGTTTTGCGGACCGAAGAAGAAGATTCAAAGAATATCAGGTGGGTGACCATGTGTTTGTGAGGATCCAAGCCAGAAGAAGCACACTGCAATGGAGTGGGTGCGCCAAGCTGGCTCCTCGGTATTTTGGGCCTTTTCAGATCTTGGCAAGAGTGGGGCCGGTGGCTTACCAACTCGCCCTGCCAAGTCATATTAAAATTCACAATGTTTTCCACGTTTCTGTTCTAAAAAAATATGTGTACGATCCTAAACATGTGATCAGATGGCAAGATGTGCGGGTAAGAATTAATCTGGTTGTTTTCGTTAAGCAGTTGTGCTCAACAGAAACTGACTGAAAGTATTGTTGTCTGCAGGTCGAGCCGGAAGGCGAGGTTCTGGTCGAACCACAGAGCATTCTCGACCGGAGAGAAGTGCGGCTGCGGAAGCGAGTTATTACCCAAGTTAAAGTGCTGTGGCAGCACTACGGGCCTGATGAGGCTACTTGGGAGGACGAGGAACTCATTAGAAAAGTCTACCCGGACTTATTTAAGGGAAGTAGACATCGGGACGATGTCCAATCCCAGGAGGGGGAGATGTGATGACCCCGGGAAAAATGTAAATGTGGAAATGTTACTGTGGTAAGAAACTGATGTGAAGTTGCTGTTCAGTTATATTTTTTTAAAAAAGAGAAACTATAATGACATTATCTTATTGATAAAATTAAATATATTGGAAATATATTTTTTTTTTGAAATGCTGGCAGCCTCTGGGTGGAGGATTTTAAAAGAAAAGAAATCAGTTATGAAACTGAAGAAACTACCCTTTCACTCAGGAAAAGTCCTGGGAAAGGAAACTCCTGGGCTGTTGGGACAGACAGGAGGGATTCCAAAGAAAATGAAAGAAAACAAGGAAACGGGTTAAGTCTGGTAAGGACCAGATAACCCAAGCACTTAGTGCAGGAATCTTGTTGAGGGCTGTAGGCCTACAAGATAGCTCGGGGGGAGAATCCATGTGATGATGAATCTCAAGGTTGGGTGGTCAAGAGAAAGCATGAAATGTAGGTGAACTTCTGGAGCACCAAATCCTGTAACTGGCAGACCAGGTACGAGTTTATAACAGAATTAACTCAAATGAACTGTATACAGAATGGTATGGATAGTAGATGTCGCCTGAGTCTGAATCTCTTTTAGTGATTAAAAGAAAAGAACCTAAGGAAACTGCAACAGTAGAATATCTATGAGGAAGGATAGTATGACACAGGTTAAGTAAATACTTAGATTCTACCTGTTATGAGAAGATAAATGCTCAGAGTCTATCTGTTGTAAACAAGCAGTAATATATATGTAAGTATGAAGGGACCTATGAGGTCCTGAGAACCCAATAGAATGACGTTTAGAACGTTAGAAATTATTTAAATAGTACAACATAATGAGTACCTAAAGGGCTTAGTGCCCAGCAAGAACGAAAGGAAACAATTCAAGAGGTACATTATTCTTTTCAGTGCAGAGAATCAGTATTCGTCAAAAGAAAACCAATTTTTATTCCAAGTTCATAAGAAGGGTTTAACTAACGAACACAGAAATGTGAATATATAGCAAACCCCTGCATCGAGGGTTCAGAGGCAAGATTCGCTTCATGTACCATGCATTATAGCAAATCACAAGATGTATTGTGTAACGCTGCACCAGGGTTAGTCCGGCTAAAGCACACGATGAAACAGTTACAAGCACCACAGAAACTGTACAATACTCCATATCAGAGCGAATGCACTTAGCCGTGGGTATACGGCCACATACCTCACTGTAGGAAGAAACAAATATCGTGAAACAAATATATGCATATACGACTTTATAAAGACCTATATCAGAATCAGTTCAACTCTGTAACTATTGGAAACAATAAACCATAATACTGTAAGCAAGGGTAATGGCACCGTAGAACGAAAGTTGACCGTTAATGGAACAGACCCAGCCGACTGTAGAAAACAAAGTAATATAATCACAGTATACGGGAAAAGCATATAATCAGAACCATAATGTTAACTCGAACGATCGCTATAACCATTAGCATATAAAGCGAAACATTTCATTGCAAATGCCTGGTGGCCCGGTGAATAAATTACAGTTCTCAAAGAAAAACAAGTATGAAGTTCTGTAGAATAACCATTAGACATTATATATAATATGAGAAACAAAGGGCGAGCGTTTGATCGCCAAAATTAAAACCGGTTCAATCAGGTCGGCTTGGAGGCCGAAGAAAATTACTGTTCAAATGTATATACAACACGACTAGACATATATGCCAAGAACTGCATCAAACTATAGCTTAAATAAACCCAAAAGCAAATGCTGCATAGGTTCCAGCATGGAATGGACGGCTGCGAACCATAACCCAGTGGTATGGGTCGAATGCGGAAACCCTGGAGACAAGTGAAATGAGCGCCATGAAGAAAAACCTCTGGCAAATTCCCATACGGTGCTCACATGTACAGAACATTTTATCATCGAGGTAAACCCAAGACTCACTTCTGGTTAAGAAGATGTCATACCTGAGGGGTTGATGAGGACGGCTCGGTCACACTGCGAACAGTGGAAAGGCCATGGCCGTGACCCGCCTGCACATCCACAAGTAGCCGGAAGTTAGCATATATACATTTCAAAGTAAACAGTTAACCCCAAGCTGAAACAAACGCATGGTATACATTTATATATAGACTGAGCAAGACAAATATGTGCGACAGGCGGCATATACATACCTGAACGTTTGTGGTAGCAGAGTCATTTCATTCGGAGCAGCAATGGAGGGATAGCTCTCAGAACAGGCAAGTAAGATGCGCCGCGGGACTGTCTCGCATACCCAAATGAACCAGGAGAATGAAACGATGGAATATGTATAAACCCTCCAAACCCTTGAACGCGTGAGAGCCCTTGGATGTGGGCAGTGAATCCCCATCGTTGATTTGAGCGGGAGTCCTGGCGCGAAGACCAACGGCGTGGCGCCCAAGGAGATCACGTGATCGCACAACTGTGCCAGGCCACTTGGCAAGGGGTTGGTAAGGCCATCAAACCTCAGTTCCCACCTGGCGCCGGAAAGGAATCCGGATAGATTTCCCGTTGGATAAATCATTCAAGACGAGCATTGACATAACTATTAAGACTCATAAGCCAGGAAATAAACATATGCGCAACAACTATGGTAGCATGCCAAGGACCAACATTCATGTTAATAAGCTGTAGTGTGTGCCGACGCGTATAGGCTAAGAAATGAACCCAATATATTCATACATATTAATTGGTGTTGAGTCATCGTGATAAATATATTAGTTGGTGTTGAGTCATCGTGCTGAGCAACTTGAACCGCGTAGTTGGGTTCTCAGCCGTGTGTTCATGTGTGGTTAGGAGTGTGACTGTGAAGTTTTAAATTAAGATATTTTCTTTATTTTTCTTTATTTTTCTTTTATGTAATAGCTATATTGTGGGGAACGTGACACTCTCCATGTGCACTCTCTCCCCCATTAGCAAATTTATTTTCTTTTAGTTAACAATTTGCCATCAAACAACTTAAACAATTTAAATACATATAAAGCAAAGAACATCTGAATTTATTATATTTTATTTGTTAAATAAGGTTTCTAGTCTATATTTTAATTTTAATTCTATTTTTATTTTGAATGAACAAAAATATCTTTTTAATTTTTAATGATTAGGAAAATATTTCCACATTCTTGTTTATAAAAATATTATAAAGAAAAATATTTACTGTACTAATTAAATTGTTTTTTTCAAAAACAATTATATTCTTGATTCAAAAATTAAAATATTGTTCAAAACATTATTCTAACCAATATACTATGAATTATTAATTCA
This sequence comes from Pinus tabuliformis, assembly GCA_031772625.1. Taxonomy (NCBI): domain Eukaryota; kingdom Viridiplantae; phylum Streptophyta; class Pinopsida; order Pinales; family Pinaceae; genus Pinus; species Pinus tabuliformis. The sequence goes on from CM062808.1 coordinate 906,624,397, forward strand.
TACATATATAGAGAAAAAAATTTCAATATAAAGAATCCAAAACTTTTTTGCTTAATTGGTGTGTTTAAGTAATGACATATAAATTTTATGAATTAAGAATGTTGATTTTCTTTTGGGAATGACTGGCAAGGCTTTGAATTTTATAGTTTACATAGAAAATATAATCACCAATTGAGCTATCATATTTTGTAGCCCTTCTTCAAATATAAATATAAGAGTTGGTTCATAGCTTTCAAAATTGAATAATTAAACTATGCGGTAGGAAACACTAGCTATGCGCCCTTGTTAATTTCAACTTTATTAAGATGGAGAAAAGGAGAGTGTGGCTCGTATTAACATGACTTTATTAAAATATGTAGATTGAATTGACATAAGTGGAGGGAATACATGTATTTATTTGACATAAATAAAATATATGGGTAAGAAATTTGGAGGAAATTTCTTCAATAAAGAGAAAATTGAATTTTTATGGGATTGAAATATTTTTATTAGACTTTATCAATTCTTGTGAGGGGTCCATATTAACTTGAATTTATTGAAATGAATGTATTGACGAGACATAAGTGGAGCATAGGGGCCAAGAAATTTGGGGGAAATTTCTTTAGCAAAATGAAAATTGCATTTTCCTCCAACTTTCATGGTTTTATTAGACTACATCAATACTTATTAGCTACTCATATTGACTTAACCATATTAGGATGGAGAAAGGAAAAGAGTCTCTCATATTGACTTGTCTTTACTAAAATGAGTGTATTAAATTGACATAAGTGATGAGAAATAAGTATATTGATCTGACATAAATGAAGCATAAAGATAAGAAATTTAGGGATAATTTATTTAATAAAATGAAAATTGGATTTTTTGAGACTTTAATCTTTGTATTAATCTTTATCAATGCTTTTGAGGGACTCATATTGGCTTGTTTTTATTAAAATAAATATATTGACTTGAGATGAGTAGAAGAAAACAAATAAGTATAGATATTTTATTTTTTATTTTTGTTATAAGAATAAATATTAGAGATTTCATTTCCTCTAAATTATTTTTATTACTTTTTAAATATTGATATCGATTAACTTATATTAAAGATGAAATATTACATGTTTAATGATTACAATTTTTTTTTATTTGATATTAAAGAATAAAAATATCAAAATCATTCCATTTTAGTTATATATATTTAATTATGTCCACGGGGTCTTGGATAGATGGTGATCGGGTGTTGTGTTAAGGCACTTCCTAATGTGAAGTCATCGATTTCCCACATCGGGGTGATGTATTGAACATAATGAAGATATAATCTTGCCAAGCTTACCAAACTCGGGTGCTTTGTTAAGTCACTTCTTGATGTGAAGTCACTGATTTCCCACATTGAGGTGATATATTGAACATAATGAAGATATAATCCTGCCAAGCTTACCACACACACACACACATAAAGTTGTTGTTTGATTTTAAATCTCTGTTTACTTATTAAAAAAATATTTATTTTTATTATTGATGTAAACTTTTGTAGAACGGTGTATTGCAATTATTGAATGTCCTTTAATAAGATAATTTTTTTTTATTTTTTATTTTTTTTTTTTTTTGCGTAAAGGCTACTTCTATTAAAAAAGAGAAAAATATATGTACAGAGAGGTCAAGACCTCAGAGGGGGCTGAAGCCATCCCTCAACCAGATATCCTGATAAACATAAACCCCTATGACAACCATCCCGGGATTAAGAAAACTTAAGACATATTTTTGAAATCCCTTACAGACAAAAGTGTGGACCAGAGCTGTGATCATCACTGCAAAACTATCGAAGACTATGGCTTTACTGATAATCATTCTGCCTTGATAGCCATATACAAAATTTGACAAAAACAATAGCTTTCTAAGCCATGACCTGATACAATTCATAATACTATAATGGTGAGTATCGTTACCAAACCAGGAGTTGAAACAAAACAGAATTACCATTATCCGGAGAAGCATAACAGAAATATAAAAAGACCAGAAGAGAGACTGCCAGTAGTGTGCATTGTACCGAATACATCAAACATGTTTCTGAGAGTCCAGAGCATCCCTTTCCACCTGGCTAGGAGAGCCCATCCACGTGACGACAACGTTGTCTTCATCTCCCATGTCGCCGCCACCTGGAGGAGTTTCCAAATTCAGAATGCCACCGGGAGGGTGCTCCGGCTCGACCGCAGGCAAATTGCACTGTGTAGAGTCCACTGGAGGCTGAGGAGCTTCAGGCGCATTCCCCTCTTCCTGCATATTGTCACCATTGAACACGACACCAGCCACATCTCCCTGAAGAACGCTATCGTCCTGAGACTGAGACGTAGTGGTATGAACAGAGCTACTGGGCTTATCCTCCTCCTCAGCTAGGATCACTGTAATGCTGGCTGACAGAACGGGTTTATTGAGCCTACTGTGAAATTTGAAACGGGTGGTTTGGAAGGAATTGTGTGGGAAGGGCCTGCCATGATCAGAAGGCGGAGAGGATGGGGAGGCTGAGGCCAGTGGAACTATATTCTGGGGGGCGGATTGAGAAGCGCGGCCACGATTGCCACTGGTGCCTCCACGGCGAGAAACACCACGACGTCGCACCATTTTCAAACTAACAGAGAGACCTGGGAAGGGTATTAAGCAGGACCAGATAGAATAGGGCTGAGAGTTGGCAAACCAGGCCAAAACCAGATTTCGGATGAACCCCCAAGCGGCCAGAACAAAACAGGGGTGCGGGAAAAAAAGCAGACGGACATGGAAGGAGCCGAGGAGAGTGATAGCAGAAACCAGAATTCGAGCCATGGATAAAACAACCTGCGCGGGCTCTCGAACTGGGCGCGCATTCATTGTCGAATGCATAACCATCATTCTGTACCCCTTGGCATTCATATCAATCATGGTGGGTTTGTGGGAGCTGCGCCAGATTGCCAGGTGCAGGGACAGCTGCCGGCGGAGAGTTAATCCGCCTTAAATGAACCTCGAGGACACCCGCATCCGGGTCCTTTAATAAGATAAATTCATGACAATAGACACATTGATTTTATTAGCTTTAAGATTGAGAATATTGGGGTTGGATTGAATTGTCCTTTAATAAGAGGAATTCATAACAATAGACACATTGATTTTATCAACTTTAAGATTGATTATATTGGGGTTGGAGTCAAATTGATGAAAGACATTAAAAAAAAAGAGTTGAGGAAGGGCATTATATTCATCTCTGGAAAGGTTGGGCTTAGGAAGCTTGGAATTCCAGAGAGTGACCACATTCTTAGCCATAGTTCTTCTGCTACATGGGAGGGAAGGCACGAAGAAATGGATCGATGGAGCAAATAATATCATGAAATGGAACGACCTAGGAACAGGAGCAAAGTTAAGGTGGAACATCAAGTTCAATTAAGGAAATATCCATGCTAAAATTATTTATTTTTAATTAAAATTTAAAAACTTAAATATCTACATTGTATTTGGAAAGTGAAACTTTAAATTTCAATGGAAACTAATGCAAAATTCTTGGATTTGTAAGGTAGATTATTTTTGTAAGCTTGATGGGACTACATCTTCATCATGTCCAAAATATGGTGAGACTACAACTTCATCATGTCCAAAATATCAACCTGACTTGAGGAATTAAACAGATGACTTCACATCAAAGAGTGCCTTAAAATAAAATATAATTAGTTAATTATAAAAATAAATGTTAGATATTTTATCTTTATGACACTGGTATTATTATTATTATTGTTTAAGAACTAAGTTCAATTAAAATTTATTAAAAATGATATATTTCTAGATTATATTTATTTAATATTAAATAACAATATAAAAATAAAAATGTTTTTAATACATATAAATAGAATATTTTTCTTTTACATTAATATATACAAATAAAAAATAAAATTTAATGACAAAGCTTCATTTTGAATTTCTTTAATGAAACTTTAAACCATGAAAGGTAGTGTAAAATATTAAAATAAAATAAAAAGTAATAGAAGCTATATAGTTTAGAGTGTTTTAGGTATATTTTCTTATCAAAGTTGATCATAATTTCACAAGGATTTGTTGGAATTATAAGTTTGTGACGCAGGACAACCCGCGTGTACCCACAATATGCATGTAAAATGCATATATCTATTTTTCCCCGGGAATTTAACTCTCTACCGAGTCAAATCTTCAATAATGCATAATGGTTTAAGGCCCCTTACTTAAGTCTTATGCAAAATGATTTCATAAATTAAACACAGTCTAATTCTTTGTTCAAATCCTTCATTGGGACTTTACACTCTACCTCATTAAGTATTGATTAATCCTTAACCTTTATGCCACACACATTAACCAAACCCCATAAACCCTTTATGCTTTGCTTATTCATGGACTTAACCTGCAAACCATCTATCAGCACTTTAATCCCATTATAATTTCTTTTATAATAGAATACACACAAAACATATGCAAACCATACCTTTTCATAATTCCTCGCCTATGCACGTTTCTCAATGCATGCCTTATCGCAATCGCAATCGGAGGGTTTCAAAGACTTAAGAACTTGCATTAGAAATCCCCGATCTGTGGGATGCAATCAACTATCCATCATACCATGACTTTTATATATTTGTTTCCCGATCATTGGTTTACTCCATCAATTCATCACTATCACAATTCTCCTTTCGCATCTCACTAACACACGACTCTTTATCGCATCCAATATGCGATAACCCTCTGGACTTCAATATAATATAAACCACATTCATTACTTTCTCGGGTCCACTCTTCTATCACACATCGCAAATCCTTTCAGCCTGTTTAACATCACATACCACATTATTTATCGGACTGCTCCACATCGCATGTCGCATTGGTTAAGGCTCGGTACATTACAATGGAATATTTGTGATGCAAACAAACCTCCGATCACATCAGACATTGTAATCGCATATCACAATTTCTTGTGGCCGAGGTTAAATCACTCACCATTGGACTATTGCGATGCGGGATTCCATAATGATCCTCCACTGTTGATCCAATCACTCGATCCAACGGTCAGCGATGCTATCGCTTATCGCAAATCGCAATCGTATAAGGCTGGTTCATTTACCCCTAAATTATGTTGCGATGTGATATTGATCATCTCGTTCTCTGTGACTTAATCCCATCTGTTAATCTGTTAGATCCAACGTCCCCTAAGCATTAATGCTTCGCTTCTTCGTTCTTCCTTTTTAGTTAGGTTTATGATATTTCTTCAATGGTTATTTGTGGCTTGGGTTACTTCATGGTTCTTCATCCTTACACTGTTCCGCTACGCGACTCCCTCCTGAGATTAATGTTGCATATTATTTAATCACTATCATTCTTGGATATTACTTTGGTCTTGTAATCGGTTCATTCTCCATTGCGATCCTCCGTCTCATTCTTCTTCACTGTGTATTCTGCCAAACTCTGCCTGCATACATATATTGTACAAAATCACTGATTCACATGTAACTCATCATTCAATACTCAAATCACACATCTATATAGTTTTGAATTAATCTTTGTATATATAAATACACATTTAAATAATTTCTCTCTCAGGCCTAATCTTCTAATGTCAGTGGCCTTTGTTTTACAATCTGCCCATAGGCTTACAACCACTCTCTACTTGCCTAACCAACTATCTATCCAACTTATCTCCTCTGATTTTTCCTTTTAGGCTTACGTTTATACAAAGGGATTCTAAAACCAATTCCTGTTTTAGATCCATAAACTCCTCAACAAAATCCTAGAATCTCTTCCTTATCTCTAAGGATCCTCTTCAATCCCTGAAATCATGAACTAACTCCTAATATGATTTTTACAATTAATTCTCAAATCCCTCAATCTCTCAACTATCCTAAATCTCTCATATTCTCCTACATTCGAGATATTTACAAATATGTCTCACAATATTCAATTAATTCCTATTCTCGTTAAAATCACTCAAAAGCCTAAATAATTACATTAATTCACTTTTAAGAAACCAACTTCCTTGAAAACACAAGACCCCTATGTCTTACTAAAATACAATGATATTGATGAATTGATTGCCCCTGCATAAGTTTGAGTTGTGAAATCTATACAATCTGAGTACCTCAAGAAATTTTTAGAGTACTTGAATCTATATATAATCAAAAACACATTCAGGGCTCTTGGTATGGCATTTGCTGTCGGCAGAAAACTCGTAGAATCATCCAAATTGACCTCTCTTTGTATGCATTGCCACTGCTACCCAACTGTTAGAAGGTACCCTTTCTGTGTCTCTCGAAAATCTATCTCTATTGCGCACTTTAAATGTTTCTGGTCATCTTTTAGAGGGAAGAATTCCTCCCCAGATTGGGCAGCTTAAATCATTGCAAGTATTTGACCTTAGCTTAAATGAGTTCAAGGGGTCTATTCCAGTCGAATTGGGCCTGTTGCACAAACTCCACACCTTGGATCTTTCCGGAAATTATGAATTGGAAGGACAAATTCCATGTGAGTTTGGCCAGCTTAAAGCATTGCAAGTACTTGACTTGAGCAGTCAGAGGATAAAGGGTCCTATTCTGGTTGAGTTGGGCCACCTTAAAGCTTTGCAAGTTCTTGACCTCTCTGAAAATAGGATCAAGGGTCCTATTCTAGCTGAGTTGGGCCAGCTTAGAGCATTGCGAGTACTTGACCTCAGTTACAATGCATTCAATGGTTCTATTCCAGCCAACTTGGGCCTACTACAGAAACTAGAGCAACTGCTTCTGGAATGCAATGAATTTTCAGGCAGTGTACCACATCAGTTGGGTAATTTGACAAAACTTAAACAACTATCGATTTATGGCTTGAATATTTCTGGTTCTATTCCTCCTGGAATATTCAGGCTTCACCTCTCTTATCTATCTCTTAGTCTTAACCTCATAACAAACCTACCTAAATCCATTGGCAACTTGACCACGCTGACCGACTTAGCACTTTACGAAATTGGACTCACTCACATCCCTCTAGAAATTGCCAATTTGACCAAATTGACCTCTTTAGATCTCTCCGGCAATGAACTCGCTCACATCCCTGAATGCATTGCCAAATTGACCAGATTGACCTCTTTAGATATCACTTTCAATAGGCTCATTAACAATACACCTAAAGCTATTTTCAATTTGACTAAGTTAGAAATGCGAGATCTTTCTTTAAACATGCGTATTGGTGGCATTCCTATAATTTTTACCAATTTGAGTCATTTAGGTCAACCAGATCTTAGTAATAATATATTAAGTGGTAATATTCCTTCAACTATTAATAATTTGAGTCAATTAGTTCAATTAGATCTTAGTCATAATACACTCAATGGTAGCATCCCTAAATCCATTACTAATTTAAAGAACCTTCAAACAATAATTTGATAGGCACAATTCCAAGAGCCATAGGAAAGCTTTATTTGTTGGAATCCTTAATGTTGCATTCAAACAAGTTAACTGGACATATCCTATATAGCATAGGTCATGTGAGTTATCTCTCTATACTAACCATATATAATAAAAATATTTCAGGGAGTATACATGAAAGTATTAATGGTTTGATTTCATTATACACATTAGATTTATCAGAAAACAACTTGGAGGGACTGATTCCTAAGGGCATTGGCAATTGTACTGGTATGACAATATTCTCTGCTCACTCTAATAAATTCACTGGGACATTGCCTGCATCTTTGGCCAATTGTATGAAGCTTTGGCTCCTGGATTTAAGGAAAAATGGATTGATGGGGGAGCTTCCTCAATACTTCACATCCTTTCAGTACTTGGAAGCTTTAATCCTTGGTTATAATAATCTGCATGGTTGAATTCCTCAACACATCACAAATCTTACTAGGTTGCATGTGTTCGATTTATCTAACAACAAATTCAGTGGAAGGATACCAACACATCTTGATAGGTTCACTGGCTTTGCAAATGTGTCAAATAATGATGAGTTATATGAGGAAATTATTACTGGCATGAAAGGAAATGATTATACTCTGTCATATCTATTACCTACAAATACTATGTTGGATTTGTCTTGTAATAATCTTACAGGACAAATCCCTAAAAATATAGGAAGCAAGAGTAGCTTACGCCTACTAAATTTATCAGGAAATCAATTGGAAGGACAGATCCCTGCATCTCTCAGTGAGATACCTTCTTTGGAGCAATTGGACTTGTCAAAAAATAAATTGAGTGGAGTTGCCATAAAAATTATGAACCTTGGGATTCTTCGACACTGGGGTCGCCAGGTGAATGATTTTAGTCTTTTGGTGTCTGATCATTGTCCACCATCAACAATCAGATCTAACTTGATACATTTTGCTGAGGAACATAACACTACATTCCCCAATATGGTCGCCACTATGTTAGTGCCTGGATCTACCTTAGGTTGAAGGAAGGTAGCTCTAGGGTAACATCAAAGCACGCTTAACCTGGTTGTCACACGGAATGGATCGTTCTTGCGGACAAGATCGACCTCTATAGTATCTAAATATATCTAGTGATAAGCAAGCCAATCAAATCATATCTTTCTCTAAATATACAATTCATAAACAAAGGTAAACAAGTGTTTTAGGCCTACCTTGGGTCCAATGCAAGTTTGTGGAAGCCTCGCTCCTTTGATCCAAATGAGCTCCCTTATAGCAAATCTGCAACACACAAACAAGCACACAAATTAAATAGCACCTGAAAATCCAATATCATAAAGCATACTTATCATGATGATCAAGGAATTCATGAAACAAATGACATAAGACAATTTGTTGAGAAAAATGAATTTGATTGTATTAATTCAAATCAAAGAATAACTTTACAACCTGTGCCTTGATGCTGTACAAGCTCCTCCTAGGGTCCAACAAGAAGTCTCCTCTACTTTGACAAGTTTCACTCTCTTCCCAATGAAGCCAAAAGGTATGTGATCTCTCCTCTCAAGCTTAACTAGGAAGTCTCAATTGTGGAGGGAAGTTACTAGGTCCTCCTTCAAAGGGATAAAGCCCTCCTTCAAAGGGATAGCTCCTCTCATCAAGGGATTAGCTCCTTCTCTTTTGGGATGCATGTACCACCTAAGAGCGAACCATCCACGTCAAAATTCCTTCTAGAATAATCTAGAATTAACCCAAAGTGAGTTTTTTAGAATAAACTTGTGCCTTTTTGACTTTCACAGGGGTCTGCACCCACTCCTTTAGAGACAGAGCAGGCAGGTCCACAGGTAACATGAACAGGGGGTGTGGGTCCGCAGGCAATAGTGAGAGAAAGTGCGGAACCGGAGCTTTATTGATTTTCAAAGGTCTTTCTCTCATTTTCAAAGCTTGACATGAAGAGCTAAGGTTTGAGACTTGTTTAGGAGGACAGTATGAATGATGATAGACCCATACTGACTGCAAATAGTCATGGTGACAATATTTTGTGTAACAGATTGCCCCCTAAAGTGCGAAGTCTGTAGTAGATGAGGATTTCATTTATTATCTAGGAAGAGTGAAGTACTTTATCATTTCGAGGATCATCTTGTGGAGAGCCTGGTTGGAACCTATAAAAACATTCAATGCAAAATATATATATGAGATAATATCATCGCTGAGGTAGGCATTCCCATACTCAGATCAAAACTGACTAGAAACTAACTACTGCTTTGATATAGGAATGATCTTGTAATACATCACAAGTATAGACAGATGTAGACACAGTATGGATGCAGCCATCTATTTATGAATAGTCCACTGTATAATGAATACAAAATTCCTCGCATCCTGGATGGCAGAAACTAGATCCAGGGTCTTCATTTCTACTTCCAGAAATAGTACGATTCTATCCATGCGAATGAATGTGTCGAAGTCGAACGTGGTAGAAACCACTTGATTACCAGTCAATGATGTAAACTGTTAACAAGTGTGAGAGAAACCACCAGTAATGTCAATGGCTCTCAAAGTACTCAGTACAATCCATGAGATGTGAATAGATGTGCTGATGTCGAACATGTCACAAAATCCTTTGATCGAAGGTCAATGATGCAACCTATCGTCGAAGGCAAGAAACCTGCCATTGAGGCATGCAGATCCCAAGGTACTGACGATTTCTAGATCATCTTTCTAGATAATGAGCTGAAGTCGATAGAAAGCGATCCGTCGTAGGCAAGCCCACAACACGAAATCATAGATCAAGTTTGAAGAAATTTAGTTGCAAGGACTGACTCAGGGATGGTCAAGATGGATGACAGATATTTTGCAGATGAATGGATTATTTGCACTGACCTCTTGAGCACATAACGACACAGCAGATGGTTTGGTGACAATTGACCCAAAGTTAATACCCAGAAACCGGCTGAAGACTTTCAATATGGTTTGATCAACTGTTAGGCAAAGGATTTCCCAACCCAGGTGAATAAAAGTTTCGTGTTCAAGAGTGGTTACAAAGTATGACAAACAAGCTCATTTTTCTCTCTTTTCCCCCACCATTTCTGGAAAGTACCTCTTTATTTTTGACAAGCTTGAGGAGGATAACATTTGCTTGATTATAAGCTCATCCTTCGGATGAGTCCAACTTAGTTTAAATTCGAACCCTAAGAAGGAGTGGTCTGTTCCTGTTTGTAATTGAACAGGTCCTTTACTGTTAAATTTTAACGAGTCCAGTATAGGAGAAACTTGGCGTTTTTCAATTTTAGAGAGTCTGAAAAAACTTAAGAAGACTCCATGGTTGTCCTTTTTCGTAAATTTGTGTCTCCCAAGCCTGAAAAAGTATAAAATAATACTTGAGAGAACCGCTTGATCATTACGACCAAGGAGTACTTTTCGTAATTAGTGCCTCTGATCCGAAAAAGTAAAAAAGCGATCAAAGACACGTCGTTTTATAACCAATATCAAATTTGAAACGACAAAAATCCGGCAATCTTTTCATGTTTTTATGGTCAGAAAAGCGCTGTAAGTGGACCATCTTTTTGGTTCCGTTTTAACGAGCTTAAAAAGAAAAACTCGGCAATCTTTTCATGTTTTAGGAGTCAGAAAAGAGCTTAAAGGTGACTCTAAGGGTTCACTTTTTTGTAAGTTTTAACGAGTTTGAAAAAATGATAAAAATGTACTCATATGGCCGACTTTCAATTTAATTTACGAGCAGGAAAAGACGGAATGAAAGATAGCAAAATAATCTTGGGATTTTCATGAGTTTAACGAGTCTTGAAAATAACTGAAATTGACTTGAGATAGGTTTCATTTTTACAAAAGCTTGAAACAGAGAAAAACTATGCTTCAAAGTAGTTTCATTTTTACACAAGCTTGAAACCGAGAGAAAACGGTGCTTGAAAGTAGTTTCATTTTTACACAAGCTTGAAACAGAGAGAAAACTGTGCTTGATGCCCCCTAAGCATAACTGCTAGAGCGCATGCCCCCCAACTTCATTTCATTCAACCAGTTGGATGAAATGAAGGTTCAGTTACGAGATCATTTGAAAGACTCGAACTAAAACTGTAAGAAAATTATGCAAAAACTAAAATAACTAACCTAAATATACAACTTAACATTTATGAGACCTAGTCAAACTCTCGACTCAAGTAGAGGAGGATTTGTTTCATTTTTTAACGAGCTTGACACAGGAAAAGAACTATGCTCGGATTCAGTTTCATGTTTACGCAAGCTTGAAACGAAAAACTATGCTTGTTATAAGTTCACATGCCCCCCAAGCTTCATTGCATTCAACTAGATGGATGAAATGAAGGTTTACTTTCGAAATCTTGGAAAGACTCGTGGGAGTTGTTTCATTTTTTAGTGAGGTTGACACAGGAAAAGAACTATCCTCAAAACCCTTGTTTCATTTTTTAAACGAGCTTGACACAAGATAAGGAACTATGCTCATAACTACTCTCTACAATCTACCTAACAAGGAACTATACTCTAAAAACCTTGATTCATTTTTAAACGAGCTTGACACAAGAAAAGGAACTATGCTCTAAAATCCTTGATTCATTTTTTAACGAGCTTGACACAAGACAAGGAACTATGCTCATGACTACTCTCTACAATCTACCTATATAATCTATCCTTGTTTCATTTTTTAACAAGGTTGACACAAGACAAGAAACTATCCTCGAACCTGATTCATTTTTTAACGAGGTTGACTCAGTAACAGGAACTTTCCTCGAGACTAACTGATTCATTTTTAACGAGGTTGACACAAGAAAAGAACTGTCCTCACACCTGATTCATTTTTTAACGAGGTTGACTCAGTAACAGGAAGTATCCTCTAACCAACTGATTCATTTTTTAACGAGGTTGACTCAGTAACAGGAACTTTCCTCGAACAACTGATTCATTTTTTAACGAGGTTGACACAGGAAAAGAACTGTCCTCATACCTGATTCATTTTTTAACGAGGTTGACTCAGTAACATGAACTATCCTCTGACCAACTGATTCATTTTTTAACGAGGTTGACACAGGAAAAGAACTATCCTCATGACAGCCTGTTTCATTTTTTAACGAGGTTGATACAGGAAAAAACTATCCTCGCGCTCACTGATCATGGCTTCCAACTGGAAGAAAAACATGTCAATGGACACACCTTGATCATGGCTTCCAAGAGGTCTTCATCAGAAGGAAGAATAGTTCTCTGGAAGGAACACATGTCAAGGGACTCAAAAGGGATAAGAACATCATGTTCAAGTAATCCCATAGAGTTTTCCATGTCAATTACCGAATCTAAATCAAAGGAAGATGAGAAAATAGTGAGAGGCTCACATACATCGGTAACTGAAAACATGGGACCAGTTGCCACATAATTAATCCGTGGCGGGGTAGATACCACTTTAGAATCAGGAAAATTTAGGGGTGTCATATTATTGGTAGTTGAAACAAGACTAGGGAACGAAAGCTGGTCTACAGTCACAATATTTCCATTGTGAAGGAAAGACATCACGTGAAAGAGTTTCGATACGACAGGTTTCATTGCATAAACATAGTCTCGCCCAAGGAGTAAATTGAAATCCAAGGGACCTCGAACTACCATAAGATCAATACAGACAGTTTTACCTTCCAAGGTAATAGAAAACTTAGGAAGGATCCCTAAAGGTTCACTAATGGTTCTGTTAAAAGCTTTCAGATTCTGCGTAATAGGCGCAAGGTGAGGGGAACCCAAAGCTTTCCAAGCAGTTGAGGATAAAATACTAACAGAATCACCTTCATCTACCTGTGTGTGGTGCATGTCCCTACCACCAACCTTGACAATGATTTGGAAAGGGATGGAGGAAGGAAGACGAGGTTCTGTCAGTCTATTCCAATCAAAGGAAAAGACCTCAGTACTTGGAAGGGGTTCTGTAGAATCAGGTGAAATGCCCCCCGACATAGAAGAATCTGATGTAACAAGAAGAACTTGAGCGGTATGAAGTTCACTCTCTAAAGGGAGAGTGGGATCGACCGAATGTGAAATTGAATCGACCACTTGATCAACTAATGGACCATCAACCTGAGTGATATGAGTTTCACTCTACAATGGCAGAGTGGGATTGAATGTACTTGAAATTAGATCAATCACTCCGTCAGTTGACGGTAGGTTGGGAGAAAGTTTACGGTAACTAGTTGGAAATTCTTGCTGTGGAACAGTAAGGTTTTCCAACAATTTCAAGGCTTCATCCATGTGAGGGAAAATGTGAGTTTGATGACTCCCTTTGCATAACTTACAAGGAAACCTAACTTTACCCTTTTTCCCAGGAACCTTACTATCACTGGTTGATGGATCAATGGAAAGTTGATGATATTTTTCTGACCATACTTCCAAGACCTTTGGAATACCAGGACAATTGATAAGGAAGTGGTCACCCTTACAAAGCTTGCAAGGGTATTTGGGTTTACGATGCATATCGGAGTTTTCCTCAACACAACTAACACTTACAATCGTGGTTGGTTGGTTGACTTCTTTCTTATCTTGCTTCTTCTTCTTCTTCTTCCCTTTCTTCTTCTTCTTAGCCACCTGGTTAGTAGCATCAAGGCTTTTACCAAGCGAAGAGGAAGAAATGGAGGAAGAAAAATTAGGCGAAGAAGGTAAAGGGTCAACAGAAGGTTGGTGATGTTGAGATGGTGAACTCTGTTGAGGTGAAGCATTCGGTTGAGGTGGAACAATTGGAGTATTTGGGGCCAACGAAGTTGAAAATAACCATATTGGTAAACCTATTGTAAATCTAGGTAATGACAAAGTAGCCATATAAGGAGGACCAACATTTCCAAAGTAAGGAAAAGTACTAGGATTCTCGTTAAGAGGGGTTCCTTGGTTGGTAAATTCCGGAACATTTGCCATTATATTCAACTTCAGTGAATTTTATTAACAATTTAAAACTAAAATTAACAATTCAAAATTCACACCTAACAATTAAAATTCAAAATTCACACCTATGGTCTCTAAAAGTAAAAACAAATAAATTAACACGCACTATCAAATCTAGGAGTCAAACCACACACAAACAGTAACTTTCCGTACCGAAAACACTAGTTGGTGATGAAATCCAACGTCGCAGAATTCAATATAGAAATGGCGGTTGGAACAGTTACCCCGACAACCTTCTTAATGAATAGACTGGCACAAGTTTCTCCACTAAACCGTCTCAAGTGAAGAGAACCCCCCAGAAAATCCAAGTGAGTCTAGTCGACGTTTGCTCTAGGTACAGTGGGATCTTCCCTACACCGTCACCTTAGGAAAGAATCCTATAGAATATGGTCACTAAGGTTACCAACGGAAACAAATATACCTAGGGGAACAGTCTACGATCTGATACGCATGCAAGGGCAGAGTAACAAGCTCAATCCCCTTGAAGGCTCCTTGACATAATCCAAGGTTTACCAACAAGTGACCCCAGGCTCCTCGACAATGGTCAATCCAAGGTTTACCGTTTTTAATACGTGAATATCTTCTATCATTCTCAATGAGGAAGGATTGATTCCCACAATAGTTCAGATATGATCTCGTGCTTCTCCTTTAAGAGGAGCATTCCCAGAGCATAGATGTAACAATTGGAATTTATCTCCTACCGCAAGATATAACTACTTGTTTGTTTTACTGTCTTGGAGAGTTAACTAAAACCTATTCCAAGACACTAGCCTAAGCTAGATTGGTGGAAAGAGCCCTAAAAATGTAAAAATCACTAGATGAATTTTAATTAAGTGCTGTGTTATTTAGGCTGTTATTACTCAAAAGGGGGAATGGATACGAAACCAATGGTGTTATGACCCGACTCAAAACTAAATGCAATCGAATATGATAATGTAATCCTTTCAATTCAATGAATCCTAACTAAAGTAAGGAGAGAGTTTCCATTCACTTCCAACATTGCAAAAAATTGATCACTAAGAGAAAATATAACAAATTCTC
The DNA here is from genome assembly GCA_031772625.1 of Pinus tabuliformis. Lineage (NCBI taxonomy): Eukaryota > Viridiplantae > Streptophyta > Pinopsida > Pinales > Pinaceae > Pinus > Pinus tabuliformis. The sequence continues at coordinate 906,639,734 of CM062808.1, forward strand.
TAATGCACTAATTTCATCAAGAAAAATTAATGCAAATCAATTCCCAAACAATTTTTATTTTTATTTTTATTTTTGTATGTTAAAAACAAGCATAAAAATATGTAAATTCAGATCAAAGAAAACTAATCTAAATCTACGATTGATTTTTCAGAATGTAAACTATGCAATTGTAATCTATGCACAATTCATTTGAAAAGTATGCAAATGTAATCTATGCACATTTTTCATTCATATTCCGAAAATGAGAATTCTAATTATGCAAATGTGATCTATGCAAGAGAATTCTCAAACACAAGATGATTCTAATGTAATCTAAGAACCAATCAAGTGCAAGTCAAGAAAATTGGGTGAGAGTTCCAAAGATCAAAAAATAAAAACACTCAAAGGTGATTAACACTCATACATAATTTAGCCCCCACCCCGGCGAATGAGGGGGAAATTTTTTTGTAAAAACAAAAATAAAAAGATGAAAAATTGTGAAAAGACTGAGACAAACCTCCAAGTAATGACCAAAGGAAATCAAATTAAGAATTTCTCAAAAAAGAGACTCAAAACACCCAATTGATAAAAGCTTAAAACATGAATGCCAATGGAATTAACCTAAGAAAAGTTCCTGACAAGTCACGTGCAGTTTTGGGCAGAGGCTAAAAACACCTAAACAAATCCTAAGCTGACTGAAAGAGAAATCTTAAGTTTTTCAAATTTTTGACAGGGTCCGCAGGCTCCCAGTTTACCCAGGTGCGGTACCGCTCTGTGTGTAAAGCAAAAGTGCGGGTATGTACGCACTGTGTTACAAGCAGAGGGTGCGGTCCTCTCCCAAAAGTATTGAAAACAAAAAATAATTCAAGATCTACTAAACCTACCCAATCCCACACACATCAAGCCAAAAACAGAAACAAAACACAGTTTCTCAAGTCAAAGTAAAAGCAAAGGAAAAATAAAAAATTCAAGTCCCCAGTGGAGTCGCCATTTTGTCACACAGAATGAGTCGTTCTTGCAGACAAGATCGACCTCCCTAGTATCTAAAGATATCTAGTGACAAGCAAGCCAATCAAATCCTATCTTTCTCTAAATATGCAATTCATAAACAAAGGCAAACAAGTGTTTTAGGCCTACCTTGGGTCCAATGCAAGTTTGTGGAAGCCTCGCTCCTTTGATCCAAATGAGCTCCCTTATAGCAAATCTGCAAACACAAACAAGCACACAAATTAAATAGCACCTGAAAAGCCAATATCATAAAGCATACTTATCATGATGATCAAGGAATTCATGAAACAAATGACATAAGACAATTTGTTGAGAAAAATGAATCTGATTATATTAATTCAAATCAAAGAAGAACTTCACAACCTGTGCCTTGATGCTGTACAAGCTCCTCCCAGGGTCCAACAAGAAGTCTCCTCTACTTTGACAAGTTTCACTCTCTTCCCAATGAAGCCAAAAGGTATGTGATCTCTCCTCTCAAGCTTAACTAGGAAGTCTCAATTCCACTAGCATTTACCCTAAAAAATGTTCAGCTTCTAACCTCTCTAGCAACCAGCCCAATGCCTTAATTTATAGTGCAATGGAGGGAAGTTACTAGGTCCTCCTTCAAAGGGATAAAGCCCTCCTTCAAAGGGATAGCTCCTCTCATCAAGGGATTAGCTCCTTCTCTTTTGGGATGCATGAACCACCTAAGAGCGAACCATCCATGTCAAAATTCCTTCTAGAATCATCTAGAATTAACCCAAAGTGAGTTTTTTAGAATAAACTTGCGCCTTTTTGACTTTCACAGGGGTCCGCACCCACTCCTTTAGAGACAGAGCGGGCAGGTCCGCAGGTAATGTGAACAGGGGGTGCGGGTCCGCAGGCAATAGTGAGAGAAAGTGCAGAACCAGAGCTTTATTGATTTTCAAAGGTCTTTCTCTCATTTTCAAAGCTTGACATGAAGAGCTGAGGTCTGAGACTTGCTTAGGAGGACAGTATGAATGATGATAGACCCATACTGACTGCAAATAGTCATGGTGACAATATTTTGTGTAATAGATTGCCCCCTAAAGTGCGAAGTCTGTAGTAGATGAGGATTTCATTTATTATCTAGGAAGAGTGAAGTACTTTATCATTTCGAGGATCATCTTGTGGAGAGCCCGGTTGGAACCTGTAAAAACATTCAATGCAAAATATATATATGAGATCATATCATCGCTGAGGTAGGCATTCCCATACTCAGATCAAAACTGACTAGAAACTAACTACTGCTCTGATATAGGAATGATATTGTAATACATCACAAGTATAGACAGATGTAGACACAGTATGGACGCAGCCATCTGTTTATGAATAGTCCACTGTATAATGAATACAAAATTCCTCGTAGCCTGGATGGCGGAAACTAGATCCAGGGTCTTCATTTCTACTTCCCGAAATAGTACGATTCTATCCATGCGAATGAATGTGTCGAAGTCGAACATGGTAGAAACCACTTGATTACTAGTCAATGATGTAAACTATTAACAAGTGTGAGAGAAACCACCAGTAATGTCAATGGCTCTCAAAGTACTCAGTACAATCCATGAGATGTGAATAGATGTGCTGATGTCGAACATGTCACAGAATCCTTTGATCGAAGGTCAATGATGCAACCTATCGTCGAAGGCGAGAAACCTGCCATTGAGGCATGCAGAGCCCAAGGTACTGACGATTTCTAGATCATATTTCTAGATAATGAGCTGAAGTCAATAGAAAGCGATCCGTCGTAGGCAAGCCCACAACACGAAATCATAGATCAAGTTTGAAGAAATTTAGTTGCAAATACTGACTCAGGGATGGTCAAGATGGATGACAGATATTTTGCAGATGAATGGCTTATTTGCACTGACCTCTTGAACACATAACGACACAATAGATGGTTTGGTGACAATTGACCCAAAGTTAATACCCAGAAACCGGCTGAAGACTTTCAATATGGTTTGATCAACTGTTAGGCAAAGGATTTCCCAACCCAGGTGAATAAAAGCTCCTCCTAGGGTCCAACAAGAAGTCTCCTCTACTTTGACAAGTTTCACTCTATTCCCAATGAAGCCAAAAGGTATGTGATCTCTCCTCTCAAGCTTAACTAGGAAGTCTCAATTCCACCAACATTTACCCTAAAAAATGTTCAGCTTCTAACCTCTCTAGCAACCAGCCCAATGCCTTAATTTATAGTGTAATGGAGGGAAGTTACTAGGTCCTCCTTCAAAGGGATAAAGCCCTCCTTCAAAGGGATAGCTCCTCTCATCAAGGGATTAGCTCCTTCTCTTTTGGGATGCATGAACCACCTAAGAGCGAACCATCCACGTCAAAATTCCTTCTAGAATCATCTAGAATTAACCCAAAGTGAGTTTTTTATAATAAACTTGTGCCTTTTTGACTTTCACAGGGGTCCGCACCCACTCCTTTAGAGACAGAGCGGGCAGGTCCGCAGGTAACGTGAACAGGGGGTGCGGGTCCGCAGGCAATAGTGAGAGAAAGTGCGGAACCAGAGCTTTATTGATTTTCAAAGGTCTTTCTCTCATTTTCAAAGCTTGACATGAAGAGCTGAGGTCTGAGACTTGCTTAGGAGGATAGTATGAATGATGATAGACCCATACTGACTGCAAATAGTCATGGTGACAATATTTTGTGTAACACTGGTAGCTAGCCCTACCAGGTCGGGAGAGGGCTCTCTCCTTGTCCATCTCAATTAGGATATTGGCAATTAGGTCTTGAGATGACTCAATTTAATGTAGATTTTAGGCTAGGTATAGTAGCTCAGGGTTTCGGGTTTGATTTTTAGGTTTTGTTTGCTGGATCAACTGGAGAAGTCAGATTGGGTCCCGGAAATCAACTCAGGGATACAGTTATGTTCTGTGGGGCGAGGTAGACAAGGGTTTATGTACTAGAAATGGATTAAGATGGTAGATTAAGACCGTTGAGGAGTTGAGGAGGGCATAAAGAAACTATGAATCGTCTTCAAACAATGGAAAACATTGAAAACCAAATGCATTCCCAAGACAAAGCACAACAATGTATTTTGTCCATTCACCTTGATTCATTTAGTTTTAGAAGAGAAAGATGGATTTGGATACATATAAAACATGAGAATATCTCATTACAAAGAAGAAACAATACATAAACTCACTGTCACAAGAATCCCACAAAAATAGTTGTGAAGCCTGGTTTTATTCCTTGCCAAACTACTGATACAATTGTTCAATGAGTGCCAACACTTCCACCAAAGTCCAACCTTTAAAAATGACTAAGAAATTACATAATATAGGCAAGGAAACCACTCATGATAGCTGTTAGGGTTGAATCCATGAGAAAAGGGGTGGTTTCAACCATATCTAAACTAGGAACACAAAAGTACGTAGTGGAACAACTTGCCTCTAAAACTTAGGAAACCAATTCATTACAGCTCAAAACCACTTGGAACTTGATGTATCTACCCTTATGAGGTGATTTTCATCTATACTTACATCAAATACATCATTTACCATGCATATTTACCTAAACAAGAAGAAAATTCAACCACTGAAGAAACTGGGCGAAATTGTGAGTTTTAGGCAAAATTGACAAAAATTTGCTTGATGCGCAGCGCCTTGAGCCTGATGCGCAGCGCTGCTTCAAGGCTACTTTTGGAGGCCTTCCACTCATCCAAATCAGGCCCAAGATAGCTTGTTGGAAAGCCCTGCCTGTCTAGTTTCTGGAACACTTTGAATTTTCTGATTTGGAGGTCATTTACCCCCTCAAAAGTGGATTCTCCCAAGACTAGTTCCTGTGTGTCCAAAAAGTGGCAGAGAGGGCACTTTTTGAGTGTTTTTTGCCCTTTTGGTGGCCAAGATCTTCCCCAAAATGGATGAAACTTTTGGGTTTGCTTATTTTTGGATGCCGAATCCAAATCTATAAGCCATTTTTTAGGAATATGCACCAATTCAATGCGCAACGTCGGTGGCACTGCACATCAGCCGGAATTTCCTGTTTTGTAAAATTTCTATGCGCAACGCCACTAATTATATGCGCAATTCCGCTTTCAGACCAAGGTTTGGAGGCCTTCCCAGTGTCCAAATTGGGTACACGATAGCTTGTTGGAAAGCTTGTTGAGTCTATTTTCCAGAACATCTTGAATTTATCAACTTATTGTTCATTTGCCCTGTCAAACGATCAAATCTCCCAAGACTGGTCAAAATGTGCAAAATGGGGCTACCGAAATGGAGAGTGTTGTTGCAGTTAACTGTTGAAGGTCTTCCTCAACTCCAAATTGAGCTCATGATAGTTCATTGGAAATCTCGTTGTCTCTAGTTATCATTTCACTCATCAAGCAAGTCATTTGGCCAACCAAGCTAGGAGAAATCTTGATTGTCCCAAGGTCACTCCAGAGGTGCAACAATTCTCCTGAGGAAACTATCTTTTTGACATTTCTATAAAACCATGAAACTTGTGTAAAACATGAAGGAGGTTTTTCTTCCTTGGAATAGTTTTAACAAAAACCTCTCTCACTTTTTTCAAATTCATTTTTTCTTGCTCAGAAACATCATTTGAGTAAAACCTATCCCAATGTGTGGAACAAGGGATTTGTCGAAATGAAGTGAAATGAAGGGGATAAGGGGCTTCTAAATTCTTGATAAAGTTTTGGGAAGTAGGGAGAGATGTTAAGAAATAAGGGAAAGTGGAATTTCAAAGATTGAGTGAGGGGAAGGGATCCGAAAGGGAAAAACATAGGGCTAGCCTAGAAAATTGTCAAATTGTAGCAAGGGGCTAGGGTTTGTGGCAAAATGATGAATTTGAGGGATATCAGTGATGGGAAGTGTTTAATAAGGTACATTAAGGATAGGGGAAGGTGTTCATTAGGGGAAGGTGTATGAACATCAGGATACAAGTTTTGTTAATGATTTGACCATCCAAGAGAAATTACCTTCAAAATCCTAGGAGAGGGAAATAAGCCTTACCCAAGTACAACTGAAGCACGAACAAGGTGTAAAATGACCCACGGGAACCTGAAATGATGATGAAAACTCTCTAAATGATGGTACACTCAGCTAAATGGTGACATGGACCGACATTTGGACAACTTTGAAAGGAGTGAAAACAAACCCTAGACCTAATACCTAGTGACCAATTTTACTTGAAGACTCATTGAAATGACAAAATTTGACTTTGACATCCTAAAACCACTTTGTAAGAGCATATTTGATCACTGATGGAAGGCTTCAAAGACTGACACTAACACATGCAAGCATCATTTCAGAAACCTCCCACCAAGTGTCACCTTTCCTAGATTTGTGGCATGTGCGTCACAACCTCGATTTGATCAAAACTCATCAACCAGATGCTACAGAGCTCATTCCTCACATCAACCTTGCAACATTTCCATCCCACATTGCATCTAGGAGTCATCGACACATTTAGCTCAAATGTTTCGGGGTAAGACCGCTTCGCATGTCTTGCACTACATTTCTATCTCTTTTTGTGTTTCAGCTTGTGTGAGTGTTGTCTACTTGATTTCTATGAATGCTTTCTTTTGTTTGCATGCATGTTAGCTTGTACAAGTGATGTTTCAGTTTTCATTTGTATCTCACTGTTGTCGCATGAATGACACTGTTTTTTCACCAACGGTCACTATTGCGGCGACTCGCTTCACACACATTCATGTTTTAGCATTTTTTGAATCCTGCACGTACTGTTTGCATGCATGATCATTTGCTCTTGTTTGCACTCATCTCATCATGCATTCAAACTTCTCATGTTTTCAGTTTCCCGTGGACTGGTCTAGGTTGCCTTGGCTCGGACCGTGCCTTGCCCGGCTAGCTCTGCGCATTTCTGGAAGTGAAGGCTCTGCCTTCCCTCCATAAATTGTGCAAGTTTAAACTAGCACTAACCTCCAAGCTTGCATTTCACAACTCTTGGAGGCAGTGTCCTGTTGGCCCCAGAAATTGTGCAATGAATTTTTCTAGTTGTATGTCACTGTTGACTAAAATTGTGGATTGCGCAGCTTCAGTCCTCAGCAGGCTAGGCTGGACTATGCATTGCACAGTTCCTGCAGTCAGTTAGCCTCCTGAAAGCCCAGACTGTGTCTCCCGCAGTCTTGGAAGTCAGTCTCCCAGCCTCTCGGTGAAAATTGCGATATCTTCACAGACAGTCACACATGTTGCATGTTAGTCCTCTAGTTTGTTTTGGCTTTCAACTAACAGATTGCTTGTCATGAGTGTTGCTATGTCTCTAGGTATCACATGTGTTCATCTGCCTCTTCACAACACAGGTATAATGGCTTTCTGTTGACACCTAATCATCAGGATTGGGTGAATAACTGAAATTGATGTAAATAAATAATAGAGAATATGAATAGTAACCGGGAGATGAAATGAACAGTCTCTCCCTCATGTATATAATAAAAACCAACCTAAATGAAATCAACAAATTATTTTTGAGGAGTTACTTCCTGGTATGACATGGTATCAGAACCAGTGCCATTTTTTGCTTCCCTCTGCTTTGTAACTCCCTATTCTGGCTATGTTCTGCCTTGCATACAAAGCGTTGCTCCTCTTCTCTTCTCTGGCAGTATTTTATTCATATTCACTTGCATATAACACACTGCGCTGCTCTGACATATAATCTTGATTCATATAATCCGCTGCCCTGACATATAATCTTGATTCATATAATCTGTTGCCTTGACATATAATCTTGATTCATATAATCTGCTACTCAAGGTGCGAGATGGCGAGTCGATCGCGGGTGGAAGCGAGGAGAGCATTCCGGCGACTGTAAATCCAAGAAGAAGAGAACTCGAAGAGTGGTTGGCGAAGGGTTGTCTTCGTTGCTCCGGGAGACTAGCGAGCAAGACTAGTAAGCCTAGATTTCATTTCATTTCTAATTGATAGAATGGTGCAAGCGTGAAGGTGATACGCTAGAATGATATGCTAGTGTGTTACTGTTTTGAATGGGCTTGTATTTCATTGAGTTCGGTCGTGGTTACGTTTTTGAATGATTTACACCACACCTCTCTGCTGCGTTGACTATGGTTACCATGGGGTTTATCCCATACTCCGCACGATATACAACACCTAAGGTTTCACCTCCATATCAGAGCGCAATCTCCTCCCATACTTCTTCGACTCCACATCCATATCCCGTAATATAACAACACAATCTCCCAGTTTGGTTGGTCGTATTACATTGGTTGAACGTTGTTTTATGTTACATACCGCCCATAATATATATCGCTTGATATCATTGTGGTGCCACTGTTATTTTGCTTTTGGTTTTTTAATACCTGCTCCACTTAATACATTCCGCTCCCATTTATTACATTGAGCATTGTCCATTGAATGTTATTGGAAATAGTCCATGCTGCGTTTTTTTAATATAGTTGTGGTATAATCTATCATACCATAGTCCTCTGCCACTGGTTCATATAATATAACAGTGCCATCTCCTCCCCTCGTCACAATATTAAACATTCAGCACATTTTTGCCAGCAGAAGTTTTTTTTACAGTATGCATTCAATCATATCTATTGTGGGAATAGTTCTCACTGGCAAGGAGAACTATCTTGAGTGGTCCTGGAAGATAAAACACACCCTAATTTTCAATGATTTGTGGAAAGGAGTGTGTATTGGAGACGGAGACAAAGAGCCAGAACAACCTACCTCAGACAAAGAGCTCACCATTTGGGAAAATAAGAACAACAAAGCCTATGCATTAATTGCAACATCTGTAAGTGAAGAGGTGAGTCACCATATTTCGCCATTTTCAACTGCTTTCGAAGCCTTACAAAAGCTGAAAGAACTCTATGACTCACATTCTGCACTTGAAGTTGTTCAATTCATGATTAAACTCTTCACCCTTGAATTGAAAAATAATGATCCTCTTGCTCTTGCATCCGAAGTAAAATATATAATGCATGATACCAAAGCCACTAAGGTTGAATTGGATATTCCTCTTATCTCTTTTCTCAAGGCACTTTATCCTACTTACTCCAATTATCTTGAGTCATTGCAAGCAAATGGAAATCTCAAAGATATTACCTTTAACTCTCTTGTAAAAAAATTTTTTGAAAGAGAGAAAGCTTTTGGAAAGAAAATAGCCCCTAAATCTTTTGAAGAGGCTGTGTGCCTTGCTCATAAAGAAAAGAATTCTGCTCAAGATCCTTCCAGAGGAAGAGGTGGTCGAAGAGGAAGAGGAAGATATTTCAGAGGCGCGGGGGGGGGGGGGGGGGGGGGGGGGCGCAGACAATATCAAGGAGAAAAGTCAGATTTCCACTGCATATGCTACAAAAAAAATGGATCATGTGGTGCCTCTACATGCAAGTTACCTTGGGACAAAATTGAGTAGCAAAGAAACCAACAGAAAGGTAAAACTAATGACACAGACAAAGGTAAAGCACCTGAATCCGCTCATTATGTTGTGGCACAATGTAATATCAGAGTAGATGAAGATTTATTTAATGCTTCACTTGCTTCTTGGAAAAATGATTGGTTGCTTGATTCAAGAGCAACTTGCCACATGACTCATAGAAAAGATTTTTTTGAAAAATTTACTGACAATGTTGATGGAGCAGTATACTTTGCAGACCAATCAAAAATCAAGCCATCAGGGCTTGGCACAATCAGGCTCAAATTGCTTGGTCTTCTAGACTTTCTTCTGCATCATGTTCTATAACTCCCACAACTGAAGAGAAACTTGCTATCCTTGGTCCACATCTGCCAGCAAGGTCACTCCATTCATATGTTTGATGGCAAGCTTGAGGTGAGAAAAGAATCTGACCACTCACTTGTCATTAGGGGAATAGAAGAAGAAAGGCTTCTCAAGCTGCAAGGTACCTCTGCTCGTGCACAACATTTCTCATACAATTCTCATTATGAAGAAGGTACACTTCCATAAAGTTTATTATGGCATGCTAGATTTGGACATTTGAACTATGACAACCTCTGCTTGTTGGAGAAAAATGGTGTTGCTAGTTTGCCTACAATTCCTAGGAAATTTAAGCAATGTGATGCTTGCATTCTAGGAAAGCATAGCAAACTGTCTTTTCATGATTCACATTCAAGAGCACATAGAAAACTTGAACTCATTCATTTAGATTTATGTGGTCTAATGCCTATTCCTTCTGCAAATGGAAATAAATATATGATGACATTTATTGATGACTACACCAGAATGTGTTGGGTTTATTTATTGAAGAACAAATCTGATGCTTTTCAAACATTCATGAACTTTCATAAATGGATTGAAAATGATACACAATCTCATATTGGGTCTATTCTCACTGATAATGGAAAAGAATACACATCAAATGGATTTGAAAAATATCTTCGTGGACATGGGATCAAACATCAAACAACTGTGCCTTATAATCCCCAACAGAATGGTGTAGCTGAAAGAATGAATAGGACAATCTTAAATATGGTACGCACCATGCTCTTCTTCAAAAATGTAAAAAAATGTTTTGGGCTGATGCTGTTCTATGTGCTACATATATAAAGAATAGATGTCCATCTAATGCTATCAGAAGCAAGACTCCCTATGAAATGTGGTATGGGCACATTCCTTCGGTAAAGCATCTCAGGGTCTTTGGTTCCACCTATTATGCCTTGATACCAAAGGTACATAGAAATAAACTTAGTGCAAGAAGTTGTAAGTGTATCTTCTTGGGGTATTCAAACACCTCCAAAGCATAACGTCTCTATGATGAATTCAATAAAAAGTTTGTTGTATCAAGAGAGCGACAACTTGATCTCTGGGATAGATTCACAAATGCAAAATCATTTCAAGAATTTGATAATCAAATTCCACATCTTGAAGGGGGGATTCCTATACTATAAAAAGATGTGGAATCTTCTTTTGAAGCACTCTCTCCCCCACATGAAACTCCAACAACGAATGATGCTTTAAGTGATGTGATCGATAGAATTGGGAGTCTCAATCTTGATTCAGTCCCAACTCAGTCAACGGAGCAGCCTAGACCATCTGAGAAAGGTCCTCCAAAGTGGCTAACAAAGACACTTGAAAGTGTTCATCCTGATGAGGTTGGAAAGGCAAGAACTAGAAATTCAAACCGGCAAAATGGAGGTGATGTAGATGACTCTAATTCACCTGTTGATATGGATGTTTCTTATGATTGTGAATTGAATTTTTCTATAGATTTTGAACCAACTTCCTTCAAAGAAGCTGCTTCTCATGATGAATGGAAATAAGTGATGCAAAAGGAATATGATGCCCTCATAAAGAATGGCACTTGGAAGCCGGTTGATCCTCCATTAGGAACCAAACGAATTGGTTGCAAATGGGTCTACAAGAACAAGTATAAAGTTGATGGCTCACTTGACAAGCACAAAGCCAGGCTTGTGGAAAAATGTTTTGCACAGAAGGAAGGGGTCGATTATGAGGAGACTTTTTCCCCCACAACAAAATGGGCTACCGTCCGGACACTCTTTGCCCTAGCAGCTCAGAACGGTTGGAAAGTCCATCAAATGGATGTAAAACCTACTTTCTTGAATGGAGATATAAAAGAGAATGTTTTTATGTCCTAGCCTAAAGGATTTTTTGTGAAAGGACATGAACATAAAGTATGCAAACTTGTGAAATCCTTGTATGGCCTCAAACAAGCACTGCGAGCCTGGTATGAAAAACTAATTGAGCATCTTCTGAAACTCAATTTCAAACATTATGATCTTGATGATGCAACTTTATTTGTCAAGAAAGTTGGCAAAATAGTTGTATATCTTGTGGTATATGTAGATGATATTTGATGACAGGGAACAACGAAGGCTACATTGCATCCATAAAGAAGGAATTGGGGAAAGGTTTTGAAATGACTGATTTGGGCTATGTTCATTACTATCTTGGTATTGAAGTAACTCAACATCCGAAGTCCATATTTCTTTCTCAAAAGAAGTACATTGGAGATATGTTGAACAGGTTTGGCATGACAGAATGCAATCCTCTTACTACTCCAATGGAACAAAACTTAAAGCTCACATCCATTAAAGGAAAAGAATTTGAGGATGCAACAAAGTATAGACAGCTTGTAAGAAGTCTCAACTACCTAACTACTACCAGACTAGACATTTCGTTTGCTGTTAGAATCCTCTCCAGGTTTATGCAAAAGCCTTGTGAGGGACATTGGTCTTCTACAAAAAGAGTTCTAAGGTACTTGAAGGGAACTCAAGACTTTGGAATCAAGTATACACAGGTGGATGACTTCAGCTTGATTGGATACTCTAATTCAGACTTCTATGGAGACAAAGACACTGGGGTATCTACTTCAGGATATGCTATGAGTCTTGGATCAGGAGCTGTCTCTTGGAGATCATGCAAACAATCAATTCTAGCAGATTCCACAACAGAAGCAGAATACGTGGTAGCAGTTGAGGCAACAAAAGAAATTGTGTGGCTCAGAAAAATTCTTGAATATTTGCAGGTAAAACAAGTACAATCAACTCCACTCATGATTGACAATACCTCTGTAGTAAAGTTGGCCAAGACCCCAAAGTTCCATGATCAAACAAAGCACATCAATACTAAATATCATCTAATTCGACATCATGTTAAGGCCAAAACAATCCATCTCTGCCATTGTTCCAAGAATGAGAAAATTGTAGACATCTTCACCAAAGCGCTTGGAAGAGAAAAGCTTGAAAGATTTAGAACGATGCTTGGACTCACTAACATCCCTTCAGATTAAGGGGGGGAATGTTGACACCTAATCATCAGGATTGGGTGAATAACTGAAATTGATGTAAATAAATAATAGAGAATATGAATAGTCACCGGGAGATGAAATGTGTTGAGATTGCAACAAGATGATGGAGCTTAGTGAAAAGAGTCGCCTTCACTAAGTGGGCCCGCATGCTATTTTTGGCGCAAGTCTATTTTTAGACTACGTCTATTTTTAGACATATGGATCATGTCTATGGATTGCAGGTTGCTGTTTATGAATGATTGGTCAAGTTGGGAAAAATAGATGGACTTCTATTTTTGATCAAAGTGTGAGTGATCACAGTGTGAGTGATCAAAGTCTATTTTTAGACTGGCTGTCAAAAATAGAAAAGTCAAATATTATTGTCTCATAATAATATTTGGACTATAAACTTGATCTTATTCTCTTGGAGCACTTCAGTTTGAGCTACAGATGTGGCCCATGCAGTTGTCAGAAGGAAATACGCTTTTCTTATGAGTCAGTTGAGTTGTTGCATGCATGACTTCAGTTAGAACTCAATCAGTTGAGTTTGGTGGAGTTGATTGTGGAGTTGATGGAGTTGTGTTCATTTTGACTTAGTTAAACTAGTTGTAATTAGTCTATCTGCAAATAGAATAATGATGAGTTGTTAAAATAATTATTAACTCATGATGCAACTAATGAATACATCAGTTAACTCAGTTGCATGTCAATGCATGTTCAGTTCAATAGGGACAGGTGGTAGAGAATCAGATTGCTATCAGTTGTGACTATAGTTGTGCACCAGATCTTGCACAATCAAGGGATTGAGTATGCCAATGAGTTTGCTCACGTATTTGCCCAGTATTGTAGCCTTTTCTCACGTCCAACAAAGTGTGAGTGATTTTTTTGACGTGAAATACGAGTTTGGTAAGCCATTCTCATCAGTTCTTGAGCAGGTATTGAGCAGTGGAGGTAGGCAAGCAATGGAATAGATTTGGAGATCAGATCTTAGCTGTATTGTGTGTAACAGGTGGAGCTGGTACTGGATTGCTTGTGATAAGCATTGTACTTTGTAATGTTACATGTTCTCAATCATTAATATACAGATAGTTGGGGTTTTTAGCGAGATGCTTTCCCCGGGTTACATACTGTGTTAATGTGTGAATGCTCTTGATGTTTTATTGTTATTGATGTTGCTATATTGATGATCAATGTAGAGGAGCTTATGTATTGTGTATGTATTCCGCAATAGTACATGATTAGGATAATCTCTGTTGAATATGTGTTAAATTATTCAAAATTTCTACAAAATGAACAGTCTCTCCCTCATGTATATAATAAACACCAACCTAAATGAAATCAACGAATTGTTTTTGAGGAGTTACTACCTGGTCTGACACTTTCCAAGAGAGAATAGTCGAAGGCACTGTTCATAGCACACTTGGGAATGCAGTCGATCAAGTTTCTATGAACTTGACTATCTATGAATACATCGAGTTGTTCATGGTCAAGGATCATATCAAGATGAAATGGAACAAACGTCACAACAAAGCAGCACCATCAGCAACAACAGAAGGCATCACACCTACACCCAACAAATACAAGAGGAAGGTTATTGACAACACAGAGGTGGAACAAAGTTGCAAGCTCAAGCAGATCCACTTGTGATGAAAGAAACTTTGGAGACTGAGGCTATGAGGTGACAACGCGACACGAATATTGCATGAAGGCAGAGAGAGGAACAGAGAAGGAGTTGCATGTGCTGAACCAACAACTCAAGGAAGAACAAGAGTTGCACAGAGAAGAGAATGAGTTGCAGTAGGAATAGGTACAATAGGGGGCGCAACATGCACAGACAATGAAATTGTGCCCAGACAAGTTATAGATCCATCCCAACAGCTTTCATGAAGCAGAAAAGGTGAGAAGTGTGTTGATCGCATGAAAGGGAATTGAAAAACATGCATGTCATTGTGTGCATGCATGCAATCCCACCCATTTGGCACACTCACCAAGGCAAAGAGAAGAAGCAAGTTCGGTTGGAGCTGAACATGTACTTCGACAAGTTGATGCGCATGATCACTAACACACACTTGGAGATTATCACAGACACTATGCATCAGTATGTTGCTGGTCCAACCATACTCAAGACGATGATGCGCATGCTATCAAATGAGTTGGACATAGGGGCCATATCAGTGTACCTAGATGCAATGGAGGCAAGAGTTCACTTTGAGCAGGATGTCACGATTGAGCGCACAGACACAATCATGGACAACCAAGCTTGGCATCAATTTTCCACCATCGACCATCACAAGGATGTCAAAGAGTTGGCCTCACCACAACGGTCTGAGTGTTAGTGATGTCTTTCATGGCTTTCTCAAGCCATTTTGTCTCACATAGGTACATGTGCAGATTGTATGTAACGTCTTTTCAAGTGGAAGTTCAAGTGTCGATAGTTGAATGTAACAGTCATAGAGTAGTTAAAGAGTCGTTAGGATAGATGAACGGTCACAAAGGGGAATGTCAAGGGTCACCCCATCCTTTGCTATAAATAGAACCTCATAAATCATTGTAAAGGCTTTTGGTTAGCCAAGCTTCTGATAGGAGTATATTAGAGAGAGATTGAACAATATTGTAACAAGCCTTGGCTTCTCCACTGTGCAAAGCTAATATATCTCTTTGGAGGAGAAGGCGGTTGTGACTGTAACATTCCGCTGTCAGAACTAGTGGATGGACATGGATGCATTTTATGGCTAGAACTTACACTTCTTAATATAACAGAGTTAGCACCTTTCATGCATATGTTGTATTGTATTCCAGCTATCTTGTTTACTTTAAATGATATATGTATCTGTTCTCTTACACATGCATGTATGGACTATTTTGTATAAGTATGTAGGAATCTTATTGAAATGTGATGATTGGTTTAACCACCACTTTGTATTGTTAGCTAACTTGCTTTCCAGTTTGTGATGCATCTTTGCTCGTGTGTTCCCTTCCAAGCCGCGTGCTATCATAGGTTTCCAAGGGGCGCACTCTCCCCACTTTGCCCATGTTAGAATCGTTCATGCACCTTCCTTGAATCGCTGCATAAGTCACATCCTTGCTACCAACAGGGACATATTACTTGCCTCTGTGCGAAACTGCGGTCAAGGCAATACTGTACGACCCATTGCTATGACTCCTACACCAAACAGTCTGAGGTCTAATTGGAACTTCTTACCGGGGAGATCCCCTAACATGTTGGCGGGTCCAACACCATCAACAAGAAGGTAAGACTTGTTTCTCTTCTTGATATATCAAGGAAGGATCATAGAATTTCATATTCTCTACATTCACCACAAAGTAAATGCACATGTATGGGGATAGATTAAGTATATGGGTTTATCTCCCACCTTTTCCAATATCTCAAAGGGAACATAGCGTAGAGCCTTGATTTTCATACTAGGACATTGTATCTTGTCCTTTTTCAGCTATAACCATACCTTATCTCCCACCTTAAATGACCTCTTTATTTTTTGCTGATCATGCCTAGCCTTGTATTTTTCCTATGACTTTTGTAGTGTCCCCTGTACCTGTAGATGGATCTACTTGATCTTCTCAAAAAAAATTTCTATTCTTAAGGAATCGCTTGTAAGATCCTCCCTCAATCCTTATTGCATGTTGGGCACAAGAATTGACATCCTTTTCACCACTTTTTTCTTTACCTATTTGACCATTTTTTCCTTCATAACCATATCCTGTTATTTGATTGATTATCTTTTTTACTAAGCTATGCCACTTTCCCATATCACTCTAACTTATGTAGGTTTGATTGCATTTGATGAGAGGATAGATGTTTGGGTTTCTTTACTAATGAAATGATAAAGAGGAATATTTACAGAATGACCTATTTGGCTAGGATGTTGTTACTCCATTTTTCTAGATGATGAGATGCTATTTTTTCTAGGATTCTGTGACATTTTTACACCAACCTGATAACTTTGTTGTTATTTTGATTATGATACTTTGTTATGTGATGACACAATTATTGGTGCTATTTTAAGGAGTTAATGTGTAGTATGTTACTTAGTGGGGTCAACCAGGACTGTTGTGCTAATAGGTACCGAATTTTCTTGAAAAAGTGACCAATTTGGCCACATAGTTGTGATTCTAGTATTTTAGTTACTTTCTAAAACAAGGCAACCATTATGGAATTGAATTTATTTGCAGATGGTTTTTTGTAACTTGTTTTAAAAAAAAAATATTAATTACTATTATTTGAAAACTTAAGAACTAAATGATTCTCATGGTTGTTCAGATGATCTGATACCAAGATTAGATACAGGAGAAAAACCTATAAGTGTTAGAAATTATATATTACAGAGCAATGGAAGACATCAAATATTGTAGAAATATAAACACAGAAAACACATAAAACAAGAAAGACATAGATATAAGTGGTTCACCCAATTTGGGCTATGTCCACGAAGGAACAACCAGTCCTTCCTTTCATATTATCTAGCCAAAAGAAGAGATACAACCTACAACAGATTCATTGTAATTCCCTCTTCACTCTCACACAATCTCCTCTCTATAGCCGCAATAAAATTCCCTCATATATAGCAAAGGGTTGCCTTCTAGGGAAAAAAACCCTAAATTAAACATAACTTCTACTGTCATATTTCCACCTAAGGAAGGGCCCAGATTGACTACAAAATGACAACATTTTATAAGGAAAATTTACATCTACTTTTAGCTTCAGGGGTGCTGCCCCTGATCCCCTGCCCGAGGGGGCTCTAAAGAATCATTGTCGCCCCCTCGGCGACGCAAAAAAATGGGTGGCATTGCTGCCCCATTACGAACTGGGGTCCAATGCAATGATACCTGTGAATAAAGAAGATATTTAGGCTCCACACCCAACAATAAGAAGGGATATCTCTACCTTGTGTGGGGGGAAACATTATTGTTTCAGGTTGTGCATCTTTATACTTTATTTTCAGAGCTAATGCAATCTTCTAAGAGTTCATGGTGCATTTTATGATCTATTGTGCTAACCTTTGAGCTACAATGTTACCAGCTTCATGCTAAGGTGTAAGGACCTCCTCTTTAGTAGGGATTGTTGTGTCTATAGAGGTAGCGTAGTTACTTTAATTGATTGTCTTGTAGGTTGCGGTGTTTCAATTCCTTTGAATTCAATTTACTGTTGTTACAAATTTCTTTCTTGATATATTGTTGTTACTACTTGGTTGAGTAACCTTGCAAAATAATTGAATACAAGTTTCTCATATTCTATCATAACTACTATTAGATCAATCCTTATTAATTGAATGTTGCTAATATTCTTTAATTGTTTCTATAGATTTACAATCCACTGTTGTTACACAATATTAACTATTTGTTCTCACAAACTCATAATGTTTATTATGTATTTGATTGGTTGATTTTGTTTATGATTTCTAACATAAGGGTTGATGATTGTGTGTGGTTATGGATGAATGATTTAATGCATGTAAGGAATCAATTTCAAGAAGTGCTACTTATTTTTTTACAAGAGTGATCCTAGAGTAGATGAATGCTCTTTCATTTCTGTAGGTGTGATTTCCATTTTCAAAGTTGTGCACAAAGAATCATTCTACATGCAAGCATCGATTTGAAAGTGAGATATTTTATTGAATTGACTTCCATTCTTACAAGCGTGAATAGTTATAGTAACCTTTTCCTTTGATTGAAGGATAAGTTCTTGTAGAAGGAAATCATAATGATAATTAGGAACTAGTCAATGTCAGCTAGAAATTTCTACCAACACATATTTGCATGATAACCTTGAAATAAATAGTCTCACCCTAGTTGATAATTTTTGTGTGAGTGAATGCCCTTTTTATGAAGATAAGTTATTTTCCCGACACTTCCAATATGCAATATCTAAAGGTGAAGGTGGAAAATATCGAAAATAAGTTTCAGATGAGGACTTACTAATAGAAGTGCGAACTACTATATATATATACACTGCATTTTCATTCTAGGACTTTAGATGCTTCTAATTGTAACCCCTCAAAAGATGCATCAAAGTCCCATTGACTACTTTTGTCTACTCATAAGTATGTGGATAGAATGTTGTATACCTATTGAACTTCATGTCCATATTATCTGACAATGTATCCCTGTTGATGGTGTTGGACTCACCAACAATGGGGATCACTTCGATATGAAGTCCCAACTAGAACTCACACCATTTGGTGTAGGAATCCCATCTGATATGATGGCCCAATTTCCATTATCTTAGAAATTTGCCTTAGCTCTTGTTGTTCAACGCATGAGAGTTTTATTGTTGTAACTTCAAAAAGCGAGGTGAGTATGCCTGGTGAGTGCATAATGTAACTTTTTGTCTGGGTTCTCTTATTGTAAGGAATAGGGTAAAAGCAAGCCTCTAGATGAGAGGTAGTAGTACCACCTAGGGAGAGACACACACGAAAACAACAAGGGTCTGTCCAGCATCCAGTGGAATAGTCCACATTGGATGCCATAGTTGTTAAAACCAAAGTGCAAGGGAAAACACATACACCGTCCAATAGAGTAGTCCACACAGGGGTGACGGTTCTTATAACAAAGAAAACAAGAATGGTATGTCTAATGTCCAGTGGAGTAGTTAACATGGATGAGACAACAACGATAAAAAATACAACACATATTCAACAATGTAAGTACTAAAATAACTAAAGTAGTTCAACTATCTTAGTACAGGTTAAGCAAACATGCATTAAAAATGTTTAAATAATAGTCTTAAAAATAGATACAAAACATGCGTGATAATGTGTTGGCTTGAGACAGACTTCTCAATTAAGGAAAAGTTCCAAGACACATTTGTACACCATACATCACTAGCTTCAGTATTGGGACATTGGAGCCAGTCCTCGCTCCTCAAAGAACATACTATAGACTCTCAAGGCTATGTGGGAGGAACCAAGGTGAAAATTCCTTTGCTCATACAATGAGGGGGTATATATAGCCAAGGGGGATAGTTGACCCTTGTGACTCTTTGACTTCCCTCATGACTGTTTGACTTCGTATGAATTTTCAACTTGCATGACTCTTCAACTTCATATGTGCATCTCTTGGACATTCACATTACATTACATTTTATTAAAACAAGTATGGCCCACAGTAGTGATGTGGCCAAAACAACTCATGACACAACTCAACATGACACTGCTGACATGTATTGGATGAATGTGGTGTCTATGTCGAGTTGCTACGTTGTTGAGTGATGGGTGTGCTCTCTGTGTATCATATCTTCACCTTCGCATGGAAAGGTGTGCGGGGTCTTCGATGGTCTTGGTATTTTTTTGATGGTGCACGTGTATGTATCCCTTTCTCTTGTTGCTCGATGTGCTTCGTACGCTCGTTCAACTGCGAGAAAGTCTTCTAGTATGCACTCCTTCTTAATCCCATTCATTTTCATGCCATGTTTCATCAATGTACCTATTCCTGCAATCACTCATGATGAGACGAATTCAAATCCATAAATCTCCTAGTTTAGCATGATGCATTGTTTTCCATTTCGGATGTAGGTGACCAGGAGGGAGGACAAGGCACTAAAACTGCACAACACACAACTCAAATTGGGATGAGAGGCTCTTAAGCACTATCAGAAAAAACTGCGCAGATGTCACTGGGAGGAATATTTGCGCAATCCGGAACAATAGTGACAGCTGCAAGGTAAAACTCAGCTGGTCAGAACTACGTAGTTCCCGGGAGGAAGACAAGGCAAGGTGTCGGGAGGAACTGTTGGGAGATTCTGCATAGTGTTCAAGATGAGGAATGAGTAGGTCATTCTAAGGTCCAACAAGAAATCTACTCAGTTTCTTTGAGGAAGAAAGAGCAGGCAGTGAGAGGAACTGGTAGACATTTCTGCACAGTTTTCCAGAGCAAGGTTGGATCGGCTTGTGGGGAGCTGCTGGTCACAACTACGTATTTCTGAGGGACAGTGTCAGACAGGTAGCAGGGGCCTTCTTAACACAACTGCATAGTTTTGAGAATGAGTGCAAAGTGGGGAAGAAAGGAGAGTTACAGTCAAATATGTACAATTTTTAGGGACAAAGTAGAGCAAGCCAATAGGGGGCCGGCCAGTCAGATCCACGCAATTTCTTGGAACAGTGCAGTGTCATGCAGTAGAGGCCTGACTCACATGAGTGCGCAGTTTTTGTAGGTAGTGTAGGGTAGGTAGCTTGGCATGTCTGCGTAGTTTTGGAGAGCAGTGTAGCCCGAGGAAATAATGTTGTTCAGGTTTCTAGTATACCAAAGGGAGGCTTGATGCATGATCTTGTGGGAGGCATAGATTGGATTGGACTTCGCGGTAAATTCTGCGTAGTTCTGGGAGACAGTTAGTTTGTTCACCTCCAGGATTGTGCAGTGCAGGCTTCCTTGAAAGAAAATGTTATGAAACCAGCTCAAGAAAAGATAGAAAAGATAGATCCACACCTTAGAATTCAGCCTCTTCGAGGGGGAAACCTCCTTTACATTACATAAATGAACAATTCTTCGATGATTCAAATGAAAAAACCTCCCTTCTATATATAGGAGTCTAAGGAGTCACAATATAACCCAGCCGACCTAAAAATAATAATATAAAGCCACAAAAATAACAATAGAGGGATTCTATGGGGCACAATAATAACAATATGGGGACAACAGGGGCACAAAAATATTAATAAGGGATACAACTACAATAGTAATGGGGTAATCACTAGTATTATGGGGACCCAACATGCCCCTCTCCTTCAAAAAAGTGTTGTCCTCAACGCTTGAGTAGTTCTAGATGCTTCTGTATAAAATTATCATCCTCCCATGTGGAATCTTCAGCAGATAAGTTCTTCCACTTGATAAGATACTTCTAAATTGATCGATTTCGTAGCTGTCGAGTTCTTGTTTCTGTGACTGCTTCTGTTTCCAATATAATTTTTCCTTCCTCGTCAAGTTCTGGCAATATTGTTTGAATTAGGATCTTGTCGCCTATAACCTTCTTTAAACATGAAACATGGAAAACTGGGTGCAATCGAGAAGCTGTAGGAAGCTCCAATTTGTATGCCATAGTACCAATCTTTTGCAACACCTTGTATGGACCATAATACTTTGGTGATAATTTATTATCCTTCTTAGCTTGCTTGAGGGACATTTGCTTATATGGTTTTAGCCGTAGGAATACCCAATCACCTACATCAAAACTTCTTTTGTTGCGATGTTGATATGCTTGTTGTTTCATTCTATTTTGTGCCAACACGAGGTTATCCTTTAAGAGTGGGAGGACTTGTTGTTGATGTTCGATGTGATGGACCTTAGAATTTTCTCTTAAATATGATGTGATGGATGGTGGCTAATATCCATAAAGTGCCATAAATGGGGTTATTTTTGTTGTTGTATGGAAGGAAGTGTTATACCACCATTTAGCCAAAGGAAACCATTTGACCCATTGTGTCCGTTTATCAGATACAAAGCAGCAAAGATATCTTTCCAAACATTTGTTTACTATCTCAGTTTTCCCATCATATTGAGGATGATAAGATGAACTATGAGCTAACTGAGTACCAAGAAAAGAAAATAATTCTGTCCAAAAATTTCTAGTGAAAATGGGATCTCCGTCACTTACAATAATCTTTGGGTTTCCATGTAGCTTTTGAATTGTTTCCATAAATGCAGTAGAAATTTTATTGGCTTTAAATGGATGTGATAATGCACAAAAGTGTGCATACTTGGTAAGTCTGTCAGCTACCACCATGATGACACTCTTTCCCTTAGACTTGGGTAAACCTGTGATAAAATCCATTGAAGCCTCCTCCCAACGTTGGCTTGGAATGGATAAAGGTTGTAATAGAACCGGTGTCTTAATTTTTTCAACTTTGTTTTGTTGGCAAGCAAAACATTCCGTCACAAACTTTTGAATATCTGATTTAAGGCCATCCCAAAAAAATTCCTTCTTAACCCTGTGGTAAGTTTTTAAAAATCCTGAGTGCCCTCCTAAGGGAGAAGTGTGCAATTCCATAAGAATCTTTTGTTTTAGCTGGGAATTCTTACAGAGGCATAAGTGATCTTTGTACCATAATGAATAATTTTGCCAGCTATATGTGTCAGATGTACTGGAATCTTTTTGTAACTTTCGAATAAGTGCCCACACTTCTTCGTCATTGTTCCATTCCTCCCTTGCTTCGTGTTAGAAAATTATATATTATGGAGCAATGGAACACATAAAATATTGCAGAAACATAAACACAAAAAACACACAAAACAAGAGAGACACAGATATACGTGGTTCACCCAGTTTGGGCTACGTCCACCCCAAACAGCCAGTCCTTCCTTTCTATTATCCAGCAAAATGAAGAGATACAACCTACAGCAAAACCGCTGTAATATCCTCTGTTTTCTCTCACAGTCTCACCTCTATGTTTCTCGCTCACCGAATACACATCTATCTCACAGCCTCAAATACAATGCCCTCATATAAAGAGAGGGGTTGCCTTCTAGGGCAAAAAACCCTAAACTAAACATAAGTTCTACCGTCAGATCATCCGCCTAATGAACGGCCCAGATTGACTAGAAATTACTATACTTTTACAAGGCAATTTTACAGCTGTTATTAGCTTCGGCGGCGCTGCCCCCGAAACCCCCCGCCAGGGGGGGGCTCCCAACCGCCCCCCCTGGACCCCCACGGCAGCGATTATTTTACGGGCGGCGTTGCCGCCCCATTTTGAACTGGGGTCCAATATGCCGGTACTATAGAAGATAATCAGGCTCCACACCCAACAATCTCCCACTTGGAGACTGATTGTAGCAACTCCACTGCTGCTCCATTTGCTGGACAATGACTCCTCTTTGGACCTGGTTGTTCCTCATCTTCATCGTCATCCTTGAAGACCAACTGAAACTGAGCATATTCTCAATTTCTCCCTGGTTACAACTTTTGTTAGCATATCTGCAGGGTTCTGGCTAGTGTGTATCTTTTCCAGCTTCAACTCTCCATCTTCCAACACTGATCGTATGAAATGGTACTTGAGCTGTATGTGTTTTGTCCTGGAATGAAATGCTGAGTTCTTTGCAAGATGAATGGCACTTTGACTATCACTGTATAACGTGCCCATATCATGCTCCTTACCCAATTCACCCATAAACCTTTGTAACCAAATCATTTCTTTACTAGCCTCTGTAGCAGCAACATACTCTGCTTCTGTTGTTGAAAGTGCAACAACACTTTGGATTTTTGAAACCCAACTGACAGTTGTTCCTCCGACAGTAAATACATATCCTGTAGTGCTCCTCCTATTATCTCTGTCACCTGCCATATCTGCATCAACATATCCTTGTAGGGATATGTTTGAACCACCAAAGCATAATGCCTGATTTGTGGTACCTCTCAAATATCTGAGAATCCATTTCACTGCCATCCAATGTTCCTTTCTTGGATTGTTCATGTACCTGCTTACAACTCCCACTGCATGTGCAATATCAGGCCTTGTGCAAACCATTGCATACATTAAACTTCCAACTGCTGATGCATATGGAACTTTAGACATATAATCCATGTCTTCTTGGGTCTTTGGGCACATTTCTTTGCTAAGTTTGAAATGGCTAGCAAAAGGTGTACTAACTGGTTTTGCATTTTGCATGTTAAATCTTTTCAACACCTTTTGTATGTACTCATTCTGAGACAATGTTAATTTTCTATTTTTCCTGTCTCTAGTTATTCTCATACCAAGGATTTGTTTTGCAGCACCCAAATCCTTCATTGCAAATGAATTTGCCAATTTTCTTTTGAGCACATTTATTTCCTGCATGTTAGATCCTGCAACAAGCATGTCATCTACATACAATAACAATATAATATAGCTGCCATCATTTTGCTTTTTCAGATAAACACAATGATCAGAGTGACATCTAGTATAACCTTGTTCAGACATAAACTTGTCAAATTTTAGATACCACTGCCTTGGAGCCTGTTTTAAACCATACAAGCTCTTCTTCAACCTGCACACAAGTTTCTCCTTCCCTTTCACCTCATATCCTTGTGGCTGCTGCATATATATCTCTTCCTCCAAATCCCCATGGAGAAAGGCTGTCTTTACATCTAACTGCTCAAGATGCAAATCTTCAGCTGCTACAAGACTTAAAATAGTTCTGATTGAAGTCATTTTAACAACAGGAGAAAATATTTCATCAAAATCAATACCTTTCTTCTGTGCAAACCCCTTCACCACAAGTCTAGCTTTGTACCTTTGCTTTCCTCCATCTTCTTCCTTCAGTCTGTAAACCCATTTATTCTTCAATGTAGTTTTTCCTGCAGGCAACCTGACTAAATCCTAAGTCTGGTTATGCATTAAGGAGTCCATCTCTTCTTCCATGGCTACCTCCCACTTCTTCTTGCTTTCAACCTGCATTGCTTCTTCATAACATTCAGGTTCACTGGAATCAGTCAACAATAAATAATATAATGAAGGAGAGTATCGTTCAGGAGGTCTACTTGTCCTGGTAGATCTTCTAACACCACTTTCAGGTGTTTGGGGTGCCTGTTGTTGTTGTGATGGTTGCTGTTGTTGTGGTTGTTGATTATTATTATTTTCAGGCACCTTTACTTTTTCAGTAATTTCATCAAGAACTGCATATTCCTTGTTTTCTTTTTCTTGTTTCTTTTCCTGCAACTGATTCTTATACAATACCTTTTCATTGAATATTACATCTCTGCTCCTAATGATTTTGTGATTTTCATAATCATATAAGCGATAACCAAAATCATTAACACCATATCCAATAAAGGTACATTTCCTTGACTTTGCCTCAAGCTTTGTTCTATTTTCTTTATCAATATGGACAAAGGCCTCACAACCAAAAGGTTTTAAAATAGAGTAGTTTACCTTTTTCCCTATCCATGCTTCCTCTGGAACACCACCATCCAAGGAACTTGAAGGTCCTCTGTTTATTAAATAAACAACAGTATCTACAGCATCTGCCCAAAACTGTAAAGGCAATCCTGCATGCAATCTCATGCACCTTGCACGCTCCATGATTGTTCTGTTCATTCTTTCTGACACACCATTTTCTTGTGGTGTTCTTGGAACTGTCTTCTCTCTGCGAATTCCATGCTCTGAAAAGTACCTATCAAACTCTTTGCTGCAATATTCACCTCCATTGTCTGATCTAAGACACTTCAATTTCTTTCCTGTCTCAATCTCAACCAAAGCTTTCCATTTCTTGAAAGTATCAAATACATCAGATTTATTCTTAATACAATAAATCCAAGTTTTTCTAGTTGCATCATCAATAAAGGTAACATAGTAACGAGAGCCACCGAGAGACGATACCTGAGCAGGTTCCCATACGTCTGTATGCACAAGCTCTAATTTTTCGTTCTTATTTTCTTTCCCAACTCTGAGAAATCTGACTCTCTTCTGTTTTCCATAAATGCAGTTCTCACAGAAATCCAAATCAACATTCTTCAAACCTGGAAATAAATTCCTTGAGTGAAGAATCTTCATCCCTTTTTCACTCATGTGTCCGAGCCTATGATGCCATAATGCTGCATCTGCTCCTTTGGAAGTCAAAGCATTAACAGAGTTAGAAATACCATTGCATAAATACAATGTACCAACCTTTTCACCTTTTGCTATTACCAGGGCTCCTTTTGTGACCTTCCAAGCTTTATCTGTGAAAGTTGTCACACAACCTTCACTGCCTAACTGCCCTGTTGAAATCAGATTTTTCTTTAGATCTGGAACATGCCTTACCTCCTTTAATAGCCATTGGTTTCCATTCTGCTGTTTTACAAGAACCTTACCCATTCCAACGATTTTACAGGGTTTATCATCACCCAGACGAACTTGTCCAAAATCTCCTTGAACATAGTCTTGAAAGTATTTCTTATCAGGTGTGGCATGGAATGAAGCCCCTGAATCTACCACCCAGGAATCAGTAATATTTTCAAAAGAAAGAATCAAAGCATCTTGTAACACCTCACCTGTCACATTTGCTTCATGATTGTTTTCTTGCTGTGCATCTCCTTCTTTTCCCTTCCGAGATCTACAGTCTTTCTTTAGGTGTCCTTTCTTTCCACATTTCCAGCACACTATCCCCGATCTGGACTTGGATCTGCCTTTCCTTGATTTACTGCGATATCCTGAGCTCTTTCCTCTTTCCATTTTTCTTCCTCTAGACTCTGCACTCAAAGCATTTCCCGATGTCTCACCGGAGCTTTTCCGTCGCATTTCCTCGCTAAGGATAGCACCGACAACATCATCAAACTTTAAAGTACTAGATCCAGAAACTGAGTTACTAATGTCCATTACCAAACCATTCCAACTTTCTGGTAATGAGCACAAGAATAACAGAGCTCTAACTTCATCATCAAAGTTTACCCCTACAGAACTTAACTGACTTGTAACTGTATTAAAATCATTTAGATGGTTTGCAACAGATCCACCTTCCGACATATTCATATTAAATAACCGTTTCATAAGAAATACCTTGTTTGAGGCCGAGGGTTTTTCATATAGTTTCGACAACGTCTGCATCAAACCCTCTGTCGTGGTTTCCTTCGAAATATTGAAGGCGACTGACGCAGCAAGGCACAACCGTATTGTTCCGAGTGCCTTTCTATCGAGAAGGTTCCATTCTTCGTCTTTCATACCCGTCGGAATCTTTGTTTTTCCGCCCAATGGTAGGTATAGATCTTTCTGATACAGATAATCTTCCATCAGCATCTTCCACAGCGAGAAGTTTTGGCCGTTAAATTTCTCGACCCTAAACTTACCATCTTCCGCCATTGCTCCCACTCGAACTAGGAACCCTTCTTTCCTACGAGTTTATCAGCCAAATAGACCTTCGGCTCTGATACTAGTTGTTAGAAAATTATATATTACGGAGCAATGGAACACATAAAATATTGCAGAAATATAAACACAAAAAACGCACAAAACAAGAGAGACACAAATATACGTGGTTCACCCAGTTTGGGCTACGTCCACCCCGAACAGCCAGTCCTTCCTTTCTATTATCCAGCAAAATGAAGAGATACAACCTACAACAAAACCGCTGTAATATCCTCTGTTTTCTCTCACAGTCTCACCTCTATGTTTCTCACTCACCGAATACACATCTATCTCACAGCCTCAAATACAATGCCCTCATATAAAGAGAGGGGTTGCCTTCTAGGGAAAAAAACCCTAAACTAAACATAAGTTCTACCGTCAGATCATCCGCCTAATGAACGGCCCAGATTGACTAGAAATTACTATACTTTTACAAGGCAATTTCAGAGCCTCAAATACAATGCCCTGGACCCCCCACGGCAGCGATTATTTTACGGGCGGCGTTGCCGCCCCATTTTGAACTGGGGTCCAATATGCCGGTACTATAGAAGATAATCAGGCTCCACACCCAACACTTCGTTTATCCAATCTGGTTGGATAATAGAAATGGCGCACAACAATGCTTCCACATCCTCATCCTTTCTTAAGAGTGCATCTGCCACCACATTTTGCATCCCCTTTTTGTAGATGATTTCAAAGTCATAACCCAACATCTTTGTGACCCACTTTTTTTGCTCTTCGGAGGATAATCTTTGTTCTAAAAAGTATTTAAGGCTATCATGATCCGTTTTTACCTTGAAGTGTCTTCCCATTAGGTAGGGTCACCATTTCTTAAGTGCATGGAGTATTGCCAACATTTCCTTCTCATAAATAGCTTTGTGTAAAAACTTTCCCTTGATTGGACGACTTTCAAAAGCAATGGGACTTTCATCTTGCATTAAAACAACACCAATTCCATTTCCTGAAGCATCACATTCCACAATAAAGGTTTTTGTGAAGTCTGGTGTAGCTAAGACCGGTGCTTGGCACATTGCCTCTTTAAGATGTTAGAAGGCCTTTGTTGCTTCTGGAGTCCATGAAAATGCATCTTTCTTCAATAATGTTGTTAGAGGTGTTGTTATTCTCCCATAATTCTTAACAAACTTGCGATAATACCCTGTCAACCCGAGAAATCCTCGCAGATGCTTTATGGATGTGGGGATTTTCCATTCCTTAATGGCTTTAATTTTTCTAGGGTCTACCTTAACGCCTTCATGAGATACAATATGACCCAGATATTCCACCTCTTGTACTCCAAAGAAACATTTGGATCTTTTTTCATATAATTGTTTCTCCTCCAATAGTTGTAGCACCCTGTCAACATGTTCAACATGATCCTTCCAAGACTTGCTGTAGATTAGTATATCATCAAAAAATAATAACACAAATTTTCTAAGGAATGGTTTGAAAATGGAATTCATCAAACCTTGAAATGTGGAAGGTGCATTGGTAAGGCCAAAAGGCATGACCAAAAATTCATAATGACCCTCATGAGTTCTAAATGTTGTTTTCAGAATGTCTTCAGTCTTCATTCTGATTTGATGATATCCTGAACGAAGATCCAACTTGGTGAAGTAAATTGATCCATGCAATTCATCCAGTAATTCATCAATGACAGGAATGGGAAACTTATCTTTAATAGTGAGCTTGTTGAGCTCCCTATAATCCAGACACATGTGCCATGATCCATCCTTCTTGTGCACCAATACTACTGGAGCAGAGAAAGAACTTTGACTTGGTTGAATTATACCAGCCTCTAGCATTTCTGCAACCATACGTTCAATTTCACTCTTTTGGGCATAAGGATATCTGTACGGCCTGATGTTTGGAGGAACACTTCCTGGAATAAGATGAATAGCATGATCATGATCACGAATAGGTGGGAGACCTTTGGGAGTCTCAAATACCTTGGAATGATTGTCCAAGACTTTTTGGAGATCTGGAGAAATAGATGATTCCAATGTGGAAACATCTAGTGAACATAATTGTGCAATTACACCTCTTTGTTCCTTTTTTAGAAGCTTTGTCATATCGTTAGAGCTGATTATCTTTCCCGGTTTCCCTGCAATACCCCTTAATTCAACTTCCTTTCCTTCCACATAAAATTTCATGAAAAGTTCTTGAAAATTAAAAGCTATTGTACCCAAGGATTGTAGCCAACATCAACACCTCCCATTGGAATGGAAAGCATTGGGCTAGTCAATACATATTATCCCATGGATAGCTTGATATTATGGCACTTTCCAGAGCAATTTATTGTTCCTCCATTTGCAACCATCACTTGACACTCTGGTGCTGGATATAAGAAGCAATTCAATTCTTTTGCTACCTTACAATGAATAAAATTGTGGGTACTTCCTGAATCAATCAACACTATTACCTTTTTCTTCTTGATTTTTCCTTCTATCTTGATGGTTTGAGGAGTGGTAATTCCCGCCAATGCATTACAAGATATGGTCGGATTCATTTCTTCTTTATCTAGGCTTTGTTCCTGGAGTATATCCTCTTCTTTTGACCTTTCTTGCTCCTTTTCTTCTTCCTCTTCACAATCTATGTAGAATAATTTCTTCTTAGCACACTTATGACCTTTAGTGTATTTGCTATCACAACTGTAACAAAGCCCTTTTGCTCTTTTTTCTTCCAATTTTTGTGGTGTCAACCTTATAGGTTGTGGAAGACTAGGAGCAACAACACTTCCATCTTTATAGTTGTGAGTGGTATGCTTCCTGGTTGCCATAATTTTGCTTTCCATTTTTCTTGCTAACCTGAATGCCTTCTCTAATGAATCAGGTTCCCAAAGGCGAACATCATGTTGGATATTATCCTTTAAAGTCCCTAAGAACACATCAATCCTATGCTCCTCTGGAATATTTTTTACCCTTATGTTCAATTTTTGGAACTCCTCAATGTGCTCCTATATTGAACCCTTTTGTTTGAGACTTATCAATTGGCTAAAAAAGTGTTGCTTTTTGTATCCTCATAATGTGCTGTCAATTCTTCCGTAAAAATTGCCCAAGTGATAATTTGTTTACTAGAGCAAAGCCATTGATACCATACAAACTGATTTGGTTCCAAATATAAAGTTGCAATACATACCTTTTGTGTGTTTTGCACATTATTGAGATCGAAAAATTGCTCCATCTGTAATATCCATGTTGCGGGATCCTTGCCATCAAACTTCCTCATATCGATTTTTGGAATATGGTGGGTCTTTGATCCAACATTAGAATCTATGGAATCATGATTAACATTTCTTTTGTTCTCATCATGAGTTTCCTTTACTACCCTTTCACCATTAGTGACCATTTCTTGTAGCAACGTATTCATATTTATCTTCAATTCTTCCATCTTATCATCCATGCCATCCATTTTAACGTCCATGCCATTCATCTTAGCTTCTATGCCATCCATCTTAGCTTCTACACCTTTCTTTAAACAATCCATCTTAGCTTCTACACATTTCTTTAAACCATCCATCTTAGCTTCTACATCTTTCATCTTAGATTTTGTTACTTTTTGTGCAAGTGACACTTGTTGCACTTGGTCTCGTAATTTTGATATATCATGTTGCATTTCTTCCTCTTCTTCATGAGTCATGCTAGAGCTTTCAAGTTTCTTACTATGTGTTTACATTTTCTTTCTTCGGGGCATCAATTACCGATAATAATGCTTTACTATGCCCTTTAAATGCCTTCAAACTACACACCTTTTTTCACTTTGTAGGAGCTTGATATTGAATCTGATGTATCTCTGTAATTTCGGATCATCCAGTTCTGAAATTGCGACCTGTAGTAGCCCTCTGTGTCCTCTTTCCAATGCCACCATTCTGATCCAAATTGGATTCTCCAAGAAAGAGTTATGTACAATCTCCCAAGGTGACCTGATTAAAGACCTTTCCAGAAGAGCGAACTTGTATGAAGTGCCACATGTCACTGTTTCAACCTTTGGCTCTAAAAAATATATACAAGAAACTACAGTCCATCCTCTTTCTGTACCTTCTTACGAAATTTCAATCCGATGCTCAGAGGGAATGTTATGACGATTTTCCCCAGGTCACCTGTTTGGAATGTAATTCAGGAGTCTGCAAAAAGACCAACTTCCTCAGATCATATCTCCGCAAATATAGGTAAAAAAGCTCAGAAATTTGGACCCGAGATTCAGCGCGATTTCTTCTCAAATAGTTTTTTTTTTAAGATTTTGAAACGTCGCAGAAAAAAGTTATAGCAAAAATTCCACGATGACCTGTTTGGAGCAGCGAAACCCTAGAATCCAAAGCTTCGATCCCAAATGTTATGAAACCAGCTCAAGAAAAGATAGATCCACACCCTAGAATTCAGCCTCTTCGAGGGAGCAACCTCCTTTACATTACATAAATGAACAATTATTCGATGCTTCAAATGACAAAACCTCCTTTCTATATATAGGAGTCTAAGGAGTCACAATATAACCCAGCCGACCTAACAATAATAATATAAAGCCACAAAAATAACAATAGAGGGATTCTATGGGGCACAGTAATAAAAATATGGGGACAATAGAGGCACAACAATATTAATAAGGGATACAACTACAATAGTAATGGGGT
Source organism: Pinus tabuliformis (assembly GCA_031772625.1). Classification (NCBI taxonomy): domain Eukaryota; kingdom Viridiplantae; phylum Streptophyta; class Pinopsida; order Pinales; family Pinaceae; genus Pinus; species Pinus tabuliformis. The sequence goes on from CM062808.1 coordinate 906,671,844, forward strand.
AATCACTAGTATTATAGGGACCCAACAGAAAACCTCAAGCTTTGTGCAATTCTGAGCAGCTAGGCAGGGTCACTAAGAGCTGAGACTATGCAGTGCATCTTAGTCGGGGTCTGATTGAAGGAGGGTTGTTCAATCGAAATATTTTTAGGAAAAATGGCTAAGTGTAAGAGCAAGTGAACTTGTGCATACATGACGTTGTGATCACACACTTAGCATGACTCGACGACAAGGAACCTCAAACCAACCGGGAAAACATGTGCTCAGTGAGATTGTCTTAAAGGTTAAGAGTGACAAGTGCGACACTCGAGATAGATCCTTGAAGGACTGTGATGAAACTTGCGCGACAGTTTTTGAAACTTTGTATGTGAGTATGAATGATTTTCACAGAGTGAAAAAAAACTCATGCACACAAAGACAAACCTTCAAAATTTCCAGAACAAGATCACAAGCATGACATAGTAATCAACATGCCAAAAGACGATCGGTGGTCGATCAAGCAAAAAGTGTGTAAAGACTAAAAAAGAGATCATGGAATGAGCCCGAGTGTTTACAACCATCAGGGGGAAAACTGAGGAAGGCTCCAAAATTTGGATGCAGACCAAAATTTTGGAGGGTGTTGCAGTCGCTACAACACTTGGCGACACACTGGTTGAATTCCAACTTCTCTATTTTGGTTCATTTCCAGTGCAGGGCCTTGGAATTTTAGGGAGTATTGATTCATTGTGCAGGTTACTTCGACGTCCCCACTTATCCCATGGATAGACATGGTTCAACTTGTACCAGCTCAGTCGAACACAACAAAATATTAAGCCAAATCACAATGTTTCAAAATCGGGAAGGGTAGTTTGGTTCTCGAGCTTAAGATTTTCAGAGTATAAGTTTTAATCTCTGGTGTTTCTCCACTGCTAGTAGGCTTGAACAATACCTCGACGGAGTCATGTAGGAACACAAGCATTTCTCCATTCCCAGCGAGCCTGGTCAGTACCTCGGTGGAGTTGCCTGATTCACCTCTCTGTGTAGGAAGCATTTCTCTTCTTTCGCCTTTCTATTTTTTTCAAAAAGGATTGTGCATAGGAACATTTTTTTTGTTTTTGGGGCAGAAGAGGGATCCTAGTTATTGAGAGTAGGAGAGGTTGTTCCTTCATAGAAGCATGCAAGACCTAGGATTTAGGTTTGCTTGTTTACATTTCCCCTTCTTTGTTTCTACTAGTTGGATGAGCTTGAACACACAGAGTAGAAGACTAAGTAAATGCATGGTGTTTCCCATTTTGGACATAGGTTTATGGTTTGACCAGAGCTTCCCTTACAGATGGATCATATTTTCCATCTAGACTTCATCAGCCAAAATTTACAACCAAGCATAGAGTAGACAGACACAGGACTAGCCGAGCGCCACAGTGTCGCACTACAAGAAAAAAGGACATTGGGGAGGGTTGAAAAATGTCACCATAAGCTCATTGGTGACAGTCAAAAGAGTTTTTCTTACAAAAGCCTAAGCGTCACCAAAAGTGGCGTCACCAAAAGTATAGGTGTTGTGGTGACATTCAAGGTCCGTCACCAGTAATGATTTATAATGATGGATAGTGATTGTCACCATTTCATATGAACAATGGTGACAAACCTTAGCCTCCATCAATAAAAAATTGAATGCCACCAAAGGTGGCATCACCAAAGTTATAAGTGTTGTCATGACATTCAAGGCCCGTCACAAATAATGATTATAATGACCGATAGTGAATGATATGAATTTAAACAGGAACGCAAAAAATTACAGAAATAACCATAAACACAAAGATGTAGTAGAAATAAAACTTCATTTCATTAATATCAAAGAGCTTAAATATGCTTACATACAAAATGGAAATAAACTAGCTCAGGCGATGCTAGCTTATCACTGAGAAGAGATGTGGCAGCTACATGCCTCTGAATTGTGTTACAATGAGGCTTGAAGGCCTATTTATTATTGAGAAACAAAGGAAAACTCAAAAACATCCAAAAACCTAACCCTAGGAGATGAAACACCAAAGTATAGGTGTTGTGGTGACATTCAAGGTCGTCACCAATAATGATTTAAAATGACGGATAGTGATTGTCACCATTTCATATGAACAATGGTGATGGACCTTAGCCTCCATCACTAAAAAATTGAACATCACCAAAGGTGGCGTCACCAAAGTTATAAGTGTTGTGGTGACATTCAAGGCCCGTCACAAATAATGATTATTATGATGGATAGTTACTAATCCAAATTTAAGAAGGAATGCAAAAAATTACAGATATAACTATAAACACAAAGATTCAAGAGAAATAAAACTTCATTTCATTAATATGAAAGAGATGAAATATGCTTACATACAAAATGGAAATAAACTTGCTCGGGCGAAGGTAGCTTATCTTTGAGAAGAGATGTGGCGGCTACATGCCTTTAAACTATGCTACAATAAGGCTTGAAGGCCATTTTATTATTGAGAAACAATGGAAAAAACTAAAAACATCCAAAAACCTAACCCTATGAGATGAAATGCCAAACTGTGGGCCTCGTTGGGGTAAATTGGTACATCAACTTCCTGGGGTCGTAACTTTGGCATACGATCTCCGTTTGATGCACAAAATACCTCATTAGAAATATCTATTCGAGGAATAAAATTGTTGATAGTGAATACTAAGTTGAAAAATCATATTCACCACCTATTTATTTTCCTAAAAAACATCGTTTAGGGCCTCAAAAGAGCTCTGGAAGTCCAGGACCCAAAAAACTGCCAAAAATAGTAAACTATGCTACAATTAAGGAAACTAAAAGACTGAAAGAAAAAATGGTGGGGGTCCAAGTGGAATAGGTGGGTGGCCACCAATATCCACCAGGATCAGTGACCATCACCATTTCATATGAACAAAAATTATTTATTGTGATGGATATTTCATGGCCATCACTTTTAATCCATATATAGGGTGATGTTCATTGACCGTCATCATTTTGTATTTTGGTGAGGGTAAAAACATGACACCATAAGCTCATTGGTGATGGTCAAAAGAGCCATTGTCACCAAAAATGTAAGGTCACCAAATTCCACATCGCCAAAAGTGTGGTGTTGTGGTGACATTCAATTTTCATCACGAATAATGATTATAATGACATAAGTGACCATCACCATTTCCTATAAACAATAATGATTTATGGTGATGGACCTTTCATAGCCATTACTATATATATATATATATATATATATATATATATATATATATATATATATATATATATATATATATATCTATATATATATATATATATGTTGACGTTTGTTGACCATCACCATAATCTCATTGGTGATAGTCAAAAGAGCCTCCACCAAAGCTTGATCGTTACCATCCCATATAAATATTAGGGCACGATGGAATCGAGCCACCAACCTCCTTCTTGTAAAGTAGGTGCTCTTCCATTGAGCTAGCACCCTTTAAGGAATTAGACTTTAAAACTTTATAAATTCTATAAATTTCAATCAATTATAAAAAATTGTAATGTCTTGGCTAATCTTTTACTAAACAAGAAAAATAACATCGAAGTTGCAAGTCCCTACCTAATTCTTATGGAAGTTATGAAAAGTGGTTGGAGGGAAAAATAGTTACGTATAAGATACTCAATATGTTCAGTTGAATACTCAATTATATGTGAAACTTTGAATACATTTATAACCTATAAATGACCTATAAGTATCAAAACTAAATCTAAAAGTACACCACATATTGATTTCTCACTTTGTGAATCATGCAAGTTTGTTGTGATAGCATAAAAATATGCCTCTAGAAAACTGATTTGCATGCCAAAAAGTTAAAGACAATGAGTATATATGATGCAATTATGAATAATGAGCTATATCCTTAAATCCTACTAGCTATGGGGTCCAGAAAACTAATTGAGAGTGCTCGTTATTAATTAATTCAAAATGTCAAAATACAATGATCAATAACAATGATTTTGAAATGTAACCACTAAACAGATGTTAAAATTGTAAGCATAAATTCTGGCTAATATCTGTTACATCAAAAAAATATCCAAGGGACATTAAAAGACTTACAAATCCACACTAAGCATGAGTATCCAAAGATGCAATTGCATGGATACAAGGAAAACAATCTCTACCTCTCAATGATAACTATGTCCTCCCACAAGTACTTCAACTAGAAAAGGGGTGTGAAGACAAGAACCTCAAAAAGAAATACACAATACAAGCATACACTTCATCCCCTCTCTACCTTTATAGAATAGATCTAGGATGATAACAAAAAATCCATAGAGAATAGTATTAGAGTGAACAAAATAAAGATGATAATAAAAAAAATAACCAACAACGAAATCTTCTAATTTGAATATGTGTCCACATGTACTCAAAGAATTGAGGAAACAAAAGAACCCAACATGATTGATTATGCACTAGATAAAATGGAATTTACATCTTTAGTAAAAATGAAACAAACCTTAGCCTCTTTTCTATTTCCCTTCGGAATAAATCCTCTATGTATGGCATTGGCATTTTGTGCTACACTCTATGCTTACCCTCCAACATTAAAACAAGATCAGTTGCAAAGCAGCAAGTCCCTGCCAATGAGATTGGTTGAGATATTGCCAAATTTAGAAGCCTAGTTTTTTCTGCGAAATTTAAAAGCCTAATTTTTTTTCATGGTAGAGATTTTGCCAAATTTGGAAGCCTAGTTTTTTTCATGTGCCTAAAATGTAAGTAGAAGAAGATTATAAGCCAGGTCACCTTTTTTATATATCAATAAACAAAAGTTTGAATGGGTATTAAACAAATAAATTAGTTGACTGAGTTAATCAAATCTTTTATAATAATGGTCTCCACTATGAATCCCCCAATCCAAATGACAAGAGTTTCTTGCATCTCCACCTTGCATAATTAGAGGCTCACCAACCTAACCTGTATAAAATTATCCATCAATATACCAAAATCATCAGGTATATTGTTCAAAATATTATAGATTCCCATTTACCCTAATGTTGTCCACATAAATTTCATATTGAAATCACAAGTACGAACACTTTGATAAAAATGTTGATCGTAGTAAAAGGTGGGAATCCAAATCGTACCAGTATTATTGGTGTGGTAACAAGAAAGAGCAAATAGGTATAAGAGACAAATTCGCTACATATGTACCTATTTTCACATATATCATACACAACTAAGCATGTGATTGAGAAAACAAAGCACTTAATCCTTATAAATTCACTCACATGAATGTCTGATGCAGTTGTAGGGAAATGAGTCTGAATCATCTCCTTAGGAAATCCTACTACAAAAATGGAAACTACATCTCTTTAGTGTATCCAAGCTCGTCAAGATGACTTGCCATTGCTTTATTCATTGGTGGTGGACCACATCTCAATATTTGCAACTAAACACACATTCAAATTTTGCTACACATGTACCTACTTGTACATACAACATACACAAATAAGCATGTGATTGAGAAAAAAAAGCACTCAAGGCTTATAAATTCACTCACATGAATTTTTGATGCAGGTGCAGGGAAATGAGTCTGAATCATCTCCCTAGTAAATCCCACTCCACTTGTCCATCCTTCAGGTGGCTGCTAGAATGTCATAAAACAAGGTAAGAGGAAAGGAAATACATTACATGGAAATAACAAAATTTGTTAAAAAAAGGAAACAAATTATTAAAAACAAAATTCCAAAGTAGTATCTATACCTGATTAAAAATGTGGTGGTGGTGGAAAGCGAAGATCTGTTGAGGTGAGTATAAATGTTAGACAATGAGGCAAGCATTCCTCTCTGACTTTGGGGGAGAATCTCAAAATATGCATGTCTGGCATAAAGAAAAATTGAGCCAATGCTTGAGTCTAACTCTTACATCTGTCTATTGAAACTCTAGAATGTATTTGAATTTTGAAGTAGTATAAGCTACAGTTTTTGAAAAATAACAGAAGTTTTTCACACTTTGAAATGCTATACATATCCAATATAGAATGGGGATTTTTAAAAGGTTTTTTATTTTTAAAAGGTTTTTTATTTTATTTTTTATTTTTTATTTTATTTTATTACAAGTTCTTGTTGATGTAGTTGTTACAAGTTGGCTTTCTTCTAGGTTATTTCATCATCATCAACGGTCTTAATGATCTTCTTCTTCATATTTTTCTCATAGTGCAAAAGGAAAGCTTTCATGACATATCCTCAATATTTCCTAGAACTTGTCCTTAGGATTTTTCGGACAAGATTTTACTATAGACCATTTTTAGCAAGAAAATGGTATTTGGCTCTTTGATAGTCACCTTCAAACTCCTTGCAAACTACACTTGTACAAGTGGATGAAAAGTAAATTTGATACCCAAATTGCAGTAGAACTTTCAACTTTCAAGCATATATTTAAGCTTGAGGTTTTCTGGAAAAAGTGGCTTTGCTCCAGTGTTTCTGGTGAGCTGTAATGTATAATGTTTATGTGAATGCATACCTTTTAAGGTGGATGCCATGACTTATTTTTTAGTCATTTTCGATTATTAATTAGATTACTCCATGTTCATGTGTTATAGATGATTATAGTGAATTATACTACCATTTCCATTCTTTTATATACATCATTTCTGGAGTAATTTTGAATTGCATATCATAGATAACGCCATGCTTCTTTCATGGTCTACTACTAATGTCAATGCTATTTCAAGCCAAATTTTTTTCCACCTAAGGTTGTTAAGTGACTTCTTAGAAAATTTTCAACACGATTTCATGTTTCATTATTATATTTCTTTAATGGTTTAAGAAGTCTACACTTATGGACATCTAACCAATAAATTTTGTTTTCATAGTATATAAGCTATATTTATGGTAGCAGAATTTCAAGACCTTCACGTAGGTTAGAATTATTTCATTTGAGCATTTCAAGTTATTTATTGACATTTAATCAATGAAGTAGATTTTCATTGATACAATTTGTATTTGTGGCAAAGTATGGTTTATGGTCTCAATTACAAACTGGGCATTATTGAATCAAGGCTATAATTGTTTTGTTCATTTGGATTTGTTATGATACCTAAGGGTAGCATGCTTCAATGCTAGTCATTGATACTTTGCATGGGTAGTAAGGATTTTTGAGTCATTTATTAATTATGTAGTTAAAAAATGCATTCAACATTGATGGTTAACTAGTTGATATTGCTGCTTGCCAATGGGAAAACTCTTAATGCACTTCTCTGAATAAAGTAAAACATAACCTCAAAGGAAAAATATGCCATTATTTTAATGTTATTAAGTAAATAAGGTTTATTTATTACATAAGTCTAGCTAGAATTTATGTAACAACAATTTCTCTTGTGAAATCCTTAAAGCAAGTAATAATATTTCAAATCATAAATTGAGTTTTGATATGCACAGCTAAATCATATTTCTGGGCCATGTTAATTAAAAAAATTTAAATCTGTTTTCATCCCAAGCTACTTGTGTTTCCATGACTTGGATCATTGTAGGAAGACTAGTATCAAGAAAGTAAGTTGTACAAACAAAAGACTTAGATTTGTTTTTCTCCAACATTCATTGCTACAAAACACTGGCAAAGGATAACTCTAACAGAACACCGACAATTGCTAGAGACATGAAGAGATAGTATCATCATATCATCTTAGAGATGTAGTTACCATAAAGCACCTACAATAAGATTATCAACATTAATACAATGGAGTTGCCTACAAGTGTCATTCTTACAGGCTAGGAAAAGCGTCAACATTGGACTTGATAATGGAAGAATAATGATCCAATGGAGTTAACGTCTCATAGAATCCAAACTTATTAGACAAGAGAAATCCTATATGCCTCAATCCAATAACTAAGCAAGTAAAATTCATGCACAATTGATGCTTACCAAGATTCAAACTCTTCATGTGATGTGAATATTTGAGGCAAAATGAAATTGAGCAAGGACCAAAGTTACCTCATCAATGACTAAATATTTCCAATCATAGCGAGACAAAGCCTTATTATAATTCAAAGAAACCTCATAAGAAGTGATAATAACAGGGAATGTTGGACCCACTGTTTGAGGCATGTCGATTTTCCTTAGCTCTTATTGCTCAATTTTGGATCCATGATAGATCATAACATTCATGCTCAGAACAAACCTACAAATATACCCTCCTTAGAATTTTTACATTGATAAAAATATGAACAGGGGAAAGACAAAAGAAAATCAATACTCGCAGAGATCTAAAACCTCACCTATTGATTTCATTCGCCCAATTTGAGAGAGTAGAAAGAGGAGAAACTATTAAAACGACCCATGCGTGCTCATCCCTTTCAGATGAGTAAGGAGACCAGTGGTCTGCATTGTCTTTCCACCCATTTGATGTGCCAGAATTCCATTGAGCCCATTTTTCCACAAAGAAATCAACCACTTTACAACTTTAATTTGATAGGACTTTAACCTCCCCATGATCAATATAGAACAAGTTTCATCAGTTCTTTCTAGTCCCTCTCCCACTATGTTGAATTATCAAAATCTTGAAGTGGGGTGTTGCCTATGCATTGAAAAATATAGTTTGGTTTTCTTACAACCCTATTTTCCATTCCATTATAGTGAGAGAAACCCAATATCAACTCACCTTAGCTATTTGGCTTAAATGCATTCATTTTCACCTTTTATTTTACTTATGTGAGATTTATCCCATGTTAAAAGGGCAAAATTACATAATTGAGCAATTTCTCATAATTATTTTACCAAAATATTATAATTATGAGATAATAATTAATTCATAATTGAGATAATTGAGAAAAATCTCATAATTGTGCAAAAGTTTTCTAGAGTTTTCCATTCCCAGTGAGATCAACTTGACGCACTTATGTATGAGTTGGCTAAGGTCCATTATTGTAGATTTTTATTAACTTCTCAAGCCCCTAGGTGTCTAGATACATTCTCCTAGAGGATAGAATGAACCTATATAATATCACCAAGAGGAAAGGGAAAGGGGGGAGGATCCAAAATATAGCGTGAGAGCTCCGTTTCCTTAGGAGAGGAGGCCATACTGCAAGTTGGAGGAGAGGATCTTCTTTGTAGTTGGAGGTATAAATTTGATGTACTTTCATTTGTATGGTTAATAAAAATATATGTTACCTTCCTTACATGAATTTGTGTGCAATATGTTATAGGATCGTATCTATTGGTTTTGATTTGATGATACTCCAAGGAATATAAATTGTTGTCCTTGTTTAGTTGTGTTTGTGTGCAAGGATATAGATTTGGTGCAGATATGTTGGACTTCTCGAGTGGAGCACAAGATCTGCATCGAACTCAAAACCCTTCCCCGATATGCGAGGATTCCAAGTGTGATCTCTTATCTTTATAACATAAATCCGACTCCTTGTTGCATGCTTGACCATTTGGATTGGGGGCCAATATTAGATTGTATTAGCCATTATATTTTGTTGTCTGTTGATCTTAATTAGACATGAGATCACAGAGCAATAACTCCTTGCATATTTAGCTACAACAGAATTGGTGCTTTCAATGAGAGCAATTTTAGTTTACCCTCTTTGTTTGAAATCTCCTCCTCTACCTTAGGTTTTTTGGTTTTCTCTTGTTCCCATTGAGTTCTCTGTAGTTTTTTGGATTCATTTTGATCTCCATTTATTTTTCTTGCTTAAGATCTGAGCTAATCTTAGATCAAGAGTTTTATTTTTATTTTTTGTATGAGAGAATAACAAATCTGGGAATTAAAATCAAATTATGGAATTTTTTGTACAAAATTTGATTTAAATAACCACATATCTATATTAATCTCAGATTTCTACCCCAAAATAATAATAATAAAAAAATCACTAGAAATAGACTCCATATGAGGAAGTTATGGCCAATTGAAAATTGGGCAGTTTGTTTTTCTTCTACCCTCGCGCGCGGTTATTTTTTATGTTCATTTATGTTCTTTTCTATATTGAATTTAGTAAAAATAATCACATATCTTTATTCCTCTCATACTTCTACCAAAAAAAAAAATCACTGAAAATGGACTACGTATGAGGAAGTTATGGCCAATTGAAAATTGGGTAGTTTGTGTTTCTTCTACCCTCGCGTGCGGTCGGTTTATATGTTCATTTATGTTCTTTTATATACAAAATTTAGTTAAAATAACTACAAATATGTAATCCTCTTGATTTTTTAACTAAAAAAAAAACACCCAAAATGGAGTCTGTATGAAGAAGATATGCCTGTTTGAAAAATCAACCTGTTTCTATTCATTTTTCCCAATTTTTGGGTTTTCTTTTAGCTTATTTGCCTGATTGTTCAGGTGCTTTTCTGCAATTTTTTTTACTTTTTGTTGGATCTATTTGTTTTTGTTGCTGATTTATGCTAATATCTATTAGATCTGAGCCATTTCTTATTTATTGGTTGGGATCATCCATTGCTTTTGTTCTTCAAGGTTCCTTTTGAAGAATTATTTATGTGCTTTGGTTGAGGACTAGTGTCCTCATGTCTAGATATATATTTCAGATTTGTTTGGCTGCTTTTGGTAACTGCTTAGATCTCTTTCATATCCCACTTTGGTCTTTTGTTGCCTTTGTGTGGTTTGGTTGCTTGTTTTTAAGTTACCTATTCTCTCTCTTGTTTGTTTTCATCACAATTGGTGGTGTTGTGACTGGTTGTGCAATTTTCATCTAGGAAAATTCTTTTGAGTGTGTTTTCATTGCTTTATATCACTCTCATTTGACCTTGTTTAGGCCTTCCTACCTTTAGGGTCTAGCTTTTACCTTTTTAAACCATTGAAATTGGTTAGGCCATTGTACTACAACCCTAGCTTGATGACATTGCCCTTCTTCCTTTCACTTTTGGCTTTCGATTTGATTGCTTTCAATGTGTCTTTGATTGGGCTTTGTTTTTCCTAACTGTGACGATTCTAGAGCGCTTTGCGTTCTTGCTTGGGAGTCTTTTACTTTGGTTTCTTGTCATATTTTTGGTTTTCCTTCTTGGTTTGTTTTGGGTCATTAATTCATAAAATTTGGGATAATTTGCATTCAAGAAGATTTAGAGGTGCATTATAATAGGCATTGGTGTGTTAGAAGGCTCTTACCCTTTTGTAGTTAGCATTCATCGAATTGAAAATTGAAAAATCGCATATAGTTGCATTAGGGTGACTAGCTAAGAGTCATTCACACCATCTCAATTTCCTGTCGCATCCTGCTTGTGTAAAAAACAACCACTAAAATCAATGCGATAATAAAATTAACTAGATTAATCTTTTATTTTCACTGGTAGTACACCAACACTAGCTTAGGCTAAGGTCTTGGAGATAGGAGTGTGAGTTAACTACGCCAAGACTACAAAATTAACTTAGCAACTTGCGGTAGGGAGTTAAGTCCATTTGTAGTGGTGTGGTTTTGGAAGCCGTTCTAACAAGAGGGTTAAGAACAAGGTCACACTTGGGCTAGGTGAATTGACACAACCCTTTTCGCTTAGTTTCAGGTGGCACGATATAGCGGAATCTCCATGCATACAAACAATGTCATTATCGCTTGGGGACCACTTGGGAGGTAACTCTCAAGGGGGTTTTGGTCTTAGCTCCTTTTGGGGTTAAGTTTCCTTCCCTTGCGTGTGGAGTTGTCCTACGACTGTCCCCCAAGGTCGTGTTATTGTACGTGGTGACAATAGTAGCCTATCTTCTTAGGGATCATACACAGGTGTAGGGTTGAGTTTGTCTTCTCTGTACCTATGGAAATCTTATTCATACTCTCTCAGTCCTCTCGGAGGGTGCCCCATGGCTAATAAGGGAACTTGCATCGAGTTCGCAGATAAAAGGGCTGGGAAGCAGGTCGCTAGTATAACTGTTCCACCACCAACTTCTTTGTATTTTGGTTTTTGTGTGCTATCTTCTAGGAATTTTATAGTGTGTGTTGTTCGGTCCAAGTCAGTAGTTTTGGCATTAGGGTGTTTGTACTAACATAATTGTACTCAAATCATAAGTTTCCACCCTATCTAAATTTGTTCATTGATTGTTCATTGACGGTCATGTCATATTCATGGTTTTCCCCTGAATGAGGTGGACTTGTTACCTTCGCACGAAGAGTACTCATCGATGCTCAAGAATTAGACCACCACATTGTCGTGAATTCTATACCTGGTCCTTCTGGTACTGATTTGGTTTCTATCGAGATTTTGGGAAATGATTCCGAGGCTCCTGCAAACCCACCTTCGAATGACCCCTGGGGACCCAAGTTATTGCAGTTGAACCCTGATAGTTCCACACCTACCTACATTCACGTGCCTTTTTCTGTACTTTACCCTATGGCAGAGTCTTAGACACCCTTTTCTTCTGCATCAACAGTATCATGTCATGACATCATTTCCACCTCTTAGTGTGGCTATACCCACTCCTTTCCACCAATTTTGGCCGTTAAATTTCTCGACCCTAAACTTACCATCTTCCGCCATTGCTCCCACTCGAACTAGGAACCCTTCTTTCCTGCGAGTTTATCAGCCAAATAGACCTTCGGCTCTGATACTAGTTGTTAGAAAATTATATATTACGGAGCAATGGAACACATAAAATATTGCAGAAATATAAACACAAAAAACGCACAAAACAAGAGAGACACAAATATACGTGGTTCACCCAGTTTGGGCTACGTCCACCCCGAACAGCCAGTCCTTCCTTTCTATTATCCAGCAAAATGAAGAGATACAACCTACAACAAAACCGCTGTAATATCCTCTGTTTTCTCTCACAGTCTCACCTCTATGTTTCTCGCTCACCGAATACACATCTATCTCACAGCCTCAAATACAATGCCCTCATATAAAGAGAGGGGTTACCTTCTAGGGAAAAAAACCCTAAACTAAACATAAGTTCTACCGTCAGATCATCTGCCTAATGAACGACCCAGATTGACTAGAAATTACTATACTTTTACAAGGAAATTTCAGAGCCTCAAATACAATGCCCTGGACCCCCCACGGCAGCGATTATTTTACGGGCGGCGTTGCCGCCCCATTTTGAACTGGGGTCCAATATGCCGGTACTATAGAAGATAATCAGGCTCCACACCCAACACTTCGTTTATCCAATCTGGTTGGATAATAGAAATGGCGCACAACAATGCTTCCACATCCTCATCCTTTCTTGAGAGTGCATCTGCCACCACATTTTGCTTCCCCTTTTTGTAGATGATTTCAAAGTCATAACCCAACATCTTTGTGACCCACTTTTTTTGCTCTTCGGAGGATAATCTTTGTTCTAAAAAGTATTTAAGGCTATCATGATCCATTTTTACCTTGAAGTGTCTTCCCATTAGGTAGGGTCACCATTTCGTAAGTGCATGGAGTATTGCCAACATTTCCTTCTCATAAATAGCTTTGTGTAAAAACTTTCCCTTGATTGGACGACTTTCAAAAGCAATGGGACTTTCATCTTGCATTAAAACAACACCAATTCCATTTCCTGAAGCATCACATTCCACAATAAAGGTTTTTGTGAAGTCTGGTGTAGCTAAGACCGGTGCTTGGCACATTGCCTCTTTAAGATGTTAGAAGGCCTTTGTTGCTTCTGGAGTCCATGAAAATGCATCTTTCTTCAATAATGTTGTTAGAGGTGTTGTTATTCTCCCATAATTCTTAACAAACTTGCGATAATACCCTGTCAACCCGAGAAATCCTCGCAGATGCTTTATGGATGTGGGGATTTTCCATTCCTTAATGGCTTTAATTTTTCTAGGGTCTACCTTAACGCCTTCATGAGATACAATATGACCCAGATATTCCACCTCTTGTACTCCAAAGAAACATTTGGATCTTTTTTCATATAATTGTTTCTCCTCCAATAGTTGTAGCACCCTGTCAACATGTTCAACATGATCCTTCCAAGACTTGCTGTAGATTAGTATATCATCAAAAAATAATAACACAAATTTTCTAAGGAATGGTTTGAAAATGGAATTCATCAAACCTTGAAATGTGGAAGGTGCATTGGTAAGGCCAAAAGGCATGACCAAAAATTCATAATGACCCTCATGAGTTCTAAATGTTGTTTTCAGAATGTCTTCAGTCTTCATTCTGATTTGATGATATCCTGAACGAAGATCCAACTTGGTGAAGTAAATTGATCCATGCAATTCATCCAGTAATTCATCAATGATAGGAATGGGAAACTTATCTTTAATAGTGAGCTTGTTGAGCTCCCTATAATCCAGACACATGTGCGATGATCCATCCTTCTTGTGCACCAATACTACTAGAGCAGAGAAAGAACTTTGACTTGGTTGAATTATACCAGCCTCTAGCATTTCTGCAACCATACGTTCAATTTCACTCTTTTGGGCATAAGGATATCTGTACGGCCTGATGTTTGGAGGAACACTTCCTGGAATAAGATGAATAGCATGATCATGATCACGAATAGGTGGGAGACCTTTGGGAGTCTCAAATACCTTGGAATGATTGTCCAAGACTTTTTGGAGATCTGGATAAATAGATGATTCCAATGTGGAAACATCTAGTGAACATAATTGTGCAATTACACCTCTTTGTTCCTTTTTTAGAAGCTTTGTCATATCGTTAGAGCTGATTATCTTTCCCGGTTTCCCTGCAATACCCCTTAATTCAACTTCCTTTCCTTCCACATAAAATTTCATGAAAAGTTCTTGAAAATTAAAAGCTATTGTACCCAAGGATTGTAGCCAACATCAACACCTCCCATTGGAATGGAAAGCATTGGGCTAGTCAATACATATTATCCCATGGATAGCTTGATATTATGGCACTTTCCAGAGCAATTTATTGTTCCTCCATTTGCAACCATCACTTGACACTCTGGTGCTAGATATAAGAAGCAATTCAATTCTTTTGCTACCTTACAATGAATAAAATTGTGGGTACTTCCTGAATCAATCAACACTATTACCTTCTTCTTCTTGATTTTTCCTTCTATCTTGATGGTTTGAGGAGTGGTAATTCCCGCCAATGCATTACAAGATATGGTCGGATTCATTTCTTCTTTATCTAGGCTTTGTTCCTGGAGTATATCCTCTTCTTTTGACCTTTCTTGCTCCTTTTCTTCTTCCTCTTCACAATCCATGTAGAATAATTTCTTCTTAGCACACTTATGACCTTTAGTGTATTTGCTATCGCAACTGTAACAAAGCCCTTTTGCTATTTTTTCTTCCAATTTTTGTGGTGTCAACCTTATAGGTTGTGGAAGACTAGGAGCAACAACACTTCCATCTTTATAGTTGTGAGTGGTATGCTTCCTGGTTGCCATAATTTTGCTTTCCATTTTTCTTGCTAACCTTAATGCCTTCTCTAATGAATCAGGTTCCCAAAGGCGAACATCATGTTGGATATTATCCTTTAAAGTCCCTAAGAACACATCAATCCTATGCTCCTATGGAATATTTTTTACCCTTATGTTCAATTTTTGGAACTCCTCAATGTGCTCCTATATTGAACCCTTTTGTTTGAGACTTATCAATTGGCTAAAAAAGTGTTGCTTTTTGTATCCTCATAATGTGCTGTCAATTCTTCCGTAAAAATTGCCCAAGTGATAATTTGTTTACTAGAGCAAAGCCATTGATACCATACAAACTGATTTGGTTCCAAATATAAAGTTGCAATACATACCTTTTGTGTGTTTTGCACATTATTGAGACTGAAAAATTGCTCCATCTGTAATATCCATGTTGCGGGATCCTTGCCATCAAACTTCCTCATATCGATTCTTGGAATATGGTGGGTCTTTGATCCAACATTAGAATCTATGGAATCATGATTAACATTTCTTTTGTTCTCATCATGAGTTTCCTTTACTACCCTTTCACCATTAGTGACCATTTCTTGTAGCAACGTATTCATATTTATCTTCAATTCTTCCATCTTATCATCCATGCCATCCATTTTAGCGTCCATGCCATTCATCTTAGCTTCTATGCCATCCATCTTAGCTTCTACACCTTTCTTTAAACAATCCATCTTAGCTTCTACACATTTCTTTAAACCATCCATCTTAGCTTCTACATCTTTCATCTTAGATTTTGTTACTTTTTGTGCAAGTGACACTTGTTGCACTTGGTCTCGTAATTTTGATATATCATGTTGCATTTCTTCCTCTTCTTCATGAGTCATGCTAGATCTTTCAGGTTGCTTACTATGTGTTTACATTTTCTTTCTTCGGGGCATCAATTACCGATAATAATGCTTTACTATGCCCTTTAAATGCCTTCAAACTACACACCTTTTTTCACTTTGTAGGAGCTTGATATTGAATCTGATGTATCTCTGTAATTTCGGATCATCCAGTTCTGAAATTGCGACCTGTAGTAGCCCTCTGTGTCCTCTTTCCAATGCCACCATTCTGATCCAAATTGGATTCTCCAAGAAAGAGTTATGTACAATCTGCCAAGGTGACCTGATTAAAGACCTTTCCAGAAGAGCGAACTTGTATGAAGTGCGACATGTCACTCTTTCAACCTTTGGCTCTAAAAAATATATACAAGAAACTATAGTCCGTCCTCTTTCTGTACCTTCTTACGAAATTTCAATCCGATGCTCAGAGGGAATGTTATGACGATTTTCCCCAGGTCACCTGTTTGGAATGTAATTCAGGAGTCTGCAAAAAGACCAACTTCCTCAGATCATATCTCCGCAAATATAGTGCAAAAAGCTCAGAAATTTGGACCCGAGATTCTGCGCGATTTCTTCTCAAATAGTTTTTTTTTTTAAGCTTTTGAAACGTCGCAGAAAAAAGTTATAGCAAAAATTCCACGATGACCTATTTGGAGCAGCGAAACCCTAAAATCCAAAGCTTCGATCCCAAATGTTATGAAACCAGCTCAAGAAAAGATAGAAAAGATAGATCCACGCCCTAGAATTCAGCCTCTTCGAGGGAGCAACCTCCTTTACATTACATAAATGAACAATTATTCGATGCTTCAAATGACAAAACCTCCTTTCTATATATAGGAGTCTAAGGAGTCACAATATAACCCAGCCGACCTAACAATAATAATATAAAGCCACAAAAATAACAATAGAGGGATTCTATGGGGCACAGTAATAAAAATATGGGGACAATAGAGGCACAACAATATTAATAAGGGATACAACTACAATAGTAATGGGGTAATCACTAGTATTATAGGGACCCAACAGAAAACCTCAAGCTTTGTGCAATTCTGAGCAGCTAGGCAGGGTCACTAAGAGCTGAGACTATGCAGTGCATCTTAGTTGGGGTCTGATTGAAGGAGGGTTGTTCAATCGAAATATTTTTAGGAAAAATGGCTAAGTGTAAGAGCAAGTGAACTTGTGCATACATGACATTGTGATCACACACTTAGCATGACTCGACGACAAGGAACCTCAAACCAACCGGGAAAACATGTGCTCAGTGAGATTGTCTTAAAGGTTAAGAGTGACAAGTGTGACACTCGAGATAGATCCTTGAAGGACTGTGATGAAACTTGCGCGACAGTTTTTGAAACTTTGTATGTGAGTATGAATGATTTTCACAGAGTGAAAAAAAACTGATGCACACAAAGACAAACCTTCAAAATTTCCAGAACAAGATCACAAGCATGACATAGTAATCAACATGCCAAAAGATGATCGGTGGTCGATCAAGCAAAAAGTGTATAAAGACTAAAAAAGAGATCATGGAATGAGCCCGAGTGTTTACAACCATCAGGGGGAAAACTGAGGAAGGCTCCAAAATTTGGATGCAGACCAAAATTTTGGAGGGTGTTGCAGTCGCTACAACACTTGGC
Source organism: Pinus tabuliformis (assembly GCA_031772625.1). NCBI lineage: Eukaryota > Viridiplantae > Streptophyta > Pinopsida > Pinales > Pinaceae > Pinus > Pinus tabuliformis. The sequence continues at coordinate 906,689,596 of CM062808.1, forward strand.
GACACACTGGTTGAATACCAACTTCTCTATTTTGGTTCATTTCCCAGTGCAGGGCCTTGGCCTTTTAGGGAGTATTGATTCATTGTGCAGGTTACTTCGACGTCCCCACTTATCCCAGGATAGACATGGTTCAACTTGTACCAGCTCAGTCGAACACAACAAAATATTAAGCCAAATCACAATGTTTCAAAATCGGGAAGGGTAGTTTGGTTCTCGAGCTTAAGATTTTCAGAGTATAAGTTTTAATCTCTGGTGTTTCTCCACTGCTAGTAGGCTTGAACAATACCTCGACGGAGTCATGTAGGAACACAAGCATTTCTCCATTCCCAGCGAGCCTGGTCAGTACCTCGGTGGAGTTGCCTGATTCACCTCTCTGTGTAGGAAGCATTTCTCTTCTTTCGCCTTTCTATTTTTTTCAAAAAGGATTGTGCATAGGAACATTTTTTTTGTTTTTGGGGCAGAAGAGGGATCCTAGTTATTGAGAGTAGGAGAGGTTGTTCCTTCATAGAAGCATGCAAGACCTCGGATTTAGGTTTGCTTGTTTACATTTCCCCTTCTTTGTTTCTACTAGTTGGATGAGCTTGAACACACAGAGTAGAAGACTAAGTAAATGCATGGTGTTTCCCATTTTGGACATAGGTTTATGGTTTGACCAGAGCTTCCCTTACAGATGGATCATATTTTCCATCTAGACTTCATCAGCCAAAATTTACAACCAAGCATAGAGTAGACAGACACAGGACTAGCCGAGCGCCACAGTGTCGCACTACAAGAAAAAAGGACATTGGCGAGGGTTGAAAAATGTCACCATAAGCTCATTGGTGACAGTCAAAAGAGTTTTTCTTACAAAAGCCTGAGCGTCACCAAAAGTGGCGTCACCAAAAGTATAGGTGCTGTGGTGACATTCAAGGTCCGTCACCAGTAATGATTTATAATGATGGATAGTGATTGTCACCATTTCATATGAACAATGGTGACAAACCTTAGCCTCCATCAATAAAAAATTGAATGCCACCAAAGGTGGCATCACCAAAGTTATAAGTGTTGTCATGACATTCAAGGCCCGTCACAAATAATGATTATAATGACCGATAGTGAATGATATGAATTTAAACAGGAACGCAAAAAATTACAGAAATAACCATAAACACAAAGATGTAGTAGAAATAAAACTTCATTTCATTAATATCAAAGAGCTTAAATATGCTTACATACAGAATGGAAATAAACTAGCTCAGGCGATGCTAGCTTATCACTGAGAAGAGATGTGGCAGCTACATGCCTCTGAATTGTGTTACAATGAGGCTTGAAGGCCTATTTATTATTGAGAAACAAAGGAAAACTCAAAAACATCCAAAAACCTAACCCTAGGAGATGAAACACCAAAGTATAGGTGTTGTTGTGACATTCAAGGTTGTCACCAATAATGATTTAAAATGACGGATAGTGATTGTCACCATTTCATATGAACAATGGTGATGGACCTTAGCCTCCATCACTAAAAAATTGAACATCACCAAAGGTGGCGTCACCAAAGTTATAAGTGTTGTGGTGACATTCAAGGCCCGTCACAAATAATGATTATTATGACGGATAGTGACTGATCCAAATTTAAGAAGGAATGCAAAAAATTACAGATATAACTATAAACACAAAGATTCAAGAGAAATAAAACTTCATTTCATTAATATGAAAGAGATGAAATATGCTTACATACAAAATGGAAATAAACTTGCTCGGGCGAAGGTAGCTTATCTTTGAGAAGAGATGTGGCGGCTACATGCCTTTAAACTATGCTACAATAAGGCTTGAAGGCCATTTTATTATTGAGAAACAATGGAAAAAACTAAAAACATCCAAAAACCTAACCCTATGAGATGAAATGCCAAACTGTGGGCCTCGTTGGGGTAAATTGGTACATCAACTTCCTGGGGTCGTAACTTTGGCATACGATCTCCGTTTGATGCACAAAATACCTCATTAGAAATATCTATTCGAGGAATAAAATTGTTGATAGTGAATACTAAGTTGAAAAATCATATTCACCACCTATTTATTTTCCTAAAAAACATCGTTTAGGGCCTCAAAAGAGCTCTGGAAGTCCAGGACCCAAAAAACTGCCAAAAATAGTAAACTATGCTACAATTAAGGAAACTAAAAGACTGAAAGAAAAAATGGTGGGGGTCCAAGTGGAATAGGTGGGTGGCCATCACTTTTAATCCATATATAGGGTGATGTTCATTGACCGTCATCATTTTGTATTTTGGTGAGGGTAAAAACATGACACCATAAGCTCATTGGTGATGGTCAAAAGAGCCATTGTCACCAAAAATGTAAGGTCACCAAATTCCACATCGCCAAAAGTGTGGTGTTGTGGTGACATTCAATTTTCATCACGAATAATGATTATAATGACATAAGTGACCATCACCATTTCCTATAAACAATAATGATTTATGGTGATGGACCTTTCATATCCATTACTATATATATATATATATATATATATATATATATATATATATGTTGATGTTTGTTGACCATCACCATTTCATATTTTGGTGAGGTTCGAAAAATGTCACCATAATCTCATTGGTGATAGTCAAAAGAGCCTCCACCAAAGCTTGATCGTTACCATCCCATATAAATATTAGGGCACGATGGAATCGAGCCACCAACCTCCTTCTTGTAATGTAGGTGCTCTTCCATTGAGCTAGCACCCTTTAAGGAATTAGACTTTAAAACTTTATAAATTCTATCAATTTCAATCAATTATAAAAATTTGTAATGTCTTGGCTAATCTTTTACTAAACAAGAAAAATAACATCGAAGTTGCAAGTCCCTACCTAATTCTTATGGAAGTTATGAAAAGTGGTTGGAGGGAAAAATAGTTACGTATAAGATACTCAATATGTTCAGTTGAATACTCAATTATATGTGAAACTTTGAATACATTTATAACCTATAAATGACCTATAAGTATCAAAACTAAATCTAAAAGTACACCACATATTGATTTCTCACTTTGTGAATCATGCAAGTTTGTTGTGATAGCATAAAAATATGCCTCTAGAAAACTGATTTGCATGCCAAAAAGTTAAAGACAATGAGTATATATGATGCAATTATGAATAATGAGCTATATCCTTAAATCCTACTAGCTATGGGGTCCAGAAAACTAATTGAGAGTGCTCGTTATTAATTAATTCAAAATGTCAAAATACAATGATCAATAACAATGATTTTGAAATGTAACCACTAAACAGATGTTAAAATTGTAAGCATAAATTCTGGCTAATATCTGTTACATCAAAAAAATATCCAAGGGACATTAAAAGACTTACAAATCCACACTAAGCATGAGTATCCAAAGATGCAATTGCATGGATACAAGGAAAACAATCTCTACCTCTCAATGATAACTATGTCCTCCCACAAGTACTTCAACTAGAAAAGGGGTGTGAAGACAAGAACCTCAAAAAGAAATACACAATACAAGCATACACTTCATCCCCTCTCTACCTTTATAGAATAGATCTAGGATGATAACAAAAAATCCATAGAGAATAGTATTAGAGTGAACAAAATAAAGATGATAATAAAAAAAATAACCAGCAACGAAATCTTCTAATTTGAATATGTGTCCACATGTACTCAAAGAATTGAGGAAACAAAAGAACCCAACATGATTGATTATGCACTAGATAAAATGGAATTTACATCTTTAGTAAAAATGAAACAAACCTTAGCCTCTTTTCTATTTCCCTTTGGAATAAATCCTCTATGTATGGCATTGGCATTTTGTGCTACACTCTATGCTTACCCTCCAACATTAAAACAAGATCAGTTGCAAAGCAGCAAGTCCCTGCCAATGAGATTGGTTGAGATATTGCCAAATTTAGAAGCCTAGTTTTTTTTCATGTTGGTAGAGATTCTACGAAATTTAAAAGCCTAATTTTTTTTCATGGTAGAGATTTTGCCAAATTTGGAAGCCTAGTTTTTTTCATGTGCCTAAAATGTAAGTAGAAGAAGATTATAAGCCAGGTCACCTTTTTTATATATCAATAAACAAAAGTTTGAATGGGTATTAAACAAATAAATTAGTTGACTGAGTTAATCAAATCTTTTATAATAATGGTCTCCACTATGAATCCCCCAATCCAAATGACAAGAGTTTCTTGCATCTCCGCCTTGCATAATTAGAAGCTCACCAACCTAACCTGTATAAAATTATCCATCAATATACCAAAATCATCAGGTATATTGTTCAAAATATTATAGATTCCCATTTACCCTAATGTTGTCCACATAAATTTCATATTGAAATCACAAGTACGAACACTTTGATAAAAATGTTGATCGTAGTAAAAGGTGGGAATCCAAATCGTACCAGTATTATTGGTGTGGTAACAAGAAAGAGAAAATAGGTATAAGAGACAAATTTGCTACATATGTACCTATTTTCACATATATCATACACAACTAAGCATGTGATTGAGAAAACAAAGCACTTAATCCTTATAAATTCACTCACATGAATGTCTGATGCAGTTGTAGGGAAATGAGTCTGAATCATCTCCTTAGGAAATCCTACTACAAAAATGGAAACTACATCTCTTTAGTGTATCCAAGCTCGTCAAGATGACTTGCCATTACTTTATTCATTGGTGGTGGACCACATCTCAATATTTGCAACTAAACACACATTCAAATTTTGCTACACATGTACCTACTTGTACATACAACATACACAAATAAGCATGTGATTGAGAAAACAAAGCACTCAAGGCTTATAAATTCACTCACATGAATTTTTGATGCAGGTGCAGGGAAATGAGTCTGAATCATCTCCCTAGTAAATCCCACTCCACTTGTCCATCCTTCAGGTGGCTGCTAGAATGTCATAAAACAAGGTAAGAGGAAAGGAAATACATTACATGGAAATAACAAAATTTGTTAAAAAAAGGAAACAAATTATTAAAAACAAAATTCCAAAGTAGTATCTATACCTGATTAAAAATGTGGTGGTGGTGGAAAGCGAAGATCTGTTGAGGTGAGTATAAATGTTAGACAATGAGGCAAGCATTCCTCTCCGACTTTGGGGGAGAATCTCAAAATATGCATGTCTGGCATAAAGAAAAATTGAGCCAATGCTTGAGTCTAACTCTTACATCTGTCTATTGAAACTCTAGAATGTATTTGAATTTTGAAGTAGTATAAGCTACAGTTTTTGAAAAATAACAGAAGTTTTTCACACTTTGAAATGCTATACATATCCAATATAGAATGGGGATTTTTAAAAGGTTTTTTATTTTTATTTTTTTATTTTATTTTTTATTTTTTATTGTATTTTATTACAAGTTCTTGTTGATGTAGTTGTTACAAGTTGGCTTTCTTCTAGGTTATTTCATCATCATCAACGGTCTTAATGATCTTCTTCTTCATATTTTTCTCATAGTGCAAAAGGAAAGATTTCATGACATATCCTCAATATTTCCTAGAACTTGTCCTTAGGATTTTTCGGACAAGATTTTACTATAGACCATTTTTAGCAAGAAAATGGTATTTGGCTCTTTGATAGTCACCTTCAAACTCCTTGCAAACTACACTTGTACAAGTGGATGAAAAGTAAATTTGATACCCAAATTGCAGTAGAACTTTCAACTTTCAAGCATATATTTAAGCTTTAGGTTTTCTGGAAAAAGTGGCTTTGCTCCAGTGTTTCTGGTGAGCTGTAATGTATAATGTTTATGTGAATGCATACCTTTTAAGGTGGATGCCATGACTTATTTTTTAGTCATTTTCGATTATTAATTAGATTACTCCATGTTCATGTGTTATAGATGATTATAGTGAATTATACTACCATTTCCATTCTTTTATATACATCATTTCTGGAGTAATTTTGAATTGCATATCATAGATAACGCCATGCTTCTTTCATGGTCTACTACTAATGTCAATGCTATTTCAAGCCAAATTTTTTTCCACCTAAGGTTGTTAAGTGACTTCTTAGAAAATTTTCAACACGATTTCATGTTTCATTATTATATTTCTTTAATGGTTTAAGAAGTCTACACTTATGGACATCTAACCAATAAATTTTGTTTTCATAGTATATAAGCTATATTTATGGTAGCAGAATTTCAAGACCTTCACGTAGGTTAGAATTATTTCATTTGAGCATTTCAAGTTATTTATTGACATTTAATCAATGAAGTAGATTTTCATTGATACAATTTGTATTTGTGGCAAAGTATGGTTTATGGTCTCAATTACAAACTGGGCATTATTGAATCAAGGCTATAATTGTTTTGTTCATTTGGATTTGTTATGATACCTAAGGGTAGCATGCTTCAATGCTAGTCATTGATACTTTGCATGGGTAGTAAGGATTTTTGAGTCATTTATTAATTATGTAGTTAAAAAATGCATTCAGCATTGATGGTTAACTAGTTGATATTGCTGCTTGGAAATGGGAAAACTCTTAATGCACTTCTCTGAATAAAGTAAAACATAACCTCAAAGGAAAAATATGCCATTATTTTAATTTTATTAAGTAAATAAGGTTTATTTATTACATAAGTCTAGCTAGAATTTATGTAACAACAATTTCTCTTGTGAAATCCTTAAAGCAAGTAATAATATTTCAAATCATAAATTGAGTTTTGATATGCACAGCTAAATCATATTTCTGGGCCATGTTAATTAAAAAAATTTAAATCTGTTTTCATCCCAAGCTACTTGTGTTTCCATGACTTGGATCATTGTAGGAAGACTAGTATCAAGAAAGTAAGTTGTACAAACAAAAGAATTAGATTTGTTTTTCTCCAACATTCATTGCTACAAAACATTGGCAAAGGATAACTCTAACAGAACACCGACAATGGCTAGAGACATGAAGAGATAGTATCATCATATCATCTTAGAGATGTAGTTACCATAAAGCACCTACAATAAGATTATCAACATTAATACAATGGAGTTGCCTACAAGTGTCATTCTTACAGGCTAGGAAAAGCGTCAACATTGGACTTGATAATGGAAAAATAATGATCCAATGGAGTTAACGTCTCATAGAATCCAAACTTATTTGACAAGAGAAATCCTATATGCCTCAATCTAGTAACTAAGAAAGTAAAATTCATGCACAATTGATGCTTACCAAGATTCAAACTCTTCATGTGATGTGACTATTTGAGGCAAAATGAAATTGAGCAAGGACCAAAGTTACCACATCAATGACTAAATATTTCCAATCATAGCGAGACAAAGCCTTATTATAATTCCAAGAAACCTCATAAGAAGTGATAATAACAGGGAATGTTGGACCCACTGTTTGAGGCATGTCGATTTTCCTTAGTTCTTATTGCTCAATTTTGGATCCATGATAGATCATAACATTCATGCTCAGAACAAACCTACAAATATTCCCTCCTTAGAATTTTTACATTGATAAAAATATGAACAGGGGAAAGACAAAAGAAAATCAATACTCGTAGAGATCTAAAACCTCACCTATTGATTTCATTCGCCCAATTTGAGAGAGTAGAAAGAGGAGAAACTATTAAAACGACCTATGCGTGCTCATCCCTTTCAGATGAGTAAGGAGACCAGTGGTCTGCATTGTCTTTCCACCCATTTGATGTGCCAGAATTCCATTGAGCCCATTTTTCCACAAAGAAATCAACCACTTTACAACTTTAATTTGATAGGACTTTAACCTCCCCATGATCAATATAGAACAAGTTTCATCAGTTCTTTCCAGTCCCTCTCCCACTATGTTGAATTATCAAAATCTTGAAGTGGGGTGTCGCCTATGCATTGAAAAATATAGTTTGGTTTTGTTACAACCCTATTTTCCATTCCATTATAGTGAGAGAAACCCAATATCAACTCACCTTAGCTATTTGGCTTAAATGCATTCATTTTCACCTTTTATTTTACTTATGTGAGATTTATCCCATGTTAAAAGGGTGAAATTACATAATTGAGCAATTTCTCATAATTATTTTGCCAAAATATTATAATTATGAGATAATAATTAATTCATAATTGAGATAATTGAGAAAAATCTCATAATTGTGCAAAAGTTTTCTAGAGTTTTCCATTCCCAGTGAGATCAACTTGACGCACTTATGTATGAGTTGGCTAAGGTCCATTATTGTAGATTTTTATTAACTTCTCAAGCCCCTAGGTGTCTAGATACATTCTCCTAGAGGATAGAATGAACCTATATAATATCACCAAGAGGAAAGGGAAAGGGGGGAGGATCCAAAATATAGCGTGAGAGCTCCGTTTCCTTAGGAGAGGAGGCCATACTGCAAGTTGGAGGAGAGGATCTTCTTTGTAGTTGGAGGTATAAATTTGATGTACTTTCATTTGTATGGTTAATAAAAATATATGTTACCTTCCTTACATGAATTTGTGTGCAATATGTTATAGGATCGTATCTATTGGTTTTGATTTGATGATACTCCAAGGAATATAAATTGTTGTCCTTGTTTAGTTGTGTTTGTGTGCAAGGATATAGATTTGGTGCAGATATGTTGGACTTCTCGAGTGGAGCACAAGATCTGCATCGAACTCAAAACCCTTCCCCGATATGCGAGGATTCCAAGTGTGATCTCTTATCTTTATAACATAAATCCGACTCCTTGTTGCATGCTTGACCATTTGGATTGGGGGCCAATATTAGATTGTATTAGCCATTATATTTTGTTGTCTGTTGATCTTAATTAGACATGAGATCACAGAGCAATAACTCCTTGCATATTTAGCTACAACAGAATTGGTGCTTTCAATGAGAGCAATTTTAGTTTACCCTCTTTGTTTGAAATCTCCTCCTCTACCTTAGGTTTTTTGGTTTTCTCTTGTTCCCATTGAGTTCTCTGTAGTTTTTTGGATTCATTTTGATCTCCATTTATTTTTCTTGCTTAAGATCTGAGCTAATCTTAGATCAAGAGTTTTATTTTTATTTTTTGTATGAGAGAATAACAAATCTGGGAATTAAAATCAAATTATGGAATTTTTTGTGCAAAATTTGATTTAAATAACCACATATCTATATTAATCTCAGATTTCTACCCCAAAATAATAATAATAAAAAAATCACTAGAAATAGACTCCATATGAGGAAGTTATGGCCAATTGAGAATTGGGCAGTTTGTTTTTCTTCTACCCTCGCGCGCGGTTATTTTTTCTGTTCATTTATGTTCTTTTCTATATTGAATTTAGTAAAAATAATCACATATCTTTATTCCTCTCATATTTCTACCAAAAAAAAAAATCACTGAAAATGGACTACGTATGAGGAAGTTATGGCCAATTGAAAATTGGGTAGTTTGTGTTTCTTCTACCCTCGCGTGTGGTCGGTTTATATGTTCATTTATGTTCTTTTATATACAAAATTTAGTTAAAATAACTACAAATATGTAATCCTCTTGATTTTTTAACTAAAAAAAAAAACACCTAAAATGGAGTCTGTATGAAGAAGATATGCCTGTTTGAAAAATCAACCTGTTTCTATTCATTTTTCCCAATTTTTGGGTTTTCTTTTAGCTTATTTTCCTGATTGTTCAGGTGCTTTTCTGCAATTTTTTTTACTGTTTGTTGGATCTATTTGTTTTTGTTGCTGATTTATGCTAATATCTATTAGATCTGAGCCATTTCTTATTTATTGGTTGGGATCATCCATTGCTTTTGTTCTTCAAGGTTCCTTTTGAAGAATTATTTCTGTGCTTTGGTTGAGGACTAGTGTCCTCATGTCTGGATATATATTTCAGATTTGTTTGGCTGCTTTTGGTAACTGCTTAGATCTCTTTCATATCCCACTTTGGCCTTTTGTTGCCTTTGTGTGGTTTGGTTGCTTGTTTTTAAGTTACCTATTCTCTCTCTTGTTTGTTTTCTTCACAATTGGTGGTGTTGTGACTGGTTGTGCAATTTTCATCTAGGAAAATTCTTCTGAGTGTGTTTTCATTGCTTTATATCACTCTCATTTGACCTTGTTTAGGCCTTCCTACCTTTAGGGTCTAGCTTTTACCTTTTTAAACCATTGAAATTGGTTAGGCCATTGTACTACAACCCTAGCTTAATGACATTGCCCTTCTTCCTTTCACTTTTGGCTTTCGATTTGATTGCTTTCAATGTGTCTTTGATTGGGCTTTGTTTTTCCTAACTGTGACGATTCTAGAGCGCTTTGCGTTCTTGCTTGGGAGTCTTTTACTTTGGTTTCTTGTCATATTTTTGGTTTTCCTTCTTGGTTTGTTTTGGGTCATTAATTCATAAAATTTGGGATAATTTGCATTCAAGAAGATTTAGAGGTGCATTATAATAGGCATTGGTGTGTTAGAAGGCTCTTACCCTTTTGTAGTTAGCATTCATCGAATTGAAAATTGAAAAATCGCATATAGTTGCATTAGGGTGACTAGCTAAGAGTCATTCACACCATCTCAATTTCCTGTCGCATCCTGCTTGTGTAAAAAACAACCACTAAAATCAATGCGATAATAAAATTAACTAGATTAATCTTTTATTTTCACTGGTAGTACACCAACACTAGCTTAGGCTAAGGTCTTGGAGATAGGAGTGTGAGTTAACTACTCCAAGACTACAAAATTAACTTAGCAACTTGCGGTAGGGAGTTAAGTCCATTTGTAGTGGTGTGGTTTTGGAAGCCGTTCTAACAAGAGGGTTAAGAACAAGGTCACACTTGGGCTAGGTGAATTGACACAACCCTTTTCGCTTAGTTTCAGGTGGCACGATATAGCGGAATCTCCATGCATACAAACAATGTCATTATCGCTTGGGGACCACTTGGGAGGTAACTCTCAAGGGGGTTTTGGTCTTAGCTCCTTTTGGGGTTAAGTTTCCTTCCCTTGCGTGTGGAGTTGTCCTGCGACTGTCCCCCAAGGTCGTGTTATTGTACGTGGTGACAATAGTAGCCTATCTTCTTAGGGATCATACACAGGTGTAGGGTTGAGTTCGTCTTCTCTGTACCTATGGAAATCTTATTCATACTCTCTTAGTCCTCTCGGAGGGTGCCCCATGGCTAATAAGGGAACTTGCATCAAGTTCGCAGATAAAAGAGCTGGGAAGCAGGTCGCTAGTATAACTGTTCCACCTCCAACTTGTTTGTATTTTGGTTTTTGTGTGCTATCTTCTAGGAATTTTATAGTGTGTGTTGTTCGGTCCAAGTCAGTAGTTTTGGCCTTAGGGTGTTTGTACTAACATAATTGTACTCAAATCATAAGTTTCCACCCTATCTAAATTTGTTCATTGATTTTTCATTGACGGTCATGTCATATTCATGGTTTTCCCCTGAATGAGGTGGACTTGTTACCTTTGCACGGAGAGTACTCATCGATGCTCAAGAATTAGACCACCACATTGTCGTGAATTCTATACCTGGTCCTTCTGGTACTGATTTGGTTTCTATCGAGATTTTGGGAAATGATTCCGAGGCTCCTGCAAACCCACCTTCGAATGACCCCTGGGGACCCAAGTTATTGTAGTTGAACCCTGATAGTTCCACACCTACCTACATTCACGTGACTTTTTCTGTACTTTACCCTATGGTAGAGTCTTAGACACCCTTTTCTTCTGCATCAACAGTATCATGTCATGACATCATTTCCACCTCTTAGTGTGGCTATACCCACTCCTTCGTTCACATCTCTTACTTCTTCTTGGGGAATTCCACCAGTTTCTTCTATGAATCCTTCAAATTTCTCAAACGTTTCCATGCCCACACCATCTCCTATGCCAACCATGGCACCTCAACCTAGTCAACCAGTAGGATCATGAATCTTTACACTGCATTTTTCCCAACCAACTATTCCTGTCCCTCAGTTAGGCATGGTTACTTCTAGTAATATGTGGGGAGGATCAACAGTTGTTCCTGGTCAGCTTAGGGGCAAAGACTCTTCTAGTATCTCATAGGCTTGGTACAATTCACATTTTGGAGGAGCACCACCTACTAGTAATTTTACTAGGGGGGCTAGCTTACTTGGGGGAAACCCTGTTGCCAATACTATTTCTCACATGGGTTATCCTCCTTACGTCGTTGCTACTGTGTAGAGTGGCCCTTCTTCTATCTTTGGGTACAACCCCATCAACAACCATACTTTTGGGGATCCTTTTCTCTCTAGTGGTACTTACCCTGGGGCGAAACCTCCATTTACTAGTTGTGCTAGCCCGCAACAATCCTATGTCGGGGCGAACTGTTTTCTTCACCAACAGTGCATCATTACACTCCTTATATGGGGGGACCACATGGTTGGTTAAGGGCCTCTCCCACCTATGACCCATTTAGTTAGCTCCAAAATCCTTTCTTATCTTCTCTCAATTTACCGGATTTGGAAAAACTGACTAATGACCCAATACATCATGATCCTTGGTGGCCACCTATGCCTGCTAAATTATCGTATGATATTCCCAAGTTTGAAGGAAATCCTATGGAGAATCCATCCACACACATTACCACTTATCATTTGTGGTGTTCATATAATTCTTTAGTGGATGATTATGTTAAAATTCATTTATTCCAACGTACATTGACTGGGGATGCCACAAAGTGGTACATTGAGTTAGATACCAAATCCTACAGTGACTTTGCCTCCCTTGCTCAAACTTTCCTGACACACTTCCAGTTACCCACTCGGTACGATATCGATTTTTACCTCTTGTACAATTTTAAGAAAGATGATGCCACATTAATTTCTAATCATATTCATGAGTGGCGTCGTCGCAAGAGATTGGTGAGAACCAAGTTACTTGATGAGATCTTACGTAAATGTTTCATTCGATCTCTCTGACCTCAGATTGCCAAGGATGTGTCTATGTTTTGATCCATTACTAGGGAAAAATCTATTTTAGTTGCCCAATAGTTGGATCTTATCTATTCACAGTCAGGTACGCTTTATGAAGTGCTGCTTAATGCCCCTAAGCTTTCTGTTGACCCACCAAAACATGTTCCTGGCCCACATGTTGATGGTGTGATTTGGTTTGTTTTTTATTCCATGAGCCAAATTGCTTCCCAACTTGGGAAATTGATTGTTACATCTCAAGACCCACCACGTGCATCTGGCACTACTAACGTAGCCCCTCCTGAATAGTCCACTTCTCATGGTGAAGTCCACTCAATCGAAGAACAACCATAGCCACTAAAATTGCAAGGAGCTATTGATCCATGATCTCATTTCCAATTGAGATCACAAGACAATAAAATATAATGGCTAATACAATTTAATACTATCCTCCAATCCAAATGGTCATGCATGCAACAAGCAGTCATATCTATGCTATAAATATAAGAGATCATGCCTGGAATCCTCGCATATTGGGGAAGGGTTTTGAGTTCGAAGCAAATCTTGTGCTCCACTCGAGTGATCCAAAATTTCCGCACCAAATTTATATCCCTGCACACAAACACAACTAAATGAGGACAACAGTTGATATTCCTCGGAAGATCACCAGATCAAAATCCATAGATACGACCATATAACATATTGAATAAAAATTCATGTAAGGAAGGGAACACTTATTTTTATTAACTATACAAATGAAATTACATCAAATGTATACCTTCAACTACAAAGAAAACCATCTCCTCCAACTTGCAGTATGGCCTCCTCTCCCAAGGCAACAAAGCTCTCGTGCTATATTTTGGATCCTCCCCCCTTTCCCTTTCCTCTTGGGGAGATTATATAGGTTCATTCTATCCTCTAGGAGAATGTATCTAGACACCTAGGGGCTTGAGAAGTTAGGAAAATTCTACAATAATGGACCCTTATCCAACTCATATACAAGTGGTTCAAGTTGATCTCATTGGGAATGGAAAAATCTAGAAACCTTTTTAACAATTATGAGATTTTTCTCAATTATCTCAATTATGAAATAATTATTATCTCATAATTATAATATTTTGGCAAAATAATTATGAGAAATTGCTCAACTATGTAATTTCACCCATTTAAAATGGGATAAATCTCACATAAGTAAAAGAAAAGGTGAAAAGGGATGCATTTAAGCCAAACAATTGAGGTAAGTTGATATTGGATTTCTCTCACTATAATGGAGTGGCAAATAGGGTTGTAATAGGTTTAGTAACATAGATCCTGATTCATTCCCCAACTATAACACTGGGATTCAATTTCAAAATAATGCATATTCCAACTAGAAGTCCCCACTATCCAAGTGTTGACGGTGCTGGACCCGCCAACATTCAGGGGATCACCGGGGTATGAAGTCCCAACTAGACCTCACATCGTTTGGTGTGGGAGTCCCATCCAATATGATGGCCCGATTGCCATTATCTTAAGGAGTTGCCTCAACTCTTGCTTGTCAGCACAGGAGAGTGGTCTGCTTTGCCTTAGAGAAGTGAGGTTCACATTCCTGGTGAGCGCTAGTGTACTCGTGTCAATGGTTCTTTCACTGTCAGGGGAGAGGGTGAGAGTGAGTCCCAAGTTGGTTGGGATGAAGTCCCAAGTTGGTTGGGATGAAGTCCCAACTCAGCTAGGAACATACAACACAACAGGACGTGCGCAGCTTCATGAGGAGCAGTCTACATGGATGCGACAATCACAACATACAAGGAAATATAACATGTAAAAAACTCAACGGATGAGTCCGAACGAGTGCAATGGTCATTACAACAAGCTTTATGTGAAAGTGTTGGGCATGGAACCCCCCCACAACATGGTTTGGGGCTCAAAGCCCAAGTTTTGAGTAATATTATTGTAAGAACTTTGTGAATTGTGAGTGCAGAGCGCGAATTGTATGTTAGAGTCATAGGGCTATATGCCCTAAGTTTTGAATGTAGTATCAGCCTACCCATGGTCCACAAACCATGGGATTGTATTAATAGAGTGAGGCTCTAAGTTGTAAAGTTAAAAAAAGAAGTTAGAGAACCAATGTATGGAGTTTGAAAGATAGTGAGTATAGAGCAAGAGTCTAGTGTCTTGGGTCGTAGTAGTAGGAAGAAGCTCTGCAGCTGAGTGCGCAGAGGCCTAGTAGAGTCCACAACTGAGTGTGAGGATCCCTGCAGCTGAGTGCATAGGGTGGAGTCGAGTCTGTAACCAAGGAAGAAGAATAGTAAAGAGAATTTTTATCTGAATTTTGTGTATCCGTTCTTATGTTATTACATGTTTGATATCAAGTGTAATTATACTGTTTATTTAATGTGCGCTTTCGTATGAATGATAAATGTTGTTAAGTATAAATGAAAGCATACACATAAGCTAGGTTAATCCACTAATATTGGGTTTCTAGCAAGGGTTTAGGTAATAACACTGTTTGGGCCCCGAGTAGGACTACATGAAGGTAGCATCACCGGTTGCGATGTACTGATAAGTACACATAGCGACGTGCACACAGGGTCAAACCGCGGACCTTTAGAACCCATAAGACATCCCCAGGGTGCGGAAACCTAGTTATAGTACCCTCCCATACTACTTCGGGTGAGACCTCAGTCCACGCTCCGTGGACTATTGCTGAAAGGGCCAGTAGTATTGGGATTTGTTTGCCTAAATCATGTCCGAACCTGGGTCAGGCCCCAACAAGCCAACAAATGGTTCTGTTGCTGGGACCGAGATTTGCATAAGGGATGTCTAATGTCATGTCACTGGAATCCAATGAAGAAAGAAATTGAAGGGTGGTTAGACAAAAAGATTCACAAGTTCGCGATGCAGGAAAACAGGAACCCGCGAGTATCAAAGGAATAGTGGTTGGAGCGCTACTTATATACGGAAATCCAGAAAATTTTCTTTACATCCATTCCCTCTGAGTTGTATGAGTGGATCACGAAGCTAGCAGACAGTTAGGGAAGGTGTAGGTTAGACAAACCAATTGTGTGGACTCCAGAATTAGTGCGCAGACTGGAAGCATCAGAAGATAAGATCGTGTGCATTATGTACCATTGTCTCGATCAAATTATAGTAGGGTTTATCACCAAGTTCGCGGTAGACACAATAGTCAGCTACAGCGAGGCGGAACGACACTTCCTCAAAGGACTGCGAGGTAAGTACATTAAATCTTTGAATACTTGGATTAAGATGTTATTGTGTGAAAAGTGGGTTATGCAAATAAATTGGTGTTTAGGGCTACGCGAAGTGGGAGGATCTATAGAAACGAAGGTAGTGCAGAGATAGAGAATAGCCCCTTGTTTTCACCTCGGTGGGAAAGTGAGGAAGAACTCGCAAAAGTTTCTCCGAGAAGCGCGATCAGTCTGATAAGATAGAGGATTCCATAGCTACCACCTCTACCTACACCGCCACTAGTCTCACCATATTCACCTCCATCTCCACTCTCACCACCTCCGCCACCACCACAGTTCAATACGGCGAGCGCAATAAAATTGCTGGTATTCAGGGGAGTAGGGAACGAAGATTCGAACCAATTTTGGTTCGTGGTAAGGGTTGTATGGGAAGCACAAGGAGTCGTTGATGACAGTATAAAGAAGGAAACGTTGGTGAGCGCATTGCAGGATCGCGCACTGACATGGTACATTAAGCATTCTAATGACCATTCGAACACGAGGATCACAGATATCCAGGCCGCAATGAATAGGGAATTTAGCAGGCAACAGTCGGAGACCCAATCGATTATCAAGTTTAAGGAGATGTCGATGCTTCCAAATGAGACCCTATGGGATCTGGACCATAGACTGAAGATTATGATTCGTGAAGCCAACATGACCTTGATAGATGGGTAGCACCTCGCATGGTTTGTAGCGTCATTAACACTGCATCTAAGAACGACGCTGTCACAACAGAAGTTATCCACCTAGGCTGAAGCTTTGGAGATTGCAATGACACTGCACGAGACCCCAATACAATATCATGGTCTGGGAGTCCAGAAAATCCACACGCAACTGCAAAATTTGTGTTTGGAAATGCAGATTTTGAAATAGGACAGGAGAGCTCGCCCAGAAACGCGCGAGGAGGTATGGTGCATAAAATGCAAAGGCCAGGGGCATGACAAGGACCATTGTCCAGTCTTCACAAATTACTTAGCGGGAGGAGGGACGATGCCATTAAGACCAGAGGCACAAGAAGGACCAAGCACGACGCCTGCATTATGGTGTGTGATCTTTCAGATAGGAGGAAAACACACTACGGATAATTGTCATCTATTGCAGAAGTATACGCAGACGTCCCAACAATTATTCTGTAATTTCTGTAGGTCGATAGGCCATGATGAGCACGCCTGTAGAAGCTATGAGCTAATGATGGATCACACTCCTACCTACAGGGTACAGGTCGAAACATAAGCCCTAAACCAAAATACGAGAATGGCACGCACTGGATTCCAGGGGTGCGGATGAGGTCGAGGAGGAATGGGACCAGGAAGGGGTCACAGACAACAGATTTGTTACAATTGTGGAGGGCCAGGGCATTATGCCTGCGATTGTACGAATCCGATGAGCATCATGTTTATACTATACTCATTTTGATCATGAGGCGGAGGACTACCCTACACTGATAGTAAGGCTGTACAAGAAAGGGATACTCGAGCCTCCCTCGACTTAGAATTTGCAAATGATGAGGTCTGAGTCGCGCGAAGAGGACCCAAATGTAAACATAGTGCTCATAAGCGTTATCACGATAGGAGATGACAAAGGTAAGCAGCCTAAAGAAAGTGTGTGGGTTTGCAAGACTCCTTCAAAGGAACCTGAATTTGATTTAGAGTGCGTGAAGGAGACATTCATGGAAGCTAATAAGAGCTTCACGGAGGCCTCAACTTCAGGTAGTAAGGATCATCTAGAGCCGAAGATGGATCCTTCAATGATCACTACATTTATGGAGACATATATGAAACTTCTACGTGACAGAAAGGCTGTGAAAGGGCTATAGGAACTTATCATTAGGTGCACTGGGTCAGGAGAACCGCGCGTAGTCTGGAAGCTTGGAAAGCACACATCGCGAACAAGAAGGGAAATGAGGTTGACTGCGCAAATCAGGGAGTATGAAATGGATCAAGTAATTCTGGATCTAGGATCGGACGCGAATGTACTGCCAAAGCAAACATGGGAATGCATGGGTAGACCCGCGCTACAATGGTCTCCTATTCAATTGCGAATGGCGAACCAACAGAAGATCTTACCCATGGGAAGATTGCAAGGAGTAATGGTGGATATTGAAGGTGCGAGCGCGCTGGTAGATTTTGAAGTGATAGAGATTGTCGATGACAACAATCCCTATCCCATGCTACTAGGAATAGACTAGGCCACTGATATGAACGGAGTAATAAATCTAAAGAAGTGCAAAATGATTTTTGAGAAAAAGCCACTACACGTAGTGGTGCCTTTAGACCTTGCGAAGGAGCACACTACACAGAGCCAGTATGCGACGACGAGAGCGATGATGAGCTAGACTGTACTATAAGATAACCACTTAGGAATAGAGTTGGGTGAATCCTACAGTGGATGGCCAGATTTCGTGGGAGCGCGAAAGCTCCTGCACATCAGATTCGGATGAGGAAACAAAACGATGGCAGAACCGGTTACACGAGGTAACCATGCTAAATTGCAACATGATGGTTATATCACTGCGCTGCGTGACAACATAGGTAAGGGATCTACCTATGTATGACAGGTTGACAATGGTGGATGAATTCCTGAACAAATTTGAAAGCGCAGTGCCAGAACAACAGTGGTTCGATGCTCTAAAATGGGCACTGCGTGCCACTGCTACAAGGTGGTGGGGTACGCATCAGAGAAGTACTAAGAACTGGCACGAATGAAGAAGAGGGATGCTTATATGATTTGGAAAACCTCAGCTATGAATGAGCCAGTTATGAGGTCCGAAACAGCTTGTGCACCCACCCTTCTAGATGGGTACAGGTGTATGGTATGTAGCCCGCACAAACACACACCGATATCATGATAGGAAATAGGAACAACAAGTAGAAGCAGGCAAGACAAGTGCATGACCGACGAAGCATGATACAACCTAGCACACCAAACATCATACATGGGGAAGCCTTTGACAAGGTGTGCGAAGAGCTAAACATGGTCCACCATGTGAGACGCACTGACTGGGACCTGCGCGTACCAGCGGTTGTATGGGCTTATAGGACCATGTGAAAAACTCTGACCGTGCAAGCATTTCCGAAGTTGGAGTACGAAGCAGGGGCTATAGTCCTTGTGGAGCATGAGAAGACGAGTTCGCGCATAACAACACCCATAGATACGATGGTCCGCACCGACCAGAATGAGGAAATCGCACAGTTGTGCGAAATAGAACATATGAGACTTAAGGAAGAAATCCGATGAGGAAACTATAGACTTCGCGAACTTGAAAAAGACCAGGTATGGCTAAGGGAGAGAAGTGTTTTAATGGACGCAGAGGTCAAGAAACTAGAAACAGAAATAAAGGAAGCATTTCCTGTTGAGAAACCGAGGATGGAAAGGCAAGGTGTGTATAGTTATACTGACAACTGGAAAGCTATCGTCGAGAATTGGTTAGTCTGCTGCTGTGGCTGAGACTGCATCTCACCAAACGTAGTAACCAGGGAAGCGTAGTACAAATAGTAGAGTGCGCGATGCTGATCACTACAAGGGAAGATGAGGATTCTTCGCGAAACATGATGGAGGATGAGATGAAGCCCTGCACGGGTGGTGCACCCACCTAAATAGCCGAAGGAAGGACAATCTTAGTGCTCCAGGCAGTTGAAAGGGAGCGCAGGACTATAAAATATTCTGCTTGGGGGTTGTAGGATATGAGAGATACGTGCAGGAGCGGGACGTCACAAGGTTCATAACCGCGCACGGAGGGTTGCACTGCTGCGCAGGTTTGCTGGCAAGTGACTATTGGTGTCATAGTTCATGACGAGATGTTAGATTTGAGGCCAAATGGAGTGGGCGATGGGCATTTAAGGTGAAAGTTATGGGAAATATTTGGGAAAATTTGCCACCAAGAAAGCATTGATGGCCCAAAATGGGGGGGAATGGTTGAATTTGAATTCAAAAGGTGCTATAAAACTCAAAGGGCTAGCCAGCGGACAACACTTGGTCATTTGAGCATTGATCGGTTGAGTAGAGCACAAAGTGTTGAGAGCCGAGTGATAATAGAGCCCCTGAGTTCGTGAGAGACAAAATATGATGTAAAAATGATGACAACCACTAAGGATGGGTTGGGAATTGAGGAAGGAACCGCTGGCGAGGCCACACAGACCCCCATGGTACAGGATGTTCTCGAAGGCACTGGGGTTGTGACAGAAATCCCCAAATCACCGCAAACGTCAAGGCCAAAGAAGGATAAGTAGGAAATGGGACCAATACACATGTCCCCGAGGAATCCATGACACAGCAAGTTATCAATGGAAGTAAAAGGGAAGGCAGTCACGATTGAATAAGATGAGGAGGAAGAAGATTTGTAGGCCCTGATTGTTACCGCAAAAGAAGAAGAAGACGTGGAGGAGGAAATCCAACTGTTGCGCTCTGCCATGAAACTACCCATGTATGTCCCTCTGGGGAAAGGAAAAGCCAAAGTACCGAAGGATTTGGATGCAACGAAGAGTTCACTTCAGACCCCTCTCCTCCTTGATGGAATTGTATTTGAGGATTTGCACCTAGGCCATGTGCCCACCATGAAGACTGGGACCTCAGAGACAGTGAAAAGTTCCCACACTTAGAGATAGCAAACCTGATGAATAAAAATACAGAAGGGGCAGTGATAGCGTTAGATCTGCGAAAATGGCTACATGGTGTCGAAAATGCTGGGTTGCTGCACTTGCTATGGATTCCACATTTCCACCGTGCGGCCATCACCATTTTTGTCATTAGGCAACTGCTCTGCCTAGTGCATGATGGGTATCTATGGCTGGAGGAGCCTATTCCCATCATGGCATACCTCATCCATTGGATTTCTCGGCTTCCCTGTAAGGGAAAGGACCCCGTGATGGTAGCCGGGCAAAGTAGAGATCTAGCTCTTGTAGAGGCCATGAAGGCAAAGTATAAGCTGGAGAAAAAGAAGAGGGGTTATGCCATCTCTAGAATCAAGGATAAGGGGGTGTGCATAGCCACGCAACCCATAGTGGGTAAAGTGATGAGAAAATGCCGCGCTAATAAGGTACAAATGCTAGTGGTCGCATTAGCTGAACAATGTGTAGAGGGGGTCCAGTTGAATTGGGTCGAGTTCCTCTGCGAGGAGTTTTTGTTAAATTGTCACGAAACCCAGGAGCAGGGTAAGACCTTCAACTACACGTGGTTGCTCTTATCCATCTTGGTGGTAGCGGGAGAATTGATGGAGGATAGTCACTTCCCAAACATTGACCGAGACATACCAGAGGCCGCGAAGTACGCTTTGCTCGAGGCCACCAAGGACGCGAAATAGATTCACGATATAAAAATTTTCTGGGTGCTCATGGAGGTGAGCATCCGAATGTGGATCAACAGGAAGCCGCGCTTGTCATCGATGGTGCATAACAGTATGCAGAGTTTTGCAGACTTCAAGGTGGATATGCACAACATATACATCAGGGTGGGGAAGGATCCGGTGAAGTAGTGGACAAAGCTATTCGTAGCCACTGATGACGTGATATTTACGGTATTGGAGACATGGCCTCCCGAGTGGCGTGCCCTAGATTTGGCAGAACTGGAAAAAACAACAGCACATAAATAGAAGGATGATGCCAAGATGCACGTCAACGGACTAGCCACAAGAAGGTGGAACGAAAAAGCAGTAGTAGAGGTAAGAGCAGTCTGTGAAGTGGCATAGGAAGCCATGGACCAAAAGAAGGCCGCAGAAGCAGCAGAAACAGCGCAGACAACAGAGGCCGTAATGGTACAGTTAGAGGAGGGCCAAGCAACTTCCTCAAGGAAGGAGGCAGAGGACACAGAAGTAGTAGAAGGGAGCATGGACCGAGGGACTACATCCACACAACTCAAATGGCCATGCATCACAGAGAGAACGGGTCCAAGGAATGTTATATCGAAAAGTGTCTACACAGAATTGCTTATCCCACTAAGGTGTGATAGCTACCTTAGAAACAAACAAAGTAAAGCTACTTTCATTTTTCCTTTATGAAGTATAGATGAGAGAAGAACAAAGAAGACCAACCTCTGTCTTGCGCTAATCTCCTAGTTCGATTCCTCTCTCTCTTGATAGTCTTTCGCTACTTGTTCCCTTGCATGCCCAGCTTCACAGAGTACCTGTAAGATCACAGTAGCATAGCACTATACAAGAACATGGATCTATAATCATAAACAATCTAGGATCAAATGTAAATTGACCACACAAATGCAGCAAACATAAATGACACAAGAGTATGGAGGAAAACTTGAATAGCTTTTATTGATAAACAAGAAAGAGCCAAGGGAGTTACAACCAGTTGTTCTGACCCAGCATCATCCTCTCATCAAGGAAGCCCCTCTTCACCTCATACAAAGCTTAGATCACCCAAAAATCTGATGTTGTCTCAAGAAACCAACAACAATTCCTTACAATATGCAAAATTCCAGCCCCTGGATCTCTGGGATGAGGGATCCATATATAGATATCTGTAAGGTAGATGAGTCAGCTTGTGACTTTATTAGTGTCTTCCCTCTGATAGTTCTTGCTTACACTTGGAGCTTGATGATCTCTTACTCATCCTTGGTCGAATTCAGAGAGGCAAGTGTCACAGGAGAAGTTTCTGGAAGTTTCCATGCCTCTCCACCTCGTGGAATGACACTGCCATTTGTCATTTCTCACTCATCGCACCCCATAGAAGGGCTTTTTGAAATGCAACACACCCACACAGTGTATTTAGGTGAGATGCAACGCACTTTGCCTATGGAGCAGCTGAAATGATCTTGTTTTGACCAGTTCTGAGCAGTTTTTCATGGAGAACTTCTGGGAGAAGCTGTAATCAGTTGACCTTGTTCCTTTAGGGGTTAGAAAAACACTTTTAGGGACTTAGGAGCCCTTGGTTTATGGACATTTCATGCTTGGGGTTGTAGTGCCCAAAAATGTCTATAACAGTTGCCCCCTAAAGCATGAGGTCGTTAATATTTTGATGTCGGGTGAAATGCTTTATTATGAGGATCCGAAGTTCTTTCAAGCTGGGAGGAGACCTGTAATAAGATACAATACAATACATTATCTTCATAATATTTTCATGATCTAGCTGAGGCGGGCATTCCCATGCTCAGCTTTATAAATTCATTTTCATGTACATAGGACAGACAATCGTCTGAGTGTAGACTGATGATTCTGGTAGAGCCATCATCCCTTTGATTGGATGATTATCTGTGTAGCAATGATGTACATTTGATGTCTTTATTTCCCTGAATATATATCGCAGCCCGGATGGATGAAACTAGATCCGGGGTCTTCAATCTCATTCGATCTTCACTCGAAGTACAAGTCTATCCATGTGAGAGATGTTCTGGAGTCGAACACGGAAATACATCGCCTGATTACCAGCCAATGATGTAAGCTATTAACAGGCGCGAGAGGAATCACCGATAATGATAATGACCCTCAAGGTACTGAAGTACAATTCACGTGGTGTGAATAAAGGACTTGGCGTCAAACACCACGTAAAATATTTCGGTCGAAGGCCATTGATGTAAACCTGCCGCCGGAAGTGAGAAACTTGCCATTGAGGCATGCAAGCTTCAAAGTATTGAACGGGGTGTTCCTAGATCGACTTCTTGGATAATGAGCTCATGTCAACAAGAAGCGATCCGTCACAGGAGGGCCTTAATGAATCCCACATCAGTGACATGGAATGGAGCAAATGATTTTAATGGAGGTGAAAACGATATGATGACATACGGTTCAGGGTGGCGGTCATGAAAGAATGGAGTGTAAATGTATTGTAGCGGGTGAGACACAGGTGAATTCTCTGAATGACTTCTCTTGAACATATCGGCGACACTGACATGATGGATTGGTAGCATTACCCCAAATGTGGATGGTTTGATGGGACCATGGTGATGTGACCAGTGAATGAAACAACCCAACTCAACTTGGATGCGGAGCGAAAGTGTCATGTTCAAGAGCGACTTGCTACCAACAAAGTTTCTTCAAGTTTTCTTCCCAATTTCCCCCCAGTCATTGCTAACCAGTACCTCTTTATTTTTGTCAAGCTTGAGGAGGATAACATATGCTTGTTCTATAATTTTCCCTTCGGGCAAACCCATCGCTATGTTTTAACGAGCCTAGCGATAGTGAAACTCGTTCTTGTCTGCTATGGACAAGTTTGTTGCTATTAAGTTTTAACGAGTTTAACGACAAAGATAACTCAGTCCTTTTCAATTTTAGAGAGTCTAAAAAGGAACGTAAAGGAAACTCCAAAATTCCTTTTTCGTCATCTAATCCCTTAAGTCCGAAAAAGTATAAAACGATACAAAAGGGATGAATTTTTGATACTTTTAACGAGCCGAACAAAACAAGCGCTCGATCTTTTTGTGTAATAATCCCTCAGGTCCAAGAAGATTAAAATTTAGAGGAGGGATAGCACTTCTGGTCCCTTTAACGAGCTGTAGAGGCCAATGGCTCGACAATCTTTTCATATTTTACGAGTCAGTTGAAAAGAGCTTAAAGGAGACTCGTCTTTTGAGGAACGAGTGATAAAATTGGGTAGCAGCTGATTCCAGGTAAGGTTTGGAATTTTCCAATCACGGCAGTGTTACAAGGATGGCTAGTGAGATCACTCTTCACAGTTGTTCCTCAAAAGGGGTAAACAATCAAATGGAGGTGAATGATCGGCCAATACAGAGTGGAGGTGATGATGAGAACACGACCAAGGCTTTTAAAGGCTGAATTACTACATTCACGATGGTTATTTACCGGGAAGTAGTTCATTTTTTAATGAGCTTAAACGCGGGGGGAAACATTTTCTCATGGCTTATGTTTATTTTTTAACGAGCTTGAACTATGCGCTAAAATTGCTCGATGCGGGTTTATTTTATAACGAGCTTGAACCTTGCAGTAACACTGCTCGATTAATCTAGTCGTATAATAAGAATGTCCCATTTTAAAACGGCAATTTTTAGAGTTTTGCCCCACATCCTTTCTTTATGCAAGTTAGGAAACGACCAATCCAAAAAACAAATAAATGATCGCTCTTTGCTTGCACGCAAAAAGGTTTGCATGCCCCCAGGTATAAAACAGAGTTTCACGGTCACCTTTCAAATCTCCAACAAAACATTTGTTTACCCTGTGAGCATCACCCGATGCAATGAGTGCTAAGTGAAATATTCAAAAATCATGAGAAATCTTAAATTCAAAAAGAGTCAAGGGATCTCTTCTTGAATGGTTCATGAGGCACAATACTTGCTAAGGTTTTGCAAATGGGGTAGCAAGCTAAGTGGGCTTGATTGTGGGGAAAACTCCACAGTTAAGCGCGCTTGAGCCAGAGGAGTTCTGGGATGGGTGACCTCCTGGGAAGTCCTGGTTACCGGGTGCAAGCCCCGAAAGTGATGATTGATGCTATGTGATTCATTTCACTAGTTTCAATCCCACTTCTTCACCCCTGTGAGCATCACCCGATGCAATGAGTGCTAAGTGAACTATTCAAAAATCATGAGAAATTAGTCAGTTACGACTACCTCTCATGGAAATGGTCATACATGAATGACTTACTTAACGCAGTTGAATCCCAAAATGATATCTAATATAATGCACTGCGTAAACCCCCATACTTAAAAACATTTGTTTTATCAGGAAAGATATACCTCTTTCGGGTTACCAAAGATTGTTTTGTTCACAGCGCAAACAAAACATTTCCTCGGCGATGTCTACCGAAATAGACAAAGGCGAGTGGAGGAGACTACTCCACTCACATAACTTTGACGAGGGAATCTTATTCCAGAATAACTCCCTCTTCCAATCACGGACAGGAGTACAATCTAGTCATATATCTCTCGCGGAAACCTACCCTATACCCAAAGTTTTCTTGCCGAAGCAGACCAGGGTGCATGCCCCCTGGGTTTCAGTCATGTCTCTCAAATCACTCGTGCTCATCAGGTGGACGGACTGGAGATTGATGAGACATTCCTTGTGTGAAAAGACCATTCAGGGATGGCATATGACTATTTGCTCTGTGTGATCCGGGAAATGAAAGCCGGTCTACGAGCTTGACCACTCTTCCTTCGTGCGGAAAACACATCACTCTAAAGAGTGATGAGACAATGGCTCTCATGCAATAAATATAGTCTCGTCCAAGGAGTAGATTATAATCCAGGGGTCCTTGAACTACCATTATGTTCATGTGAATGGTTTTCCCTCTCAATGTTATGGGCACATTGGGAAGGATCCCTAACGGTCGACTGGTTCCTTTGTCAAAGCCTGTTAGATTTCTCATCTCAGGCAAAAGCAATGGAAAACCAAGCGCTTTCCAAGTAGTCGAGGAAAGGATACTCACAGACGCCCCTTCATCTATGATGGTACCTGCCATAACCATTCTATATACTTCTGCAATAATTCGGAATGGTACACTAGCCGGTAAACGGGGTCTGCCTAGTTGATTCCAGTCGAAGGAGACAACTAGGTTGCTTGGAGGTGGGACCGAATAGACAGCCGGGTACGACTCTAACGAACTTCCTTCCTGCGGTAAAGGAATGGGTAAATTGCCCCCATATTCATCGGAGTCTGTGCGTACGAAAAGAATTTGGACGGTGTCATCCTTATTCTCTTCTTTGACTGTATCATCTGAAGATGGAACCTCTGAAGGCAAGACCAGGTCAACTGCCGCCTCGACCTTTTGACTTTCGTCTGGCATGGGTTCAGATGGTTTGTATTCAATGATAGATGCTTCGACCGACCACCTGAGCGGGTCAGTCGACTTTTCAACTAGTGACAAACTCGGCAAGAGTTTTTATATCCAGGAGGAAATCGTAACGGTGAGATCGGACGATCGTCCAAAATTCTTTTAGCCTCATCTAAGAAGGGACAATGGTGGACAGCATGGTCGCCTTTGCACAGTTTACAAGGAAATCTATATTTTCCTTTTTGTCTTGGGGCTTCACTTTCACTAGTCGACGGTGTGCTTTCAACATGATCATCAGAGGTTGACGACACCGGGTTGTGCAAACGAGGAGACCAGTCCCTTAAGATCCGAGGGATGCAAGGACAATCTCTATGATAGTGGTCTCCTTTGCAAATGACACATGGTGATTTAGGCCTGGTCGGTGCAGTGTGTGGATTTTCGCTAGACGACGCTTGGTTGCCCCCTTTCGCTTTTGGCTCCTTCTTCTTCTTCTCTTTCTTCTTCTTTTCCTTCTTCTTCTCAAGTACTTGATTTTTGGCTTTACCAACCCCATCAAGCGAAGAAGAAGGAGGAGAGGAAGAATTGGAGGAAGTAGAAGGTTGGTGGGTAACTCTAGATTCGTCTAGTTGCTGACTCGATTGTTCAGGAATTGTAGTGTTCTGAACTACAGAGGTTGAGAAGAGCCATACGGGCAAGCCAATTACCAATCCTGGAAGCGACAATGTGGCCATATGGGGTGCACCAACATCTCTCCAAGAGGAGAAGGGACTAGGATTTCCTCCAAGGGGAATTCCTTGGTTGGTGGGTTCCATTTTCTCAACCTAAGATCAACGTAGGAAAGGGTGATGATTATTCCGTTTAAAATAAATTTTAGACGCTTTGACACAACTTGTTTTTTCAATTTTTAAGAGTCGAGAAAAAACAAAAGATGACTCTAGTCGCCTTCAATTTTTAATGAGCCTGAAGTGACAAGTGCTCAGATGGACCTTTTCCGTTAAGGAGTCTGAAAAGGAACGAAAGGGACTGCTCTGGAAATCTAGGTAGAGGGATTACCAAACCAATCGCAAAACTGCAGAATACTTTTTACGGTACGGCAGTCAATCTTCCCGAATGCTGTGTTCAGTGCATTGCAATCGATAGGGCGGCAGACACGACTTCCTATGGATAAAGGATTAAGCCTATTGTGGTCTCCCAAAATATACTCGACGGTACGTGGGAGCACAAGTCCATACTAGCACTTATCGTCTCAAAGTGGAGGAATCACCCAACCATCAATGAGAACAACATTTACCAAGCTTTACGACGCCAGAATATGTCTCTAGCATAGACTTCTAAATGTTGTGCGTTAGGTTCCAAAGCGTTGTTAGATTCATTGAATTTATTTTATAGTTGATCTTGTTTATGAAGTTTTCCTTTCAGGTTCACCACGAGATGTATATGTGTAATTCCTAAAATGCAATCTAAGATGATAAACAGTCTCTTATCTTCTTTGTGCAATGAAAATCCTAGCTACTAAGGAAAGAGAGACAGTATTCTTTCACAAAGAGAAAAGAGCACAGTATAAATGCACTTTCCTAAATCAAACCAATCAAACAGTCTAAATGCAAATGCACATGCATGTATTTTTTTTTGGCTTTCTTAGTATGTGAATGGGGAAAAGAAAGCTAATGCACAAATCTGAATTACTTTTCAAGCGACAATTACCAACAAGTTCCTTTTCGAAATAAAAAATGGAGACAATCACAACACTTTACAATTTGGAAATGAATACTTGCTTTCGACACTAGAAAAATTACAAATTCAGACCAAATACAATAGTAACAGGATAATCAACTATCTACAGCAACCAAACTCTTTCCTATGACTGAAAACGACACTTGCAACGCTTTCAAATCAAAGGACGACAGTACGATTACGTTACTTTTGCAAAGGAGAACTGAAAATGACTCAACAAATACACAAAAACATTTACAGTTCTTTTGTACAAAGGAGACGGAATAACAACAAGGAAAAGGGGTTTCAAATAGAGATATACTGATCACAGGCAGCAAAATTCATGAATAGAACTAGAAAGAATGAATCACAGAAACCAAAACTAAACAATGCCTAGTCTGATCAGCGCACCTGTAACACAGGGAATTTGAAATGCAGCGCACCTACTACAGTCGGGAAGTGCGCTGAATTTTAGATTCACGAATAGTACCTACGCTGGGCCAGAGAAGAAACTTTGCTTGGGTTCCGGGTCACAGTTTGCAGTTCAGTTCATGGGTTTTGGCCGAGCAAATGGTAATCAGTAATGCAACAATCAGGGGTAGACCTAAGGAGGATCTAAGAGCTATCACAAAGGGCAATCAGAGAGTTTGTAAATCAGTTGTTTAATTTATAAACAAATCCCGGAGATTGACTGAAGCGACATTTATCTATGCAAATGCAGTTCGAAAGCTACCTGGCTCGACTTCAGGCTCTGTCTGTAAGTTTATAAAATAGACAACAAGGAAGATAAACAAACAAACTAATTCGTCCCCAGTGGAGTCGCCATTTTGTTACATGGAAAAGTGTCTACACAGAACTGCTTATCCCACTAAGGTGTGATAGCTACCTTAGAAACAAACAAAGTAAAGCTACTTTCGTTTTTCCTTTATGAAGTATAGATGAGAGAAGAACAAAGAAGACCAACCTCTGTCTTGCACTAATCTCCTAGTTCAATTCCTCTCTCTCTTGATAGTCTTTCGCTACTTGTTCCCTTGCACGCCCAGCTTCACAGAGTACCTGTAAGATCATAGTAGCATAGCACTATACAAGAACATGGATCTATAATCATAAAAAATCTAGGATCAGATGTAAATTGACCACACAAATGTAGCAAACATAAATGACACAAGAGTATGGAGGAAAACTTGAATAGCTTTTATTGATACACAAGAAAGAGCCAAGGGAGTTACAACCAGTTGTTCTGACCCAGCATCATCCTCTCAGCAAGGAAGCCCCTCTTCACCTCATACAAATCTTAGATCACCCAACAATCTGATGTTGTCTCAAGAAACCAACAACAATTCCTTACAATATGCAAAATTCCAGCCCCTGGATCTCTGGGATGAGGGATCCATATATAGATATCTGTAAGGGAGATGAGTCAGCTTGTGACTTGATTAGTGTCTTCCCTCTGATAGTTCTTGCTTACACTTGGAGATTGATGATCTCTTACTCATCCTTGGTCGAATTCAGAGAGGCAAGTGTCACAGGAGAAGTTTATGGAAGTTTCCATGCCTCTCCACCTCGTGGAATGACACTGCCATTTGTCACTTCTCGCTCATCGCACCCCATAGAAGGGCTTTTTGAAATGCAACACACCCACACAGTGTATTTAGGTGAGATGCAACGCACTTTGCCTATGGAGCAGCTGAAATGATCCTGTTTTGACCAGTTCTGAGCAGTTTTTCATGGATAACTTCTGGGAGAAGCTGTAATCATTTGACCTTGTTCCTTTAGGGGTTAGAACAACACTTTTAGGGACTTAGGAGCCCTTGGTTTATGGACATTTCATGCTTGGGGTTGTAGTGCCCAAAAATGTCTATAACAAGGAAGAAGGTCAAGGCCTCGAAGCTGGCATTGACCCAATCACCTTAACTGAAGGTGATCTCCATGACATCGGCAAGATAGTTCACAATGTCACCAAAGAAGCGCTCCAAGAGTTTATGACGGAGCACCAGAGTGTGTTGGGGGCCCTCAGGGCACAGCTACAAGAATTACAGGTGTGAGCCCCTCAAGAAGGTACCCTGTCTACCCACGTTGCCGCAGGTACTTCAGTAGTAGAGCATATGCTGCGTGCGAGGATGGCCAACACGATAATATTTCTTAATGGAGTGCTAGTCTCGGAAAACACGATGGATCAGGTGACGCTTAATATGATGAAAGGCCTTGGCCTTAATTTGGTTACCCTTCCTCGGGACACTCTATATCAACTGTACGATGGGATAACAACAGAAATCCGCTCCAGGGAGAGCTGCGCGATCTAGGTTCTGAGTGAGCAGAAGATTAATATAGAACAGCTTAGCTTGCAGCGTGATGAGTTGGTGTCACAGAACCAAAATTTGGTGCAAACCATTGATGACGCTTGCCATCGCCTCCCAGAGTTGTCCATTGTAGCAAATCTACCGAAATAAGTCCAGATCCAATATTTGGCAAGTGGAGTCTGCAACACGTGAGAGGAAACAACAAGAGTGCAGTTAGAGTTGAATCTCCAGCTTGACAAGCTGTGGTTGAAGGCGCAGCCTTCCACTCTCCTAGAGGTCAGAGAGCAGTGCGCCAGCGCTATTGCAACAAGGATGGAAGATATTGGAGGTGTAGTGTGCAACATGTTGGAGCAGGAAGTTGAGGTCCTCACGACGTTGCAAGAGGACCCCAACATCTAGCGGCTAGAGACCGAGGCATGCGAACTCCAGCAACATTATGACAGCATCAAAGGGATGGCGCAGACAGTAGTCCTTACTAAGCGGCTTGCAAGGATGCAGCAAGCCAAGGCACTAAAGGAGCAGGTGGACGCAGCGCACCATAAGGAAGTAGTTCTCAAAGCGTGCCTCCAGCCATGGATTGATGAATCCTTCACAATCACAACAGATATTGAAGGAAATCCTGCAAAGATTCAGGGGATGCATTCACAGGTGCAGTGCAGAATGCTAGAAATAGAGGGTTCAGAAGAAATAATGCAACAGGTATAGCAAGCAACAACTCAATGCGTTGTAGACATCAAGACCGTTCGGGACCAGCTCGAAGGGCTTTGCACCAAGATCGACGCACCGATAGAGTGACTCAAGGGCGAGTGACGATGTTTGTGTTGGGGGTCTGTTGGGCATGGAATCCGCCCACAGTTTGGTTTGGGGCTCAAAGCCCAAGTTTTGAGTAATATTATTCTAAGAACTCTGCGAATTGTGGGCGCGGAGCGCTAATTGTATGTTGAGTCATAGGGTTGTCTGCCCTAATTTTTGAATGTAGTGTCAGCCTATCCATGGTCCGCGGACCATGGGATTGTATATATAGAGCGAGGATCTAAGTTGTAAAGTTAAAAAAAGAAGTTAGAGAACCAACGGATGGAGTTTGAGAGATAGCGAGTATAGAGCAAGAGTCTAGTGTCTTAGGTCATAGTAGTAGGAAGAGGCTTTGCAGCTGAGTGCACAGAGGCCTAGTAGAGTCTGTAGTTGAGTGCGCAGACCCTTGTAGCTGAGTGCACAGGCGAAGTCGAGTCTGTAACTAAGGAAGACGAATAATAAAGAGAAGTTTTATCTGAATTTCGTGTATCCGTTCATATGTTATTACATGTTTGATATCAAGTGCAATTATACTGTTTATTTAATGTGAGCTTTCGTATGAATGATAAATGTTGTTAAGTATAAATGAAAGCATACAGATAAGCTAAGTTAATCCACTAATATTGGGTTTCTAGCAAGGGTTTGGGTAATAACACTCACGAGTAGGACTGCACGAGGGCAGCATCACTGGTTGCGAGGTACTAATAAGTGCGCGTAGCGACGTGTGCATAGTGACGTGCGCGCGGGGTCAAACCATGGACCTTTAGAACCCATCAAACATCCCTAGGGTGCGGAAACCTGGTTCTAACACCCTCCCATACTACTTCGGGTGAGACCTCAGTCCACACTCTGTGGGCTGTTGCCGAAAGGGCTAGCAGTACCAGGATTTGTTTAGCTAAATCATCTCCGAACTCGAGTCAGGCCCCAACAAGCCAACAGAAAGGTTTGTCTGGTGTCCGGGGAGATAGCTACCACATGTGAGACAAGGTTAACAACATATAAAACACATTTACATTAACAGATTATGAAATTGATCCAGGTGGATGTTGGTGTCCACCCACCTATCCCATTTGGGCCCCCACAACTGTCTCTTTCAATTTTTTTAATTTCATAAATTGTAGCACAGTTTACTATTTTTAGCAGTTTTTCGGGTCCTGAACTTCTAGAGCCGTTTTGAGGCACTAAACAACGTTTTTTGGGAAATCTGGGGGCAACATGGGTCCACGTATTAATTTTTCCCTTCCCAAAGTGGTAGTGCTCAGATAGACCTTTCTAACGAGCTATTCTACACGTCAAACAGAGATCGTATGCCAAAGTTACGACCCCGGGAAATTGATGTACCAATTTACCCAAACGGGGCCCACAATTTGGCATTTCATCTTCTAGGGTTAGGTTTTGGGATGTTAAGGGTTTTCCATTGTTTCTCAACAATAAATAGGCCTTCAAGCCTCATTGTAAGACAGTTCAGAGGCATGTAGCCGCCACATCTCTTCTCAGAGATAAGCTACCATCACGCTAGCTGATTTATTTCTAATTCATTTTGTAAGCATATTTCAGTATTTTACATTAATGAAATGAAGTATTATTTCCGCTGCATCTCTATGTTTATGGTTATCTCTGTAATTTGTTGCGTTCTTATTTAAATCCGGATCAGTGGTATCAGAGCGGTCTGCTTTTTTTTCTCGATTTTTCTTTGCATGTCCCCAACGAGGTCAGGATAGAAGGAGTTAGGGCTTGAACTGGTCGAACCTTTACATGACTAGCCTCGCAAATCCCGACGACCTCCCATGGTGGATGAGAAGAAATACTAGGGGGTAGGAGATCCTATCAAGATCTTACTTGAAGAAGCCGTTGAGCGGCAAAGGAACGCAATGATGGATAGCTTTGCGCAGATCCTTCAGCGGCTACCGAGAGGCGATGCATTGGCTTCCAACAACTACTCTGGAAACACCACACCGTTTAAGGTACAAGTTAATTTTGAAATCCCCATCTTCGAGGGTCAAATAGACACAAATGCCATAGATAAATGGTTAAATCTGCTAGATGGGTATTTTTCTATTCATGAATTTTCAAGTTGGGAAAAGATTGTTTTCGCTCTTCTCAAAGCAGCCCCCCATGTCAAGGACTGGTGGGAAACCTAGCAGAAGAATGAAAGTATTGGCTCACTATTTTCAGCCGCACCCACTTGGGATTCATTTCGGGATGCCGTCAAGGAGCAGTACTACCCTGTCAAAAGCTATGAGGACAAATACATCAAATGGACCACACTGCGGCAGGGACAGGACCAAAATGTGCTAGAGTTCACAAACATTTTTCATACCCTTCACACATAGTTGGGTATCAAAGATTCTGAGCTGCATCTGGTACTCAAAGACTGTGGTTGCTTACACAGATACATCCAGGAAGAGATGGAGTTCCTGAACATCTCCTCACTCGGCACGGCGTACCGATATGCTGTCAAAATCGAGCAAAAGTTCAAACAGAAGAAGCGAGACTTTGGATCTGCAAATCCGAAGACCAAAGGACAAAGCCAAGGCGAGGTGACCCAAGACAACCTGTAGAAGCTACAAGAAAAGAACAACACCCCGAAGTCAAAGAAGGACACAGGAAAGTGGTGTGAGTTCCACAAGAGTCCCACTCATAACACAAGTGAGTGTCGGACCAAGCAGTCCCTGGTTGCCGAGTTGAAGGCTTCAACATCAGATGCATGTTCCGACCCTGAGTCAGAACCTGACAAGGGGAATGGCAAAAGGAAGCAGATCATTGATTCGGAGCCCAGTGCCACTGTTGCTACCGCCAAGATCCAGAAGAATGAACTCAAAGATCCAGAGGAGGGGGAGCATCTTTTCCACTCACAGATGTGGGTGAAGGGTTTGCGCTACAATTCATTGTCGACAGTGGCAGCCAAAAGAACCTCATTTCAGCAGAGGTCATGAAGCGGTTGGGCCTACCAACTACACCACACCCGCAGCCATACAGTATCAGGTGGCTTCATGAAGGATGAGATCTCAATGTTCGCCAATAGTGCTACCTTCCCTACAGCATCAAGCCCTTCACCGACGAGGTATTATGTGATGTTACACCTCTAGATGTTTGCGATGTACTATTAGGCTATCCATACTTGTGGAGGCGACATGCTGTGTATGAGTCAAGGCCTCGCATTGTCATTATTTCTTTGGATAATTCATTATACAGGACACCGAAGATAGCCACACCTACCGCCACCTCTTTGATCACTGCCAAGAAAGGCAGCAAGCTCATCTCCCAGACTAGGAAATTCATCTATCTGGTTCGCTCCTAAAGTAAGGGGAAGATCGTCACCACATCCACGACCCTCGCGAAGGGTTCCTCGACGTAGCAGCAACAGCAGAGGGATACAATCATGACAGAAAATAGGAACAACTTCTCCTCACCCACAGGGGTACCACACAAGTTTCAGGTGGGTGACAATGTTTGGTTACATCTGTAGAGAGAACGCCTTACTAGAACCCATCAGCAACTCAGTCCACTCCAACATGGTCCTTACACCAGTACCAAGGCTACGGGAAACAATGCTTTGCAGCACAGCATTCCTCCATTCCTATGCTTGCACCAAGCGTTCAAAGTGGACTGTCATCAACCATGCTTCCCACCGTTTCTGGACACATCAGAGATTGCAGAACAACTCACCAGAGACCCAGCTTAGCAGAAGCTTCCTCATCTCAGGGAGGAACTCAACGCAATGGGGACCATTGCTTCCTAAGGGGGGAGGAATGATTCAGGTGGA
Organism: Pinus tabuliformis; assembly: GCA_031772625.1. Taxonomy (NCBI): domain Eukaryota; kingdom Viridiplantae; phylum Streptophyta; class Pinopsida; order Pinales; family Pinaceae; genus Pinus; species Pinus tabuliformis. The sequence goes on from CM062808.1 coordinate 906,724,867, forward strand.
TGTTGGTGGCCACCCACCTATCCCATTTGGACCCCCACAAATGTCTCTTTCAGTTTTTTCAGTTTCCTAAATCGTAGCATAATTTACTATTTTTAGCAGTTTTTTGGGTCCTAATCTTTCAGAGCCGTTTTGAGGCCCTAAAAGACGTTTTTTGGGAAATTTGGGGGCAACATGGGTCCATAGACTGATGTTTCTCTTCCCAAAGTGGTAGTGCTCAGATAGATCTTTCTAACGAGCTATTGTACGCGTCAAACGGAGATCGTATGCCAAAGTTACGACCCCAGGAAATTGATGTACTAATTTACCCAAACGGGGCCCACAATTTGGCGTTTCATCTTCTAGAGTTAGGTTTTGGGATGTTAAGGGTTTTCCATTGTTTCTCAACAATAAATAGGCCTTCGAGCCTCATTGTAAGACAGTTCAGAGGCATGTAGCCGCCACATATCTTCTCAGAGATAGCTGGTTTATTTCCAATTCTGTTTGTAAACATATTTCGGTATTTTACATTAATGAAATGAAGTATTATTTCCGCTGCATCTCTGTGTTTATGGTTATCTCTGTAATTTGTTGCGTTCCTATTTAAATCCAGATCAGAAATTGTTCAAGTGTTCAACACAAGTTAAAGCAACATGCGTTACAAGTGTTCAAGATTAGTCTTACAACAAGTACAATACATGTGTGAAAACATGTTGTCCTGTTAGCAGGCTTCTAAATTAAGCAAAAGTTACAAGACACATCATTACATCATACATCACTAACCCTGAGTGTGGGGCGTTGGAGCCACTACTTACTCCTCAAAGAAAAGATTATAGAATCTCTTGGCTATGTGGGAGGAGCTAAGGTGAAAAGTCCATTCCATGTACAAATGTGGGGGTATTTATAGCCAAGGCTAAAACTGACCCTTGTGGTTGTTCGACTACCCTCATGATTGTTTGACTTCCATGACTTTTTGACTTTTACATGACTCTTTGTACAACAAGTGGATCTCTTGGACTTCCATGTTATATTACATTGATTGACAACATAGCCCATCGTAGAGACGTGGGCAACATGACTCAAGACATGACTCAACATGACAGTGATGGTACATTCGTGTTGTTGCTGGAGTGCATGTTGAGCTACAGTGTTGTTGGGTGATGGACGTCTTCATGGTGTATCACAGCTTCACCTACACATGGCAAAGTGCATGGAGTCTTTGATGGTATTTGGTTCGCTTGATGAAGCTTTGGCATGTTGTTCCTTGCTTGCATGTTGGAAGGCTTGACAGGCTCATATGTTCGCAAAAGGTGCATGTTTATCTGTTGATCCGTTTGTGAGAACATCTTGCATGTTTGCTTGTTCGTTCTTTCGCAAACACATCTTTGCAAGATCATCCATTCACGAGCACATCTCTTCGCATACATCGTTCTTTCATCCATTGGTGAACTTGTCCTTCGGCATGTGCTCCCTTCGTTCACCCCATTCATCGTCTTGCCATGTTTGTTGGTGTACAGGTACTTGCAGTCACTCATGATGAGACGAAATCAAATACAAAACTCCCTAGTCTACCATGACACATGATCATTTCGGATGCAGCTGACCGAGAGAGGTAACAATGTTGTGAAGCGGGATGATGGCTCCGGGCACTACTGAGGAAAACTGCACAAGAGTCACTGAGTGATGGAGATGGGCAATCCAAGTCAACAATGACTATCCATGAGGTATGGCTCGGCTGGAACACAAAATTGCACAAATTTTGGGAGGGAAAGTTCAAGTTGCAGGAAGGCAAGGTAAGAAGGATCTGCATAGTTTCTGGAATGAGCGGGCAACAGGGGCTGGAATGCCAAATTTTTGCAATTCTCCAGAGGAACAGGCCGGGCTGCAAGAAGGGTCAGCAGGCAGAGATTGTGTAGTTTTTGGGAGGAACTGCCGACAGTGTAACGAAAAGTGCATACAGATGGATGAGTCGGTAGCTATGATTACAAAGTACCACTAAGGCCACCACAGTTGATCAGTTCTAGCTCCAAGAGTGGGGAATTCAAAGAGTTAAGGGGGGAAATGATGAGCAAAATGGTTGGGTAACTAAAGAGGAAAACCATGGTAGAGACGTGGCCTAATCAGAGGCAATCACAGGAAATCATATGGAGATATTTTTTCTCATCCATCATTCAGTTTTTCCATTTTATTATTTTGAAATTTATGTATTTTAAAGAAGGAATCAAATCTGTTGCAATGATTTAGGTAGCAAAACCTTCGCACGTTGAGACAACTAGTCTATTAGACAACTGAAGCATGGTTGGGATATTTTGTAACTATTTTTCAAGCTTCCCCTCTCCTTATAAAAAGGGGGAAGAAACTCTTTACAAAGGTTCCAAAATCCTACAATTATAGAGACCCAAATTTTGTCTTTTGCAAGTTCTGAGCTCTGTATGCAGAGAAATTGGTTCCACTTTTGGTTCAACTTTTCTTGTTCATGAGGTGTTCGGGGTTACACAAATGTAAATTATGATGCATTGGTGATTTGGACTCTGTCTTCAAAGATTAATGAGACAATTTTGTTGATTCCAATCGGAGCAATGCGCAATATGTTTTCCCATTTGTATATCATTTTGTGTATGTTTTTCTTCCTCTGAAATTATGTAATGAAGTTGTCGGTTTCACTCTCATTTATGGTTGTATGTATGTCAGTCAGTGGCAAACAAAACCTATGTAAATGAAAAATTTACTTGTGTTATTTTATAGCTTGCAGTACCTATGTAAACACAAATTTACTTATGCTAATTGGTGACAAGATGTGTCCATGAGGTATAGGGCTAGAGACCTTAATTTGTGCTCCACTATTTTTGCATCTACACCTCCTCATTCTTCCATACTTCTGTTGGAACTTGTTGCTTAGAATTTTTTGTTATATCCAACCCTCTGCATCGATTTCCATCCTTTCCTTCCTCCCATTCATTTATACTACAACAACAATATTAAGCTACATATTATTGTGTGTCGGCCACTAGAACCAGAACATTCCTCCATGAGATGAGCCATATCTACCTATATGTATAATCTATGTGTCTATTTTGGTGAAGGGCTATTGAACCAAGCTCTAAATTATCTTATTTCAAATTTTGTGACATATGGAGTGCAACAAAAATCCCTAAGATAGTCTTCAAAAGCACTCCTCTAGGGTGCCCTAGGCACTGACCCTTTCCTTCAACCCGGGGGTTGTCTCTAGGAGGCTTCTACATATTCTGAAGCATTTCGTGACAAGACATAGGAAAAGCTACAACATCATCCAACTTATTTATGCCACCCTTCTCCTTTCCCATCAAGTAGTGTTTCCACTTCTTCATAACTTGAACTAGACCATAGAGCTCCATATCATAGGTAAAGTAGTTGAGAAATTTCCCATGAAATACTTTAGAAAGGTAGCATACATGCCTTCCTTCCTACATCAAGACTACTCCCTTAGCATCCCTGCTTACATCTATCTCCATTTTAAAGGGTTACTTCAAGATTAGTAATTCCTAAACCGATGCTTAATTAATATTTTTCTTTAAACCCTCAAAGGCCCTCTATTAACCGTTTCCCTGCTCGAAACTATTTCCACTTACTATTGTGGAGTGGAGTGCTATTACTACTATTGAAAACGAGGCTATGAATTTCCTCATGTACTTTCGATACCCCAATGAAAATCCTGACCTTAGAAACATTAGTAGGAACCAACCACTTCATTATGGGCTCCATATTGGCAAGATCTATCTTTAGGTCTCCTCCACCTATCACATACCATAGATACCACAAAGAATGCTATGCAAACTCACACGCTTTTAGATTTTCTAGTAGCCAATTATTCTTTAATTTATCTAGCTCCTACTTCAAATGTGAGATATGCTCCTCCAAGGTAACACTATATACCAATAAATCATCCAAATACGAAATAAAAAATGAATCTATAAAAGGGTGTGGTATGTCATTCATTAACCTTATGAATGTAGCTAGTGCATTACGTAGGCCAAATAACATGACTAACTCATGCAAACCTTTCCTGTTTTAACTAACAATACTAATTCACCCATACCATCACCTAAATTGATACCATGTTAACAATAAGCTTACAACAAAAAGAACTTCTAGATTTTTCTGTAAAGTAATGCCAAGCACTAATCATAGAGCTTTAAAGAATCGTAACCATGGGAACATAGAGATTTAACGAATCGTAACCGTGGGAACATAAAGATTTAACGAATCACAACCATGGGAACATAAAGATTTAACGAATCGTAACCATGGGAACACCAAGAAAAGTGAAAATGTGCCCAAGGTGCACAGTTAAACTTACCATAGAACTCAAAACAAATTTTCCAGCCACTCTGCTTTCAAAAAAATTGGGTCACTATTAGAATCAAGTAGTTGTCACTCCATTGTTGAGATTGCTAGTTAATTTGAAACTGACCAAAACAAGAAGAACCATACTCCTTGGCTGCATATGCATAAAAAATGTTCACAAGTACTCTAACTCCATAGTTTACTGACTCTCAAGAATATTTATTCATTCTTAGACCTACAGCTAAACAACGAAAACAATCTCAAGACCTACAACTAGATAATAAAAACACACTCACAACTAGATAATAAAAGCACACTCAACCACACTTTAAGTTAATAAACATTCAAAAACTAAAATATATCAGTAATTGCACAATTTTAAATTAATGATTGCTTATCTCCATTTAGTGGATCGCCTTTATTATTGTTTCTCTGCAAGGACGAAGAATTATTCAATTTTGTTGGTAGTGGGAACATGAAGTTGGTTGTGTCTTGTCCATTACTTCCATAGTTGTACACATTAAGTTAGCTGTTGTGAATACCAGAGGGCCATCAAAGTGTTGTGAATACTAGAGGGCCATCAAAGTGTGCAAGATTTCCTCCTAACTCTCCTCCTTTGACCCCAACAGATGGAGCAACAGTTCCCTTCTCTCTAGCAGCTTTTCTAGTAGATTTCTAACCCAAGAAACAGAAGAGGAGAACTAAACAAATTATCATCATCCAACGAAGGATGCCCCAATATTAATCAAAATGAGCCATATAGTTTTGTAGTTTTTTCCCTTTTTTCTTGTGAGATCACTTGAGATGTTGTTGGAGACCCACTTCGTGATAATAATTGATTACAGGGGGTTGTAATATCATATCCACTGGAGCTGAAAATCCAACTTTCTTTCACCCCATATATTAGGAAATGAGCCCTGGAGATTGTTATTATGGAGGTTTAGAAATGTCAAAGAAGGATACTGAGCCAGGGCTGCAGGAAATGGTCCAGTGAGATTGAGCATGTGTGCAAGAAATGATCTAGTGAGGTTGTTGAAGCTCAAGTTAACTCTATATATGTTGTTTCAACTTCCAATCCCAAGAGGAATAGGCCCACTCAATAAATTGTTACACGGATCCAGAGCTTGAGGGGTGGGAGAATTACAAATCCCTTGAGGAATGGTACCAAAGATCTTTTTGTTGAAGAGTGAAACACCCCTTAGGTTCTTCAGAACAACTAGGGAACTTGGCACTGCACCAACTGAGGAATTGTCATGCAGATTCAACTTTCTCAATGTCGTGAGTTGGCCCACTTGCTCAGTGATATGACCTCTGAGACCCCTCCATGGAATCTGTATAGAGATCATTTTTACCTTAACACAATTGATTCCAAGCCATCCTCGTGGATTTTTGCTTCATGGTTGTTGTCGTAACCCCTAGAAAAATTCTCCAGCTTTCTACTTCATAGCTCAAGGTAGCATGTATGCATGGATGGGTTTGAGCCCTCATTCTCATGTCAACCAAGACCTGTGAGACCTCCATCATAGCTACAAGCCCCGTGATACCTCTATCACATGTTGGTGCATTTAATACAACTCATAGACCAGACATGTATGGCTAGGGTTGTTCAAATATTAGAAGGAAATGGAGATGATGTGGATGATCCTCCCTTGCCCTTCAAGTCCTCCTTGGCTACACCCAAAATACCTGCTGCAATAGAAATGCCTCTGTTGTCCAACACTCAAGAATGTCCATCAATTGAAAGGTCAGATTGGGTTATTGAATTTTGTTTTTATATTTTTGCGAGTAAATCCTCTATGTCATGCAATGCATATCATATTCAATGCCTCAGTGACTCTAGTATGAATGTAAAGATCTAATCTTCCACCACATCTTGAACATCCCTTGATATTGTTTTTTCCCTTCAAAATTAACGGAACATATATGTAGTTGATAGTAAAGAAAGCTCCACAACGGTGTATATTTCCTTACAAATGATGACATGGGGATGTTATGGGAAGCGACTACAAAATAGTTATTGTATTTATTGTAAAGAAGGGGTAATTGTATTTGTTAATGGTAACCATCTGTTAGTCTACGCCTTTCCTTTTCTCATGTATTTCCACATTTTTGAACCACGGTTGAAACCAATTGCTCCGAGCCCACTGCATGCCAAGCTCAAGACGAAAAGTGTTTGAAGCGGAAAACAAATATACATGTGGTGCTCTATCTCGCTGGATCTCCTTGCATGAAAAAAGCATCGTGGAAGAGCAGGAAGTGGAGTGCTTATCGTGTTATTCCACACATGTCGCTCTCACATTGGATGAAGAACACAACGCAATGTGGAAGATAAATAGGTGATAAGTGTTTACTGTTTTACAAAGCAGCCTTTTTGAGACGCCCAATCTATTTTCGTGATATACTTAATATATATATACCACAGTTCGGAGCAAAATAAGCCATTAGAACGATTTTGTCATTAAAATCAACGTGCCAAATTATTGGCTTTTACTATACTCAATTTATACTAAACATTTTTCACTTTCAATGCTTAAATCCTTAAAATAAAAAACATGTGAGTTTGAACTGAATATTAAAATTTTATATTTCAGGTATTTATGTGCAGTTATATATAATTGTAAAAGTAAAAGTAGAAAGGGTGAATATTTAATTAAATTTATATTTATTTATTATAATTTTTTAAAATAAAACAAAATGGTATACAAGTTTAAATCTAAATATTTTTAAATATATGATTTTTTTTTTAAGTTATAATGATAATTAGTCTTGGAGATTGGTTTATTGGAAAATATTATTTTGGTTGAAATTGTCATTGTCATTTAGTATTGATTAAAAGATTCTTGATGGCTGAGAGTTTATGTTCTTTATATTAAAAAAACAAATTAATAACTCTATATTTAGAGGTATTTGGTAGTAATGAAAGTCTACTTTCTTATAGATAACCAGCTAATTATTTTAAGTGTTGTAGTTTTTCCTGAATAATGTTGATAATTTACCTTGTATTAGTGAGTTACTATATATTTTGCCACATTCAAAAAAAAAAAAACATAAAATCCTATAATATATATCTAAGTAGAAAAAAATTAAAGCAAAACATTTATATAGACTTACCTTTGTACCTCTGGGTGCAAATGGTAGCTATTATAAGTTACAACACTACCGAATAAAAGAGTTTTTTAAAATTTTACTTCTCGTGAAACATCAGAGGTGTAACGTTGTATGGGTGAATTATTACCGCGCATCTCCATCTCAGTAAAGTCATCAACGATGTCCCAACACATTACTTTCATGTTTGTGCCCCACCCACCAAATCCTCCCTAAAAAATCCCTCAACATCTCCAACACAACTTTCTTCTCTATAAATATGTACTCAAGTACAAAAGCACACAAGTACTCACACGCTTTGAGAGTCCTTTGTAATCGAGAAGGGAGAAATGGAGCTTCTCAAGTTATCGCTTTCGTGCATCGTTGCCTCTCTCAAATTAATGCTTCTCTGCGTTATGGCTACCTCTCTGCCTGCAACAATGTAACTCAAAAGGCTTTAGGTTCATAACACTTTGTTTGAGGAATTTTATAGATATTTCACCTTTTGAGGTATTTGGCGGCAAAGACATATTTCACCTTCTGACTCTAGTAGTGAGTTGGGGCACTGGTGCATCCTTAGTGCTACTCCATCTAACTGAATATTCCCTCATGAGAAAATCATGCATGTCAGTTCAGAGAAAGACCTAGTTGAGACATGAGTGCAGGGACAATGTACTGTCAGTTGTATAATGATCCAAGTTGTACATATCATGCATGTAATAAGAAGAGGGCCTAGATTTGGATTGCACAGTTATGGAAGAACAAATTCCCAATTAAATATGGGTTATTCCCCACATAAATAGCACAAGGAAATAAGGTCTCAGCAGGAAGTAAAATTTGGTTAAGTGTTGGTCAGCGTGGGCTTTTGAAGTAGAGATTTGATCATACTTGGGCGGAATTGTTCTTGTGAGAATAAACTTTGTATTATCACTTAGATTTATGATTAATGCAATAGATAGTCAGGGTTTTGAGCAGTGGCTTTCCCATAGAAGAAATTGTGTTACGTGTCTTTGCTTATCTTCCTCCTGTCGATTATTATTTTCATCAATTCTTGGTTTCTATTGTTTAAAGAGTAGATTAAATTCTTGTCTTGTGTTTTAGTGCATTACATGAGCTGTGAATCTACAGGAAAACCTACATGGAATCATATCTGAAGACAGTATACCAAAGAATATTTTGAAGTTTTGAGCTTTGGGTTACAAGTGAAATTCGAATTTGCAATACATACTTCAGGATTGCTAGATGGCATTCTACGGTTTGTGGCTGGAGTATGCCTTGGAAGGTAGCTCTAATTATATAGCTTGGAAGGAAAGAATAGAGGCTGTGATGGAGGATGGCTTGAAGGAATTCGTTGATTGAGACATTCCTAAGCCATTAATATTGGATGCACAGAATTCGGCCAAATGGAAGAAATGTGTGGCAAAGGCGAGGTAGATAATCCTTGAGGGAGTTTGAGACCACATTGTCTCGAGTCTCCATTAGAGGGAAACTATGTATTGTATGTGGAAAGCATTAATGGACCTATTCCAAAACAACAGTGACAATAGGAAGTTGGTACTAAAAAACAAACTTTGAAAAATCAAGATGGAGAAAGGAAAGATAATTCCAAAATACTTGACCACGTTCACTCATTATCATGATGATCTTGGAAGTGTTGGAATAACAGTTTCCAAGGATGATATGGTGAGCCTAGATCTCCTAGGCCTTCCCAAGTGTTGGAATAGCTATTAGGAATCTATTAATGGGAGGGAGAAGCTGCCAGATTGGGAATGACTGTGGTCGGATTTGATGTAGTAGGAGATTAGAAGGAACACCAGAGATGGTTCCTCATCAAAGATTGATGATGAGGAAAATTGTGCCTTAGTGAGTAAGGCAAGGAAAGGTAAAGGGAAGGCATCCCATTCCAAATCAGATTATTTCTGTGGAGGTAAGAAGAAAGACATGACGAACGTTAAGTGCTTTCATCATCACGAGCTAGGCCATTTTGCTACAAATTTTCCACTCAAGAAGTCCAAGAAGAAGTCCTCAAGAGGAGTGACAGGTGAGGCTTTGGCCTCTCAATTCAAATTGGAATTTACTCTCATTGCATGCATGGTGTCATCAATGGTGTGTAGTGTATGATACCTTGACAATGGAGCTTCATTCCACCTGACTGGTGATAAGGAGTTTTTCAGTGACCTAGATGAGAAAGATCTCTAGATTCATATCGAGATGGGTGATGATGGGAGGTATAGTGCTACTCGATTGGGCACTGTTACTTTTCAGAGCGAGCAAGGTGATCCTCTCACCTTGAAGTATGTTATGTATGTTCTTGGGTTGAAGAAGAGATTAATATCGATCACCATGATTGAGGATAGAGGCCATGATGTGATTTTCTCAAAATGAAAGGCATTGCTTCAACACATAGCCACGGGTCAAGTAAAGAAGATAGGGATCAAGTTAAGAATCTCTATAAGCTGGAGGTAGAGGATTGTGCTTCTTTGAGCACGAAAGTAGAGAAGGTGCATAGCCGAGACGTTGGCAAGTTGTGGCACAGGTGATTGGGGCACTTGCATCATGGGGCTTTGAAAATCATGCATCATATCTCTATTGGTATTCCCAAAGGTACGCTAGAGCAATTTGATACATGCAAGGGGTGTACCTTGGGAAAACACACCAAGGCTTCCTTTCATGATAGAGAGAGTCATGCAGAGGTGATTCTAGAGCGAGTTCATTTAGATGTGTGTGGGCCATTATCAACAACATGCACGACCAAACACAGGTATTCTGTTATATTTGTTGATGACTTTTCTCGTAAATGATGGATATTTTTCATGCAGAAGACGGATCAAACTTTCACAAAGTTTTGTGAGTTTAAAGAATTGGTAGAGAAAGAGTCTTGAAATAAGGTTAAATCCCTGGGGAGTGATAAAAGTGGTGAGTATGTCTCAAATGAGTTTAATAACTTCTTTGCAGCAGAAGGGATTAAACGGGAGTTGGCGACACCCCATAACCCACAAAAAAACGGGGTGGCCGAGAGGAAGAACAGAAGAATTGTAGGGGAAACACAGGTAATGTTGCATGATCAGGGCACACCACTATACTTGTGGGTTGAGGCATGCAACACAACGGTTTATGTGTAGAATCGTAGCCCACATTAGATTCTTGGGATGAAGACACCAGAGGAGGCTTATTTCAGTAAGAGGTCAGATGTTGGTCACTTCAGGAATTTTGAGTCATCGATCTATTTCCATGTGAGAAAATATGCACAGAAGAAGCTTGAGCTGACAACAGAGTTGGGGATATTTGTGGGGTACACTGATACACCTCACAACTATCGGGTGTACTTGCCGACCAGTAGGATGACAGTGGTTCGCAGGGATGTCAGATTCGATGAGGAGAAGGCCATGTGAGTTTCCCTTGAGAGGGAGCTTGAGCTACATGTGGTTGAGGAGTCTTATATTGATGTGGAGAAGCCACGTGCAGAGGATCCAAGAGTGGAGGCAACCACTCAGGTATAGTCTTCCAGAGATGGGAGAAAGTGCACTAGAGAGGTTGCCAAGTTATTGCATGATGCACAAGAGAATGTGGGAGCACCCACATCTCAGTGTAGGTAGAGAAGGCCATATGAGAGTTACACTAGATACATGGCTCTTATGAGCAGATGTGTTGAGATAGAGACATCTTCCTTTGTGGAGGTAGTGTAGCAACCTGTTTGGGCTGATGCCATGGTGGAGGAGTATGAATCCATTAAAATTTTTTGGTATGTGGTCCTGAGACTAGAGGACAAGTTAGTGGTGAGCTCCGGATGGCTTTACAAGGTAAAGCAAGCTACAAATGGTAGTGTGGAGAAGCATAAAGCCAGGTTTGTAGCTCGTGGATTTTCACGGGTAGAGGGGATTGACTATGATGAGACCTTTGCTCCTGTTGCAAGGTACTCATCGATAAGATCTATATTGACATTATTAGTGTAGATGGGTTGGAAGATACATCAAATGGATGTAAATAAAACCTTCCTTAATGGAATGATTGAGGAAGAGGTGTACATAGAGCAGCCTAAGGATTTTGAGACCTTCGACCGTGAGTCGCATGTGTGTCAGCTCAAGAGGGAATTGTATGGGTTGAAGCAAGCACCCCGTGATTAGTACACTAGGATCGACAGCTACTTCACCGGTCGGGCTTCACCAAGAGTGAAGCAGATGTGAACCTATACCACATAGTGGTGAAAGGTAAATTTTTTATCATTTTGTTGTATGTCGACGATTTGATTTTGACACGTGATGATCAGTTGATCAAGTCTTTCAAGGAGGACCTTGAAAGAGAGTTTGAGATGAAGGACATGGGGCTCATGCATTACTTTCTGGGCATAGAAGTATGGAAGTCTGATGGGGAATTATTTGTCTTAGGGCAAGTATGTCAATGAGATACTAGGGAGGTTCCACATGGAGAGAAGAAAACCTATGTAGACTCCTCTATCAGGTAACTAGAGGAAGGAGGATGCTACTTCAAGGGAAGTAGTGGAAGTTGTTGTTTACAGGAAGCTTGTGGGTTCACTCATGTATTTGGTGAACACATGAACGGATATGTGCTATGCATTTAACCAGCTTAGTCAAGAAATGGTTAGGTCTACCAAGCTATATTGGAAAGCGAAGAAGCATGTGTTGAGATACTTCAAGGTCACTACTCAGTATGGATTGTGGTACATATAGATAGAGGGAGTGAAGCTTCAAGGCTTCGCTGATGCAGATCGGGAAAGGAGTCCATCTGACATGAAGAGCACATTAGGAGGGATATTCAGTATTGGTTCAGCAATAGTTTCTTGGTACATCAGGAAACAGAGATCGGTTGCACTTAGTTCGGTAGACACAGAGTACATGGCTACAAGTTAGGTAGCATGTGAGGCCATCTGGATGAGGAAGATTCTAGTTGGTTTTCTTGGTCAACAGATGGATCCAACTATGATTTACTACGATAATCAGAGTTGTATTCAACTCTTTGAAAATCCAGTTTTTCATGATCTGTCCAAGCATATTGATATTTGATATCATCATCTCAGAGATTGTGTATTGAGGCAGATTATGTTGTTGGAGTATGTTCCCACGGAGGAGCAAGACACTGACATTTTGACAAAGGAATTGTCGATATGTAAAATTGAGCTTCACAGAGACAGGATCGAGGTAGCTGATAATCCTTTTCTTACTGAGAGGGAGTGTTGAGAAATGGAAACAATAAATTCCAGTTTAATTTGTTCTTGAATTAAACTGTGAATTAAAATCGAATTATATTCTCATAGAACCTTGTAAATAGTTAATTAAGTTTAAATGACTTAATTAGCTTAGGAATTTCAAGTTGGAAGTATTTATGTAGTCATGTATATTTTCTCCCTAAATTTTAGGGGTCCAGGATGAGTTTATTTGAGTTGTAACTAGATAACTCAGTTTAACTGAGTTATGGTAAGGTAAACTAGTTCTAACTGTTGGAGGAACTAGTAGAGGTCTAGTAGTGAGTTGGTGCATTGATGCATCCTCAGTGCTAATCCAACTAATTGAATATTCTCTCATGTGAAACTCATGCATGTTACTTCATAGAAAGTCCCAGTTGAGACTAGAGTGCATGGACAATGTAGTATCAATTGTAGAATTATCTGAGTTGTACAAATCATGCATGCAATTAGAAGAGGACCTAGATTTGGATTGTGTAGTTATGGAAGAAGTAATTCCCAATTAAATATGGGTTATTCCTCACAGGAATTGCGCAAGGAAACAAGGGCTCAACAGGTAGCAGAAATTGGCTAAGTGTTGGTCGGTGCGGGTTTGTGAAGCAGAGATTTGACCATACTTGTGCCGAACTTTTCTTGTGAGAACAAGCTTTGTATTATCACTCAGATTTCTAATTAATGCAATAAATAGTCGGGGTTTTGATAAGTGGCTTTCCCTAGAGAAATTTTTTTATTATGTGTCTTTGATTATCTTCCTCTTGTCGATTATTGTTTTCATTGATTCTTGGTTTCCGCTATTTAAATAGTATAATAGATTCTTGTCTTGTGTTTTAGTACATTATATGAGCTGTGAATCTACAAGAAAACCTACATATTATTCATGATTGTACAATATTACTTGATTGTAATTATCTAGTTGTGATGATGCATTTTGTATAAGGGCTCTCACTTATTCTTTTGTAATCTAAAATTAAATTTTACATGAATTATTTCACTTTAGTGAATTAATCAATTACACCTTCTCCATAATATTCAAACCCTTTTTCTCTTTGGTTTTAACTCTATTATCCAATTGGATAAAAACTAATTTTGAAAATCCACCCTTCCTTTATTTATAAAGAGTATAATAAATTTCTTTTTGGTGTTTCCTTCCTTATGCTGACAAAGAATTGGCTTAAATTTAAATGATGAGTATAATAAATTTCTTTTTGGTGTTTCCTTCCTTATGCTGACAAAGAATTGGCTTAAATTTAAATGATGAATTGTTTTGATGATCACAATTTGGACAACCTTTTTAAGTGCCCCTAAGGTTTAGCTCCATTCAAAGAATTGGATATATTTTAACTCAAGTCTACGAAAATCTACGAGGTAAAAAGAATTAAATAATCTTATTGATTGTGATTGACCTGGAGGTGTTTACTTTGGTGGTATATATAAATTCCAAACGGGTATGTGATTAGATAAATGGCATAGACCAAAACATTCATCTCATTCTCTCCCATATTGTGAACGAAGAAAAGGCCTTTCTATCTTGGTTTCATACTTTATCTTCATCCATGTCTAAAGGGAACATAATTCAATTACATACATGCTTTCTAAAAAGGCTTGTGATTTTGTAGAAGGTAATTTTGAACTTCTCAATCTTCATGAACACAAAAACAAGTTTAGGAGTATATTTCTAATTCATAGCTTATTTGGATGATTATACATAGAACATGCATCTATGCTTAGTCCTCAATCATAATGTTTTCTTTGATTTGCCTTGGTATCTTTTGGACAATATAATCACCCTTGTAAACGGAGTTTAGCTAGACAATAAAACAATCTTGCTTGGCTTGTCTTCTATTATATTCTAAAGATATAAATAATTATGCATGTAGTTTTTTGAATCGAACCCAAGAGCTTGATAATGATAATCCAAACTCGTATATCATTTCAAGTATAACTTTTAAGCATACTGAAATAAAATTATATACATATATTTATTTATGAAAAAAATAATAAAAAGTGAAACATAAAATTATATAAAGTTATATTAAATTAAATCTCATTTGTCCAGGAGTTTAGGTTACCCATCTGTCACATGTTGGTTTCTTTGATATTAAGTAATTTTAAAATATTATAGTGAATAAAAATACTTGGTAATGTACTTCTTTTTCTTATTATAATATTAAATTTATATTAACATTAAAATTTATATAATTTGTGTTAAATCTATTAACGTTTTAATAAAATTTATCATTGAGATATAATTTAATGTGTAGAATTAGTTTAAATCATTGTGATAACATATAAGTGTGACATGTGTTGCTGCGTAGACACTGTGAAGGAAGGTGTATAAGTAGAAGAAAGAAAGAAAGAAATGATTTTAATGTTCATGAGGTTAAAGATAGTTTATGGGACATATTGCTTCTCCATATAGTTCTTGTATTCAGCCCTTTTTGTGTGAAGCCTCACAATAAATGTTCACAACTTCTCAACAAATCCCTCATTGAATATATTATCCCGAGAGCTAGTTGCTAGAATAACTACATAACTTCTCTGTTGTCTTTGAATGACTCACAGTCTAAAATGAAATGCTTTTTTGTTTCCACTTTTCCGGAAGAGAAAAAAATACACTCTTTCCTTCCATACTTCTTTTGGTCTTTTCCAGTGCCCTGTTTCATAATGGAGTTGATGAGAATTAGTCCTTAACTCTGCAATACGAAATTTAGCTTTCCAAGAAATATTAGCCCATGTCTACGTTTTTTGTTGATGATTATGACTGGGATTAAACTCTTCAATATAGTACTTTTTCTTTCTCCCCAGCTCCTTATCCCATGTCAGTGTCTGGAACTTATGAGATTAAACTCTTCAATATAGTACTTTTTCTTTCTCCCTAGCTCCTTATCCCAAGTACACTTGCAGAACTTATCCATAACAAAAGATTTTATCTCTTCACTATTTATGGGACACAAGTTCAAGAAAATACCCCATTTACTAAACCATTTGTTATTTTTCCGCATCGAAGCCTTTTTTCTTTTAGACAATATGTCATAAAGAGAACCTTAGGCCATCTTCCCTCTTCCATTTGCTCAATTTTTTTTAAATACCTTATGACTTGCACCATAACAATTGCTTCAACAGCAATAGCCCTTGTTTCACTTAGCAGGATAGCATAAGGAACTACACTTTTAATTTTTAATTTGTTTGTAATCAAACGCTTCTGAATTTTTTCAAGTTAAATTTTAAAGAAAAGACATCACCTATTATGAGGGGTGGAATTTTTAATTAAAATTATATTATTGAAGAAAATAAAAATTGTATTTATTATTATTATTTTTATTTTTAAGTGTTTTTATTATAGTTTATTAATATTTGTAAGTTTTTTTATATTATTTGATTTTATTAAAATAAATTTATATCTTTAATATAAGTAGTGGAAATAAGCATATCTTAATTTTAAAAAATAATTAATAAAAATATTTTCATATTTTTTTATTAGACTTATTAATGTGAGTTTTTCATATTAACATAATTTTATTAGAGTGGATGTGTTGAATTGATATAAGTAAAGGGAAATAAGTGTATTGATTTGACATAGATAAAGTATAGGAATAAGAAATTTAGGGGAATTTTTTTTTAATAAAAAGAAAACTAATTTTTTTTAAGACTTTAATATTTGTATCAAACTTTATCAATGCTTGTGAGGGACTCATATTTATTTCATTCTTATGAACTCATTTTTACTTGACTCTATTGAAAATAAACTACTTGACATAAGTGGAGGACAATAAATATATTAACTTAATATATGTGGAACATAGGGAAAGAAATTTATGAGAAATTTCTACAACAAAGTGAAAATTGCATTTTTTTCCAACTTTAATATTTTTATTAGACTATATTGATTCTTGTAAGTTACTCATATAGACTTGACTTATTAGAATGGAGAAAGGGCGAGAGTTGCTCATATTAACTTATTAAAATGAGTGTATTGAATTGACGTAAGTGGAGGGAAATAAGTGTATCGGTTTGACATAAATAAAGCATACGGGCAACAAATTTGGAGGAAATTTCTTCAAAGGGAAAATTGGATTATTTTGGGAATGTAAGGTTTTTATTAGACTTTATCAATTCTTATGCGTCTTATATTGACTTGAGTTTATTGAAATGAATGTATTGACTAGACATGAATGGAGGAAAATAAATATATTAACTTGACATAGGTGGAGGAATATAAATATATTAACTTGACATAAGTGGAGGAAAATAAATATATTAACTTGATTTAAGTGGAGCATATAAACAAAAAAATTTGAGTGAAATATTTTCAACAAAGTGAAATTGTATTTTTATCCAACTTTAATGTTTTTATTAGACTTTATCAGTGCTCGTGAGGGACTCATATTGGCTTAATTTTATTCAAATGAGTGTATTGACCTGACATAAGTGGAGGAAATTAAATATATTAACTTGACATAAGTAGAGTAAAATAAATATATTGACATAAGTGGAGGAAAATAAATCTATTAACTTGACATAAGTGGATCTTAGAGACCAAAATATTTGAGAGAAATTTTTTCAACAAAGTGAAAAGTGTATTTTTCTCGGACTTTAATTTTTTTATTAGATTTTATCAAAGCATGTGAGGGATTCATATTGACTTAATTTATTCAAATCACGATATTGACTTGACATTAGTGGAGGAAATTAAATATATGAACTAGACATAAGTGGGGGAAAATAAATATATTAACTTGACATACGTGGAGCATAGGGACCCAAAAAGATTGGGAGAAATTGTATTTTTCTCCAACTTTAATGTTTTTATTAGACTATATCAATGCTTGTGAATTACTCATAATGACTTGACTTTATTAGAAGGGAAAAGGAGAGAGATTGCTCATATTAACTTAAATTTATTAAATGAATTCATTGAATTGATATAAGTGGAGGGAAATAAGTGTATTGATTTAACATAATTAAAGCATAAGAATCAAATTTCCTCAAAAAAAGAAAATTGGATTTTTTATTAGACTTTGTAAATACTTATGAGGATTCATACTAACTTACCTTTATTGAAATGAATGTATTAACTAAATTGGTGAAAATAATATATATATATATATATTAAAAATTTATCATAAAAATAAATATTAGAGATTCCATTTTTAAGTAAATTGTTATTATTTTTAAATATTAAGTTTAATTAAGTTATATTAAAGATCAAATATTTTAAATGTTAAATTTAATTAAGTTATATTAAATATAAAATATTACGCATTTCGTAATAATATTTTTTTATTAATTTGATATTAAGAAATAAAGATATCATTAATGGATGCCCATGAGAAAAGGGACCTCCATGCTCTCTTGTCCTTACGAAACTCCATCACATCCGATCCATATGGTGTGCTCTCCAGCTGGACGACACACAACTCGCAGGACATATGGTCTTGGTATGGCATTCGTTGTGGGAAAAACAACAGAAGAATTTCATATGGCATTGGTAATTTCCCACTCGTACCTACCACGTCGAAGGTACCCTTTCTGTGTCTCTCGGCAATCTGTCTATCGGAAATGTTTCTGGTCATTATTTATGGGAAGAATTCCTCCCGAGATTAGCCACCTTAAATTGTTTCAAGTACTTGACCTCAGTTGGAATGCACTCAATGGGTCTATTCCAATCGAATTGGACCTACTGCACAAAATTTGTGCCCTCAATATTTCTAAAAATTATGGAATGGAAGGAGGAATTCCACACGAGATTGGCCAGCTTAAAGCTTTGTGAATACTTGACCTGAGGAATCAGATCAATGGTTGTATTCCAGTTGAGTTTGGCCAACTTAAGGCTTTGTGAGTACTTTACCTGGGCAGTAATTCAATGGAGTGTTTTATTCCAATTGAGGTGGGGTAGCTTAGTTCATATTAGTACTTGACCTAAACGACAATTTGATGAAGGGTCCTATTCCAGTTCAGTTGGGCAGCTTAAAGATTTGCAAGTTAATAATCCAGTTGAGTTGGGCCAACTTAAAGCTTTGTGAGTGCTTGACCTCAGTGAAAATGCATTCAATGGTTCTATTCCAGTCGACTTGGTCCTGCTGCAGAAACTAGAACAACTACTTCTGGAATACAATGAATTTTCAGGCAGTATACCCCATCAATTAGGTAATTTGACGAAACTTAAACAACTATCAATTTCTGGCTTGAATATTTCTAGTTCTATTCCTCCTAGAATATTCAGGCTTCCTCTCTATTATCTATCTCTTACTCTTAACCTCACAACAAGCCTACCTAAAGCCATTGGCAACTTGACCACACTAACCTACTTAGCACTTTACGAAAGTGGACTCACTCACATCCCGGTAGAAATTTCCAGTTTGACCAAATTGACCTTCTTATCTCTCTATAGTAATGAACTCACTCACATCCCTAAACGTATTGCCAAGTTGACCAAATTGACCTCCTTAGCTATCGATTTCAATAGGCTCACTAGCAATATACCTAAAGGTATTCTCAACTTGACTCAATTAGGAATGTTAGATCTTTCTTCAAACATGATTAGTGGTGCAATTCCTATAGCTCTTACCAACTTGAGTCAATTGGGTTACCTAGATCTTAGTAACAATATATTAAGTGGTAATATTCCTATAACTATTAATAATTTGGCTCAACTAGATCTTTGTAATAATATACTCAATGGTAGCATTCTTGAAACCATTACCAATTTAAGGAACCTTCAATACCTTTTTTCTCGAGTAACAATTTGACAGGGACAATTCCAAGAGCTGTAGGAAAACTTCATTTGTTGGAATACTTCATGTTGCATTCAAATAAGTTAATTGGACATATTCCATATAGCATAGGCCATTTAAACTCTCTCTCTACACTAACCATATATAATAACAATATCTTAGGGAGTATACTTGAGAGTATTAATGGTTTGATTTCATTAGACACATTAGATTTATCAGAAAACAACTTAGAGGGAACAATTCCTAATAGCATTGGCAATTGTACTTATATGACAATATTCTCTGCTCACTCTAATAACTTCTCTGGGACATTTCAAGCGCCTTTCGCCAATTCTAGGTACCTTAAAGTCCTGGATTTAAGGAAAAATAGATTGATGGGGGAGCTTCCTCAGTGGTTTACATCTTTTCAGCATTTGGAAGCTTTATCCTTGGTTATAATAATTTGCATGGTTGTATTCCTCAACACATCACAAATCTTACCAAGCTACATGTGTTTTATTTATCAAACAACAAATTCATTGGAAGTATACCAACACATCTCGAGAGGCTCTCTGGATTTGAAAATGTGTCAAATAATAATGAACTAGACTTGGAAATTATTATTGACATGAAAGGAATTAAGTACAATATGTCATATCTATTGACTACAAACACTATATTAGATTTGTCTTGTAATAATATTACAAGAGAAATCCCTATAAGCATAGGAAACATGAGTATCTTACGACTATTGAATTTATCTAGAAACCAATTGGAAGGACAAATCCCTGCATCTCTTAGTGAGATACCTTATTTGGAGCCATTGGACTTGTCAAAAACTAATTTGAGTGGACTTATTCCTGAAGTTCTCTCTAAGTTATCAATGTTGGCTTCTTTGAATGTTTCATATAACAACCTTTGTGCCCCAATTCTGACAGGGACACAATTTTCCACTTTCAATGTAACATCTTTTGACAAGAATGAATGCTTATGTGAGCTTCCTCTACCAACATGCAAACAAAATGATAAGCCAAAGAGAACAACTGTAGGAGGCAATAACAATAGTAGTGATGTTAAAATGGGATTCTTGAGCTATGCCAATGAAAAAGTGTCCTTGTTAGCATTTTCATTGGGATCAGGGATTGGATTTGGTGGACTTGTTGTTATGTTCATCATTTGGGACAAAGCAAGATTTCCGATAATGGGCATGTCCTCCAACACAAGAAAGTCATTTTATGGAGTTTACAAATTCCCAAAATAGGTCACAAGGTTTTATCCATATAGCTCAATGTATTATTGTATGTCTTATTATTTTTTTAAGATTTCCTTTTCATAAAGACGTGAATACTTTTTTAAACATTTTTCATTATCAACATGACTACACATTTTTGTAATCATCTTGTATTTTTTTATAAAATGTGAAACCTTTTAAATTTTTATTTTTTTATTTTTTATTTTTTGTATTTTGTATTTATTTTATTTTTTATTTTTTATATATAAAACATTAAAAATTAAAATCGAGCAAACACACTAAGAGTGATAATATTGATGTTTTATAATATATTTAATTAAAACTAACCAAACATGTATGTGCGTTTTTTTATTTATTATAGTCCACATTGTTTTTTTATTTAAAAAACATTTCATTTTTATTTTGAAGGAGACACATGTCAACTCCATGTTGAGCACACACAAAATCACACATTGCCTTCATACTTGGCTATAGAATGTGCCTCTTATAACAATAAAAAAATGCAAATATATTATAAAACATCAATATTCTCACTCTTTGTGTGTTTTCTCGATTCATTGTTTGTTGATATTACAACCCAATATGAAGAGATAAAGCTGCCATAAAAATACTTTATTCTTACTCTTAGCCATAAGTAATCAAGAAAAATAATTTCATTGTTGATATTACAACCATGTATGGAAGAGTCAAAGGCGTGATAAAAATATTTCACTCTCTCTCAACCATAATAATCAGGCTGCATAATTTTAGGAATAGTCTTTAAGTGTCACTTTTGAGAGTTTTGAATGATTTATGGGGCAAAAACATTTATGATCAAATCTTGATTTGTGTTGTTTAAATCGGTTTTTTGACTGCATATACAGATTCAACACCCTCGCACTTCAAGTGTGAAGAGTTCACAGGTCAAACTTGTGATTTCAATGAATCCCTGTCAAATTCTAGACAAATTAGATTGGAAATAAACCAGAAAACTTTTCAAAAAGTAGCACTTAAAACTAATCGCATAATTTTATAGAGAAAGATAAACTAAATATCAACTTATTTGATATTTAAGATTTCACTAACTTATTTGAACATCAACTTCTTATATGTATATATGAAGAAATAATAATAATAATAATAATAATAATAATAATAATAATAATCATCATCTTGATCATAATAAAATGTTTAAATGTTCAAAGAAAAAGAGTAATTGAAAAAAAAAAAAAAATCAATTTGTGTGATTTATTTAATTCTTAACATGATGTAATATATGGCATTTAAAAAATATTATTAATAAAAAAAATCAATATAAGTCATAAATAAAATATCTTATTGTGTAGAGTTAAGTAATATTGAAGAGTATTTAAAAAAATATTACTAAAAAAGAAAAAAAACATTTTAATGTGAACAATGAAATTAATAAATAAAATATTTCAATGTCACCTATGCATATATTATATACGGTTCAAATATAACTATGTGTGTATTACATAAAGCAATTAAAAAAAATATATAATTAAAACATTTCAAGCAGTCTCACCATTTTATATTCTAAACTTTTTTCAATTAAATTTTATAGGGCAATTTTCTTTAAAATCTAGCATAGGTTTGATGGAATTGTTGATATATGCTATGTAGTGTACGTAATCTAGGTGCCAAAGAAATTTTTCAAGGCTTTGTCCATTTATGCATTCAAAAATAAGTCTCCAAAAGGATAGAATCTTCTGAGTGCAAACTTTTTTCCCAAGTTTTACACCCTAAAATGGGTTTGCACCTCAAAAGATATTTGATCCCTCTTGGAGCTTGGTAGATCCATGGTTAAGATGGATATATATAGATTTAAGTAATAATGAAATACATATTCCATTGCACGCCAAAAAAATAAAAAGTCTATAAAACCATTATTCATGACATTGGTGCATATCCTGCTTCAGAATAGCAATACAAAAATATAAATTGAAAATTTTAAATTATTAAATATTATCTTTTCCAATTTTTTTGTAATTTATTGATATAACTTTTATAATTTATTAATTCTAATCAATAATAAAATTTGTTATAAATAATTAAAAATGTTCAAATTATATTTAAATAATTTAAATAAAGAATTTATATAAGAATAAATTTAAGGGTTTCCAAGGAGGAGTAGAGGAGATGATGACATGGTGTTATCTTAAAGAACTTTTTGGTGTAAAGGTCACCAATTCGAAACTATGTGGGAAAAAATACAACCATGCTAAGGATTGGTGTGGACCAAGCTATTTGTGAACCCCATGTGATTTTGATAACTTAGATGCCCCTGGGTTGTGGCTACTCAAGCCACAAATTAAGCATGTTAATCATCTCAAGGCTCACATGACCTACAAACAAAAAAAGGAATAAATTTAAGTATAATTAATGTTAAAAAATCGTATACATTTAAATGTATTATTATAACTTTTGTAATTACCAGCCTATATCCATCGTAACCCTGGATCTATCAAGCACCAAGAGGGATCAAATCTCTCGAGGTGCAAACATATTTTTTGAGTGCAAAACTTGAGGAAAGGTTTGCACCTTGAGATATTTGATCCCTCGTGGCGCTTGATATATCTGGGGTTAATATGGACCTAGGTTGGTTACTATATAGTATCTATATTTGTATTTGTGTGTCTCTTTGTTATTCCCTCTCTCTATCTCACTCACCAAGCATACACACTCTCTCTCCATATCTATATATTGTTGGCATTATGATTCAGGTTTGGCGCTATGGCACAGGTGTTGTACTTGATGGCAACTCACTCAAAAGGCAGATCTTTGTTCAGGCTCTCAAAATGATAGAAAATGAGATACCCGCAGGTGAGCCTAAGAAAATCTGCGGACCCGCAGGTACCCCGACCAAGAAGTGCGGACATACCCGCAGGTACTCTATTCAAAAGGTGCGGACCTCAATTTCACTCACTTCAATGCAGAGAAGCGCGTGCACGTGGGAATTCTTATGAATGATCCATGGTATTTAGTCTGGCATATATGATCCTATGGTTTTGGTCCGTGGTATAGCATCTAAATTATTTAACCCCGGTTTTGGGTCCCTTGTATCGGTTCTCTATGGTTTTGATCCTTGGTTTGAGTATGGGCTTGCCTATAAAAAGGAAAGGGGATCATTTGGCTAGACACTTTTTGAATATTGAATATATTAAGATCTGAAATTTTTGGTGATCGGTTTGATAACGCTAGATCTAAATCAAGGTGAATACTGTAAATTGTAAGGCAGATCTATCGTGATCTCATTAGTGCATGATCAGATCTGTGGATCTGTTAGTCTGTGGCACATTGGAGGACTGATAAATTGGCTCTATTTGGAGGTCCGCAGGCGATCCACAACGAAGGTGCGGAGGTACGCAGCGCAGCAGAAGGCGTTGGTGCGGAGGTACGCAGCGCATCAGAAGGCACAATGCGTAGGTACGCAGAGGAACAGAAGAACCAGGTGCGGAGGTACGCAGTCAGGCAGACAGTGTAGGTGCAGATCTTTGCAGAGGTACGCAGTGCAGCAGAAGGAGTAGGTGCGTAGGTACGCAGAGGAACAGAAGAACCAGGTGCGGAGGTACGAAGTCAGGCAGACAGTGCAGGTGCGGATCTTCGCAGAGGTACGCAGTGCAGCAGAAGGAGTAGGTGCGGAGGTACGCAGAGGAACAAAAGAACCATGTGCGGAGGTACGCAGTCAGGCAGACAGTGCAGGTGCGGATCTTCGCAGAGGTACGCAGTGCAGTAGAAGGAGTAGGTGCGGATGCACGCAGAGCAGAATAAGGATCAGGTGCGTATCTGCGTAGTTTAGACACAAAAGAGCTGCGGATATTCGCAGGTTTCTATTGGTGAAGTTGCGGACTTTTCTTGAAATATTTATTGGCTACCTTTTATCTATTGCTGAAGAGTTTTGGGTTTAGATTACTGGTATTGTTGTTCTGGTTATTGCATTATGAGAAGTTATTGGTTGATTCATTGGTTGATTGAAAAAGGAGATTGGTTGATTCACATGTACTTGATGATTATTTGATGTTCATGGATCCAGTCTGAAAATTAATGAAATGAGGTCCTTGGAAGAAAAGAAGTAGGTCAGCACCTACGTACTAGTAGATCAGCTAGTACAAGAGCTAAGGGGGTTGTAGCTCCCTTCCAGGAGAGACTGGAAAACGAGAGAGGGTTGTAGCTCTCAGCATGTTGCAACCTGCGTACTGGTAAAGGACTGCACCAGTACAAAATCATTGTAAAAGAAGTTTCTAATTGAAAGAAGATAGAGACATATTGTAGTAGGTGGTTTTCACCCACATTGGGTTTCCACCTTATATCTGGTGTTCTTTGGTGTGACTATCTATTTTTCTTGTTCTTGTTCATTATTATATGGTACTGACATACAAATTAATGATCAATATCTGAAGAATAAATTAAAGTATAAATCTGGAAGATATATTGAAAAGAATTTAAATAATACTGATTCACCCCCCTCTCAGTATTATTTCCAACATATATTTCTCTCTACCTCCCTCTTCCTCTCCCCCTCTCTCTCTTCTCTCTTGTTCTCTCCCTCTCTTCCCTCTTACTCTCCTCTCTCCCTCACTGTCTCTTCATATCTCCCTTATCACTCCGTCTTTCTCTCCACCTTTCTCCCTCTATGTCTTTCTCCTTCCCTCTCTCTCTCCCCCTCCAACTCCAACTCTCTCTTTCTCCTCTATCTTGAGTCATATCTCCCTTCCTTCCTCTCTCTCCCTTTCTCTCCCACCTCCCTCTATATTTCTCCCGCCCATCACTCTCGCTCTCTCTCTTCCCTCCAACTCTATAACTATATCATTGCCTCTCTCCTTCTCTCTCTCCCCTCCATTTCTATGTATCCCCCTCTCTCTCTTCACCTTATCTCCCTATCTCTCTCCTCTAATCTTCTTTGTCATCCCTCCTCTCCTCTCTCCTTCATTCTCTCTCCATCTCTCCCTTGTCACTCTCTCTCGTCCCCTCCAACTCTCTCTCTCTCTCTCTCTCTCTCTCTCTCTCTCTCTCTCTCTCTCTTCCTTCCTCTCTCTCCCTCTCTACCACCTCCCCCTCTCCCCCCCATGACTCTCTATCTTTCCTCGCCCACCAACTCAGTCATTATCTCCCTCCCTCACTGCCGACCCCCCTCTCTCTCTCTCTTAAATTTTATCCCATTGTATTGTATTTAAGAAAGTATCTAAAATAAAAAAATTCAGCTGGTTATAAACTATTAAACCTATATTTTAGATCAATCATGCCAAAGAAAATACAATAATGGGAAGCATGCACTATTTTTCCTCTATTATTGTTATTCACTTTGTCTACTCCCATCTCTCAGATCCTTAGTTAAGATTGATTTATGTTGATTCTTAATAATATTATTTATATTATATAAATTTCACATCTTTATATATAAAAGTATTCTCTTTTTTAATTTTATTAAAACCTTGCTTTAATTTATATGGGAATCTTTTTAGTAGTTGTGAGGATAGAGGTTTAGATATATCTCAAAAGTAATTATAACATTTTACCTCTTAGATTTAATTATAAAATATTTTGATTGTGAAATAAGTTATGTTTTTTGGGCATTTGTTGTTGATAAGTCATGGTATTCTCACAGAGCCTATTTACAAGTCAATAATATCCATGGTAAAGTGGGGGTGAATATCCATGGTTATGAATCTTGTCATATTGTTATAAAATATTTTGATTGTGAAATAAGTTATAATTTTTGGGCATGTGGTATTGATAAGCCATTGTATTGTAACCAAACATATTCACAAGTTCATAATATCAATGACAAAGTGTGGGTGACTATCCATGGTTAAGAATCTTGTCGTATTATTATAAAATATTTTGATTGTGAAATAAGTTATGTTTTTTTAGCATGTGGTATTAATAAGCCATGGTAATGGACCATGGTATTATAACAAAGCCTATTTACAAGTTAATCCATGGTAAACTAGGGTTGGATATCCATGGTTAAGAATCTTGTCATATTGTTATAAAATATTTTGATTGTGAAATAAGTTTTTTTTTTGGGCATGTGGTAAAGATAAGCCATGGTATTGGCCCATGGTACTGTAACAAAGCTTATTTACAAGTTAATAATATCCACGATAAAGTGGGAGTGAATGTCCATGGTTAAGAATCTTGTCATGTTGTTATAAAATATTTTGTTTGTGAAATAAGTTATGGTTTTTGGGAATGTGGTATGATAAGCCATGGTATTATCGCATGGTATTGTAGAAAAACATATTCACAAGTTAATAACAAAATCAAAATATAAAAAATTGAATTTTATTATTTTTATTACTTTAACTTTTTATTATTAATTGAGCCAACATTTAAATGTTTACACTCATCGCCGACACTAGGGTTTATATTACTTTTAACTTTATATGTATTACTTTAACTTTTTTTTATTAATTTAGCCAACATTTAAATGTTTACGCTCATCCTCATATGACTTTTAACTTTATATTATTTTTTAATTGAGTCTTTCATACTTACATTACACCTACATATCTACCCTACGGGTTTTAGAGAGTGCACAAAGAGAGAATTTTGATGTATTTAATTAGGAATTAGATAATGTTTAAGAATGAATTCTATGAATATGTAATTAAAGAGAATGATTTTTGTGGGGGTGGGGGAGTTAAAATGATTTTTTTCATGCCTCCACCTTATTAAATGGGTTGGCAATGACACATGAAAATGTGCATTTTGAAATACATGTTTTTATTCCCAACCTTCATGATATATAATAAAATAAGGTGAGCATAATGATGTGCAGCGATATTGTGCATTTGAACCAGGAATATTAAATGCATAGTTTCATTCCCCCATCCACCATAACATATAATTAAATAGGATGAAAATGGGTTGGGGGTGAAATTTTGTGTTCTAAAATGCATAGTTTTAGACCCCACCCAAGGTGAAACTAAGGGCGGAGATAGTGAGAAAAATTGTGTATTTTGAACTATTTATTGTCTAAGGAAAATTTATGTATTTCATATTGGGTGGAATTAGGCATTTGTTTTGTCCCTAAGAAGCATAACTTTATCCCCCAACCCCACCCAGGTGAATAAAAATGCACAATTTCACCTCCCACCTCTACCCATAAAAAAATAAACAATTTCACCGCTCATCTCCACCCACAATCACATGCATAGTTTTTCCACCCACCATCACCCATGAAAATGCATATATTTAGCCCCTAACCTAACCCATAATAAAATTCAAAGTTTCACCAGCAATACCCAACCATAATTTTGGTTGGTGATGATGTGACTTGAAACTCTGTGTTTTGTTATGTTGGGGTGGAGGGTGAGATAATGCACTTTAAAATGCATAGTTTCACCCCCCTAACTCGAGATGAAATAGCAGGTGTGGGTGGAAGTGACACTATGGGTGTACAATTTATAAATGATAATAATTTTATAAGTTTTTGTTTGAAACTTTACTATTTAGTGAATGATGTTTTAATTTATATATATATATATATATATATATATATATATATATATATATATATATATATATATATATATATATATATATATTCTAATTAAAGTTATGAAGTAATTCAAAGTGTAGATAATAATTTTTTATTATTGTTATGTGATGTATTCATTTTGAATTAGTTTAAGTTAATAAAATGATCTCATTTGCATTAACCAAATTGATTGGTTTCATTTTTCTAGTATGTTTTTAATTAATCTAGAATGTTTGAAAGCCATTAGTTCGATTACTTTGGTGTCCAGTGCACCAAGTCTATGTTACCTACCTTACATTAGGTACCATCTTTGGATCAAGTGGAAGTGCTCAAAATTAGAATCAATAATAGAATTCAAAACACCCTTCAAGGGCCTTGATGCATAAAATAGACATGGAAACCTAGGCTATGTTTTAATTCCTAAACTTAACAACTACATGGTTAAATTAATTAATCAAGCAAGCCAACAAAGACTTTCCCTTGAAGGGTACTAATCATATAGTTATGTGTGTGCATAAATTTTATTGTGTACATTAAATCAATAACTAATTGCTTTGGTTTGTTTAATTAAATTACTATCTTAACCTTAAAAGGCGTGTGAATTAAATTTTAGTGCGGGAATGAACTAGCAAATGCACAAAATATTATGAAAAATATCAATTAATTAAAATACATTCTAATATTGTTTTTAAAATGAGATGGAGAACACATAACTAGACTTTAAATAGAATATAAAATGAAAAAAACAATTCTATGTGTAGAAGTGAACCAAAGTTTTAAATGAAGCATTAAATTTCTGAATATATTCATAAACCCAATGAACTGTAAGTGTATGGCAACTAACCATAAATAGTAAATAATTCATGAATATGTACAATATTTGAGTATGTAAAAAGAAGACTAAAACATGCTTGTAAACTAATACAAATGGATGAGAAATACAAATAATATTCATAGAGAAACACAAGTATAGGTATGCTCCAAAAAGGATTTATTCATTGATAAACATCTATGTACAACCAATGGAAATATAAATGGTTTATCAATTACACTAGTTTCTTATAAACATGATGTTTCAAAGACCATATGTTGTTCGTAATAATTTAAATTTAGTTAGTATGAAGCGTTAGATATGCAATGACTTCACTAGCTCCATATTTATATGTCTAAAATGTTTTTTCTATTATCAAAGTGATAATCATTGAGACATTCCAAATAAGTAAATAAATGAAGAAAATAAACAAAAAATAAATGTAGAGGAAAGCACCTTTGCTTCCAACATAATGTTGGACCTTCGATTGTAGCTTTCCTACAATTGCTAACAACAATGCACTAGTGGACTAAGATAATCAGGTTACATATAACATAGATTTCACCCTAACATTGGACCTTAAATTGTAGCTTTCCTAGAATTGTTAACACCAATGCACTAGTGGACTAAGATAGTGAACTTAGAGATAACATGGTAGAAAAATGAAACTATACTAACCCTTTCTTTTCTCCTCCTTTTGCTCAAGTTCCCTTCTTATATTTTTATAAATGGTAGATGGGTAGTAGAAAAAATGTAATTATGATCTCTTGAATTTACACTAGAAATTAAGTTTTTGGACATTTTTATTTCAATTTGCATGTATCAAGAATTTTGAAAATCATATAAGCTAAGACAACTATGGTCCTAGGTCAACTAACAACTTCAACTCAATGAATGTACATGTGAAAATATATTTGATGATGCATAAATTCTTATAATGTCAATATAAATACAATTTCAAAATGATAAGCTCATCCGTTATTCATTTCATGCTTATATATATATATATATATAGATATATATATATATATATATATATATATATATATATATATATATATATATATATATATATATATATATAAACAACACTATTGTTGATGTATCAAACAAACTATCATGCATTATTTACAAATTAAAATTCATGATGAGGATTCTTACAATGGTGGTCTTTAAAAGGAGTGTTTTAAACATAAATTGCATCCCCATTATCAATTGGGATTTAAGTCCACTCTTAGAATTCATCTAAGTATTTTATGGTAAATTATTTATCAACAATTAGTAAGGCCAAAATACCTTATCAATCACTCACAAAAAAAAAAATTAACATCAACATGAAAGTATCTAAATCAAGCAAACTATAACTAGATCATTACCTCTTCCTTTAGAGAAGCATGTATACCATGCCAAATACCAAGTGGAAAGAAGAGTTGTCTATGACGAGGAGTGTGTATAAAAAAGTATGAGAAAAATAACAAGGTGATAGTATGAGATAGGAACTTGGTAGCAAGAATTTTTTGACATGGAATTCAATCTTCCTTCAGCCACCATTCAAGATTACTTCTTTGATCACTTAATCCATCATACTAAAGAATCATATCAACCATAACTAAGAAAATTGTCATACTTGAATTTATATTTTAAACCAATATAAAATTCTTCATAATCAAATATCAACCAGAGTGACAAAAATAAAGCACTCAATACAATAATTATGTTGAAGTTTTTCATATGGAAAAGTAGCTCAATATTAACTTGTCTTTAATACACGAGCTTAGAATTAACATATGAGCCATAAATACATTAGCATGTTTAAACTTGAACAGATATAAGTCATTTTATAATGTTTAGGCATTACAACTCTTTTTGTACCCATAACACAGGTAGAAATGCATACAATTTGCAAAAAATAGTGTGATTGAGGGTAACTTTACAATGTTAATCATAGAAGGAAAGCTTACATAATTGTGAAATATTTCATTGGATGGAAGTGTTAGGAATAAGATCATGGAGCAATAAAATCAAGATGAATACAAAATAAAACATAGAATGACACAATACAAAGGAGATACGAATATACATGGTTCACTTGATTTAGGATATGTCCAAAGAGAAATTACTAGTACTTCCTTTTATTTCATCCCAAAAAATGAATGGACACAACCTATATCAATTCCACTATAACATTCTCTTCAAACTCTATAGTTTCCGATGTCACAATTGTAAATCTCTCTCAATAATACACAACTGCAATACAATGCTCTCATAAAAACAGGGTTTCCTTCTAGGGTAATATCCCCTAACATAACTTCTACCATAATATCCACGACTTAAAGATGAATGGTCTACACTGACTATGAAATTATAATATTTTAGAAGGATTTTTTTCTACATATTTCTCTCCATGGGTTCTAAACTATTTTCATCGCTTGACGTGGACCGTTTGGTGACAATAGCAGGGCACAAGGTCCTAAATAACCCCACATTAGAATTGATATCCAAACATGGCTAACAACTCTGAATAAAAAAGATAATCAAACTCCATAAACAACAATCTCCCATGTGGAGACTAATTACAACAACTCCACCACTACTGCACCCACTAGATTATGCTTCAACTTTGGACCTAGCAAGTTTCACATCCTCAACATTATACTTGAAGACTAACTAAAATTAAGTAGGAGCATAATCTCACCTTGGTTATTGTCTTCATTAACATTTTTTAGGATTTTTGCTATTTTATATCTTTTCCAACTTCAATTGTCCATTTTCCAAAATTGATCGTATAAAATAATAATCAAGCTATATATATTTAATATCAAAATGGATGGTTGATTTCTTTGAAAGATAAATGTCACTCTATTATTCGTTATATAACCTATTATTGACCCACTTCTTTCCCCATTCCTTCAAACCAAACCATCTCTTTGTTGTTGGCCCAAATGTCACACTCAGGGGGGGGGGGGGGGGGGGTAGTGAAACAATGTGAGGTGAATTTTACAATTGCACAACCTTTCTTAATAATAAATTCATATATTAATGAACCATATAAATTATATCATCGATTATAAGAATGCATTATGATATAAGAAACATACAAGAAGCCATCGATAGATCAATAAACCATCACATCACAAAGCGACACACGTGTTTTTACACAGAAACCCATACAAGAGAAAACCACCAATCTTATTCTTCTTCTTTATCTTCAATTTATTTACATCAATTTATAGGATCCAACCTACTAGAGGTGACTACTCCCAAGATAATTAGGTTACCACTTATGGTAGGATACAAAGTGATTGAGGAGCCAAGCTTGAAGATGTAAGTAATTACTCAATGTAGGCTACAACCTAATTGAGGCTCCAACCTCAATGATGAGCGGGCTCCAACCTTGAGAATGAGTAGGCCCCAAACTGCTCTAGGTTCCAAACTTAGTGGAGGCACCGACCTCCTTCTTCAAATTCCTTGTGGACCTCTATTTCATCTCATTCAAAATGGATCCACTTTCATGATATATTACTGAATTGTAAGGAATGACACAATATGCAATATGTTGTCAACATCACAACTTGTACCATCATCTCAACCTGCACATACTATTACTACCACCATCATTGTAAACCTGCAAGCAATGTCATTGTCACCATCACTGTAAACCTACAAGCACTGTAATTTCAATCATCAATTTCAAAAAAACCTATAAACATTATTGTCCATGCTCTGTTCGAACAAGTTCACCAATTCGATCACACAAACCCTTTTAGATCTTGTTTTCACTATGTATCCAAAAACATCTACTACATGCTCAAGGACCCATGAAGCATACACAAGAAATTATGTCCATCAAATAAGAATTAAAAGATCATCATACATATTTGGTTACATCTTCCTTTTATTCCTAATCATCAAATTTTTTTTGGAATCAAATTTGGACTAATATTGAGCCTAAAATCCCAAAATAACCAAATATAACTATACAACAATTTAAATATTCTATGAACAAACTCTTTCTGTGTGTTCTTCAACAAATTGTTGAATTCTAGTGTCAACCACTAGATAATGTAAACTATATGACAAAATGGTAATCTATACAAAAAATAAAAAATCACCCAACCTATTCACCGTCAAGGATTGAACTTGTGACCATCGAGTTCTCAACAAAACTCTATATCAATCATGTTTCACTTCGTAGCCTACAAGGTATTTCCACCATTATTAATTTACAAACTACATACCCCCATATGGACCAGGCACAAGGCCCAACCAATGTTTATTGGATTGATGGACCCTAGCTTGTTTGCAACCAAAGTGTTAACACTTCCCTCCAACCACAATTAAAGTTGAGACTTAGATCAAATGCAACTGCAACCAATGTTGTTGGGTGTAGATTTTCAATTTCTTATGAATTTTTAATCAAAATCACAAGACACAAACCTACTCTATTGCTCTATGGACATTAATTCACAATTTAGAACAAAAAATTTAGACATGCATTAAGAAATTACACATGTGCAAATATTGTTTTTCCCGGGGAAAGAAATTTACTAAAATACTCAATGCCTTCTTGGATTAATCTGATGAATAGAGATGTATTGCAATTGCTTTGTTCAACTAAGCACAACCTGCAAGTGCATAAGCTATCTCTCTGGTCACTAGGAATCTCTGACCTAGACTTAGTCAATTTTTGCCTCTGCTTGAGCCCCTATTTCCTTGCGCAATTCCTTGAGAAATTAGGCCCCTATTATTTATGAAATTCCTCAAATTGATTACGCAATTCCTAAGGGTTGATCATTTGACTACATGCAACACCTTTACACTCAAGACTAGTCTACAAATGATGTTGCACTGCCTCGGAATCTCCACCATATTTCAGGAACTCAAATTCTCTCCATGCAATATCTATTTTGGATCGATTGATCAATTAATTGGATGATCACTGAGTTTGACTGAAGTCCCACTACACAACTGACCTTCCATTAGTTCCTCCAAAAATTGGAACTAGTTTAACAGAAAATAACTTGAGATAACTGACCTTGATTGCTACAAATTAGAAATCACACATTCTTAACTTAAATCTAACTCCTCCAACTCAAATTTACTAAGTAACCTATGTGACACAAGCCAAGTCACACAAGTTAACTACATCCAAGTTTTCTGCTAATGTGGAAATTCAAAATTTCTTAATTTAATCAAGGCAAAATCAAATTGAGAATTTCTTGCTACATTTTTCAACACTCTCTCTTAGCAAGAAAGGGATTATGAACCACCCCGATCCTGCACGTGTGGAACTCAGACTTCCCTCTTGACAAGGCCTTTGTCAAAATGTTAGCATCTTGTTCCTCTATAAGAATGTACTACAACAAAATTATCTGCCTCTGTGCAAAGTCCTGTAAATGGTGATACTAGATATCTATATGCTTGGATCGATCATGGAAAACAAGATTCTCAGAGAGCTTGATGCAACTCTAATAATCACAGTAGGTCATAATTAGATCCATCATCTGACCAAACAATCCAACAAGTATGAGAAATCCAACAAGTATATTTCTCATCCAGATCACCTCACATGCTTCTTGACTTGCAACTATGTATTATGTTTCGACCAAGCTTAGCGCCATAGATCTTTGTTTCCTATTGTACTAGGAAACAAATGTGGACCCAACAATGAAAATTCCCCTTGATGTACTCTTTTGGTCTAATGGAATCCCTGCCTAATCTACATCTTTCAAACAACACAATTTCACTCCCTTTGTCCATTTGTACCATAGTACAAATTGGGTAGTTCCTCTAAGGTACCGTAAGACATTCTTTGATGCCTTCCAAAATAATTTGGTTTGCCTAACCATAGCTTGGCTCGGCTGGTTGACTATATAGCACATATCTAGTCATATGTTCACAAGATACATTAGTGAACCCACTAGCTTCCGATAAATGGTAGCGTCCACTTCCTCACCTAAAGTGTCATCCTCCTTCCTCCTGTTGGTCGCTAGAGGTGTCTCCATGGGTTTAGAACTCTCCATGCAAAACTTATATTGTATCTCATTTGCATATTTTCCTTGAGAGACAAAAAATTCCCCATCACCTCGCCATACTTCCAACCCAACGAAGTAGTGCATGAGACCCATGTCCTTCATTTCAAATTCTCTTGCAAGGTTCTCCTTACAAGATTTGATCAACTGTTCATCACCAGTTAAAATAAAATCATCAACATATAAGAAAATAATAAGCAATTTACCTTCTACCAGGATGTGATAGAGGTTTTCATCTGCTTCACTTTTGGTGAAGCACAAACCAGTGACATAGCCATCAATTTCAGTGTACCAAGCACGGGGTGCTTGTTTGATACTATATAACACTCGCTTGATTATGCACACATGAGTCTCTCGATCAAAAGTCTCAAACCATTCTAGTTGCTCGATGTATACCTCCTCCTCAATAACGCTATTGAGGAATGTTGTTTTTACATCCATCTCGTGGATCTTCCACCCCATCTGCACATCGAGAGAAAGAATTAATATAATGGATTAGTACCTTGCTACAGGAGAAAAGTCTCCTCATATTCAATTCCCTCAACTTGATAGTACCCCTTGGCCACAAATCTGGCCTTATACTTCTCTATGCTTCCATTGCTACTTGCTTCACCTTGAAGGTCCATCTTAGATATCAGCCCGTTTTGGATATCGGATATCAGATATCGACACTTGTTGTTGTCATCATTTTCCAATACCTATACTTTCAAGAAATTCCATAATTTTGCGTCGAATTTCAAGGTCGACCAACCCATTAGGTTGTAAAAACTATGAGTTGTTGTCATGTTGTCACAACTCTTCAACTTACAAGCTCTACTACAAGCTAAAACATGTTCTCCATGAGACATCTAGGTGACATCGTGAGCATTTCTCTACAGGGTCCATGGATACAAGGGAAAAAGAACCTAAGGTAGTAGCAACTAAGCGAGAACATAACTGTCAAGGTGCCAACTAGTTCTCATTTCGGCAAGGTGCCAACCAATTCTCATTTCGGAATTTTTCCAGGATTGTACATAATTGTGGATGGCATAGCTCAAGTACTTCAAAAGCATCGCTTCTCTTCTCGGCACACATATAATCATAGAGCAAATAAGCCTCCAATGTTGGAAGTTGATATTTAAATCTTCACCAAACAATTTAAGATGGTGTTCTAGAGAAGCACATGGGTTGCATGCAAACTTTAGCATGTCTATCCCATGTCCATATCTAATTTTCTTTATTATTTACACTATTTTTTTGTTTTATTTTTTATAAAAATATATAGTTTTTACTTCAATTATAAAAATGGGAAATGTGAGAGCCGATGTGCATGGATGTGATCTAGGTCCGGGTGTGAAGAAGGACCTTCCCAAGACCTTTTACTTTTGTGATGTGTTAAAATTGCTTTTTAAAAGAACATTAACAAATACAGCTGCAGATTGTAAGGAAGAGGAACATAACAATCATTAGCACATGAAAACAAAAGTCGTTGATAACGAAGTTCGTCCAGGAGGGACTACATCTCCAGGCCTCAGTGTCAAGATGGTGTAGGCCGTTTCATTATGTGTTGTCAATAAAGATGATTTACATAGAGATGATGTCTCAATCATACAAGGAAGAATGCCCTCATGCACAAGTGGCTCTAAGAGATGTTCCAAATCTAGAACTCTCAATCAAAAGACTCCTATCAGTATGACACAAAAATAAGCATGGTGTGCATCCCGCCAACATGGCAAAAAAGGGATGTCAAAGAAAAAACACATGCATGACGACAACAAGAGTATTCCAGTAACATACAACAAGGGATCTCAGAGAATAACATGAAGAGTTATGACATAAAGTATATCACATAGAAAGATTCCGCATCAAATCAAGCAAGGAATCATGACAACATGTAATAAACAAGATCC
The DNA here is from genome assembly GCA_031772625.1 of Pinus tabuliformis. Lineage (NCBI taxonomy): Eukaryota > Viridiplantae > Streptophyta > Pinopsida > Pinales > Pinaceae > Pinus > Pinus tabuliformis. Next base: position 906,761,630 of record CM062808.1, read on the forward strand.
TGCATCATGGATTTGTACAACATAATGTAGAAAGAAGAAGTACATGAACATGAAGAATAATATACCTCACAACAAAGGGCCATCTGAAGCAAAGGCTGTCAAAGTGCTGAAGTTTGCTGAAACATCGATCTCACAATGTCGAACGCAAGAAGAAGACTGTTTGCACATGAATGTGGACATCTGCACTGGCACTTAGAAAAGTGACTGAAAGAAGAAATGAGAGAAAGACAAATCTAAATACATCATCAGATTTGTGGCATCAGGTAGTGCTGAATCGACTGTCGAAAATCCGAATTCTAAGAAGTTGAGAATTCTGGGCTCAAGAAATCTTTTAGATTCCCTCGGGATTCCTCAAAGATTCTGTTCCATGGGTGGACTGGAAATCTGCAACTCAAATGGCTAATATGATTTCACCATTGCGATCCCTGCGGAAAACCATGAAAAATGAGTATAAACTTGACTATATTCTGAAATGTCAAAATTTTACCTCCTTGGGAAAAAATCAGGGCTCATGGTTCCGCTCCCTGTTTTCGCTGGAATCATGGTTCCGTGTGCATTCTATAATTGACTGGAAGATTCAAACCTTTGATGGAGAAACAAATAGTGCCATTGCGCTTGTGGCGACGAGAGGTGTAAAATCCATATAAAATTTGTCAAAATATGACAAAGTGAAAATTTTTCCCCCCCTGCAAAATTCATGGTTCCTGCATTAAAAAATTATTAAACTGCCTCGATTTCCATGCCTTCTCCTGTCTCGAAATTAATGCAGTCCTTCTCCTCTCAGCGCTAGAAAAATTGAGTTATTAAATAACTTGGTTGGTGGAGTTACTAAGAAATTTGTTTGGCATAGTTGGTAAATGGTTAATTTAGTGTGGAGGAGATTGTGTGATCAAATCCCACTCCTCCAAAAAATATCCCATTATAGATTTTATAAATTGTGTATATTTTTAACCAAAAATACTTTAAACCATTCATCGATAATCATGTTTTGACTTTATATGGTTTGTTTGGATTTAAAATATAACCAAACCTTTTAACCATATGTTTGGGTTTTTTGAGGTTTGTTTAATACGTGGTGGGGCAGTCATTATAACCATGATATGTATACAACCATGTGACTCCCCAAACCTTTTAACCATTTGTTTGGATTTTTCGAGGTTCGTTTAATACGTGGTGGGGCAGCCGTTATAACCATGATATGTATACAACGATGTGACTCCATTACCAATCAGTGCGTGGTTTTTCTGTTTGTTTAACATATGGTTTGTTTTTATATTGTTATATCATATGGTTTTATGGTTATATATTTTTTTCTTTATATAACCTTTAATAACCACCACAGAGTTGTTATAACCAACTTTATAACCATAACCCAAATATATATATATATATATATATATATATATATATACTTTTTATTTTAGTTAATATTTATTAAATGATTTTGAGTTCTATAGTTTTGGATTTTGGTTTGTTTATTGTTTTTATATAGTTATTTTAATAACTATATTAAACAATTTTTTTATATGGTTTTAACCCAAAAATGATTTTTGTTTCTTGTGTAGGTTTAGGAGGCCAATGATGGGCTGCCATGTGTCAATGGCTGATGGGCTGCCATGTGGGTCCCACTTGCTTACTGGGATGCCATGTGGCACATTGTGGGCCCCACTTTTTCCCTTGTCATGTCAAACTTTGAAGAGCTCTATCTTTTGCATATGAGCTCGATTTGATGAACCATTCACACCTCTGTGATCAGGACGACGAGATCTACGATCTAGTCCTGAGTCAAAGTCATTCCGATGACTTTGATTTTTGAGCATCCCTGAGTCCTCCTTGTCCTATGTGTGTGTTCCTGAAGATCCACCTAGATCGATCCTCCCCACTGAGGAGATTTTGGTCCTCCAAAAGCATGGAAAATAATCTACAACTTCCTTTATACCCTGTCTACCTCACAAGCATCCTGAAAAGGTCCCACTTCCATCTCCTTCACCTTTGTTCTTCGGAGCCTTAAGCGATGAGCTGAAACTTGCCTTCTGCAACTTGTAGTACATTTTTTTTGCAAATTACATACTTGAAGGATATGACCAACTACTAACCCAAACGTCCCACACTTGCCACGAGTTTATAACACATACTCGATGGACAAGTTTACAACAAGACAGACGCAATACTCCAGCTATGACAACAAGGCTAATGTATCATTGTTGCTTCAAAAAGTGATGGAAAACACCTCATCACTGCAACACATGATTTACATACATAAGGCAAAACATTATTGTTTTGACAAGTGATGGAAACATAACATCACTTTTAGAGTTTTAACATGCAACTCAAAATATGACTCAAAACATGACTAGACATCATTGTTGTTGATCGAGTGATGGAAACATGTCATCACTTTTACACTTTAAAATGCAACAAATGATTTACAAAAGAATGACCATGAAATGAAAACATGTCTAAAAACCATTTTTCACTGATCAAGGTGAATGGGTCGCCTCCTTGTGGTGATTTTGATTGTTGAACAATTGCTTCACCTGCTTCATGCACCAACTCTTTGTCTTTAAGGCATTTCTCTGGATGGAGCTTCCAACAAGTGGCTCTCTGATGGCCATTTCTATCGCAATGGCTGCAGTAGGCTTTCTTCCTCCATATCTGCTTAACCTATTTCTTTTCATGTTGTGGAGAGGGTTTTTCACGCCTCATGAGTGCTTCCATTTTTTTTGTAGAAATTTTGAATAATATGACACATATTCAATGGAGATTATCTTGATCATGTACTATTGTGGAATACATACACAATACATAAGCTCCTCTACGTTGATCATCAATATAGCAACATCAATAACAATAAAACATCAAGAGCATTCACACATTAACACAGTATGTAACCCGGGGAAAGCATCTCGCTAAAAACCCCACACTATTTGTATATTAATGATTGAGAACATGTAACATTACAAAGTACAATGCTTATCACAAGCAATCCAGTACCAGCTCCACCTATTACACACAATACAGCTCAGATATGATCTCCAAATCTATTCCACTGCTTGCCTGCCTCTCCAGCTCAATACTTGCTCAAGAACTGATGAGAATGGTTTACCAAACTTGTATTTGACCTGCAAATAATCACTCACACTGTGTTGGACGTGAGCACAAGCTACAATTCTTGGTATTGGCCAATTCATTGGCATACTCAATCCCTCTGATTGTGCAAATCATCATAAACAACTATAGTCACAACTGATAGCAATATGATCCTCTAACACCTGTCCCTGCTGAACTGAACATGCACTGACATGCAACTAAGTTAACTGATGTATTCTATAGTTGCATTATGAGTTAATAACTTGTGAATTAATTAATAACTAATTCACCCAACTCATCTCTAGTCTATTGATCAGTTAGACTAAATACAACTAGTTTAACAAAGCTAAACTGAACACAACTCCATCAACTGCACCTCCAGTCCACTAAACTCAACTCACTTGAGTTCTAACTGAAGTCCTGCATGCAAATATTAGTCATCCCATAGGTAACCACGTATTTCCTTCTAGGATCTGCATGTACCACATATGTAGCTCAAACTGAAGTGCTCCAAGAGTATAAGATCAAGTTTATAGTCCAAATATTATTATGAGACAATAATATTTGACTTTTCTATTTTTGACAGCCAGTCTAAAAATAGACTTTGATCACTCATGTGATCACTCATTCTGTGGTCACCCATACTGTGGTCACCCATACTGTGATCACCCATACTGTGATCACCCATACTGTGATCACCCATACTGTGATCATCCCTACTGGGATAAAAAATAGAACTTGCGCCATAATTTTCCTGTGGGCCCACTTAGTGAAGGCGACTCTTTTCACTGAGCTCCGTCATCTTGTTGCAATCTCAACAGGCATTTCTTGTTGCACACATTTCAACACTCCCTCTCAATAAGAAAGGCTTCCTCTCAAACCCGATCCTGTAACTCTGGAATGTTCTCCATGCAACACATCTTGCCGGTCCACTTGCTCTGTCATCAAAGTCTCTGACTGCTATTGCCTCTATCGACTGAAAACTTTGCATCTCTGTGCTCTTCAGTATCTGACTGCTCTAGCCTCTGTCACTTTGATCTCTGACTGCATCCGTGCTGCTACTGGTTCTATCTCCCAGCATTGCATCCGCACTGCACCTCCCAACTGACCTCCCTGTTGGGCTAGAAACACCCTCTGATTCTGAAGCTCTACCTGCTGCTGACAAGTGCTCCCTCTCTGAAATTCGCGCTACTGCAACATCTAGCACTGTGCAAAACACTTGTGCCTCTCGCATTGCTGCAGCCTGCTAGCTATGCACTATCCTGGGATTCCCTGCACTGTCTCTCTCTCTCCCGCTCCATCCGCATCTGTCTCTACCCAATCAGTCAGTTCCTGCTACTACACATCTGGGGCTCATGTAGCAAGGTCTCATCCAAGAGGTTGGGTACCTCAAGGATCCTGCCCCTCCTCCTTGGGACAATCAATCCACATCACCCCACCTCCTACCTGTAGGTATGGCTGCATGCGATCCCTCAGCCCACCTGGCTTGAAGTTTCCCCCTACTGGAGGTCTCTGGATGAGTAGATGTCTCTACTCGATCTCCTCTCAACTTCCCTTGTTGTGGCTGCTCCACAACCTCCTGAAGCTGCTGCACCAATCGTGGCTCCTCCACAATCGTCTGAGACTTCTTCTGGCTCTGCATGTTGAGAGGTAATATACGCTCCCTCTCAACCACCAAGTCTCCATCAGTTGCCTTGCTACTCAAGGCTTTGCATGCATCTTGAACCTCAAGAGCATACAGGTTCTTGACCCGTGAATCAATCTGCTTCACCTGTCTAGTGATGATGTGTCTAAGGAAAACCTTTCCCTCACTGAAGACTACATCATAGCCTCTGTCTTCCAGCATCACGATCGACACCAAGTTTCTCTTTTGGCCTGGTACATACTTGACATCGGTCCAGGTAAGGCGAGCTCCATGCTCCCTCTGAAAAATAACCGTGCCTACACCTGAGACACTATACTTCTCATCATTACCCATCCCTATGAGTATCTGGAGATCTTTCTCCTCCAAAGTACTAAACAAACTTTTGTCACCGGTCATGTGGAAAGAAGCTCCACTGTCAAGAAACCAACCACTTCCCACCATGGATGAAACCATGCATGCGAAGAGTGTGAAGTCCAACTCAAACTGTGAAGCAAGTGAGGCTGCCTCACCTTCAGATCCTTCCCCGGATCCCTTCTTGGACTTCTTCTTTGGGCAATTAGTAGCATAATGACCCAACTCATGACAACGAAAGCATCTCACCTTCGCCTTGTCAACCTTCTTCCCATCATTGGAAGAACTGGATTCGGAAAGAGAAACCTTCCCCTTACCCTTCTTCGCCTTACTCTCTAAGGCACAGTTCTCCTCATCCTGCATGGATGAAGAACCGTCTCTGGTGCTCCATCTAATCTCCTCCTGCACAAGATCCGACCAAAGTCTCTCCCATCCTGGAAATTTCTCCCGACCATTGACAGAGTCCTGATAGGAATGCCAACTCTTCGGAAGACCAAGGAGAGCCAAGCTCACCAAGTCCTCATCATCGACAGTAACCCCCACACTTCCCAGCTCATCTCGACACTGAGTGTACTTCGTGAGATACTTGGGCATACTGTCACCATTCTCGCATTTGATGTTTTTGAGTTTATCTTTGAGCACCAACTTCCTCTGATCGCTCTTGCTTTGGAATAGATCTTTTAAAGCCTTCCACATCAGATATGGAGAAGTCTTTCCATGTAGGCTGGACACAATGTGATCCTTCACGCCCTCCAACAGAATCCTTCGACATTTTGCGGTCTTCTTTTGCCAAGCATCAGCTTGAGTAGCATCAGTAGGCTTTGGGACATCTGTCTCTATGAACTCCTTCAACCCGTTATCATCCAATACTGCCTCCATCCTGTCCTTCCATGCAATATAGTTTGAGCTGCCCTCAAGGGCATACTCCAATCGCAATCCTATGAAATACATCTGAGTTTTGACACCAAGAAAAAACACTGCTGCAAATTCGAATTCCACCAGCAACCAACTCAACTGCCTCAGATCTAAGATTCGTGAGAACACAATATTTCTTGTATAGAGATCCACTGTATGGGCATTCACCAGATATCTCACCTTCCAAAAGAAGGATGAATCTAGAGGCTACCTGGCCTGATTACAGACTCTGCCTGAAGAAATAGAATGTAAACACTTCCTGAATAGTAGATCAGATGATCAATCCTCGCTTGATATCCTGTAAAAATCTCTTCTACAATTCAAGAAGCTCTGATACAATGTAGAAATTTTGAATAATATGACACATATTCAATGGAGATTATCCTGATCATGTACTATTACGGAATACATACACAATACATAAGCTCCTCTACGTTGATCATCAATATAGCAGCATCAATAACAATAAAACATCAAGAGCATTCACACATTAACACAATATGTAACCCGAGGAAAGCATCTCGCTAAAAACCCCACACTATCTGTATATTAATGATTGAGAAAATGTAACATTACAAAGTACAATGCTTATCACAAGCAATCTAGTACCAGCTCCAGCTGCCATGTGGGTCCCACTTACTTACTGGGATGCCATGTGGCACATTGTGGGCCCCACTTTTTCCCTTGTCATGTCAAACTTTGAAGAGCTCTATCTTTGGCATACGAGCTCGGTTTGATGAACCATTTGCACCTCTCCGATCAGGACGACGAGATCTATGATCTAGTCCTGAGTCAAAGTCATTCCGATGACTTTGATTTTTGAGCATCCCTGAGTCCTCCTTGTCCTATGTGTGTGTTCTTGAAGATCCACCTGGATCGATCCTCCCCACTGAGGAGATTTTGGTCCTCCAAAAGCATGGAAAATAATCTACAACTTTCTTTATACCCTGTCTACCTCACAAGCATCCTGAAAAGGTCCCACTTCCATCTCCTTCACCTTTGTTCTTCGGAGCCTTAAGCGATGAGCCGACACTTGCCTTCTGCAACTTGTAGTACATTTTTTTTGCAAATTACATACTTGAATGATATTACCAACTACTGACCCAAACATCCCACACTTGCCACAAGTTTATAACACATACTCGGTGGACAAGTTTACAACAAGATGGACGCAATACTCCAGCTATGACAACAAGGCCAACATATCATTGTTGCTTCAAAAAGTGATGGAAAACACCTCATCACTAAAACACATGATTTACATACATAAGGCAAAACATTATTGTTTTGACAAGTGATGGAAACATAACATCACTTTTAGAGTTTTAACATGCAACTCAAAATACGACTCAAAACATGACTAGACATCATTGTTGCTGATCCAGTGATGGAAACATGTCATCACTTTTACAATTTAAAATGCAACAAACGATTTACAAAAGAATGACCATGAAATGAAAACATGTCTAAAAACCATTTTTCATTGATCAAGGTGAATGGGTCGCCTCCTTGTGGCGATTTTGATTGTTGAACAATTGCTTCACCTGCTTCATGCACCAACTCTTTGTCTTTAAGGCATTGCTCTGGATGGAGCTTCCAACAAGTGGCTCTTTGATGGCCATTTCTATCACAATGGCTGCAGTAGGCTTTCTTCCTCCATATCTGCTTAACCTGTTTCTTTTCATGTTTTGGAGAGGGTTTTTCACGCCTCATGAGTGCTTCCATTATTTTTGTAGAAATTTTGAATAATATGACACATATTCAATGGAGATTATCCTGATCATGTACTATTGCGGAATACATACACAATACATAAGCTCCTCTACGTTGATCATCAATATAGCAGCATCAATAACAATAAAACATCAAGAGCATTCACACATTAACATAGTATGTAACCCAGGGAAAGCATCTCGCTAAAAACCCCACACTATATGTATATTAATGATTGAGAACATGTAACATTACAAAGTACAATGCTTATCACAAGAAATCCAATACCAGCTCCACTTGTTACACACAATACAACTCAGATCTGATCTCCAAATCTATTGCACTGCTTGCCTGCCTCTCCAGATCAATACCTGCTCAAGAACTGATGAGAATGGTTTACCAAACTCGTATTTGACCTGCAAATAATCACTCACACTGTGTTGGACGTGAGCAAAGGCTACAATTCTTGGTATTGGCCAATTCATTGGCATAATCAATCCCTCTGATTGTGCAAATCATCATGCACAGCTATAGTCACAACTGATAGCAATCTGATCCTCTAACACCTATTCCTGCTGAACTGAACATGCACTGACATGCAACTAAGTTAACTGATGTATTCTATAGTTGCATTATAAGTTAATAACTTGTGAATTAATTAATAACTAATTCACCCAACTCATCTCTAGTCTATTGATCAGTTAGACTAAATACAACTAGTTTAACAAAGCTAAACTGAACACAACTCCATCAACTGCACCTTCAGTCCACTAAACTCAACTCACTTGAGTTCTAACTGAAGTCCTGCATGCAAATATTAGTCATCCCATAGGTAACCACGTATTTCCTTCTGGGGTCTGCATGTACCACATCTCTAGCTCAAACTGAAGTGCTCCAAGAGAATAAGATCAAGTTTATAGTCCAAATATTATTATGAGACAATAATATTTGACTTTTCTATTTTTGACAGCCAGTCTAAAAATAGACTTTGATCACTCATACTGTGATCACTCATATTGTGGTCACCTATACTGTGGTCACCCATACTGTGATCACTCATACTGTGATCACCCATACTGTGATCACCTATACTGTGATCATCCCTGCTGGGATAAAAAATAGAACTTGCGCCATAATTTGCCTGCGGGCCCACTTAGTGAAGGTGACTCTTTTAACTAAGCTCCATCATCTTGTTGCAATCTCAACAAGCATTTCTTGTTGCACACTTTTCAACACTTTTCCAACACTTGGAAAAGGTATAGTTAGGTAAACCACAAAAGTGCATGTTTCAATGCCTTGATCATCGTTCATTATCAAAAACATGATCATAATCAAAATGAACATTCGAAGATCGAAAGTGATTATACCTTCCTTTGTTGTTTCTGATGTCAGCATGGCGATGAGAGCTTGCCTCAGCTCTCTCCCTGTGATGGAAACTGCCATGGGATGATGGGGATGTTTTCCTATCATTCTCTTTCCTCGACGATGTCTTGGACGACTCTGACACCTTTGAGCACTCTCCTTTAGTGTATCTCGATCCTACAAATCGATGCTCATGCACAACCTCCAAAGGTTGAGTGATGCCTTGGTTATTAACACCAAGTTCTTTCTCCTCATGCCTTGTCTTTGTAAGGAGCCTCATATTTGTCCTTGTAACTGGGATCTCCACATCTCCAACATACATCATACTATGAGAAGATGAAATCGAAAGGAAATCAACATCTTTTACGTTCTCTTTCAATTTGGAAAGAACTGATGAGGGCTGCTCATTATCCGTCATTGGTGGTTCGCTAACTGTCTCAAAACATTCCCCAACTTCTTTTCTGACATACCCAAGTCCTACTTGACGGGTAATTCCTCTACTTTGATGGGGTTGACAATGCCTTGGCCATTAACACCCAAGCCTTTTCCTTCATACCCCATTCTCTTCAACAGTTTAGAGCCAATTCCTATGGTGTGATTTTCAAACACTGCGAAATCATCATCAGGAAACATACATGAAGATGGAGAACTACTTTTTACCTCACATGAGTCACATGTAACTTTTCCATGGCCTCGTCCTTTGCTTGCAGCTATCATAGAAAACTTTGTTTTTCCTCTTTCTCTTCATGTAGGCGCATCTTCAATTCATCATTCTCTGTTTGAAGATTATGTTTGTTTTGCTTCAGTTCTTCCATGGCCTCTTCTATGGCTTGCAACTGAAGCTGCAATCGCTCCTTTTCCTTTGTCTCTTTCTGTAGAGTTTCATACACGATTTCCACTCTCTTGGAAATGTTGACCATGGTCTCGTACATTTCTCTTTCATTCTCTGTCGCTGCAGGTTCCATTGTTCACACTACAATTCACATACATGTAAAGACCGCTCTGATACCACTTGATCCGGGTCCGGGTGTGAAGAAGGACCTTTCCAAGACCTTTTACTTTCATGATGTGTTAAAATTTCTTTTTAAAAGAACATTAACAAATACAGCTGCAGATTGTAAGGAAGAGGAACATAACAATCATCAGCACATGAAAACAAAAGCCGTTGATAACAGAGTTCGTCCAGGAGGGACTACGTCTCCGGGCCCCAGTGTCAAGATGGTGTAGGCCGCTGCATTATGTGTTGTCAATAAAGATGATGTACACAAAGATGATGTCTTGATCATACAAGGAAGAATTCCCTCATGCAGGAGTGGCTCTAAGAGATGTTCCACAACTATAACTCTCAATCAAAAGACTCCTATCAGTATGACACAAAAACAAGCATGGTGCGCATCCCGCCAACATGGCACAAAAGGGATGTCAAAGCAAAAACAAATGCATGACGACAACAAGAGTATCCCAGTAACATACAACAAGGGATCTCAGAGCATAACATGAAGAGTTATGACAGATTGTACATCACATAGAAAGATTCCGCATCAAATCAATCAAGGAATCATGACAACATGTAATAAACAAGATCCTGCATCATGGATCTGTACAACATAATGCAGAAAGAAAAAGTACATGAACATGACGAATCATATACCTCACAACCAAGGTCCATTTGAGGTAAAGGCTATCAAAGTGTTGAAGCTTGCTGAAACATCGATCTCACATCGTCGATCACAAGAAGAGGATTGTTTGCACATGAATGTGGACATCTGCACTGGCACTTAGAAAAGTGATTGAAAGAAGAAATGAGAGAAAGAAAAATCTGAATACACCATCATATTTATGGCATCGACTAGTGATAAATCGACTGTCCAAAATCAAAATTCTGAGAAGTTGAGAATTTTGGGCTCAATGAATCTTTTAGATTCCCCTGAGATTCCTCAAAGATTTTGTTCCATGGGTGGACTAGAAATCTGCAACTTAGATGGCGAATCTTATCTCACCATTGTGATCCCTACGGAAAACCATGAAAAACGAGTATAAACTTGACTAAATTCTGAAATGTCAAAATTTTACTTCCTTGGGAAAATTTCATGGCTCATAGTTATGCTCTCTATTTTCGCTGAAATCATGGTTCCATGTGCATTCTGGAATTGACTGGAAGATGTAGAACTCTGATGGAGAAATGGACAGCGTTGTTGCGCTAGTGGCAACGAGAGGTGTAAAATCCATATAAAATTTGTCAAAATCTGACAAAGTGAAAATTTTGCCCTCCTGCGAAATTCATGGTTCCTGCGTTAAAAAATTATTAAACTGCCTCGATTTGCATGCCCGATCCTGTCTCGAAATTCGTGCAATCCTTCTCCTCTCAGCTCTGGTAAAAAACTGAGTTTAAATAACTTGGTTGGTGGAGTTACCAAGAAATTTGGCATAGTTGGTAAATGGTTAATTTAGTGTCGAGGAGATTATGTGATCAAATTTGACGACTCCACAAAATATCCCATTATAGATTTTATACACTGTGTATATAGTTTTAACCAAAAATAATTTAAACCATTCCTTGATAGCCGTGTTCGTGTTTTGACTTTATATGGTTTGTTTGGATTTAAAATATAACCCACTCTTTTAACCATACGTATTTTTAACCAAAAATACTTTATACCATTCCTCGATAACCGTGTTTTGAATTTATATGGTTTGTTTGGATTTAAAATATAACCAAACCTTTTAACCATACGTTTGGCTTTTTCGAGGTTTGTTTAATACGTGGTGGGGCAGCCGTTATAACCATGATATGTATACAACCATGTGACTCCATTACCAATCAGCCCGTGGCTTTTCTGTTTGTTTAACATATGGTTTGTTTTTATATTGTTATATCATATGGTTTTATGGTTATATATTTTTTAACTTTATATAACCTTTAATAACCACCACAGATTTGTTATAACCAACTTTATAACCATAACCCAAATATATATATATATATATATATATAAACTTTTTATTTTAGTTAATATATATTAAATGATTTTGAGTTATATAGTTTTGGATTTTGGTTTGTTTATTGTTTTTATATAGTTATTTTAATAACTATATTAAACAATTTTTGTTATATGGTTTTAACCCAAAAATGATTTTTGTTTCTTGTGCAGGTTTAGGAGGCCAATGACGGGCTGCCATGTGTCAATGGCTGATGGGCTACCATGTGGGTCCCACTTGCTTACTGGGATGCCATATGGCACACTGTGGGCCCCACTTTTTCCCTTGTCATGTCAAACTTTGAAGAGCTCTATCTTTTGCATACGAGCTCGATTTGACGAACCGTTCACACCTCTGCGATCAAGATGACGAGATCTACGATCTAGTCCTAGGTTGAAGTCATTCCGATGACTTTGATTTTTGAGCATCCCTGAGTCTTCCTTGTCCTCTGTGTGTGTGTTCTTGAAGATCCACCTGGATCAGGATGTCAGCATGCAACTCTAAGAAGTTCCAAGGGAGGTCTCTTCTCATGTTTCTTTATGGATGTGGTGGCTTTAATAATGAGAGATGTGAGAGCGGGTGTGCATGGATGATGCGTGTAGATGTAGGTAGTTCCAAGGGATGTCTCTTCTTGTATTTTTAACGGAAGTGGCTTGTATCTGGATTTCCCTGATCCCTTCCCCATTCTTCATTGTCTGTGTGTTGATCACAATTGGATTATTCTTCTCTGTGTGGCTGGAATTTACACTGATATTGACACTGGATAATCAATGTTCTTCCTACTTCCATATCAATGTCTCCTTACCCTCTCTCATCTGTAGAAGGTTAGTTCTCTATACTCTGTTTTTGTTATTTATGCCTAATTACATATCTAAACTTTGTTGAATCTTCTTCCCCAACAGTAGAATTTTAGCATTGAACATCTTTAGGAGGTTTCTGTTTGTTATTCTGAGGTACCAGGGCGAAGGTTCCATTTTCTAAGTTGGTGAATTTGGGGAAATTGTTGGAGTTACTGGGTATGTTATTGCCCTTACGTACTTTTTTTTCTTTTTATTTTATCCTAAGAAGTAGGAGTCATCCCGATTTTTCTTTGTAGAGGGTGGGAAACACATTTCAATGTTGTTAAATTCTCTCTTTTGGGAAAATTCCTACCATTAATGCCCCACACCATTGAAAATAAAATGTGGGTCATCCCCGACCTTAAGGAAACTCCTGTTACTAGCTGGAGTTTTCCCTAAGGGGCTTGGGTATATTTCTAGTTACCAAGGGCTTGGCTTCTGGAGGGTCCGAGATTGATAAGGGGCTTGGGTATTTTTCTAGTTACCAAGGGATGCCTTATGGAGGGTTCGGGATTGATACTTCTGACAATCACAAGTTAGATAAGGAAGAAAAGCGCTAAAATAAAGACAATAAAAAAGTCGAGGTACGAAGTTGTTGACACCCCCACTTGTAGAATTGTAAATGAACATGTCGTAAATGTCGCTCCTTTCTCAAATACTACCTTTGCATCCAAAATAATATTTTTCAAGTGATCCTGGCCAGCTAGGTAATATCCCTCATTTTGTTTATACTATTTTTCTTTGATAGAACAACTTCCAGTTATATTAGGTTCAACTTTACAGTGTCAATGACTAACTCTAGCTTCACCTTTTTCTTTTCTTTTGTCCTTTGGGTCAATACCCAACTTCAGGCATAGCCGATCAATCAAATAGGAAGATCAAGATGGATAACCCAATCAATAGGATGGCTTGACTTAGCAGTCAATCAATAGGTAAAGGGGTTTCTAAAATAGAAAAATAGCCTAGAAACCAATGGCCTCATTCTTGGGTTTTAGGACATTTTTGAGTGTCAGAGGGAATCCTATCATCGACCGCTTATACTGGATTTTATTCGCTACTGATAGAGAGAGAAGATAGATTGACTTTCAACAAATGCTTTTTATATATGTATAATCACTTCATCCTAAGTGGCGTTTGTGTGAGGTGGTGGTATCATGCTATATATCATATATGTGATAAATAATCTATATAAAAATATTTTTGAGGGAATAAAAACAATACCTTAATGCTTATGATAGATGAGAAATTTTTTAGAGATCTAATTCTCCTTCGACCAATATGTATAGCAATCGATATAGAGCTATCGGTATTCTTGGGCTATGACTTTCATATAATTTTTTGATGTTTGTGGGTTACTTTTCCACGTTCATTCCAGTCTTTTCGAGGTTTCAAACCCCATTTGCATTCCAGGATCTAGAGGCCGATGGCACTATCTCTAGTCATGATGTTCAATACTCATGTCCATGAAACTGTGTGGTTTAGTTCAGCCAATGGATAGAAAGAACAAAATTACTAACTTTTGTGTAGATCCCTTCCTTGTACTTAGATGACAGTATCTCGTACCTGTTGAGGGGTACATGGTACTATTTCAGAGAGAAACCTCATGAAAAGGGTAAAAGGTATAGGTTAGTAACAAGAAAATCCATTTGATGATATCCTCGATGTGGCAGTTGGGGTTCATCGGATCCATCAGAAAGACGTTTTGACTTTGGCAAAATGTGAAATGCGTTACTAAACTATAACCTTTATTATCGTTTTCCATTGTTTCTTTTAGTTTGAGCAAGGTTGTTATAACCTTTGGCTAGAGGCTTGAGAGCTAGGCCTATGTCGTTGTCAACTCCTACTCGACCCTTTACCTCTAACTCCTACTCACATAGCCTCCTGACATAGCCCCATTCTACCAGTCGAGTCAGCGTAAACACCGACCCCACCCTCACAAATAAGGCTTCAACAACACAGACCCAATAGTTGTCTTTTGCATTAGTTTTGGAGTTGTTTACCTATAATTTTCTTCGAGTGCACCCAAACTACTACAGCGTAAGAAAGATGGATAAGCTGAACTTGGACTATGCTTTATATATTCCAGTGCACATCATCCTTCACCATGGCGCAATGAGTGTTCTCCTTAGAGCTCTTGTTTTGATTCCTAACCATTTTTCCACAAAGGTCATCACCTCCAAAATCTGAAATTGAAGATAAACTAAGATATAGAATATAACTTAAGACATTATTGACTTCGGTACATTTCAGACTACCTATTAAAATAATTGGATTTTTTTCTTCACAAATCAATTATGACAAATTATTACTTATTTGAAAGCATTTTAAATTACAGACCATATATATTCAAATTACACAAATATATATATATATTCCACACGATTATACATAGCATTGACAACTAACTACATATCAATCAAAGAGGCCAAGTCGGTTAAAAATACATGTTTTTTCGGGCCTTTCTTCCATTTCAGCTTATTTACCACCATATATTTTGTGAGTTTAAATTTTAGCAGAGAAAATTTTTATGGTTAAAATATTTGTAAAACTATATATCAAAAAATGAGTATTCCCCAAATTTTGTATACATTAAAATTTTGGAAATATATTTCCTATCTATAATATAGGATGCGTAGATTGCATTATTGAACCTATCATGTTGTCATTTTAAAGCATAGTAGCAAAATTGGGAAATTTTGGCATTTGGCTAATTTTATCTCACTCCACTTACTTTTCCCCGTCTTTGACAATCTACCTCAAGTTTTCAATGCAGCCGGACCTCAAGTTTTCAATGCAGCCGGAGTTTGGACACATAGGGAGCGGGATCCTAGTGCGAGCCCCCGTTAATCGTCCTATCATGTAAGAAAATTTTGCTTAACTGGATGCAAATGCTTTCATCTTGGTGGTTTGCTGGGCTAATTTTCATGTGAAATTTCCTTTGCAGGATGGGATATTGATCAATTTCTTAAGGATATTGGAGAAGTAACTTTAATTGTATTGACTGTTATAAAGAGTGTGTTATAAAAAGTGTGAGTATGTATTAGATCATGGTTTTGCTATTTTATTAATAATATTGTTTTTTCAAAATTGTACTAATTCTCAATAAAGAAAATTTTATAAGTTTTTGTGCTTGTATTTACTTTATGTAGGGCTTTAATGACATTTTCTCTAAGACTGATAAGAGAAAAACTAAATATTTTATCTTATATTTAAAGCCTAAAGAGAAATTTCGAATGCTTTGCTTGAAATATTAAATATACAGTTGTTTTTCATTTAAAAAAAAATAAAAATATGTTTTTTTTTTCAGAGAAAAAAAAACCAACATAGCTTTATATTAAGAGTATATAAAGATCATCAATACATAATTCGAGATACTGATGAGGCATAGAAATGCCCAGTCTCCCTTTCATAAAAAGCATACAGATAATCCATAGAGGCAATATATGCCTATCATCCTTAGCAAAAGATAGATGTCAGATAGACCAGATCTAAACACACAGAAAAGAGAGAAGTGACATATACTATACATCTACAAGACCAGATGTTCAAAAAAAGCTCGACAGAGACATGTCAATACTTGACGAGGCTGTACCATATACAGATTCATACAAAAACATATAAGAAAGAAGGGGCAGATACGCCCGGCCTTGGAGAAGAGGATCCAACAGACAAGATACTGACGATCTAGAGGGATAAAACCTCTTGCAGGAGCAAAACCCCGCAGCATCATATGGCAGACATGTTTGGCATAGTGGCATTCTGATGATAGGAATCATAGCAAGCCAATATACGCTGAAGAATAGCCTGGAGAGGTTCCTTAGAGTCTTGGAAAATGTGTGCGTTCCTCCAGTTCCACAGATACAGCATGTGATAATGAATATAGGAATTAGCACCCTTAAAAAAAGTCTAAAATACCTAATATTATGAATTTTAACAGCTTTTACTTAAATTTACAAAAATCTCTGCTATATTTTTTCAAAATATGACCAAAATTTCCATAATTTTCAGAGAAAAAAATATAATTTTTAGACTACAACAAAAATATGGCCAACAAACTAGTAACAACAAACCATACAAAAGGGTAAATTGGTGGGGTTTTCACCAAGGTTACTCACTGCTAAATTTTGAATTTCAAATGTTTGAATGAAATCCAACAGTGAAAAAGTATCGGGAATTTTAGACAGTTATGTAAATGAAGGATCACTGACCAGTTTAATTGAGGATCCGCTGCATTTACTTGCATGTCACAGCTCATAACAACCAAAACCGATATTCGCCAAGCAGCTTATGAGAGCAGATAAACCCATCTTCTCTGAGTAATTATAAGGAATTTATGAGGAATTCATGGTGAATAAATTCATTGTAATTTTAGCTTTATTTAAATTTTTTTATTTATTTATTTTGTCGTGTGAATAAATTCATTGTAATTTTAGCTTTATTTAAATTTTTTATTTATTTATTTTGTTGGATAAGAGTAAAATTTCAATTTTAATGATGAATGGACAGAGTTACACATCATATTGGGCTCTAAAATGAGTCATAATATTATACTACT
The DNA here is from genome assembly GCA_031772625.1 of Pinus tabuliformis. Classification (NCBI taxonomy): domain Eukaryota; kingdom Viridiplantae; phylum Streptophyta; class Pinopsida; order Pinales; family Pinaceae; genus Pinus; species Pinus tabuliformis. The sequence goes on from CM062808.1 coordinate 906,779,079, forward strand.
AAAAATTAAAAATAATAATAAATGCGATCAATCATATTTTATATTATAATTAGTCTAGATTTTTCAAGGGGAGAAGATCTCCGCTAAAGAAGCATCATATTACACATATTCGCTAAAAGCCAGCAGATACAACACATATCCGCGAAGCGAGCAGATATACGGGCTGCAGAGCAGCGTCGATCTTTCAAAGTGTAAATCTCTTTTTTAAATACAAAACTTGAAGAAAATTTTTTCTCTCAACACTTAATAAATCTTGTGTTAAAATGAATCTCAACACTTAATTAATCTTGTGTTAAAATGAATCTAGACTAGTATTTAAAATATTATCATGAATAAAACTCTATAATATTTTTCTATTTCTTATTATAATATTAAATTTATACCAGCATAGATCCATGCTTAAACACGTGTAACATGAGCGAGGGATCAAATTTATTTTGGTGTAAACTTATTTTAGAGTGCAAAAAACAATGTGCAATTTCTAATTATTTAAATTGTATTTTTAAATATTATAGAAATTACGTAACATGTATATCAAGTCATTTTATCATGCATTAAACTTGTTTTTTTATTATTAATATATTTGTAAGTATACATCAATATTAATTCATATTAAAATATTTTATATTGGATATTCTATTCTATACAACATTAAAATATATTATTTTAACATTTTTTATATATAAAATTGATATTAGGTATTAAAATATTTTTGAAAAATATAAAGCTTAAACATTTTAAACATTTTTTATTTAAAAAACAACTGTAAAATAAACTTTTTCGGTTAATTAACAATAAAATTATATAATTTGTGTTAAATTTATCAATATTTTAATAAAATGATTCATTGCGATATAAGTTTGTTTCTTCATATAATTTGAGTTAAATTTATCAATATTTTAATAAAAATGATTCATTGTGATCTAAGTTGGTAAAACTGTTCCAAATTGTGATAACATGTAAACGGGACATGTGTTGAGAAGTCAAATGTTAAAAGTAAATTGGAGAAAGCAAAACAACAAATGACGTGTTGATTTGAGTCCGAAAGAGAAAACACATCACGTATTGACGTCAGATACTCGTGGAACATGACGGGTGAAATGTTTCAATGAAAATAGTATTATTGGAGAAATAGGAAAATTGTATTTTTTTTTTGTTCTAACCGTTTTCAAATTTTTTTAATTTTAGTGTTTTTAATAGGATTTATCAGTGTTTAGAATTTTATATATATATATATATATATATATATATATATATATATATATATATTTCTAGAGGGAATTTTTCTAATTATATATATATATAAATAATTTATTAATGCCTGTTATTGATATTAAAAAAAATTATATTAATTTGATATTAGTAAAGTATAGGAATAAAATAATTTATGGAAAAATTTTCAATTAAAAAAAATGAATTTTGGTGAGATTAATAATTTTATTATATTTTATAATATTTGTGAGGGATTAGTAATTTTATCTACATGAATGTATTGAATTGAAAGTGGAGGAAATAAATATATTAATTTGATATAAGTGGAGTATAAGAGTTAAGAGTTCATGGGGCTTTGGATTGACGGTGAATGGGTGCAATGTTAAGGCACTCCTTGCGACAGGTCATTGGTTCAAATAGGTCACTGGTTCAAATTCCCCGTGGGTGCTTACCTACCCAAAAAAAAAGAGTTAATAAATTTGGGAGAAAATTTTTCAACAAAGTGGAAACTGTATATTTTGAGACAAGTGGAGCATCCCCGGTGGGTGCTTACCTACCAAAAAAAAAAAGAGTTAATAAATTTGGGAGAAATTTCTTCAACAAAGTGGAAATTGTATATTTTGACACAAGTGGAGCATAGGGGCAACAAAAACTAGGATGAAATTTTTTCCAACTTTAATGTTTTTATTAGACTATACCAATGCTTGTTGGTTATTCATATTGATTTCGACTTTATTAAAATGGAGAAAAGGAGGGAGTTGGTCGTATTAATTTGATTTGAGATAAATAAAGTATAAGGGTAAGAAATTTGGACGAAATTTCTTCAACATAGAGAAAAATGGATTTTTATGGGACTCAATAGACTTTATCAATTATTGTGAGGGATCCATACTAACTTGACTTTATTGAAATGAATGCATTTACTTGACATAAGTGGAGGAAAGTAAATATATTAACTTGACATAAGTGGAGAATAGGGACCAAAATTTTTATGGAGAAATTTCTTCAACAAAGTGAAAATTGTGTTTTTCTCCAACATTAATGTTTTTATTCGACTATATCAATGCTTGTTAGTTAATCATATTGACTTCATATTTATTACAATGGAGAAAGGTAGGTAGTTGCTCAAATTAACTTGATTTTATTAAAATGAGTGTAGTGAATTGACACAAGCAGAGGGAAATAAGTGTGTTGGTATGGTCCTCACTCACCTTCACATTGACACCTACACCACCAACTAGCCAAATGGTCATATAAAATCTTTAACTTGTATTAAGTTCTAGATCTAGGAATCCAAAATCAAGTCTATTCTCAATTGTCAAATCACTTGCAACCATCAACTCCTACATGCTAGAATGACTATGATCATGGGACCTATATTATGGGTTGTATCAAGAATTTGGGTATTTGGTAGTGATGCATGTTGTGTTCACCTTTAGATCACTGGAAACCTAGATGGGATTTGCATATCGACTCCAAAACACAGAAAAACACTAAAATTATCTAATGTTGTGAAGCCTTACAAAACAAATTCCTGACACAAATCACGAGGTGTGGCACATCATCTAACATGTCATTACCACATCATCTACCTCCTTTCATGCCATGTCGCCACCATGCCATCTCCATACTACCTATCATGCCACATCATCACCACATCACTATCATGTGTCACTCTTGAAAGGGGCCACTTAGCAACCCAAAAATGTCAAATCCACCTACCACATGTCAAGACCACAAAGTGCCACATCATCATTCATGCTACCTCACTTCCATCTCATCTCTTCCATGTTAGCACATTGTTATGTGTCTTACTCTACTACCATGTGTCATCTATGACCTATCCAATTGGCCACCCAAAAAATTTGAATCCACTTGCCACATGTCCTCACCTTAGGGTGCCACATCATCAACCTACCACTTATTTTTTCTATATGGTTCCATATCATAATGGGGTCCACCTTCTGTTTTGCATTGGGAAATTTGGGATTTGATACCTTTCTTAGTGACTGTTATGTTTCTCTCCTAGAGGACCAAATACCAAGATGCCTTGGTGCATCTCAGATAGTTTCAGATGCCCAGATGAATCTACCTAGCTCGACTGATGTTTGCTTAGCTCAACCCTTTGATGGTTGGATAAGGAAAATCCTTGTCTCCTATGGAACCATGTGTTGACTCCAACATTTCAAGCTCAAGTTTCTCTTCATTCCTAGGGAGTTAAACTAAGTTCCATATACTATTGGAAAGCTCTCTTAGAGGGTTATCTAATCAACCTCTTTACATGTTATTTTTATCAAGATAAATGAAGTAGACATGCCTACAAAGTTAATCTATCCAACTGGTATGCATTCATGATGTCAACTCAAATAATATACCACATACACTCAACAATCTATGAAATCACTAACATCATGAAAAATCAACTAGCTCCCCCAAAACTTGACCTCGCTTGACATCAATGACTAGATACTCAACAAGCTCCCCCTGAACATGACCTCAATTTACATTAATGACTAGACTCGATATCATTGGCAATAATAAATTGCCAACACACTCAACAATCTCCTCGTTTGTCATTAATGGCAACAACACTTAGACATTGTTGGTCATTTATGGTTGAAACTCCCACTATCTCTAATAACGTTGAAGTTGCATTGTCTGCTCACTCTCCTTCTTTCTTTTAATTTCCATTGTTTGCTCATTATCCCCCTTTGGCATCAATGACAATGTCATTTAGCTACTCATTCTCCCAAAGAATGTTGATACCAACATAAAAAAATTGCTTATACATTCATTAGAGAAATTTTGAGGTAAAAAATGGGCCTCAAAACAAAAATGCACAACCGAAATCAACTTAATAAGAAACAATAAAATTGAAGATGATGATTTCAATCATGGGGGATGATTCACTTTTGGAGTAAAACAGTAAAATGATAAAAAAATGAAAAAAATTAGTTTTCAACTTATCTCCCTATGGTTTTACTCAAAATTTGATTGGGGGCACTCTTTGGATGCATAATTTATTTTTTCATCCAAGGAGTACCCATGTTGAATACTTTGATGATCTCACTACACGAAAAATGAGAAATACATGAAAAACGTTATTTCAATCACATTTTTTCATATATTTCTTATTTTTTGTGTAGCAGATCCATCAAAAGTATTCAACATGGGTATTCCTTGGATGTGAAATTTAAATTTCACATCCAACGAGTGTTCCTGCTTGAAATTTGAGTAAAATTGTTGGAAGATAAGTTGAAAATACAAGTTGAGAAAGTATTTTTTTGTTTTTTCACTCTAAAATTTGATGAGGTAATCTAATCTTATTTTATTTCTAAACTATTATTTTATAATTTTCCTTCGGACGCCCATTTTAGACCTCATATTTCTCTAATGATGTTCTAAACACCACATTACTTCTACTACTATTTACTTGTGCCAAGATATACCAAAAGTTGTTCCAAGAGTGAAATTCTCCCCTTGATTCAATATATCATACTACTAATAAGATGGGATAGATAAGGATGAAAACCTTCCATTTACTCATTTTTTAAGTGGAAATATGTCCCCTAAACACAGGCTACCTATGCCAAGTTTGTAGCTCCCCCTAATTTGATTATATATCTTGCTCTCTAACTTGCTGGCACACAATTATGCCTTCAATGTTTGGACAAATGCCCTCATTCCTTGTGAAAGAAACTAGTGATAATATCTTAGCTCCTTGTTGGGTCCTTTGTTTTTGGAGGAGTTTTGATCAATTTTTTTGGAAAATAACCGTGGATATGACTAACGAAAGCAGAAAAAGTAAATGGTAAAATAGGCTAGAAAGCGGGACCAAAAAGGAAGAAAGTGGCAACTGGAGAAAGGGAGTAGTTACTTCGGGACTTGCCAAAGTTGTGGAAGAAAGATCTAGATGTCAGTTTTGAAACAATCAAGCAAAAGTGGACCAAAATAGTTGGATTTTGTCAAAGGGATAACGTTGGACCAGATCAAGTGAGCACGGATCAAGACAAAGGAGAAAATATATAAAATCCACATGGATTGAGCTAAATAAAGAAGAGATAAAGAGTTAATCTGACATGTTATCAGAATGAGATCTGAGATCTATTTGCATGTATTATGATGTAATCCAGTCTTTCCTCTTTATGTGTGAGGAATTATGAAATAGATCTTGTGCAGTCTGTGCAAATCTTCATTGTAATGGTCCTATTTTTAAAAATAATATAAGAATAAGGTTGTTTGTTTATCCTTATATTTTCTGTGATTGAATGTTGTGATGCCATGTATCCACTTTCAAATCTTTTATAATGCTTCATTAAGCAGTATGTTATATATTCATGTATTGTTTGTAAGGATATTTGAGGATCTCTATATAGATAAGCAATCAATGTACTACTTATGTAATAATATGAATCCTATAATTATCTAAAATCCCCTTATAATACTTAAAAGTATCGCCATGCCTCGGGTGATACTTTTCTCCTCACGGAGGAATGAAAATGTCGGTGTTGCTATAAAATACAATAGAACCTTTTATTGGCAACCGGTTGTTGAACCCTCGATCTTCATGATAAAAATTTTCGCTAACAAATGGTTATGTTGTCAGGACCTTGGAAATCAAGTGGGGATCTAGACCATGGTGTTAAGGATTCTCAAGGGTAGCATTCACGAATGGTGGGATGAGAAATGTGAGTCATTTATCCTATAACAAGCTTATTTGGTACAAAAGAACTTAAATTGGGTTAAGGAGGAAATCCTATTTTCATAACCTGCATATGATCAATACAATTTTTTTGGTGTAAATTTCTTGAGGAACTAAATAATTGGTTGAGTAGATTTTAGATCAAAGTGGGAATTGGATGTCATGGCCAAATTTTCAAAAACTGGACCATAACTGATCTGGCTACATTACATCAGGTATATACTGAATTAACCAGGGTTGTTGAATTTTGGGTGTAAGAAAATTTGGAAGTTTACATTATTAAATTTGTTGTGGAGAACCATCATACCTTCTCCATAGAATCTTGATCCAGAGGGGAATTTATTGTCGTTCCAAGAAACCAACATGGCAACATAAAACCCTTAGTACTAGTGTTAGGGTTATGGGAGAGAAGTTGCTTAGTCACCGAAGATGAGGGGAAGTTGTGATGGATGCAGAAGAGTTACGAAAGGCATGATATTTTAGGGCACTTAGAAGGGCATGGATATCTTATGAGTGGCGGGAAAAGAATTTTCAAGGGATTAGGAGACGACAAAGGGAGCTTGTTGGGTGCAGGATCCCCCAAGGGAAGTTTTGGGGCTAAAAGCCCATATTTTGGTCATAATTTTGTAATCCAAGTGTAAAGACTCCACATTTTGTGGTTGCAGAGTGCGTAGATGTTAAAGAGTCATAGGGTTGTCTGCCCTTATTTTGGAAATGTAACGTCGGCTCTAGAAGATGTATAAGTAGAGCTAAGCTCTAAGTAGTTAAAAAGAGGGAAGGAATCAGTGAAGCAATGAAGATATGATGTATGAGAGATAGATTTGAAGTAGAAGTCTAAGTCTCGGGTAACAGAGTAGGTAGAGGCTCTACAGCTGAGTGAGTAGAGGCCTAGAAGTCCGTAGCTAAGTGTACGGAACCTTGCAGCTGAGTGCGCAGGGCAGGTCAAGTTTGTGATTGTTTGGAATTATCAATAAAGAGAAGTATTCTACAATTTCTACGTCTTTATTTCCTGTTTATGCATTTGGTTATATTGGGTATGAATTTCACTTATAATGCTTATATGATGCGCGAATATATGTAATTGTGTTGGTTAAGTGAACGCAAGTAAGAACATATGTTTACATGAAGCTAACTAAGATCTGTTAATAAGACAAGTAAGATACTTAGCGTAGTTTGGGAAATATCGCAGCTCACTGCCCTAGCAGCATGAAAGTATATCAGCCCTAGGTTAGGGCTACGTGAAAGCCAATTGTACCCTTTCGTGGAAGTACTGAAGGGTGGAACAAAGGGCTAAGAAAACTGCGCAAAGGCAGGTATATCCGGAATAAACTGTCATCATATCCATATTAGCGCTTCATGGGTTGATGCCAAAAGGGCTAGTAGTGTAGGGATTTGTTTGGCTAAATAACGTTGAACCTAGGTCAGGCCCCCTCAAGTCAACAAAGCTATAAAAAATTGGTGAATTGTTGAGTATTCTACGGTTTTACGTAAGAGAAATGGTTAGGATGGAGTTAAAAATAACAAAATTATGAGAAGGACCTCATTTTAGTGAAATAGGAGGAGCTAAAGGATACGTGATAAGATAACAACATAGAGAAAGTGGAGCACACTAGGATTCGAAAGGAATCTGGACACCCGAAATCCCAAACAACCGGTTCCAATGATTGATTAGAATACTCTTGTAGATGAAGAGATGAATTTTGTGATGAGGTGATTATTTCTAGAGGATGAGTCATTCCCCACAAGTAGTAGTCTACAAAGCAGTAATACAACTAGTTCTCTCCCCCTAACCTCTCCCTAGTACTTTATCAAAATCCTATCAATTTTCTTTCCAAATTAGTTAAAAATTTGAAATTTCAAAGGGTTCATAAAGAGTAGGTAGTTGGTATTAGTTTTATTAGTCTTGGTGAAACTTTTCAGTCATAGTTTACAAATTTTATACAACTTGGTTCGTGAGGCCTTATATGTTTCACCTAGTCAAACAACAATGGTTGGAAATGCAGCAGGATCGTTCACTTGGTACCTCAAATTCTTAATATGAGGAGAAAAAGATGTAGAACAACATTGGTATATATGTGAAGCCATCTAGAGGGCTAGACAGAATCCCAATGCTTCTAAGATTATAGAGATTCATACAAATCTCCAAGATAGAGCACTTTGATGGTTCATCAAAGGGTCTGATTTGAATCTGAATCCAACTCTTGACTTAGTTAAATAATATTTTATTAAGGAATTTAAACTTCCTCACATGTAGAAATAAGGTTTAGCTGAGTTATGGGATATTAAATAGCGAGAGGGAGAGAATGCATGGGAGTGCATGCAATCATTTAAAGATGCAATTGGGAAATTGACTTATCCTATTGACCCTCATCACCAAAAGGATTGGTTTATTAAGGCTCGGTTGCCATTAACTATAACTCCTTTGACGCAAAAGAAGATTGATACCTCACAGGATGCACCAGAACAAGCTATGAAAATTGAGATAATAGCGGGATATCCTCATTATTATAGGGTGGGCATTGCTTCTAGTGATCATGTTATCATTAGTTTATAGCATCAGATTGCATATTGAACGGAGAGATTGAAGGATATGAATATTGTGCGGCCTCTATGTCCACATGTTTGGTGCACTAATTTCCATGTTGAAGGGCATCATACTACTGAGTTCCCAAGGTTGTGGAGTGCAGGTCTTTATACTGTGCCTATGATACCTTCCCTACCAACACTAGGACCTACTGCAAAAGTTGTGCAAGTTTCCACGATTGTTCCTTACCAGGGACACACTCAATATCATGTGTTTCCAAATCATCAAGATACGTCTGCCAATGGATATTGTGAGACTTTTTTAACTTATGGTCATGCACCTCATCATCTTCCTATTTTGCAGAAGTATTCCAATGTTCCTAAAAATAACATGTTTTTTGAGTTTTGTGGGTCTTTGACTCACTATACAGACTAGTGCAAAGTTTTGGATGCTCTGGCTAATCACCTTGATAAGACTACATTCTGGGTTAATGAAGCTCCTTGAGGACGAGGAGGACGTGGCTCAAGGGGGGGAGATCTAGAGGAAGACGTTTGATTTGATGCTACAATTGTGATCAAGAGGGCCATGTTTCTGACAATTTTCCATTTCCAATGAGGCCCTGGTGTTCCTACTGCTGAGTAAACACTCATGCTACTAAAGATTGTCTATAATTAATCACTTTCTAGGAAGAGTGTAACCAACAAACATGTGAAAATATTATTAATGCAGAGCCTAGAGATCCTAACTTATCTCCTCATCCCAACATTAACATTATCACTATAGGAGGAAAGTGAAATAGAGTGGACAAGGAGGTACCATAACAACCTGTTGTAATAAAACCTGCATATCCAGATAAGTCTTATGATCCTACTCAGTAGAAGGAGTACTACAAGGATGTTGCTGAAATACTTAAGTGGATGGTTTCTTATTACAACAAACGAGAAAAACAACAAGGAAATGGATAGCTAAAGAGTCCTCAATCTCTACAAGAGACATCTTAGCCCATTATGGAGTGGTTTAAATTATTTCCACATATGAGTGATGAAAAATTATTTGGCTAGTTGTGCAAAAAGCTTAAAATTGTTGTAAATGATGAAGAATTTTTAGGATGACCTATCTCTGCTAACTTTCCTAAGTGTTATTCCAAAAATGTCTATCGCAACAAGAGAAGAACAAGAAGGGATTTTTGCATTAATTCCCAAATTTTCGGATACCAGATCAAGGATACTATGTTGGATTTGGCATGAGATGTGAATATGTTTCTGCATAAAACTTGGGAGGAATTAGGAAGACCCAAGTTGGTGTTTTCTCCTATTACTGCTAACTAGTACTGCTTTATTCTTGTTGGCAAGATGTAAAAGTTGATATTCATATAGTGAAGACATATGCAGATTTTGAGGCCATTGATATTATGGGTGACAAAGATCCCTATCCAACTTTGTTGGGAACAGACTAGGCATTTGAAAAACGATGTTGTTATCGATATTAAGCAAGAAACCATGAATTTCAAAGTAGATGGAGTCATATTCATACAACCGTTGGATGCTTATCAAGGTCCAACGTTTATAGAGCTCGTTGATGATGTAGAAGAGTCCAATATTTTGGATCAGTTGTATTAGCTTACTAAACGAAAGAGGGAGGGATATATAAATCCTACAATAGATGCTTCTCTTAGTTGGAGGAGCATTCAACATGTTAGCCTCCTATACCAATAGGGTTTCATTTTTCATGATTGACAGTGGGAGTGCCAAAAATGTTCATCTTTGATGATAAAAAGGTTCCATTTTTTTTGAAAGAAACAAATAGTTAAAACATGTAAAGAGGGTATGCCTTAAAAGAATAATCAAAAGGAAAGAAAATGAATTGGTCAGAAAAAATAATTGAAATGAACCCCAAAGAAAGACTAGGAAAGTGGCCAACCCAAATGCCACTGCTATCTTGATGGATGGCTCAACAGTTCAAACTGGGCCATGCCATGTTTTAAATTGCCTGTTCTAGACTAGAGAATGAATACTTGTTCAAACAGTTCAAGCTTAACAGGTGAGTAGCTGGATAGAGAAAGGAAGGAGCCCATCAGCTTAATCTGGGCCCTTGGAAGATATAAGGGTAGATTTAGATAGGAGGGCAGCAAAAGAAAAGAGCATATGAGGGTTTGCAAATCTAAGTGCACCCTCCCTGAAGTAACAAAAAATGCTAGGTACTAAGCTGGGTAGGTAGCCAGAAGTTGCAGAAGCCTGATTCTATTCAGTTTTGGCCTTGATCAAGAAGGCACATATTAGCATTTGCAGAGGTACCTATGTAGCATTTTGATGAAAAAATATGGAAGCATGTCTAACTTCCCCTGTTTTCCCCAGAGACTCTCTTTCTAACATCCCCTTGAGGAATTTAGGACCTCCCTAAATAGTCCTTCTTTTATTTCTCCTTGGAAAAATTCATGACAAGTTTTGACCTTCTTCTCCGAAAAGAAGCCACATTTCTGGTGTAAAACCATTCCTCACTTTCAATCTTTCACTTCCCCAATTCACATTGACTTCTAACCCTATTATCTAACTCCCTAAGTGCTCCTCTTCCCCTACTATTATAGCATTATTGTGAAAAAACCAAAAAAATATGTAAATACCCCCCCCTGGGCATTATAGCCATATATTTAAAGTTCGGCAAACATTACAGAATCAAAGGCTTTCATGTATTCAGTTCATACTCTAATTGGGGATTAAATTAACATTTGGTTGGTTTAATAACCCTTATCCACCTTATAAACTGCAATGTCGTATTCTCCCCGCTCATTATGTGAATTTTTGAAGAAAACCCACTCTAAGCCGTTTTTCCAATGTTTACATTGCGGCGCGCTTCACCAAAAAGCAGAAAATATTAAAAAATACCCATCGGGTCCCGCTGTATCGCACTGACATATTCGTGGCCCGTCATCCGTCGGATCGGGACCTCCCATCTGACGGTCCACAGCAATTTCGGACCACCCCCTCCGTCCGTCCTTTACTGCCCGAAATCTGTTAGAGGGTGAGGTAGGGCCTGGGACGCGTGCCCATTTATTACTGGATCGAGCGACCTCTGACCATTACCGGGCCCGTACCTTAAGCGGTCCGATAATACCGCTAACCACCCTTTGTTACCGCTCTCCCTTCCCGCTCCACCTCATTGCCGCATCAGCATTACGTCAGCCCCCATTCTGCCATTTCTCCGACCTGTCCGCCATGTCGCTCGTCCATGTCGACCAATCACCAGTTGACACGTCATTCCTTCGTACTCGACCGGACCAATGATGTCATGCTGACGTCATCCATAAAAAAGGCGTCAAATACCAATTTTTCCATATTATCGCGCAAAAATCATTTTTTTCCCATTTTCTTACCAAATGCGCACTGTATTTCCTGCATGCCGTTTACGTCGCCTGTCCACCAACTCCAAAGTTTGCTCCCTAGCTGCCGGCGCCGTGAGTTCAATCGACCTTCAACACCATCAGCCACACAGTCCCCAGGTATTTATCAATTCCCTCTGCATACCCTGGTCCTTCCAAGTTCACTGTATTAAACGAAAGAAAAGGGAAAAGCATAAGAACTGCTGAAAATTTCTTAAGCAGGAAGAACCTCCATCTCCCACTTTAAGCCCAAAATTCACTTGTAGGGGCTCCCATTGTTCAAAATTTACCAAGCTTCCACAGCTTCTTGCGCATTTGCGACTTAAAGCCATTAGCAGACAAATTCCACTGTAAAAGCAACACTCAGTGCCAACATTGGCTCTTTTAACCTCTCTCAGCAGCATTTAACTTTCTTTTACCCCAATTTACCTGTGTTCTCTCTGCAAATTGCCTTATCCATTTAAATTCACTGCTCTGTGTTACCTTTTTCAGAAAGTCAAGTTCAATACAACTCCAAATAACAGTTAAACAATGGAGACCCCTGTGGCGTTGAATATTGCACCTCTGAATGCCCCACATAAAGACCTAGAATGGTTGGCCCTTGCTGACAAAGATTATCAAATGAGAGTAACTGTTGAATTATGTAACAAATATCACATAGAAACCATTTGTGAGCTAAAGAAAAAACACAGAGATGGTACTGACCTCTTGGGAATCTGGAAGTCCCACTTACCAATCTATTATCTCCCTCAGGTGAATGAGTTCCCTGATTTGATTCACCAATGCTACACAAGTTATGACCCCAATCAAAGGGTTGTTCTGAGTCCTTCAGGCTCTGTATTATTCCATATCACTACTGAAGCCATTAACCAAATGCTACAGTTTCAATCTGCAAAGCCACTAACTCCTCTTTCTATGCAACTTTTGCTGGAGCAAGGTGCCAAGCTGTCCAACTCACAAATTACAAGAATTGGCCAATTGTTCATGCTCCCAGGATTCTAGCCCCGACAGCCTCCCCCTTATCTACATGTCTGGTTCAATGACATAGGGAGACTGCTAGTAGACATGATATCCTCCATCTTAGGATTCAAAACCAGTGAGTTTGTGGATGAGACAACCTTAGTAATGCTATCCATGTTCACTCCAGGGCAGCCCCCTGCTGTCCAGTATGGCTATGCTACATTTATAGCCGACAAGATTCATGAACAGTTCATGAACCTGGAGAGAGAGAGAGTATTCAAATACACCTCTTAAATATATCATCTGCTATTGTACAATCAGCCTGATAGCTTTCCTGTTTTCCTCAAGAAGTTGGATGCAAAGGGAAACAAAAGATCTGTAATGTTTTGGACATCAGTCTGTCATCATATTCATTACTCACCATACAACTACTATGAGTTCATTGACCTGTTCATTCATCCAGCCTTGTCCCTGCTGCAGAGTTCCCCTCCTCCTAGACTCACCGACGATAGACAGTGATCAGAATATATGGTTGTGAACTAGCCCCATACAGACTGCCAAAGTACGTTCCCATGAGACTTTTTGCATTAGAATACTTCCGGCAGTTTGGCAATGCAGACATGATCCACTTTCATAGCAGAAATAAGAAAGCACAGCTGAAAATTAAGCACCAGCTGGGTCCATTTATCTTTAACAAGAGGGAAGAAGCTTGGGAAGAGGCAGACAAAATTCTAAAAGGCCTCCTTCTCAAGACAAGCTTCTATTGGGCACCGTATGACCCTAACCATTTCATAAGCCTCAGAAGAATCAAGTATAGGCTTGCTACCTATGATCACTTTAGCATTCCAGAAATTGAAAAACATGCTAACCAACTAGAGTGGAGAGAAGGCACATTAGTGGAGGATTATTCTGAAGAGGAATTAGCAGAAAGAGCCATTAAGAATTTAGAAAAAGCAGTTGACTTGGAATATTTTGGACAGGTTTGGTCTTCAGCCCCTCAGCATCTTGGAGAAACTACCTCATCGTCCACTGTTCCCCAGCAGTCTGCCAAAGCAACTGATCAAGCAGCAAACATGGCTAAAGGCAAAGCAGTACAACAAGAGGAGTCACCTCCTAATTTAGAGCAGCAAGTAGAACAGCAAGAATGCATGGCTAAGGCACCTACCTCCATAGAGCAGCAAACACAAGAGCAAATCCCTCCAAGGTAGGAGGTAACAGTTGAATCTACAGTTTTACAAACACCAGCTAATGAGGAAAGAATGAGGAAAAGAGATAGGAAACAGGATACTCCTCCTACTACTTCAACGGATCAGCAATGTGAGAAAAGACAAAGGCTAAATCCCTTTTCGGAGGAGGAATTGCCGGAAAGACCAATCGATACTATGCTTCCTCCTAGCATTGAAACATCGGCCAGCTCCTTGCAGCAAGGACAAGAGACGCCACATGGGGCAGAGGTAAGTTCTTCAAGGCAGCGGTCCAAGGCAGACTCTAGCATCAAGAAGCAGTTCATAAACATCAAGAAAAGAAATGAGCCTCTCAAATGCCAGATCTACAATCAACTCTTAAAGATGGCACCAACTAATCAACAGAGGCTAATGTCGGCTTATGATATTCAAGAACAAAAAATGACTCTCAGTCATTTTAGGCCTACTATGCCTCAACCTCAATCAGCTGCTGACTATATCAGAACCAATTTGGAGATTTTCTCCAAAGACATCCACCCCATGGACCAGATCGAGCTACACAGGCAAACAGGGGAGATGCTCTATTCCACATTGGCTGATAAAACTCTATTAGCACATCAATTGCAAAATTCTTTACACAATACTACTGCTAAGCTAGAATTAGAAAAGGCATCATCTCAAGCCAAGGACAACAGAATCAAGTCCTTGGAAGAAATTATTATAGAGCTGGGACATGATCCAAAAGACCCTAAGGGTGTGCAGGCACTATTGAAGAAAAGAGATGAAGACATAGCAGCTCTGAGAAAGCATATCAAGCTGCCAGCTACCCTTCACCCTCAGACTGGAGAGGTTGCAGAACAAAAGAAGGATCAGGATGTGGTTGCTTTACTCCTGAGTTTATATAAGAGATTGATGGAGACAGAGGGTGCATTAGAGGTAGCATTAAAAACAAAACAAGGTGTAGGACCAACTCATCCAGCACAGACATCTGCATCCACTGAAGGTGTGCCACTTGCAACTACTCCAGCAGGTCCTCCCACTGGACAAACATCAGAGGCAGGCCCTTCAGGCTCAGCACCAGCTACACAAGTGACAACACCAACAACAACATCAGCACAGGTGCCCAGCCTCAGCATGCAGAATATGATGAAGGAGCTTGAAGCATTAGAAGCATAGATGGCTGAACTAAATGAGACTAAAGAAAAATTGGCTGCTATTGAAGAAAAATATGATAAATCAAAGCAGAGCATAGCTGAAAAAACAAGAGAGGTAAGGGCTCTTGAAAAAAGAATAAAGGAACTAGAAAAAGAGCTTACTCTTGATAAGGTTATAATTGAAGTTAAGAAAATCCTATGGGCCAGCATTGGTCAATCCATTACAGACCATTGGCAGTATATTGAAACTATCCATGAGCATATGGATCTCATAGGCAGGGCCCAATCAGAAAATCAGAGAGCCAGGGCATCTCTAGGGAATATGCCTGAAATAGCCAACAGAATGATCAATGTCCTTAACAATCGCACTGGCCCCCAGCTGGCAGGAATGGGTATCACCAGTAGAACTGATACTATTTTACTAATAAAGAGGGTGATTACCTTAATAAATTATGTGCAGACATTGGACAGAAGGTGTCAAGAAATGTAGGCAGAGGTGAATAAATTTATTGAAAAAATCACAGCATTGCATAACAGAGGTCTTCCCAGCTTGGTAACTAGTGCAGGAAGGTTACTATCACATGAGCACTATGCCAAAAGGGTCAATAGCTATGCCACAAACCAGATCACTGCATCAGCAAGTGCCCTAGACGAAACAGGGCCTCCATCTGGGCAGAATCTCTATGACAAGATAGAAAATTTATTCTTTATTATGAATGAGATTAAACATCTTTTTGTAATGCCTCCAAACTATTACAAATACACTGACGCAGATGAGACCCTAGGTAAAATCCTGAGACACCAATTGCCTACGCAGGAATGGTGGATGGGCATGATACAAACTTTGTTGTGAAGAAACAAGTTTATTCACCAGGTTTTTGTGTATCGATCACAAGTCAGCATTTTTAGAATATTGATATAGTTGCTCTAACTGGGAAAGGAGCGGAAAAGGCCAACTCAGCAATCAAATTTAGCAACCAAAGCAGGACCTATAAATGCAGATGACGGGTCTAAGGCAGCCGCACCATGACAAGGCAGTAAAGGCAGATTTCTCAAAATCAATGCAAAGCACTGGGCCGACCCCGGTTGCCTACAAAAGTCAAAGGATTTCTAGCAGAAGTGAACAACCATTGATTGTTCATTTAAAGTAGCAATAACTATTGCATCTACTATTTTTGAGAGTTGGTAAAGAAAGTTATTAAGCAAATGACTCATCACTAAGATATTTTTGTAAAGCAGTTGTATATATATCCCCATGCATAAACTTGTTGGGGTTGTTGATTTCTCTTCTGAAGAGCTATACTGTAATTTCAGACTTTCAATACAAGAAGCTGATGGAATTTCTGAAGTTCTGCATTGTTTGAAGTATTGTGATGAGATTTCTTGCTGCTGCAGGATTCCTGTGTTATTTCGTGTTACAATAAGTTTTCTGAATTGTGTCATTATGTTCTTTTCTCTTACATAATCCGCCTATGCTGTATATTTCTTAGTCTTAGCATTAGAGAAAAAGAATAGTTCAGGATTTGTTTATTAAACACCCTAAACTCAATCTCTGTTGTTAATCATGTCTTCGTCAGAATTAGTTATTAATGTGAAATTCTTGATTGCTCACGTTTACATTGAATCTTTCATAGTAAATACTGTTCAGGAATTCTGAGTTGCTCCTGAGTAATATTTCATTTCTCCATATCACCAGCATAGTGAAAGATTCTTAGTTGCCTCTCACTAGCTGGTAACAGTCCATATTCCCAAATTTGAAGATTGTTTCATGAGTGCCCATCTGGCCCTGCAGTATCATCATTCTCACTAAATACCTCAAGCAACACATAATCACAGACTCCAATGCCCAATGGACTAAAAACCCCTGAACATTGCATTTCAGCTGTTAGAAGATATCATTCAACCAAACTTTAGACAAAATTCAGTGCATCATAACTAGCCTAAAACATTACCAAAACAAAGCTAAATCCTAAAGAGAGAGCCCTCTCTGATTGCAGGTAGGCTAGAACCTGTGATCCAAAGATTGGTTTGTGGTTACCTCGGCCGTATTCCCTTAGGAATCAAAGGGAACAACCTGAGTGTTAACATAATTGGCGACTCCGTTGGGGAAGAAAGAATTTTTCAACTACTATCTGCTTTAGATAGCGGTTCCAAAATTTAAGCAGTTCCTTGACCATTCTGAAAATATTCTTAAAAATACCAAAAACAAGTTCGGAAGCTGACTCCTAAAAAGAGAACTAGGCATACGAGGTCAAATCTTGACCCAAATCCTCCACCTGTTTTCGATAACCCTAATTTGATTCCCAAGACTCTTAGGAACCAAAAGGAACCAGAAGAATTTTCTGAGTCCAGCCCTGAGGCAGTTCAGCAAAGTTATATCCCAACCCATGCCAAACCATCGGTTCATCCTCACATAACCCAGTCTTCCCCCTCTTCCTCATCCACTTCACAAAATATACTATTCACACCTCCACCCAATACACAAACTGCTATTGTTGTCCCCGTTGTTCCAGTTGTTCCCCTTCTACCTATTGTCCCATTGATCCCTGCAAATATGGCTAATCGTTATGCCCCCCTTCAGCTACCTGCTAATCCTGGGGCTATGCCTCAGGACTACCAAAGTAAGATCACTTATTTTGATGGAACCAATACATACACTGCCTTACAGCATACCAAGAAAATGCAAGATTACTTTGAAAACTATGAAATAGACGATGACGATGTGAGAATGAAAATTTTTGTCCAAAGTTTAACAGGTGAAGTAAGAACTTGGTTCAGAGCACTTGCTGCAAATTCCATAGCTGATTCGGGTGCTCTTTATCAATCCTTCCTGAACAGATGGGTAAAGAAAAAGGATCCTCTACACATTTTATCTGAGTATGACACCATAAGGAGAGGCCCACAAGAAACTGTCCTAGATTATTGTACCAGATTCAACATTGTTTATAATGCCATTCCTCAAAATCTTAGGCCACCACCTGATTTAGCCTTAATCAAATTTCCGGATGGGTTTGATGTTGATATGGCATATCAACTAAGGGAAAGTGCCCCTGCCACCCTGGCAGACATGCAAAACATAGTTGTAAGTGTAGAGGCAAATCTGATTGCCAAAAGAAATCGGGCAAGAGCTGAACGAAGAACCACTTTTAAGGAAGAACCCTCAGTAGTTGAGAAAAAGCTAGATGCAATCATCAAAGGTATGGATAGACTTGGGGACAGGGTAGAAACCATAGAAAGAAAATCATCATGGGAAGGTCAACCAAGCAATGTTAGAAATCCAAATTTTAGAAAGAATCAAAATCCTAATGTTGGAAGGACTGATCCTGACCAGCACATTAGACCTCCTTTCCAAGAAAATTATGTTGAGGCCTCAACATCTAACGAACCAACTAAGGAACCTCACATCAACCTAATGGGTTTAGACAGTGAACATCAGGTTTTTTTAACAGAAGAAGATCAAGAGGTTTATAATGACAATCAATTTCACACTAAGTCAGGAGAATCATTTGATTTTAGAGAAGGTTATGATGTAGCAGTCTATGAGGTACACAAACAGTATAAACTAAGGACTAGAACTATAGATGTACCTGAACCTCTTAAACCAAGGGACAGTAAGCAGCCAAAAAAGACCAATGACAAGACTGTCCTTCCACAATCTGCTGGAAACTCAAACCCACATACCATAGAAGTCACTGTGGAGGATATCTCAGAACAACAACCCTCTGAAAACCGGCCAGCCCCACTCCATCCTTCAAAGGCAAGGGCATATACCACCCCGGAAAACAAATATGGTACCAATTTCACTCAAAATCATACCAACCATGAAGAAAGGACCACTGACAACCCACCCGAAAAGGAAAAACCTGTTGCACTTAATGCCAAGATTCAAATAGAAAAGCCCTTTAACTTGGAAACAGAAATAAGTAAGCTAAAGATATCAATCCCTCTTTCTGAATTGGCCAAACATCAAGTGTACAGACAGCAGATTAATAGGTCACTCCAAATATCAGACAATAAATATGCTGTGAATGTCCTAGATGATCAACCGGAGTTACTGTTTGGTCCTGAGGTTAATGGAAAAACAGAAAATGGAGGGGTTACACCCTTCTATGTCAGTTTAAACATCCATGATAAGGTTCTACACAATGCAATGTTTGATTCCGGGGTCTCACACAACTTAATGCCCAAATCGGTAATGGAAAAACTTGACTTAGACATCACAAGACCTTATAAAGATATATTCTCATTTGATTCAAGCCAAGTCAGGTGCTTAGGCTTGATTAAAGATTTATGTGTCTCCCTGGTCCAATACCCAACCAAAAAAATTTTGATGGATGTAGTAGTAGCTGACATACCTCCTAAGTATGGTATGCTCTTGTCCAGATCCTGGGGGGCCAAACTCCAAGGATATTTGCAATTAGACATGTCCTATGCTACCATTTCAGTCTTCGGACAGCCAAAGAGATTATACCGCGAAACATTAATGAAATATGTGGTAAACAGTCAAGAGAAGCCCCAAAACTTCCCAATCTACTCAATACACTCTGACATGGATTCATTTATTCTCTATAATGCTGACATCTGCAACAAGGCTTATTCTGAACTATTAATGGCAGCAGAGACAGAGGAATTAAATGAACAATTTTCCCCCCAAGACCAAAGGACTTTAGGCATAACTGATATAACGAAGGAGCATGATGTATCAAGCAACTTGCAAGAAACCAATCTGCCCATGATCCAACTTTCTAAAGATCTCAATCCAAATCTTGATCATGAAACCTTATGGTACTTAGAATTTGATGGTTCTGTAAACAAGTTAGGAGCTGGAGCAGGAGTCTGGATCCACAATATGCACAACGACCAGGCTGAGGGTCATGCATATAGGTTAAACTTCCGATGCAAAAACAATATGGCTGAGTATGAGGCCCTTTTGTTAGGTCTGAAACTCATAAAAAATTTGGGTGCAACCAAAGTTTCAATCTTAGGAGATTCAGATCTGATCATACAACAGATAAAAGGAAACTTTACCACAAATGATCTAAGGTTGAGAGCATATAAGGGAGCAGCTATCCAGGTACTTGATACCTTCTCAGAATCCTAGTTAACTAAAATTTCTAGAGAGCTCAATCTACATGCTCACAACTTGGCAACTTTCGCCAGCACTTGCAAGCTGCCTTTCAAACCCAATCACACTTTCACTGCTGAAATCAAACATAGACCTGCAGTTCCGGACAACATCAAGAATTGGCAAGTCTTTGAGAGTGACACACAGATAAATAACTTCCTCACTCTAAAAGAGGAATTCTTCGGCATTAACATTGATTCAACCACTAGAGATGATCAACAACAGGCACACACAATTACACAAAATATATCAGCTGAAACAACTAATCTGGTTTTGCATCCTACCACCTTTAACAACGAAAGTATGCAAAAGTTGAGGCAAATAGATGAAGATGAACTGGCTGAAACAGAAGTAGAGGTAATTGAGTTAAAAGATAATTTTCTGCCCATAGGTCTAACCCCTTTGGAGGAATTGTTTGATTCAAATGATATCTTAAGAAAACCAAAAATGCAACCGCTGAATGCTGAAATTGAAGATTGTAACATTGGAACTACAAAAAATCCCAAAACGATAAAATTATCTAAAGCATTACCACCTGATCAGAAATTGAAATACATTGAGTTATTTAAAGAGTTCCAAGATGTCTTTGCCTGGAGCTATGAGGACCTCAAATCCTATGATACCTCAGTCATCCAGCACACCATACCTTTAAAAGAAAACCAAAAGCCTTTCAAACAAAAACTTAGAAGAGTGAACCCTGTGCTCCTCCCTCTCATTGAAAAAGAAGTGAAACGTATGTATGAAGCAGGAATCATTGCTCCAATCAGGTTCTCAGAATGGATTTCCAACCTAGTGCCTACTAGGAAAAAGACGAGAGAGATTAGACTGTGTGTTGACCTAAGAAATTTGAATAAAGTCTCTCTCAAAGACCATTACCCCTTACCAAAAATGGATCATATCCTACAAAGGGTAGTGGGAGCCTCTAGGATCTCATTATTAGATGGGTTCTCTGGATTCAATCAGATTTTAGTACACTCAGATGATCAAGACAAAACTGCCTTCACAACACCTTGGGGAACTTTCAAATATGTCAAAATGCCTTTTGGGCTTAAGAATGCAGGGGCCACCTTTCAAAGAGCAATGGATATAGCCTTCGCCAAAGAAATCCATGATTTTTTGGTGGTCTACCTAGATGATCTTACTGCCTTTTCAAAATCAGACCAAGAACACTTAGAACACTTGAGGCAGGTTTTCATAATTTGTAGAAAATATGGCATATCTTTAAATCCAAAGAAATCATTGTTTGGCCTGGAGGAAGGTAAACTCCTAGGGCATATAATCTCAAAAGATGGTATTAGGATCGATCCAGACAGAATTCAAGCTATCCTACAAGTACCTCATCCGAGAAACATCAAAGAACTACAAGGATTTCTAGGAAAAATTAACTTCTTGAGAAGGTTCATTCCTAATTTGGTTGAGCTCACAAGACTGTTGAATAATATGTTGAAAAAGGATTCCAAGGTCAAATGGACCATGGAAGCTAGACAAGCCTTTGAGGATATCAAAAGAGCATTGACAAACACACTAGTCCTAACAAGCCCTAGGTTTGATAGAGATTTCATCATTTTTTCTTTTGCATCTGAGCATACAATTGCTGCTATTCTGTTACAAAAAGATGACCAAGGCTGTGAAAAACCCATTGCATTCTTTAGCAGAGCCCTTAGAGATGCCCCCTTGAAGTATCAGATTATGGAAAAACAAGCCTATGCGTTGGTAAAAGAAATCAAACACTTTAGAATCTATATCCTGTACTCTCATATAATTTCCTACGTCCCAAATGCAGTGGTTAAAGACATTTTAACCCAAGAAGGAATTGAAGGTAGGAGGGGCAAATGGATTGCCAAAATCTTAGAATATGACATGGAAATCAAGCCTACCAAACTGATAAAAGGACAAGGTCTAGCCAAGCTGATGGCTGAAACCAATTTCCAAGCCTATGACATTAATGAACTGGACAACGAACAGGAGATGGCGACTCCACAGATCAACCAAGCCTTTATGAAATCTCCCTGGTATGCTGATATATGTTTTGTATTGTTAAACCTGCAAGCTCCTCCAGGGTTGTCCAGAACTAGGAAAAGGTTCTTGAAAATGAAAGCATCAAAATTTTGTATTATAGACAATGTTTTGTTTTGGTGAAATCATGAAGGAATCTTACTTAATTGCTTAACATTGGATGAAACTGACAATGTCCTCAAGGAATTTCATGCAGGTGACTGTGGAGGACACTTATACTGGAAGTCCACAGCTGATAAAGTCCTAAGGGCTGGATTTTATTGGCCTTCCTTGTTTACTGATGTGAGAAAATTTGTAATGTCTTGTCACAAATGTCAAATTTTTGAAGGCAAGAGAAAGCTGCTGCCTTTACCACTCAAACCTGTTTCAACTGAGAGACCATTCCAGCAATGGGGTTTAGACTTTATTGGTGAAATTCACCCCCCATCCTCTGGCCAGCATAGGTGGACTCTGACTGCTACAGACTATTTCACCAATTGGATAGAAGCTGTCCCCTGTAGGCAGGCCAATGACTCCATTATTATACAATTTCTAGAAACCAACATCTTGTCCAGATTTGGCTGTCCAGACAAAATTATCACAGACAATGCCGCCGCTTTCAAGTCCAAAAAAATGATCAAATTTTGCATAAATATCATATGACCTTAGGTCATTCCACTGCTTACTATCCTCAAGGTAACGGCCTAGCTGAGTCTTCCAATAAAAGCCTCATCAACATCATCAAGAAAGTTTTGGAGGAAAATAAAAAGAATTGGCATAAGAAGTTGGTGAATGCACTGTGGGCAGACAGGCTAACCACCAAGAGATCCATTGGTACAAGTCCATATGAACTAGTTTATGGAATGGAAACAAGGTTTCCTTCATCTTTAGGTATTCCTGTATTCAAGTTGCTGCAAGAAATACAAGCTGAACCCAATGACATTCAAAGAAGGATCAATCAGACAATCCACCTACAGCAAACAAGAGAGGAAGTCTATCAAAGAACCCAAGTACTGCAAGAAAAGCTCAAAAGAGTATTTGACAAAAGAACCAAAGCTGAAGGCTTCTTTATAGGAAACAAAGTGCTGAGATGGGATTCCAGGAGGGAGGACAAAGGAAACATGGTAAATTTGACTTCTTGTGGAAGGGGCCTTATGTAATTTATGCTGTACAAGGTAATAACACCTATTTTCTAAAGAGTTTGGATGGCTCAAACACTGAGGAAGGCCCAGTCAATGGGAGGATGCTCAAGCATTATTTTGACCCCCTTTGATCAAGCACTGCTCAATTGTATATTGTACATAAATATTTGTATTTTCAGTGTGTTTATTTACAGCGGATAGTTGAAGGTCCAAGTGAAGTAGATTTTGAGAAAGACTAAGGTGTTGCACCTTTTTTTTGATATATATTATTGACCTTGTCATGGGAAAGCAAGAGAAGGTACTTGGGAACTATCTAGGTGATGAGAAACACTCAGAGAAGCAAGGTAAGAACAGTGCTGTGATTTCACAGCAGATCAACTTAATGAGTATTTCATACAAGTTTCTTGGATTCAGATGGATGGTCTTTACCAAATGGAAAGTTTCAGACTGCAAAAAGAATGTAAAAACAAGGCGGTCTGACCTGCTGATCTTGACTTTTCATCTAGAAAAGTCATCCCCAAGTGGAGCCACTGTTAGCCTCCTATACCAATAGGGTTTCATTTTTCATGATTGACAGTGGGAGTGCCAAAAATGTTCATCTTTGATGATACAAAGGTTCCATTTTTTGTGAAAGAAACAAACAGTTAAAACATGTAAAGAGGGTATGCCTTAAAAGAATAATCAAAAGGCAAGAAAATGAATTGGTCAGAAAAAATAATTGAAATGAACCCCAAAGAAAGACTAGGAAAGTGGCCAACCCAAATGCCACTGCTATCTTGATGGATGGTTCAACAGTTCAAACTGTGCCATGCCATGTTTTAAATTGCCTGTTCTAGACTAGAGAATGAATACCTGTTCAAACAGTTCAAGCTTGACAGGTGAGTAGCTGGATAGAGAAAGGAAGGAGCCCATCATCTTAATCTGGGCCCTTGGAAGATATAAGGGTAGATTTAGATAGGAGGGCAGCAAAAGAAAAGAGCATATGAGGGTTTTCAAATCTAAGTGCACCCTCCCTGAAGTAACAAAAAATGTTAGGTAGTAAGCTGGGTAGGTAGCCAGAAGTTGCAGAAGCCTGATTCTATTCAGTTTTGGCCTTGATCAAGAAGGCACATATTAGCATTTGCAGAGGTATCTATGCAGCATTTTGATGACAAAATATGGAAGCATGTCTAACTTCCCCTGTTTTCCCCAGAGACTCTCTTTCTAACATCCCCTTGAGGACTTTAGGACCTCCCTAAATAGTCCTTCTTATATTTCTCCTTGGAAAAATTCATGACAAGTTTTGACCTTCTTCTCCGAAAAGAAGCCACATTTCTGGTGTAAAACCATTCCTCACTTTCAATCTTTCACATCCCCAATTCACATTGACTTCTAACCCTATTATCTAACTCCCTAAGTGCTCCTCTTCCCCTACTATTATAGCATTATTGTGAAAAAACCAAAAAAAATGTAAATACCCCCCCCTTGGGCATTATAGCCATATATTTAAAGTTCGGCAAACATTACAGAATCAAAGGCTTTCATGTATTCAGTTCATACTCTAATTGGGGATTAAATTAACATTTGGTTGGTTTAATAACCCTTATCCACCTTATAAACTGCAATGTCATATTCTCCCCACTCATTATGTGATTTTTTGAAGAAAACCCACTCTAAGCCGTTTTTCCAATGTTTACATTGCGGCGCGCTTCACCAAAAAGTAGAAAATATTAAAAAATACCCGCCGGGTCCCGCCGTATCGCACTGACATATTCGCGGCCCATCATTCGTCGGATCCGGGCCCTCCCATCTGACGGTCCACAGCAATTTCGGACCACCCCCTCCGTCCGTCCTTTACCGCCCGAAATCTGTCAGAGGGTGACGTAGGGCCTGGGACGCGTGCCCATTTATTACTGGATCGGGCAGCCTCTAACCATTACTGGGCCTGTACCTTAAGCGGTCCGATAACACCGCTAACCACCCTTTGTTACCGCTCTCCCTTCCCGCTCCACGTCATTGCCGCATCAACATTATGTCAGCCCCCATTCCGCCATTTCTCCGACCTGTCCGCCATGTCGCTCGTCCATGTCGACCAATCACCAGTTGACACATCATTCCTCCATAACTGACTGGACCAATGACGTCATGCTGACGTCATCCATCAAAAAGGCACCAAATACCAATTTTTCCATATTATCGCGCAAAAATCGTTTTTTTCCCATTTTCTTACCGAACGCGCATTGTATTTCTTGCATGTCGTTTACGTCGCCTGTCCGCCAACTCCAAAGTTTGCTCCCTAGCTGCCGACGCCATGAGTTCAATCGACCTTCAACACCATCAGCCACACAGTCCCCAGGTATTTATCAATTCCCTCTGCATACCCTGGTCCTTCCAAGTTCACTATATTAAACGAAAGAAAAGGGAAAAGCATAAGAACTGCTGAAAAATTCTTAAGCAAGAAGAACCTCCATCTCCCAGTTTAAGCCCCAAACTCACTTGTAGGGGCTCCCATTATTCAAAATTTACCAAACTTCCACAGCTTCTTGCGCATTTGCGACTTAAAGCCATTAGCAGACAAATTCCACTGTAAAAGCAGCACTCAGTGCCAACATTGGCTCTTTTAACCTCTCTCAGTAGCATTTAACTCTGTTTTACCCCAATTTACCTGTGTTCTCTCAGAAAATTGCCTTATCCATTGAAATTCACTACTCTATGTTAGCTTTTTCAGAAAGTCAAGTTCAATACAACTCCAAATAACAGTTAAACAATGGAGACCCCTGTGGCGTTGAATATTGCACCTCTGAATGCCCCACATAAAGACCTAGAATGGTTGGCCCTTGCTGACAGAGATTATCAAATGAGAGAAACTGTTGAACTATGTAACAAATATCACATAGAAACCATTTGTGAGCTAAAGAAAAGACGCAGAGATGGTACTGACCTCTTGGGAATCTGGAAGTCCCACTTACCAATCTATTATCTCCCTCAGGTGAATGAGTTCCTTGATTTGATTCACCAATGCTGCACAAGTTATGACCCCAATCAAAGGGTTGTTCTGAGTCCTTCAGGCTCTATATTATTCCATATCACTCTTGAAGTCATTAACCAAATTCTACAGTTTCAATCTGCAAAGCCACTGACTCCTCTTTCTATGCAAATTTTGCTAGAGCAAGGTGCCAAGCTATCCAACTCACAAATTACAAGAATTGGCCAATTGTTCATGCTCCCAGGATTCCAGCCTCGGCAGCCTCCCCCTTATCTACATGTCTGGTTCAATGACATAGGGAGACTGCTAGTAGACATGATATCCTCCATCTTAGGATTCAAAACCAGTGAGTTTGTGGATGAGACAACCTTGGTAATGCTATCCATGTTCACTCCAGGGTAACCCCCTGATGTCCAGTATGACTATGCTACATTTATAGTCGACAAGATTTATGAACAGTTCATGAACCTGGAGAGAGAGAGAGTATTCAAATACACCTCTTATATATATCATCTGCTACTGTACAATCAGCCTGATAGCTTTCCTGTTTTCCTCAAGAAGTTAGATGCAAAGGGAAACAGAAGATCTGTAATGTTTTGGACATCAGTCTGTCATCATATTCATTACTCACCATACAACTACTGTGAGTTCATTGACCTGTTCATTCATCCAGCCTTGTCCCTGCTACAGAGTTCCCCTCCTCCTAGACTCACCGATGATATGCAGAAAATCCTCCAGCTTTCTAAGAACTATAGCATTGGAGATTGGTACTTCTACCAAGACCACACAATGATTAGAATATATGGCTGTGAACTAGCCCCATACAGATTGCCAAAGTACATTCCCATGAGACTTTTTGCATTAGAATACTTCCGGCAGTTTGGCAATGCAGACATGATCTACTTTCATAGCAGAAATAAGAAAGCACAGTTGAAAATTAAGCACCAGCTGGGTCCATTTATCTTTAACAAGAGGGAAGAAGCTTGGGATGAGGCAGACAAAATTCTAAAAGGCCTCCTTCTCAAGACAAGATTCTATTGGGCACCGTATGACCCTAACCATTTCATAAGCCTCAGAAGAATCAAGTATAGGCTTGCTACCTATGATCACTTTAGCATTCCAGAAATTGAAAAACATGCTAACCAACTAGAGTGGAGAGAAGGCACATTAGTGGAGGATTATTCTGAAGAGGAATTAGCAGAAAGAGCCATTAAGAATTTAGAAAAATCAGTTGACTTGGAATATTTTGGACAGGTTTGGTCTTCAGCCCCTCAGCATCTTGGAGAAACTGCCTCATCGTCCACTATTCCCCAGCAGTCTGCCAAAGAAAGTGATCAAGCAGCAAACATGGCTAAAGGCAAAGTAGTACAACAAGAGGAGTCACCTCCTAATTTAGAGCAGCAAGTAGAACAACAAGAAGGCATGGCTAAGGCACCTACCTCTACAGAGTAGCAAACACAAGAGCAAATCCCTCCAAGGCAGGAGGTAGCAGTTGAGTCTACAGTTTTACAAACACCAGCTAATGAGGAAAGAATGAGGAAAAGAGATAGGCAAGAGGATACTTCTCCTACTACTTCAACGGATCAGCAAGGTGAGAAACGACAAAGGCTAAATCCCTTTTCGGAGGAGGAATCCGGAAAGACCAACCGATACTATGCTTCCTCCTAGCATTGAAACATCGGCCAGCTCCTTGCAGCAAGGACAAGAGATGCCACATGGGGCAGAGGTAAGTTCTTCAAGGCAGCGGTCCAAGGCGGACTCTAGCATCAAGAAGCAGTTCATAGACATCAAGAAAAGAAATGAGCCTCTCAAATACCAGATCTACAATCAACTCTTAAAGATGGCACCAACTAATCAGCAGAGGCTAATGTCGGCTTATGATATTCAAGAACAAAAAATGACTCTCAGTCATTTTAGGCCTACTATGCCTCAACCTCAATCAGCTGCTGACTATATCAGAACCAATTTGGAGATTTTCTCCAAAGACATCCACCCCATGGACCAGATCGAGCTACACAGGCAAACAGGGGAGATGCTCTATTCCACATTGGCTGATAAAACTCTATTATCACACCAATTGAAAAATTCTTTACACAATACTATTGCTCAGCTAGAATTAGAAAAGGCATCATCTCAAGCCAAGGACAACAGAATCAAGTCCTTGGAAGAAATTATTATAGAGCTGGGACATGATCCAAAAGACCCTAAGGGTGTGCAGGCACTATTGAAGAAAATAGATGAAGACATAGCAGCTCTGAGAAAGCATATCAAGCTACCAGCTACCCTTCACCCTCAGACTGGAGAGGTTGCAGAACAAAAGAAGGATCAGGATGTGGTTGCTTTACTCCTGAGTTTATATAAGAGATTGATGGAGACAGAGGGTGCATTAGAGGTAGCATTAAAAACAAAACAAGGTGAAGGACCAACTCTTCCAGCACAGACATCTGCATCCACTGAAGGTGTGCCACTTGCAACTACTGCAGCAGGTCCTCCCACCGGACAAACATCAGAGGCAGGCCCTTCAGGCTCAGCACCAGCTACACAAGTGACAACACCAACAACAACATCAGAACAGGTGCCCAACCTCAGCATGTAGAATATGATGAAGGAGCTTGAAGCATTAGAAGCACAGATGGATAAACTGAATGAGACTAAAGAAAAATTGGCTGCTATTGAAGAAAAATATGGTAAATCAAAGCAGAGCATAGCTGAAAGAACAAGAGAGGTAAGGGCTCTTGAAAAAAGAATAAAGGAACTAGAAAAAGAGCTTACTCTTGATAAGGTTATAATTGAAGTTAAGAAAATCCTATGGGCCAACATTGGTAAATCCATTACAGACCAATGGTAGTATATTGAAACTATCCATGAGCATATGGATCTCATAGGCAGGGCCCAATCAGAAAATCATAGAGCCAGGGCATCTCTAGGGAATATGCTTGAAATAGCCAACAGAATGATCAATGTTCTTAACAATCGCACTGGCCCCCAGCTGGCAGGAATGGGTATCACCAGTAGAACTGATACTATTTTACTAATAAAGAGGGTGCTTACCTTAAGAAATTATGTGCAGACATTGGACAGAAGGTGTCAAGAAATGCAAGCAGAGGTGAATAAATTTATTGAAAAAATCACAGCATTGCATAACAGAGGTCTTCCCAGCTTGGTAACTAGTGCAGGAAGGTTACTATCACATGAGCACTATGCGAAAAGGGTCAATAGCTATACCACAAACCAGATCACTGCATCAGCAAGTGCCCCAGAGGAAACAGGGCCTCCATCTGGGCAGAATCTCTATGACAAGCTAGAAAATTTATTCTTTATTATGAATGAGATTAAACATCTTTTTGAAGTGCCTCCAAACTATTACAAATACACTGAGGCAGATGAGACCCTAGGTAAAATCCTGAGACACCAATTGCCTACGCAGGAATGGTGGATGGGCATGATACAAACTTTGTTGTGAAGAAACATGTTTATTCACCAGGTTTTTGTGTATCGATCACAAGTCAGCATTTTTAGAATATTGATATAGTTGCTCTGACTGGGAAAGGAGCGGAAAAGGCCTACTCAGCAATCAAATTTGGCAACCAAAGCAGGACCTATAAATGCAGATGACGGGGCTAAGGCAGCCACACCATGACAAGGTAGTAAAGGCAGATTTCTCAAAATCAATGCAAAGCACTCAGCCGACCCTGGTTGCCTACAAAAGTCAAAGGATTTCTGTCAGAAGTGAACAACCATTGATTGTTCATTTAAAGTAGCAATAACTATTGCATCTACTATTTTTGAGAGTTGGTAAAGAAAGTTATTAAGCAAATGACTCATCGTTAAGATATTTTTGTAAAGCAGTTGTATATATATCCCCACGCATAAAATTGTTGGGGTTGTTGATTTCTCTTTTGAAGAGCTATACTATAATTTCAGACTTTCAATACAAGAAGCTGATCGAATTTCTGAAGTTCTGCGTTGTTTGAAGTATTGTGATGAGATTGCTTGCTGCTGCAGGATTCCTGTGTTATTTCATGTTACAATAAGTTTTCTGAACCGTGTCATTATGTTCTTTTCTCTTACATAATCCGCCTATGTTGTATATTTCTTAGTCTTAGCATTAGAGAAAAAGAATAGTTCAGGATTTGTTTATTAAACACCCTAAACTCAATCTCTGCTATTAATCATGTCTTCTTCAGAATTATTTATTAATGTGAAATTCTTAATTGCTCACATTTACACTGAATCTTTCATAGTAAATACTGTTCAGGAATTTTTAGTTGCTCCTGAGTAATATTTCATTTCTCCATATCACCAGCATAGTGAAAGATTCTTAGTTGCCTCTCACTGGCTGATCCAGTCCATATTCCCAAATTTGAAGATTGTTTCATGAGTTCCCATCTGACCCTGCAGTATCATCATTCTCACTAAATACCTCAAGCAACACATAATCACAGAATCCAATGCCCAATGGACTAAAAACCCCTGAACATTGCATTTCAGCTGTTAGAAGATATCATTCAACCAAACTTTAAACAAAATTCAGTGCATCATAACTAGCCTAAAACATTACCAAAACAAAGCTAAATCCTAAAGAGAGAGCCCTCTCTGATTGCAAGTAGGCTAGAACCTATGATCCAAAGATTGGTTTGTGGTTACCTCGGCCGTATTCCCTTAGGAGTCAAAGGGAACAACCTGAGTGTTAACACAACATATAGAAGCTAGTTTAGATGTTGCACTGGATGATTGGAAACAAGGAGACCATGAGTTGCACTCTAGATGTTTCACAACTATTTGTTGTGATCGTTGGATCGGTACGGAGGTAACGGACCACCGTAATTTTAATGGAATTGGATCTATTGTTAATTTTATTAAAGAAGTTGATTCAAATATTGAATAAATTCAAAGAATTCCTTTGATAGATATTTCTCTACAAGCAACCCCTATGAGATAGTGGGGAGCTCATCGTGTTAGTATCCTATAGTAATAGTAGTCAAAAAATAAGTTTTTCTTTCAAATTTTGTCAAAACCATCAAAGTGTGGCTATGATCTTGTGGAAGATCAAATTTGAGGTCTTAGGTGGAATATTTTTTTTTTTATTATTCATTGTAAATATGTCAAAGTGTTTCAAGAGTTATAAAGATGGTCTTTTTATCCCAAGGGATCAAGTTAGCTAGGTTTAGGGGTCAAGTTACATCAAGTGATCATGAGAAAGATTGTGCTGCCATGCTTTGTCGTCATGGGAACATAATTGTAGGTGTTTTGAGCCAGTTTACATGTCAAATCATGATTGGTCATGGCATCATCAAGAGTAAAATGGTCAAGTGGACAATTTATGTGCTTTGAACAAGTGCTGCACTTTGGAATTTCAAGGTCAAACCATAATTATTGTCATCAAAATCAACTTTTAGCCACCTTGGGAGGTTATCTGCATGGTTGTCTTCATACAATATTTCTCAGATCTCCATTATTCCCATCATAAGTTCATTGGTGGTTGCGTTTGGTTGCTACGCAAAGGAGGCAGTGGAGTGTTGGGTTTCCACAAAGTGTTGTGTTTCTCTCAAATCGGTGATCAAATCACTCCCACATCTACAAAATCTAGTTTATTTCAGTTCCTTGGTCTTGTATAATTACCCAATTAGATGCATGAGCTGATTAAATAGCATATAAGCCTACAAGATACCTAATTTCACCATCGCTACATTTTTTGGAATCACTGCAATTTTTCCATTCACTGCACTTTCTGCTAATCACTGTGCTTTCTCTATGTGTTGTTTTGGGGGCCAAAACTGCCTTGTTATTGTTTACTTCTTTACCTTGTTTTCTTGCTAATTATACTTTCATACCGACTATTTTGTGCCTAAAATCCCTACAAGTATAACCCTTGTCATGTTTCACAAGTTATTTAGTCATTTATGTTTAAGTCTGAGGAATCATCACCTATTGGATGCTAATCTCATTAATTGTGTAGATTTGGAGCCACAGGATCAAGGTTCATTACCAAAGATGGTGGCACTATTGTTAACCCGCAACTGTTACAGTGCAACTGTTGCAGATCTCTTTTTGTCTATCTTCTGATTCAGTTTGCTGTTATAAATATCATGTAATTTTAGGCAAATAACCTCCATGGTGTTTGGATGTAATTGTATAAAAGGGGATTTGTAGCTAGAAGTTGGGGTTAGCGAGACATCTCTAAGTTTTGTAACAGTTACTTTTGATATTAATGCAATCTTCAACTTTCTGATCTTCTTCACGAATCTGTGAGTTAAGCACAACCCTTACCAGGGAGTTGGGCCCGCTCTCCTGATCAGGTGATGTGCCTGTGT
Source organism: Pinus tabuliformis (assembly GCA_031772625.1). NCBI lineage: Eukaryota > Viridiplantae > Streptophyta > Pinopsida > Pinales > Pinaceae > Pinus > Pinus tabuliformis. The sequence goes on from CM062808.1 coordinate 906,811,732, forward strand.
TCTTATGTGTGTATTGTTTTAGTTATGCATTTCATTTCCTTTTGTTGTGAAACGTATTGTTGTTACAGTTGATGTCGTGAATCGTTATGCTGCTACTGTTTATTTATGACTTCGGATTGTCTGTTTAGTTAATTAATCAAACTCCTAATCAGTTGTTGGATTGTGAATTTGCCACTGCATATATAGTGCATGATATCCTTGCAATAAAAAACGACCCCAGATCGACATATTAATGTGGTAAAAGGATTGAATTATAACATTCACAGTCGGACACCAACATTTTGGCGCCGTTGCCGGGGAGGTTATCAAGGTGCAAGAACATAACTAACATTGATGTTGGAATCGATCTCTCATCCTGGGGAGAGAAAGGGTTTTCCACTATGCTCCATGTCCTAAGCATAGCTATTATTGATTTTTTTCGTTTATTCTTGTTTTTCTTTTCCTTTTTTTCTCGCTCTTTTTTATTTTTATAGGGGCCACTCTCTCGTCCCGGGGAGGGAAAGAATTTTTCACCCTGCTCCAGGTCGTGAGCTTATAATTTTCTTGCAGTCTTGTTTGTTTTGATTTTGAAAGACCCACTCTCTCGTCCTGGGGAGGGAAAGATTTTTCTCACCCTACTCCAGGTCCTGAGCTTTAGTTTTCTTTTCGCTGGTTCATTATTTTTCAATCATCCTCTCCTCCTGGGGAGGGAAATAATTTTTCACCCTACTCCAGGTATTGAGTCATGAAAGTTTTAATGTTTTCTTTCCAATAAATGTATGAATGATGGTTTGAATAAAAGGGGTAGGGGAGGAACCCAAAGGCAAGGAAGGAAGGATTTGGGGAGCAATAGATATATCCAAGAAATTATTGCAAAAGCTACATCAGAAGCCTCTTCGCGAGCTGCTACTAGGGTGAAAGTTCACACAAAATCTGAGGGGAATTCTATGGAACAACCTATACAGCCTCCAAGGGTGGAAGTATCCCTTTCAACAGCTAGAGGAGAAGCAAGAAGCAGGGCATTAGAGGAATCAAAAACACCTCCTCTAGTATCAGACAGGGAGGAAGTGGCCAACAGAGGGTCAGAAGAAGAGATCCACCCAAGGATTGAAGAAGGAGACTTTAGAGGATTTTCTTCACCTCACTATCAGGGGAGTCTTGTTAAACTTCCACAACCATGAGTTGTTACACATAAAGAACCCGTTGAAGTTCCAAGTGAGTATTGTAAAGTATTTATGGAACCTGCAACATCTTCAATTGAATTCCCAATTGGGGATATCACGGGTGATGCACCAATGAATCCCATTCCATTGATCGCACTGCCAAAATTCCATGGGATTTCCACATAATATCTAGACACTTTCCTATTCAAGTTTGATATCATTTGCAAAGGATGTGACTATGTTAATGAGGCTCAAAAGTTGAAATTTTTTCCTGCTACATTAAAAGGGACAGAGTTGTGATGGTTTATGGGTCTAGGAGGAAAATCCATCTCTACCTGGGATGACATGAAGAAGGCCTTCCTGGAAAAATATCAGGATTATTGTAAATCCTGGGACATTAAGGAAGAAATATTTAAATTCATGCAGAAGGAGGACAAAAATATGGAGGACTGTGTGGAGCATTTTAAGTACACTCTCCAGAGGTCTGGCCACAGTGACCTGGATAAGGATATCCTGAAAATTATTTTTCTCGGGCCCTGAGGGAAGAATATTTGGAGTTGTTAAACATAGTAGGTAAAGGGGATATATCTAAAGAAGATTTTGACACCATCTGTGAGCTCTGTATTCAATGTTCAAGGGGAGCTGCAAGGAATAAACAAGGAGTCTGGACCTTCAAAGTATAAAGTGGGGGAATCACAAAAGCAGAAATTAGGAACGTGCTGGATAATTTGAAAACTGATATCCTAAGCACATTATCTTCTCAAATGAATACATTGCAGGAAAAACAGAAGCAGATGGAGTTGGAAAGAACCATGGCTATTTTCTATCCTCGGTGTAGAAAGAAACATCCACTGAAGGAGTGTCCACTAGACACTATAGAGACATGTGCTATTTGTGAACAGAGTCACTCCACCGGTGCATGTCCATCTCTTCCAGCACTAAAGGCAGTATTTCAAGGGATGAATGAAGAACCAAATCAGTTATGCTTTATGGGGTCTAAGAAACCATGGTAGCCATGATCATGAGGCTTAAATCCAGGTACGTCTCAGGATCATTTTCAATATTATAATATGAATCCTCAGTCAATTCCTTTTTAGCCTCAGTACTATCAGTACCCACCTTAGCAACCATGGTGTCCTCAACCTAACTCAAGTTCTTCATGGTCTCAAAGCTGGCGTAGCCCTACTCCCCCTGCTGCTCAATTTCCTCAACCTACACAGCAACAACAGTTACAACTGCCCTCTAACATTTCCTCCAATAATCCTCCTCTCCGACCTCAACTTCCCATTTAACCAAACCCAAATCTAAACAATAAGGGCGCTCAACAAGCGGACACCCTCAACCTTCCTTCGTATAACATTTCTACCATAGGGTTTAATGAGATTAATTTGTGATCTGGCCGGCTAGTAAATGCTCCTACATCACCCATTATTGTTGAACATCTTGACGATGAAAATCTAGAATATCAAGTAGTCAGGGATGAGACAACCCAACCATCTGTGGAACATTCTCCTTCTCATTTGACTATTACTCAGGTTTGTCAAACTAATACTCCTTATCCATAATGATTAGTCCTGTGTAAGTAGGCCCCTCAATCGGAATTTGATATTTTAGGAGAATTGTAGAATCTGTTTGTAAAAACCCCCCTGCTTCAAGCCATGAAAGATGTACCTATTTACACTAAAACTATCAAAGAATATTATTCCAAGAGACCTGGGAAGAAAACAAAAGATCCACTTACAATTCATGTTATGGGGAGATTATCTAACATTATGCTGGGAAAAGATATGCCTGTAAACTATGAGGATCCTAGGAACCCGATTCTAATAGTCCAGATTAATGGGGTAGATATTCCAAATGTACTGGTAGATTTGGGCGCTGCAATTAATGTAATTACTTCTGAAACCATACTTACACTGGGATTGCGTGATCTTAAGCCTACCCCTACAATCTTAGAGCTAGCTAACAGATATATAATTAGACCGATAGGGAAACTGGAAGACATAACAATCTTAGTGGATTCTTGGCACTATCCTGTTGATCTCCTAGTCCTCCATATGTAGTCCCCAGCTAGTGGTCATCCCCTTATTTTAGGACGACCTTGGATTACAACCGTTGACGCCTATATTGGGTGTCAGTAAGGAAACATGATAATTTCTAATGGGGGAAATACGAAAAATCTTATTCTCTATCCCCTTGCAGAACCAAGTTCACAGAAAAAGCCAAAACAAAACTCTTTGTCTTTGGATGGGATCAAAATTAAACATTGAGAACTCCATCCAGTCCTTACCATGGGGCAAGCCCTCTTCTTTAAGAATGAGATAGAGGACGAAATTATCAACACTTTTATTAACAACCCTCATGTTGTTCCGGATCCAACTGGGTAGTTTTTGAAATCTATCATGAGTTGTGAAACACAAGAAACTATCAGATCAGAAATTAGAAATGAAGATATTTCTGTAACAACATTCTCTGACAACATACTGGTGGAGATCGAGCCAGGGAAGACACTGAATATCAACCTGAATCTTTCACCATCCCAGACTTAACAACTCCTGAAGATCCATCGGGAACAAAAATAATCTTTCGCCTGGGATTATATCGATATGAAAGGTATCCCTACCGATTTGTGTACTCATCATATTTATATTAAAGAATATTGTCGACCCGTGAGACAGCCTCAAAGAAGGATGAACCTTGCCTTGAAAAACATTGTCAAAGAGGAGCTCCAGAAGTTATTGGATGCAAGATTTATTTACCCAATCTCAGACAGTTAGTGGGTATCCCCGTTGGTCATCATTCCTAAAAATAATGGTAAATGGGGGATTTGTGTAGAGTATAGGGAGTTGAATAAAGCAACCTTGAAAGATCATTTCCCTCTATCATTTATCGACCAAGTCCTTGATACCCTGGCTGGGAAGAAGTTTTTCTCTTTCCTGGACGGGTTTAGCGGGTATAACCAAATCCAAATAGCTCCTGAGGATCAAGACAAAACCACCTTTACATGCCCTTGGGGAACATTCGCTTACCGAGTCCTTCCGTTTGGTCTTTATAATGTGCCTGCTACCTTTCAGAGGAAAATACTTGGTATTTTTTTTTATTTACTCGATGATAGTGTTGAAATCTATATGGATGACTTCACACCATACAAAGGGTCATTTGAAGAAGGATTGGAAAACTTAGAGAAAGTTCTTAAAAGGTGTAAACAAATGCATGTTTCTCTTAGTACAACAAAATGTCATATGATTAGAGAAGAGGGAGTAGTGCTGGGACATTTGCTTTTAGTTGCTGGAATACAAGTTGATCTTGCCAAGGTAAAGGTAATTATGAATTTTCCTGTACCCAAGACACTGACTTAGGTACATAGTTTCATTGGTTGCGCTAGTTACTATAGGCATTTTATAGAATTTTTTTCCAAGATAACATTCCCACTTTTTCAGCGGTTAACTAAGGATGCAGAATTTCTATGGACAGATGATTGTGGAGTAGCTTTTGAGAAAATCAAAGAACTGATCTACTGAGCTCCGATCTTGCTTGGTCCTAATTGGGAACTTCCATTTCATATCCATACAGATGCCTCTCAAACAAATGTAGTGGTGATGTTGGACAGTAAGAAGATAAGAATCCGTATGCAGTCTATTATGTTAGCAAGAATCTAACAATTCTGGATTGCAAGTTTCTGTGGAGTGGTTTTTGAGAGATTGAATTCGGATAATCCACAGTGTTCATCTTTTTAATTTTTGTCGACGTTTCGAGCCTAGAGCAAGACTCATCATCAGGACTTGATATACATAGAAGAGAAAAAAAAAGGTATGTGATAAATATGGTGAAGGATGACAGTTAGGACGTTTAAGTCGACCCATTGATTATCTTAATAAACTTTTATTTTATTTTATTATATTTAATAATTGTATTTATCCCTTAACCTAGTCTAATCTTTAACAATGTACAAAGGTTATGTTAGTTTAATGTTCGTTTTTATTAATTTTAATTAACTCGTTAATTTAGTCTAATATTTCATACTAGTACAAAGGTCGTGTTATATATAGATAAGGTTTATTATAAATATACTAAGTTTTTTTTATTTTTTTTATATAACTTAGTTTTATATTGTTTTATTAATTAATTTGATTTCTTTTAAAGTTCTTGTTTAGAATTAGATATTAATTAAAAACCAAATGGGAGATTTACTTTCAGAATGACAATGTCATTATTATTTCTTAGATTCCTTATGGCCTTGAGCTGTTCAGGGTTTAGGTTTCTTTTAGGAGGTTTAGCTTTTCTTAGGATGACAACGCATTCTTGTCTAACTAGCTCTTTGTCTTCATCGTTGAGAGTCTTGATTCCATCCTCTAAACTGCATATAATTTCTTCATTAGGGATTCTGTTGGGGGCTAAGGCGAAATTTAGACCTTTGTTAAGGACCTCGGCTTCTTCCTTTTTTAGCTCATAAGATGATATATTAACCACTTTTTTTGTTTATTGATTTCGTATCTATGTTTCCAACTATGATGTTAGTTTTTATTTTATGGTTCCAACAGTCCTCAGAAGAAATCATACGTTGTTAGGAGCAGCCCCGAAACTGAAATCCCCAAAAGCATCGAAACAACCATAACAACAAGCTCAATGTGCGCAGGGGATCACAGGTATGTAGCCAATAAGATTTTGCGCAGAAAAATAGATGTTAATGACACAGTGAATAGGAATAGTTTAGTAGGCAATAATTCAAACAATAAAATTAGGATGGAGAATATAATTAAGATGGAGAATAAGAATAACGATAATAATTATACATCTAGGAAGACTGTACACAGCAAGAAGAATAACGATACAGAGAACCATAAAATAAAAGCTAACATCATAGTTGAAAACATAGATACTAAATCAATAAACAAAAAAGTGGTTAATATCTCTTCTTATGAGCTAAAAAAGGAAGAAGCCGAGGTCCTTAATAAAGGTCTAAATTTCGCCTTAGCTCCCAACAGAATTCCTAATGAAGAAATTATATGCAGTTTGGAGGATGGTATCAAGACTCTCAACAATGAAGACAAAGAGCTGGTCAGACAAGAATGCGCTGTCATCTTAAGGAAAGCAAAACCTCCTAAAAGAAACCTAAACCCTGAACAGCTCAGGGCCATAAGGAATCTCAGGAAGAATAGTGACATTGTCATTCTGAAAGTAAATCTCCCATTTGGTTTTTAATTAATATCTAATTCTAAACAAGAACTTTAAAAGAAATCAAATTAATTAATAAAACAATATAAAACTAAGTTATATATATATATATATATATATATATATATATATATATATATATATATATATATATATATATATATATATATAAATATATATATATATTGTAATAAACCTTATCTATAAATAACGCGACCTTTGTACTAGTATGAAATATTAGACTAAATTAACGAGTTAATTAAAATTAATAAAAATGAACATTAAACTAACATAACCTTTGTACATCGTTAAATATTAGACTAGGTTAAGGGATAAATACAATTATTAAATATAATAAAATAAAATAAAAGTTTATTAAGATAATCAATGGGTCGGCTTAAACGTCCTAACTGTCATCCTTCACCATATTTATCACATACCTTTTTTTTTTTTCTCTTCTCTGTATAACAAGTCCTGATGATGAGTCTTGCTCTAGGCTCGAAACGTCGACAAAAAGAAAAAAGATGAACACTGTGGATTATCCGAATTCAATCTCTCAAGAATCTAACATCTGTTGAGCTAAACTATATGGTAACGAAGAAGGAGTTCTTGGCTATTATCTATGTTGTTAATAAATTTTGACATTACATTACTGGGTATCCTACTTTTGTACACACATATCATGCAGAAATCATGTATTTGATGAATAAACCTGTAACTCCTGGGCATATAACAATGTGGTTGCTACTACTTGAAAAATTTGATATTAGCATTATAGATAAACCAGGAAAATATAATGTAGTTGCTGTTTTTTTGTCTAGATTAAATGTTGATAGTGAAGGAGAACGTGTAGAAAATAACTTTCTGGATGAACATTTGTTTGCAATTTCTACTAATACCCCTTGGTATGCAGACATTGCTAACTATTTGGCTACAAGAAAAGTACCACAACATTTGTCATACAGGGAACAACAGAGGATCATTCATCATAGTGCCCATTACTCATGGATAATAGGATACCTCTTTTATACAGGGGGTGATCAACAGATCTGTCGTTGTGTAGCAGAAAGTGACATCTATGAGATTTTGAGAGTTGCTCATGATGGCCCTTGTGGGGGGCATTTTTCGGATAAACGAATTGGCTACAAGGTGTTACAGATGGGATATTATTGGCCCTCTATCTTCAGCGATGCACAGAACTATGTTCGAAGATGTGATAGCTGACAATGGATGGGTTAGCCTAGTCACTCAGATGAAATTCCATTACAACCACAAGTAGTTCTTGAGCCTTTCGAAATATGGGCTATTGATTTTGTAGGTCCATTTAACCCACCTTCACATCCAAAAGTCCACATTTTAGTCTGTACAGATTATGAAATGAAGTGGGTAGAAGCCAAGGCTATAGCGAAAGCAATAGAGCAGGTTGTCTTAGACTTTTTGTTTGAAGAATTTTTTGCTAGATATGGTGCTCCTAGAGAGATAGTTTTAGATGGAGGAGCGCAGTTCATGTCACACATGATAGAAAAGCTTATGGAAAAATATGGGATCAAGCATAGGATAACAACCCCATATCATCCTCAGGCAAATGGTCAAGTGGAGAGCACAAATAAAGTATTGGAAAACATTCTCACCAAGACCGTGGCAAATCATCACCGGGATTGGGCTGAAAAACTTCCTGAAGCTCTTTGGGAATACAGAACAACATGGTAGAACACAATAAGATTTTTGTCATTTGAAATGTTTTATGGAAAATCCCCATTGTTCCCAATGGAATTTGAAAACAGTATGCTCAAAATAGTTGTAGAAGTAGGATTGGACCTCTCAGAAGCCTAGAAACACCGGCTGGAACATTTAAATAAGCTTGATGAAATTTGTTTAATGGTTGTCCAGAGGACTACTACTATACAACAGTAGAGAGAAAAATGGCATGATAAATTTATTAAAAATAAGGTGTTTCATAAAGGGGATTGGGCATTATTGTATGATTCCCGTTTTAAGGATTTTAAAGGAAAGCTTCGCTCGCGATGGTTGGGACCATATGAGGTTGATGCAGTATTTGACAATGGGACTGTTAGATTGGTCACAATCGATGATTCACATGTTTCTTTTATTGTAAATGGACATCGACTTAGACTCTACCACCACCTAGCCTCCAGAGAAGCCTTCATCAAACATCTCTCTGAAAAATTTGGATTGAAGGTTGTTGGTGCAGAAGATACCTCCTCTGCATCCTCTAATATATATATATATATATATATATATATATATATATATATATATATATATATATATCTGTGTGTGTGTGTGTGTGTGTGTGTGTTTTTTTACTACTCTTTTTTTGCAGGTATGTCCACAGGTGCACAAAGATTTTTCTAATTTATGTTGATGAGGACAATTTTTTTTCTAAGTGTTCAATGTTGTTTCTCCTTCTGTGTTGTTATTCCCAAAGTTGTTACTCCTCCAAAGCTGAAATTTTTTCTAAGTGTTCAATGTTGTTACTCCTTTGGTGTTTTTACTCCCAATGTTGTTACTCCTCCAAAGCTAAATTTTTTTCTAAGTGTTCAGTGTTGTTACTCCTTCGGTGTTATTACTCCCGATGTTGTTAATCCTAACGCTGTTACTCCTCCGATACTGAAAATTTTTCTAAGTGTTCGGTGTTGTTATTCCCGATGCTGTTACTCTTCCTACGTTGTTACACTGGTAAGAAAAATCTTCTAAGTACCTGACACTGTGAATCCTCCAACACCATTATACCATGCATGTTGTTACTCTACCACATAAGCACCAGGTGTGATCCTAATTAGACTTAGCATAATGATTAGTAATTATGTGACATGACTTGGACTGCCACAAGGGCGCCAAAAATGGTTTTCTCAGAAGGCCTCACTGCCTAAATATCCAGAGGTATTTTTGCAAGCTGGTGAGACAGTAGCTCAAAGGGGCAATGGATACAACCGAAAATTGCTACCCTATCCTTGGTGAGAATTCGCCTATTTCATATCAAGGTATATTACTTGTGAAGGATGTTTCTCTATTATGTTCAAACATCATTTTAGGATTCTGGCATCCCTGCGATATCGGCATGCCCCAACTTACTCGATAGATATGCCATTTTTCTTAATGAAAAGTTTACAGTTGTTGGCGCATTTTGCTTGCCATTCTCGGAAAGTGCTGGGAGTCCTTACCAACCATGGTTTAATCTGAATGCTAGTTATCCAAGAACTGGCCCAAACTCTGGTGTCATGGCTACAGTTTGTTGAATCAACAAAGGAAGAACTGGAATGATTATTGCCAGTGTCGGAGGAAATTGACAAACAGGATGAAGAAGGAGAAATGTCACAGTCAATTTTGAACCACAAGAACCAACATCGACCACGGAGGCCATGGAGGCAAACAAAATGAAAGTCGATGATGTCGGTAATGCTGCTGATGATGCACAAGAAACACTTGCCATGGAAATTCCAAGGGTCGAACAAGAGGGTGCAGGTGGTGCTGCCCCACAAGAACCAACACCACCTGCACAAATCATACCGGAACCAATACAAGTGGTAGAAGCTGTAGTTAGCAGTGCTTCTCAAGAACCAACAAAAAGTTCAAAGAGAGTCACTTGCTTAGTGAAATGAAAAGTCGAATAGGCTAATTTTCCATGTATAGGTAAGGCCAAGGAAAATTTATCTCAGTCACCTTTAACCTCAAGCCTACCGAGGGGGGCTAGAAAATTTCGAACACCCCTCGTTCAAAGGTTGAGGAGGCGGTGTCGCCTATTATGAAGATTAACAAGGGTAAATTGGACACTCTAGCAGAAGCTGCGACTCAAGAACAAACTCTCATTGAAAAACAGGAAAAAATGGTCAAAGGTGTGGAGGCCATCACTTCTCCACAAGAACCAGTGCTAGCCAACACATCAGTGGCAGAAGCCACGAATATGGGTAGTCCTGTAGAATTAGTAGTGGAAGAGACTTGTGCTAAGAATGAATCAAGAGAATGTGAGGTAGCTCAAGGTGCAACAATAAATCATCAAGTACAAGAACAAAGTATTGAGGGCGGTATTCCACTGGATGACATAGGAACTCAGAAAAAGGACCCACTGATTGAAGCTGAATTTCAAGGAGAAAAGACAGTCCCAGCACAAGAGGTTATACAATGACAGGGGAAGATGTGGTGAATGTCAAAATTCTGGCCGTGATTGTCCCATAACAATCTAAAGGAGTCGATACAAATGTTGTTGGAATTGATAAGAAGGTGACATAAACAAAAGTCGTGAATATGGAGCCTCCAGATGTAATAATTCCGGAACCACAAGATGAAATTCGAGTGGATGGATATGTCGAGGAAGTAAGAATTAAGGAAGAATAGGTTGATATAGATGTTGAGGATCCACCACGCCCCACATCGGCGACATAATCGGCAGGAGAAATCCCCATTAAATAGGAATTTGTTGACTACAACATGCAGCAAAAGCATTCCTTAAAGGAGAGATACCAGTCCCAATTCAATGAAAACATATAGTTGAAGATTTACAATATTCGACTAAAAAAGAGGATATTTTGATTAAAGAAGGAAGCACGAAGAAAGAGGAGAAAGATTGAAATCCTTAATGATAGACTTGCAAATCAAACAGAAGAACCTATAGCAGCCCAGGCCAAAGACCCTCCTACCATTTCTACTACGACATAGACTGAGCCAATAGAATGGTTATTTGAGAGAAGGGAGTTCTTCTCAACTGCTGAAGTTCAAAAATGGCCAGCGACTGCCATGCGCTTGCAACAAGGATCTACTTTAGTATAAGATCACCAGAAGGGGATTCAGACAGTCAGAGAACAAGTCGCAAGGGTAGTCATTGGTTATATTGACAAGGCATATAGAGGAGGAGGAAGCATGAGAAGGAACAGAAAAGAATTGTGCAGTTGGAAGAAGAAGTGCGCATCTCGAAGACAGATAAGGAAGAAATGTTCAATCTTGCGCAGCAGGCAGTTTCTTGCTAATACAAATCCATTTGGGCACATCAACCCTGACTTACAGATCAATACTATTATGGCCCATTAAACCCTAATTCAGTTGTTACATGCAATAAAGAAGTCAACCATCATAATGCCTAGCTTCCCAAGAAGTTCCATGACTGAAATCATCCAGAAACTGCCTCTAAGAAGATCAGCGCAGGCAGGCCTTCATTAGGGTGCACTGCAGTGTAGTCTAGTACACTGATAGGGTGCTATGCAGCGCACTTGAGCCCTCCTTGGTCTGCGCTCGGCGAATTTGAGCGAAATTGTATTGGGGTTTTGGAATATTCTTATCCATTGGATGCATCTAGAAGTTTCTCAAGTTTATCTACTCCTTTGATCTCGAATTTGGATGAGATAGGAAGTTAAGGAACATCAATCCCTTTATCCCTTCCTCCATGGAACTAAATTCTAAGTTTGGGAGGGCATTCATTATCACCATTTATGGCATAAATTCCTTCATTCACCTATAAAAGGACCACTCATCAAAGTGATCAGGGGCTGGCTTGGCTGTAAATAATTGAATTATAGGGAGATGATGTTAGTATGAGACTTGAGTTGATTTCAAGTATTGTAATGATGTCAAAATGTCTTGCTTGTTATGAGGAGGGGATGGGATTGAACTAGAGGAGTGATGCTGAATCAAGCAAATTGGGTTGTAACTCTTCCTTTTACTAATAAAGTGTTCAAAGCTTTTTCCATATGCTTGTGTTATTCATTGATGCTTTCATATGTGTACTATGTACTTGATTCCATGCTATGTGTAATCAATAGATCATTATCATATGCTTTGATCGGTATTGTCTCCCGTCTGTGTGTAGGTACTCTTCAAGTAGATTAAGTATGGAAAGGAGCGAAAAAATTGGTCAAGGGAGATAAGAAGTAAGTGAAAGCTTCAGGTAGGCTTCTTTACCTCTTATTTAATCTATTGGTCATAGAAAAAGTAGATAATGCTTTGCACTGTTGTTCTAGACTTAGCTACTAGTCTAAGGGTTTAAGAGTTTATCAGTAGACACTAAAACTTCCCAAAAAAAATTGGCGACTCCACTGGGGAGAAATTATCCATCTTAGTATCTTATACACCTCTTTAGACACCTTGACATACTTTACTTGTTGAAATTCAACCTTTTGCGTTGAATTTTGGTCAAAATTTGAGGTTAGATGACTCTTGAGTGGCCTCATAGGAATCAACACAGGCTAGCCTTAGAGACAGTGTGCTGTAATGCACCCTCTAGTTAGAGATAGTGCACTGCAGCATATTACTCCCTCTTTGGCCTACGCTAATCTTCCTAGGGTTAGATTCCCACCCTTGGAATTAATTTTTTTGCCAAAATTCTTCTAATTGCTTGTTTGCTGATTGTAAATGGATATCATGTCTCAGAAAATAGTTTTTCATCTCCTTTTCTAGCCCTACCTCGATTGTATTGATTAATGTTTCTTTAATTTTTTCTTTTTCATTATCAGTCTATAGTCAAAGTTAGAATATAGTTGATTTATCTTTCTCAAAAGAAAGTGTCGTAAAATTGTCTTTTCCTTCGAAAATTGAATTGTCGTAAAGTCTTCATTCATGAAAGATCGATTGATTGACGTGTGCATATGATTAGTCTTTTCGTTGAAAGTGTTGTAATTATTCATTTCTTTGAAAACAAAAGTGTCGTAAAGTCTTCCTTTCCTTGAAAAGAAATTGTCGCAAAATTGTCATTTTTATGAAAAGAGTTTATTGACCGATTGTGCATGCTTCCTTTTTGTTCATCATAAAATTAAGGGATTCGAAAAGAAAAACTTGCATCATTCATATTGTAGTTTGTGAATGCTGATAGGAATAGTGTAGGGAATTTGCATTTAGATTGTGCTCTTTTCTCTTTGATCAAAAGAAATTTGATTGCTCTACCCCTACTAGCTAAGGATTTTCATCGTTAAATTGAATGGAAAGAATACTTATCATGTTAGTTTCATTTTATGAATTGCAAACATACATCACGTGGTGAACCTTGAAAGGAAAATTCTAAATAAGATCAACTTAAAATTTATCTGAATTTACCTAATGGAGCATTGTCACCTAATAAAAAACATTTAGAGGTCTAGGCTAGATATGTGTTCTGGCATCATAAAACAAAGCAAGTGTCGCTAACTTGTCTGCAATACATCTCGAGTGTGATACCTCATTCCACATACGTGAGTATATCATAGCTTGTCCACGTACCTTCGGGTATGTAGGGTGGTGTTATAGTACGTAAAGTATATGGGAATGTTCTCACTGTGTGGTTTTGCATTAGACAACGCTTATACAGATTGGGCCTCCATGTACTTCCGGGTATCTATGGGAGGACAACACTAGGTTTCTATCTATCCTTAGGTAACCTATTCAGCCACCTTGTACACCGTGATACACTGAACATAGCATTCAGGGAGATTGCCTGCCCGTACTTCTCAGTTCGCCAGGAGGTATTTTGCAGTTCAAAGTTGCTTGGTAAACCTTTTGCCTATATTATCCCTCTTTTTCTTTGTTATGTTACTTTGATTAAAATAAATCTAATTGACCCCGGATAACATCCTCCACGCTCACTCCTTAGTTTATCTTAGGTTGAAACATATGATGACAAATCTGGAGTCCACTGATCAAGGAATTCCTTTTGATGGGAATCCTAGTCCTTTTCCTTCTTTCAGAAATATTGGTGCTCCTTACATGGCTACATTATCCTTACGGGGACTTACCATTGGTTTGCCAGTATGGTTGTTTTCAACCTCCTTGGTTCAAAATGTGGTGATTTCTCCGTAATCAAGTACACCTCCAACTGGACAAAATCAACCTCCAGTTGATCCTAAAGTTGACCCTTTTCCTTCCTCCTCGGTTGTTTATTCCTCCCCTTCTTCCTCTTCGCCTGCTGAAAGTATTGGTACTAGTAACCAGGTGGCTAAGAAGAAGAAGAAAGGGAAGAAGAAGAAGAAGAAGAAGCAAGTTCAGCAGAGGGGAAACCAAGCAACCATTGCTTTGAATGCAACATTAGATGAGAAACCGTCCATCAAGCCTCACAAAGTTCGATATCCATGCAAACTTTGTGTGAGAGACCATATTCTTCGAAATTGTCCTGATATTCCTCAGATCTTAGAAGAATGGTCTTCTCGTTCACATCACCTTGTGTCATCAACTTATAGAGATCATGTTGGTGGCACACCATCAACTAGTGGCAATAAAGATCATGGAAAGAAGGGAAAAGTTAAGTTTCCATGTAGCTTATGTGAAGGGAATCATCACATTCACATTTGTCCCTATCTGGATGAAGCCAAAAAAGTGTTGGATAACCGTCATGCTTCACTACAACGACTTCCATCTTGTTATAGGAAACTTTCCCTAAATCCTTCACTAGTTGATGAATTGACTGACCAAAATCAACCGTTGGTCAAACCCACTCTCTTTGAAAGTGAATCCTATGAGTCTATATCAGACCCAAATCAACAAGTCGAGGTAACAGTTGACCTGATTTCACCTTCAGTTAATCACACCATTCCCGAAGAGAGTGAATATGATACCACTCGGGTTCTTTTCGTTTCTTCAGATTCAAGTGAGCTTGGGGGCAATCCTCATGTTCCATCACGATAGGAGGAAAATCCTTCCATTCTTGTAACTCAAGGGGTTAATTATCCCATTTCTATGGTACCCCCTCCAAGTAGTCTAGTCACTTCCTTTGATTGGAATCGACTAGCAGGGTTTCGTCTTCCTTCTTATGTGCCTTTCCAAATCTAGTACAAGTTTGTAATATTATTGTATCTGGCACTATTATAGATGAAGGTGCGTCAATGAGTATCCTTTCATCAACTGCTTGGCAAGCACTCGATTCACCACCACTTGTGCTAGTTACCTACAATCTGTTGGCTTTTAACAGAGGAACCAGTTGACCATTAGGGATCCTCCCTTAGTTACCTGTTACTTAGGAAGGAAAGATAATTTATCTAAGCGTGATGGTAGTCCCAGGACCTTTAGATTACAATTTACTTCTTGGGCGCAACTATATTTATGACATGGGAGCTATTGTTTCAACACTCTTTCGAGTGATTTGTTTCACGCATGAAAGCAAGATTGTCACATTGACCAGCGTTCATTTCCGGGTCCAAATATGGCTTCCAGTCAACCATCTTCCCTAATTGGCCCTTTTGTACCAATGGTATCATCCCCACCACGGGTTAATTATGTGGCAACTTTTTCCATACCTACATCAACTGACGATCAATTCAGTGATGTTGTACAACATGTACTGGGGGCATTGGAACCAGATCTCTCCTTCATGACCTCTTATGAGTTGTGATCAAGGGCTATGAGGATGGTGCTTTTACTGTGTCAACCTCATTAAAAAATGAAACATCTCCCCTGAGGATAATTCCTTATCTTGTGTCAAGCTCATTAAAAAATGAAACAAGGTCCCAAGTTCCAAGTCAAGTCTTTGAGTAGATCTCGTAAAATCCCAGTCGAGTCTTTCACTTGATCTCTTAAAAGAACCTTCATTTCATCCACCTGATAGCCATGAGTAGTCTACTTAGGTGAATGTAATGAAGCTTGGGGGGCATGCACCCAGTGGTAAAGTTAAGTTTCCCTGTAGGTTATGTGAATGGAATCACCCCATTCACCTTTGTCCCTATCTAGATGAAGCCAAAAAGTTGTTGGATAACCGTCCTGCTTCACCGCAGTGACTTCCATTTGGTTACAAGAGACTCTCCCTATCATCATGCTGGGGGCATGTAAACCAATTCAAGCATAGTTTTTTTTGTTTCAAGCTTGTGTAAACATGAAACTGAATCCAAGCATAGTTTTTGTTCATTTCGAACTTGTGTAAACATGAAACTAAATTCAAGCATAGTTCCCCATGGTTCAAGCTTGTCTAAAAATGAACCCATTTCCATTTTTAATCCTCGTGACTTCCATTCTATCAGCCTCTTTCTATCAGATGAGCCTTGGTTGTTTCATTCCATCACCACTATCTCTTTGGCTGATCATATGCTTTCCCTTGGTTGATTTACATTTTTTGAGGAACAGTTGCAATGAGTGGTCTTATTTGCTAGCCTCTTCACATAAATCAACATGTTTTGAGAAGTTCCAACATCACCCAAACCAGTTGCTACCCTAGACATCACTTGTTCCTCCAAACAGAGCACACTTTTATCTATTTTTCGATCTCTTTTAAAAACAAAAAAGGAACCCCCTTGGAGTCCTCTTTAAGCTCTTTTCAAACTCTCTAAACATGAAAATATTGCTGAGCGCTTGTCCTTTCCAGCTCGTTAAAGGGTTGGAAACGATATCTCTCTTGTATTATTTTACACTTTTTGGGACTTGAGAGATTAATTTACGAAAAATAACTTGTGGAGTTTTCTTTTTGTGCCCTTTCAAACTCTCTAAACATGAAAAGGACTGAGTTATCTTTTTCGTTAAACTCGTTTAAAACATCAAATAGCGACAAACTTGTCCATCTAGACAAAACCGAGTTTCACCTTCGCTAGACTCGTTAAAGCATCAAATAGCGATGGATTCACCCGAAGGGTGAAATTATACAACAAGCATATGTTATCCTCCTGAAGCTTGATAAAAATAAAGAGGTACTAGTCAGCAATGACTGGGGAGAATTTGAAAAAGGGGAAGACACTTTATGGTAGTAAGTCGCTCTTGAACATGACACTTTCACCTCATCACCATGACTATGTGGGTTGGGTCATTCAGCTTGATAGTTATCACACCGTTGGTCTATCATACCATCCATTACTTTGTTTTGGGTCAGTGCTATGAATTCATCTTAGTGTTGCTGACATGTTCAAGAGAAGTCATTCAGTTCAAATTTCATCCTTTGCAATACTGTAAACCTTCATTTTCATGACCGCCATTTCTGAACCTTCTATCGTCAGTTGATTTTCATCTCCAAAATCATTTACCTCGTTTCATGTCGTTGATGTGGGATACATCAAGGCCCTCCTGCGATGAGTCACTTCTTGTCGACATTAGAACATTATCCAAGAAGTTGACTTAGAAACACCCCTTCAGTACCTTGAGGCTTGCATACATCAATGGTAGGTTTCTTGCTTCCATTGATAGGATGGCATCATTGGCCTTAAATCGAAAGAATTTGTATGGTGTTCAACATCAAAATCATTTATTCACACCATGCGAAATGTACTGTAGTACCTTGAGGCTCATTATCATTATCGGTGATTCCTCTCGTGTCCCTTAACGACTTACATCATTGGCTGGTAATCAGACAATGTCTTCCCATGTTCGACTTCAAATCATCTATTCACATGGTTAGACTTGTACTTGAGCGAAAGATTGAACGAGATTGAAGACCCCAGATCTAGTTTCATCCATCTATGTTGTGATATTTTCAGGAGTACTAAATCAAATTTACAATGGCCTTACATTCATGGTCATCCATTCATGGGTCTATATCTGTAGATGACTATATTTGTACATGTAATGAAAGTTTATAAGCTGAGCATGGGTATGCCTTCCCTTAGCAAGTTCATGAGAAAAAATAAAATTATCATGATATATGTATTGTAATTGATGCAGGTCACCTTCCGTTTTGAAACCTCCTCTCCACATGCTAAAGCATTTCACTTGACATACATATTTATGACTTCATGCTTTAGGGGGAAACTGTTACAGATCCATTTGGGAACATAAACCCCGAATTAAAGATCAGTACTATTAGGGCCCATCAAACCCTAATTTAGTTGTTACATGCCCTAAAGAAGTCAACCATCAGAATTGCTAGCTTCCCAAGAAGTTCCATGACTGAAATCATCCAGAAACTGCCTCTAAGAAGATCAGCGCTGGCAGGCCTTCATTAGGGTGCACTGTAGTGCAGTCCAGTACACTGATAGGGTGTTATGCAGTGCACTTGAGCCCTCCTTGGCCTGTCTTGGGCGAATTTGAGTGAAATCGCATTGGGGTTTTGGAATATTCTTATCCATTGGATGCATCTAGAAGTTTCCCAAGTTTATCTATTCCTTTGAGCTCGAATTTGGATGAGATAGGGAGTTAAGGAACATCAATCCCTTTATCCCTTCCTCCATGGAACTAAATTATAAGTTTGGGAGGGCATTCATTTTCACCATTTATGGCATAACTTCCCTCATTCACCTTTAAAAAGACCACTCATCAAAGTGATCAGGCGTTGGCTGGCTGGCTGGCTTGGTTGGAAATCATTAAATTATAGGGAGATGTTGTTAGTATGAGACTTGAGTTGATTTCAAGTATTGTAATGATGTTAAAATGTCTTGCTTGTTATGAGGAGAGGATGGGATTGAACTAGAGGAGTGATGCTGAATCAAGCAAATTGGGTTGTAACTCTTCCTTTTACTAATAAAGTGTTCAAAGCTTTTTCCATATGCGTGTGTTATTCATTGATGCTTTCATATGTGTACTATGTACTTGATTCCATGATGTCTTTAATCAATAGATCATTATCATATGCTTTGATCGGTTTTTGTCTTCTGTTTGTGTGCATGTACTCTTCAAGCGGATTAAGTATGGAAAGGAGCGAAAAAATTGGTCAAGGGAGATAAGGAGTAAGTGAAAGCTTCAGGTAGGCTTCTTTACCTCTTATTTAATCCATTGGTCATAGAAAAAGGAGAGAATGCTTTTCATTGTTGTTCTAGACTTAGCTACTAGTTTAGGGGTTTAAGCGTTTATCCATAGACACTAAAACTTCCCAAAACACTTGCCACCCTCCATCTCACAGCTACGCACTGTTCTTGCATGAACAATATATTTTATTTTGTATAAAGAGTATATTTCATGAAATTAGTCAAAAGATCAAAGACTCAATGCAGTTCCTCCAGATCATGAGAGTGCATGACACTCTAGACCAACATCTTCTTTGTGAACTTTATAGGCATGAGTATTACTTGAAGGATGATCAAACTTTTAATCCTATTTCTTATGTGGGAAACATCCAACTCAGAGAATCCACCTCTTATATTGTCAATAAAGTCAGGTGGAAGAAGGCTTTTGATACTTTTGAGTCCAATGAAGCCACTCGGCCATTAATTGTTCGGAGAGAACACTGCCCATCTGATAGTATCCTTAATAAGAATAGGACGTTTCTAAACATTGAAGGAAAGAAGGAGCAAATGCTTGCAACACAGAAATGGTGCATACAGCTATGCACTACTCAAATAGTTTCTTGTCAGGAGGAGGCTAAGGATGCCTGTTAAGGGAGGTGGATGTTAGCTTCCTCTGCGGTAAGACTCAGAGATCCTTTCGAGACCCACAATTATGCCAGGGCATTAGAAAGGATGCCACACTATATGTCTTGTCTACAAACCGTTGGGGTTCATTGGATAGGTCTTAGGTTTCAATTCCCACTTCTTTGGATACTAGCTGACACATACACCCCAGCCTACGAGGTGAACAACGACTGGTGGAAGGATGTTTTATCAACCCAAGGATACCAATTAGCTGGTACTGAGATGGCCGAAAAGTATGAATTTTCCCAGCTGCATGCCGAAAATATTCAGGTGAACCCAGACTTATGATGACGATGGACAGTGACATGCAGAAAAGTCAATTGGGGGGAGATGATGGAGGCCAAAACTGCCTTGTTATTGTTTACCTCTTTACCTTGTTTTCTTGCTAATTATACCTTCATACCAGCTATTTTGTGCCTAAAATCCCTACAGCTATAACCCTTGTCATGTTTCACAAGTTATTTAGTCATTTATGTTTAGGTCTAAGGAATCATCATCGATTGGATGCTAATCTCATTAATTGCGTAGATTTGGAGCCATAGGGTCAAGGTTCATTACCAAATATGGCAGCACTATCGTTAACCTGCAACTGTTATAGTGCAACTGTCATAAATCTCTTTTTGTCTATCTTTTGATTCAGTTTTGCTGTTACAAATATCATGTAATTTTAGGCAAACAACCTCCATGGTGTTTATATGTAATTGTATAAAATGGGATTTGTATATGGGAGTAGGGGTTAGCGAAACATCTCTGAGTTTTGTAACAGTTACTTTTGATATTAATGCAATCTTCAGCTTTCTGATCTTCTTCATGAATCTGTGAGTTAAGCAAAACCCTGACCAAGGAGTTGGGCCCGCTTTCCTGATTAGGTGTTGTGCCTGTGTTCTTATGTGTGTATTGTTTTAGTTATGCATTTCACTTCCTTTTGCGGTAAAACGTACTGTTGTTATAGTTGATGTCGTGAATCGTTATGCTGCTACTATTTATTTATGACTTCGGATTGTATGTTTAGTTAATTAATCGAACTCCTGATCAATTGTTGGACTATGAATTTGCCCCTGCATATATAGTGCATGATATCCTTGCAATAACAAACGACCCTAGATTGACATATTAATGTGGTAAAAGGGTTGAATTATAACATTCACACTTGGACACCAACATGCTACATTTTTATGCTTTTCCTTGCCAAGTCTACATTTTTTTTTCCTCTGTGGAGCCTCCATATGCAAAGTGTGCCATGCCTTTGAATTGAATTAAATCCCCTACCATAATTATTTGTACCTTAGAGGTGTTTGAAAGCCTATTTTCTCATGTGCTGCGCTTCTAGCGTTGTGCTTGTCTTTCGAATTTTCTGCCACCAGAATCAAATATGTATTAACTATCTTGGGGTTTCCAACATGGATCTGTGCTAACTGGTTTGTGTTATATAGGGTCTCATTCTTAATTTTCTATGAAACATAAAATTTGGGGCCTCTTTTCATTATTGTTATTACTTGTTGCACAAATTAAGTTTGCATTAAAACCCTATAGTATTCCCTGCTGCAAACAAGAAACCATGTCAACTCTAGAGGGAAGAAATCACAAGGGAGGTGCTATTTCCATATTTGAACCACAAGACCTCACATTTTTCAATGAAAACCAAACTATAAGATTTTATTTTGAGCCGATGGGATGTATCAGGTTTTGTGAAAATATTCAACGGTATAATGCACATCTTTCTAAGGATTTTTCCATGAGATTTGATGGGTTGGAGGCTAAGGTTGGAGCGCTCACATTTCTATTTACATAGGTCACAATATCAGCTACAATAGAGATTCTTGTTCAAGGAGGACAATGGTTCAAGGCTATGCCCCTTGATATTTCCCATTATAAAGATTTTTTGAAGCTTGAGTATAGAGACAAAGAGTATGGGTCCATTGTTCCTAAATAATATTTGCTTGAACATCATAGTAAGATTTTGTAAGCTATTCAGAGGTATTTCACATGTGAGGGTAGGTTTTGAAGAATTTATTAATATCATTTTAGACTCTTAATGCACTTTACTGGGAAGAGCCCTTTGAATTTTCCCTCCTATATATTCAGGAGTCTCAGCAATATGGTAGATAAGGTGCAGGGGAAACAAATTCAAGTGGAACCTAGCCTTTTCCACTTTTCTTTAACTAAGTTTTTGGTATTGGAGGAGCTAAATAAAAGAAATCAATCATGGAAGTCATTTGTTGATTCTTCAAACCTGATAAATAATGTGCCAACTAGTTCCTTGAGCAAGAATGAAACAAATTCACCAGTGCTAAAGGACATTCAATCACCCACTGGAATTTCAGTGAAGAGGTCCTCAACTATAGTGTAGTATACATGAAAGAAGAAAGGAAAGAAACTATAGTTTTCTCCAGAAGTGATGGATGTTCCTAAAAAGGATCTCACTAGGTCTACTGCAAAAAATATGCCCTTGGAGCAGACATTTGAAATCATGGAGATAACACTAGAAGATGAAGTTGTTAATGATAAAGTCAGGGAGATTGCTCAATTGCAAGAACAATTGAAGAAGGCCCATTTGGTGATTGCACAGTTGTAGCAAGAAAACAGGCAACTAAAGAAATCTATTCTAGAAAAGGAAGCTCAACCTAGTGAAGGTGTTCCAATGGTTAAAACTACACTAGCTAGTGCCAAATATAAGGCAAAGAAAAGGTAATCGAAGAGGATATTAAGAAGGCAGAAGTTCTAGTAGCTAGGGTCACCAGATCCTCATCTAGAAAGCTACAAATCCAAGAAGAGAAGATAGAGGTAGATGAGGAGAAGCACACCTTTAATAGGTTGAGAAGGAAACGAAGGAGGCTCACAAAGAGATTTATTTTCTCAAGCAACAGGATGAAATGGCTAGGAAACAAATGAATGATCTTCTGGACATCTATCACCCAACCATGGACAATGCCAAATACATGTTAAGTAGATCCATTCCACTACACAGGCAAATGAAAAATGTATGCAGGCAGAATCTATCTATGGGGAAGGAAGTAAGAGCCACCAAATAACAATTAAGGTAGTTGCAGGAGAAAGATAGAGGAAAATTGGACCTATTGGTTGAGGCAGCCAAAGTTTGAAACAATGTAAAGTTTGAAACGGGAACTGACACGATTACCCGTTTCGTTGAGGTAGATAAAATGTCAACCGATTTTGAAAGTGGTGATGCAAAATACACTTTTTTTTCGGAGCATATTTTTGACACTTTAAATTTTTTTATGTATCAAATATAAATATTTGTTTTTAAATGTTAGTGATTTTCATGCTGATTTTGAAAAGTGTTGATGTAGCATCAACCTTTTTTTTAGAGGGCTTATTTTTGACACTTTAAATTTTTTAATGTATTAAGTGTGGATATTTTTTTTAATGTTACATTTTTTTACACTTTAAAATTTTTTATGTCCAATTTTTTTGAAATCATGATTACTTAACAAATTTTCTAGTTGTCTTATTTTTCTTTTTTTAAATGTTGATTACTTAAAAAAAACAAAAAAAAACATAAAAAAAATTATCTCGTAAACCATAAAAAAATTTGAAAAAAAAAACAAAATGTAAAAAAAACTATAAAATTAAGTCAATAAAATAGAAAATATTAAAAAACCATTAACAAAAAACAAAAAATAAATAAAAAATAAAAGCAAACTAAATTAAAAAAAAAAAATAGAAAATTAACAAAAAAAAAACCAATTATTTTTTAAAAACTACTAAAATTAAAATTAAAAACATTTAGGAAAAACCTAAAACAAACAAAATAGACTCAAATTTAAAAGAAAAGCACCAAAAATCAGTGAAAATTAAAAAATTAAAAATAATATATATATATATATACGTCGGGAGGGGGCAAAATGTATATATATATATATATATATATATATATACGTCGGGAGGGGGCAAAATGTATATATATATATATATATATATATATATATATATATATATATATATATATATTCGATTCGATTCAAATATATATATATATATATATTTGAATCGAATCGAATATATATATATATATATATATATATTATAAATGTTATTTGTTTTTTTTTTAATTTGAAAAAATATATATATTTTTAAAATTTTAATTGTTTTTTTTTTAATTTTTAATTTAATTTTATTTTAGTATATTTGTTTTTTTAGTTTTTTTTAAATGTTTTTAATCTTAATTTTAGTAGTTTTATTTTTTTTCTTTCTTTTTGTTAATTTTCTATTGTTGAATGGAGGCTTTTGTGATCCATATCAAGTTTATGAGAGATTTTACGGCATAAAGCACATGATATTTCATTTGTCGACGCGTTTCGAACCAACCAATGTGGTTCATCGTCAGGACAAGTTGAAGAATTAGATCTAGCTTTGCATGTTAAATAGTTAGAGCAGAACATCCAACGACTATAATTCTTGACCAGGGAACGACTATATTGACTAACGGCTAAATTTGATCGAGAAACGGTTAGTTGGACAAGACTAGGGGCATAACCTTTATTTAATTAAATAAGTTAATTCAATTTGATTATTAAATTGATAGTTAGTTATATTCATATTAAATCAAACGTTAAAGGGACATATGAATATAGAAGTTTTTAACTATTTTATAAACTTTTAATTATAAATATATATTAAAATAAATTAATAGTTAGTTATAAAAGTTATTAACTAAATATAAATATATAAATATTAGAGTGATTTGAGGGTTAGAAAGAATATTTTAAATAATTCAAATTTAATTAATTGTTTATTTAAGTGTTAAATTAACATATTATCATAGATTGATTTCAAGATTATTTTTCTTTTATCAATTAAGTTAAAATTATTAGTATATAGCTAGTAGCATAAACTAAATGCTATTAAAATACCTCAAACTATATCAACCACTCCTCAAAGAACCAAGGCCACAGGATACGGGAAACCAAGGGGAAATTTGCTAAAAAGGAAAACAAGAACAAGCTATAACCTAGGTGGGGGGAAGAAGGGAAGAAAACGACTAGGAAGAGAGGGTTGGGACCCAACAACTACTGATCTTCCAGCCATCCTCTCTATTGAGATTGCTCGGCCTTTTTTCAATCTCAAGGGCTTCCCTAAATTTCCGATGATGGAATTGCGAAACTCTAGCAATAACACTAGCCTCCTCGATACAGACATGATGATTGGTTTTCTCCGCATGCTCTGCCAAAGCGGAAGACTTGGTTCTCCTATGCTTAAGGTCAGCTGCGTGTTCACTAATCCTTTGATTAATGGAGCGACCAGTCTCACCAATATAGGGGGTTCCACAGTAACAGGGAATAATATATACCCCTTTCATGTCCTTAGGGTCGATAGGATACTTCACAGATTTGAGGGACTTACGAATTGTGTTAAGGGGTCTAAAAGTCTAGGGGACATTATGCTTCTTAAGAATCCTTGCAATCCTATCAGTGGTTCCCTGAACAAACGGAAGATTGACACCTGGAATCTGTTCTTTCAGTTTTCTTTTAGTTAACGAATTCTAAGCCACTTTGAGGAAAGCCTTTTGTCCCATGTATCTACTATAACCGTTCTACACAAAGACATTAAGGAGATGGGATTTTTCCTCCTCGAAGCTCTTTTCATCAGAGCTCCTTATGGCACGATTAGCAAGGTTGTTGAGAACCCCCAACTTCTAGGCCGGGAAATGGTGGGAAATAGCATGAGGATACTGCTCCGTATGTGTTTTCTTACGAAACACTCGGTGGGAGAGGGAACCATCACTATTCTTGGAAATAAGAATATCAAGGAAAGGGAGGCAACCATCGACTTCTTGTTCCTTGGTGAACTTGATGGCCGATGATTGACTGTTGAGATGATCGAAGAAGAGATCTAACTCCTCTTGGCCGTGAGACCATATGACATTAGTGTCATCTACATATCTTTTCCAAAGCTTAGGCAGGAGGCAGGCTGAGTTTAGAGCCTTGAATTCAAAATATTCCATAAAAATATTTGCAACAACAGGGGATAGGGGTGAGCCCATGGCAACCCCACAGGTTTGCTCAAAGAACTCTCCTTCAAAACTGAAAAAGGTTGAAGTGAGGCAGATCTCAACTAACCGAGCGGTATCAAGATCTGTTAGACGGTTGATCACCTCCATGGCCTCATTTATAGGGATGCAAGTGTACAGGGAAACAACATCAAAACTAACAAGAATGTCTCCAGAGTCTAGCTTAATGTCCTTGAGCTCCTCAATAAAGGAAGCAGAGTCTTTGACGAAGGACTTTGTACGGCCAACTAAGGGTTTAAGCTTTAAGGCAAGGAACTTAGCAAGAAGATAGGTAGGACCGCCAATGGTGTTGACAATGGGCCTAATGGGAGCTCCTTCCTTATGAATTTTAGGGAGCCCATAGATTCTAGGAGTGATAGGATTGCTCTCAATGAGTTTATGGTGCAAGGAACTCACTGAGTTACTGGATTTAATGGCAAGGCCAAGATTTCTGGAAATCTTCTTTAACCGGTTTTTGGG
This sequence comes from Pinus tabuliformis, assembly GCA_031772625.1. NCBI lineage: Eukaryota > Viridiplantae > Streptophyta > Pinopsida > Pinales > Pinaceae > Pinus > Pinus tabuliformis. The sequence continues at coordinate 906,837,771 of CM062808.1, forward strand.
AAGCTTCTTATAGCTTCCACTATTATGAAGATGATCCAACATTTTTTTTTTTAATCTAGTTTGTTTTTATTTTTATTTTTGTTAATGTTTTTTTGTTAATTTTTCTCTTTTTATTTACTTAATTTTATAGTTAATTTTTTTTTTCTCCAAATATTTTTATGGTTTACGATACATTTTTTATTTTTTATTTTTTATTTTTTTTTACATTTTAAAAAAAATATGTTTTACTTAATATTTATTTCTTTATATTTTTAATTTTTTTTTAATTTTGTTTTTTTAATGGGTTAATTTTGTTTTTCTTTTTTAACATTTTTATGGTTGATTTTTTTTTTTGTTGTAATTTTTTTTTTTATACGTTTGTTTTTTTTTGTCTTTTTTATATATTTGATTTTTTTTGTTTTTTTTGTTTTAATTTTTAATTTTGTTTTTAATATATATATTTGTATTTATTTTTTTGTTATTTTTATTTATTTTTTTGTTTTTTTCATTATTTTAATTTTTGTTTTTATTTTTAATTTTATGTTTTTATTTTTAATTTTATGTTTTTTTTCTTTTTGGTAGGTAAGCACCCACGGGTATTTGAACCAGTGACCTATTGCAAGGAGTGCCTTAACAATGCACCCATTCACCATCAATCTAAAGCCCCGTGAGCTAAAGAAAAACTCTTGAGATGCATCAGCTGGGAAACATTTTTAATTTTATGTTTTCATTATTCTTTTGAAATTTTAATGTTTTTCGGAGTCTTGATAAAATATTTTACGTCATTATTTCAAAATGTAGAAAATTTACCCTAGAAAAAAAAAGTGTTATTCCAGCATCAACACTTTTTGTTTTGAGGGTGTTTTTTGTACAATTTTTGCACGAAAAATTGGTTTTCATTGCCATTTTTAAAACATGTTGAAAATTTACCCTAGAAAAAAAAATGTGTTGTTCCAACATTAACACTTTTTGTTTTTAGCACGGTTTTTCATGTTTTTTGGGGTTTTGTTTTGCTAGAGTCCTCATTTTGAGTTTATAGTTCCCATTTCAAAGTTTACATTGTTTTGAATCCTGCAAGGGGTGAAATAACATAGTTTTGATTTTTTAATTTTTGCCTAAAAGTATGCTTGTTTATAGGTTGAGGTTCTAGGTGATAATGTCTTACATACAGTCCCTTTTGCAACTACATTTAATTAGAACTCTGAAGTTATTTTTGAAGAAGCAAATTTTATAGCATTTTTTGCCCTAGCTAGTATTAAGGTTAGGGTTTTTGGTGTGGAGATGAATGTTTGGTGTTTCTGGTAAAAGAAGGCTTTAAAGAGACATGTGGCATGATAATTGCAGTGTCAACATCATCATCAATGTGTGCAGCTTGTCTAGAAACATCATTGTCACTCACGCCATAAAAATGACGGTGTTGTGCTTTTGAAACTGGTGCTGCGTTTTTCACTACAAAAGAATTTGTGAAAGTTGAAGGCTTTGTCCGGTAAAAGAAATATTCCAATGCGGAAATTATCCATGTTAAGCCTCGTTTACACATGTTGGATTCATTGTGAAGCTATGAAATCAATCGGAGCTATCAAAACCATGGAGCATTGCATTTCCTCGCTGCGTTTTTGCATTTATGGAGAATTAGGGAGTTGCTTAGTGCCAGGCGTTGTTCTTCCAGAAAAAAATCTTTTTGAACGAGTTTACTTAGTAAAAAATTGTTGTAATTCGTTTTTATGGTTTTAGTAATTGTACTAAAGCACTCAGTGACTCTCAAGCTCGATTTGGGATAAGAAACTAATGTAAAATGCTTAGAAAAGATCTAGTCATGTAGTGCCTAGTCTTTAGCAGTCGGTTCTATTTTCATCGCAGAAGTTAGAAACATAAATCCTGATGAGGAATTTGATCCCTAGGGGTGGGAACTAACTCATTTTGGGCATATTTATGTTATGAATGAAAGGAGAAAAGGGTTGGTTAGGTTAAGGAAAAAAACATTGTATTTCACTTATTTTTGAGATACTTTTATAGTGAGTGAAGTACAAAGGTGGAATTTGTAGGGATTCTTGAGTTAGTTTTCTTTGGAGATTCTCTTCATTTATTTGTAAGTTATATTCTATGACAAATAATGCTTTAAAATATATATTCTTGTTTAGTTAAACAAATATTTGATTCAGAATTCACTCTAAACAGTGCTCTGTTTCAGTTTGCTAGACATCTATGTTTTCTACTAAAATGATAGTTAGAATTCATCTTGATGCTTGATGCTCTTTTTTCATTTTCCATTTTTTCTTCACTCACCCTCCTACACCGAACTCAGACTAAAAATATCTAAAGAGACTACCTACCTCGCCCCTATGGTATATCCATTTTCTCTTCATTTCATCACTGGAAACATAATCAGGTACACATGACCATATGCCCAATGGATTTATCCCCTTTGTTACCAGAAAAACTTTAAAATTCATACCCTACTGAGCACTATACCTAGCTTAATATATTAGTAGTTGAGCTTCCTAGACAAAGAGACCAGTTTCTAAAGTTAGAAGGGCTAGATTCTAGCTTACAAGTGGTTTTTTGGTTACCTCCAAATTTATCTCCTCAGCCTAGGAAAAATTACACAGAGCTAACACATCACAACCAGTTTTAAAACTAGGACTCAATTAAGTCTACTATGTTGTGTTAGTTCACTATTCCTTAGAAGAGTTCATATGTTATTTCTATATATGAGGGTTATAATATCCCTCAAAGGCATTTTTAGGTTTGTTGCATTGTTTGAACAAAAGTTGTGTTTCCTGTTGCGTTGTGGTTGCATGAGTTTATTCATACAATGGGGACATTTATGCAAGCCTTGTATTTAAAGGGAGAAATGAAAAGGTAGACAATTAATTGGGAGGCACTGATAGCTTAGTTCTATAATGATTTTTCCTTCTTAGAGGAGGAGGCAAAGACATTTGAAGCTTTGAAATTGAAAGAGGGTGTTGTTCCCCATTGTAAAGCCAGTTGCTAAATTTTCTAGCTATGAAGATTGTGGTAATCTATCTTAATTAGGGTTCCAATATTATGTTCTTTACAAAAAAATGAACAAAGAACCTGATGAAGATGATTTGGAGGAGCTAAGACATCTATCCTTTTGTTTTAGTCGTTACTACACCCAACCAAAATTTTGACCTAACACCAAATTTTCGGGCCCCTCTCTACTTGTCCAAGGTCCTAAAAGATTATGTCATGTGTCAATTTCCTAATGACCCACTAGTCACCAAACCCTATCGATGCTCACACATGATGCATGTTATATTTGTTCCTCTTGAATTATCTTGGATCATTTTATGTTGATAGCCTCACCCTACTTTGGCCCTCGTCCTCTCGAATACATTAGGGTTTATAAAATTTTATCTTGCTCATGCGCATTTGGAACCTGTTGGGAAAGGGAGGCCCTGCGTAACAGTTTTGGGGCTTAAAGGCCACCATTTTGGGTAAAAGCATTATAAAATCTCTGCGAAGTGCGTGGAGCGCGGATTGTAATGAGTCAAGTCAAAGGGTTGTCTGCCTGAAAATAATGTAATTTAAAATAGATTGGGTCGGCTTACCCATGGTCCTCGGACCATGGGAATGTATAAATAGAGCAAGGCTCGAAGGGTAGAAGGCGGTTCTGTTTGGGGAATACAGGTGTATTGTATGAGTCTCTGAGTATGGTATATTGTTCTGACTCTGTAAGTTGAAGACGTGGGTTGTAGTAGGAGATAGAGGCTCTGAAGCTGTGTGCACAGAGGCCTAGTAGAGTCCATAGATGTGTGCACGGACCCCTGCAGCTGAGTGCGCAGGGTGGAATTGGAATGTATTGGACCAAAGTTAATAAAAGATAAGTTGTTCTGGAAATATGGTGTATTTATTCACAGATCTGGATGTTTTATGTTTTTGTTATATGTTTATGTATGATTTATGATTGCGCACACTAATTAAAGAGATTACATAAGTAAAAGACGTTAAAATAAGTCAGATCAATAATACGTCCAAAAGGGTTTAGGCCATGCATTGTTGTGTTCTGCACTGGGCTACGCGAGGGTTAGATTGCTGCGTAGAATAGTAGGGCTGGTTCGCGACCCCTCCAGTCTTCATCAAGACATCCCTAAGGTGCAGAAACCTGGTTCCAACACCCTCCCATACTACCTCGGGTGAGACCTCAGTCCACACTTCGCGGACTGTTGCCGAAAGGGCCGGTAGTGTCGGGATTTGTTTGGATAAAACACTTCTGAAAATGGGTTAGGCCCCATCAAGCCAAAAAATGGTTTCGTTGCCAGGACTGGGATCTGCCTAAGCGATGACTGATGTTGGAATACTGGAACCCTACGAAGAAAGAGATTGAAGACTGGTTGGATCAGAAGCTTCACGAGTTCATGGTACAAGAAAACAAAATCCTATAGATATCCGAGAACAGGTGGCTGGATTGCTACGTATATATGGAAATCCACGAGATCTTCTTCACAACCTTCTCTTCTGAACTATACGCGTGGATCGCAAGACTAGCCGACAGCCAGGGAAGGTGTAAGCTCAATCAGCCGATAGTGTGGACCCCAGAGTTGGTGCGTAGGCTAGAGGCCTCTAAAGATAAGATTGCACGAGCTGTGGATCATTCACTGGATGGCATAATAGGAGGGTTTATCATTGAATTTGTGATAGACACGACTGTTAGCTACAACGAAGCAGAAAGACGTTTTCTCAAGGGACCGCGAGGTAAGTACATCAAATCATTGAATACCTGGATTAAAATGTTGTTATGTGAGAAAAGGGTTATGGGGATCCATTTACTTCTGGGATAACACGGAGTGAAAGAAGCTACCAAGGGATCGAAGTATTAGAGAACAGTCCCCTAATTTCTCTGTCGTGAGAAACTGAGGAGGAGCTCGCTGGGTTCTCTCCGAGAAGTGTGGTCCAGTTGATAAAGCAGCCCATTCTGCAGTTACCACCTCCATCCATGCCATCACCCACTTCACCCACTTCACCTACATCAACCCCATCCTCACCCACCCCACCTCCACCACCTCCAAGGGTTGGAATGGTGAGTGCGATCAAGTTGCTTGTATTTAGAGGAGTAGGAAATGAGGAACCAGATCAGTTTTGGTTCGTGGTAAAGGTAGTATGGGAAGCCCAAGGAGTTACAGATGATAATATTAAAAAGGCTACTTTGGTGAGCACACTGCAGGATCGCGGGTTGACATGGTATATCAAGAACTCTAGCGATCACCGAAATGCCAGAATAGTGGAGATATAGGATGCATTGAACAAAGAGTTTAGCCGACCAAAATCAGAAACTCAGTCAATCATCAGATTTAAGGAAATCGTGATGCTCCCAGGCAAGATTCCATGGGATTTGGATTAGTGCCTAAAGAGTATGATCCGTGAGGCTGATATTATGCTTTCGGATGTGCATCATTGTGCTTGGTTTGTGGCATCCCTGACACCGCACCTAAGGACGACACTGTCACAGTAGAAGATCTCAACCCAGGCTGAAGCATTAGAGATAGCGATGAGGTTGCATGAAACTCCAATACAAGATCCTGGGTTGGGAGTTCAACAAATCCACGTGCAACTACAAAACCTATGCTTGGAGATGCAGATCCCGAAGAAGAATAGGGCACCGCAACCGGAGGCGCGTGAAGAAGTGTGGTGTATAAAATGTAAGGGCCAGGGTCATGACAAGGATCATTGTCCCGTATTCGCAAACTATTTGGTAGGAGGGAGACCAATGCCGTTGAGACAAGAAGCGTAGGCAGGGCCAAGTGCGGCACCCGCACTCTGGTGCACGATCTGTCAGGTGGGGGGAAAGCACACAACTGACAATTTTCATCTATTACAGAATTATACACAGGGCCCACAACAATTGTTTTGTAAGTTCTGCAATTTAGTAGGACATGACGAGCGTACCTATCGCAGCTATGAACTCCTGATGGATAGGACTTCGGCATACAGGATGAAAATTGAGACGTGAGGCCTCGACCTAGCAGCAAGAATGGCGTGAGGTGGATTTCAAGGGCGAGGACGACGACGAGGAGGAATGGGGCCAGGAAGGGGCCGAGGACAGTTAATTTGCTACAATTGTGGCAGACCAGGTCACTACGCATGTGATTGTACTAATCCAACAAGAATGTCTTGCTCATATTGTCAGCAGTTTGATCATGAATCGGTGGATTGTCCTATGTTGATAGCACCAATACATGAGAAAGGGGTACTCTAGCCTCCTCAGACTCAGAACATCTAGATGATGAAATTTGAACCTCGCGATGAAGACCCCAATGTGAACATGATGCTCAGAAGTGGTGCGGCCACAGGGGAAGACAAGGGGAAGCAACATGAGGAAGATACATGGGTACGCAAGGCTCCTACAAAGGAACTTGAGTTTGACTTGCAATGCGCGAAGGAGACGTTTATGGAAGCTAAAAAGAGCTTCACGGAAGCCCCCTCTTCAGGTGGTAAGGACCAACCAAAGACGGGGATGGATCCGTCTATGCTCACCACCTTTCTAGAGACCTGCATGAAGTTGTTGCGGGATAATAAGGCAGTTAAAGGGTTACAGGAGTTGATAACGCGATGCACAGGACTGGGTGAACCCCGCATAGTCTGGAAGTTGGGAAAACATGCATTGTGCATGGGAAGAGAGATGAGATTGATAGCGTAGATCGGTGATTACGAAATGGACCAGGTGATCTTGGACCTAGGATCAGACGCGAATGTATTACGTACGGAAACTTGGGACCACATGGGTAGGCCCGCGTTGCAATGGTCTCCTATTCAATTATGAATGGAAAACCAACAAAAGATCGTGCCCATGGTAAGATTGCAATGAGTGACAGTGGATATTGAGGGTGCGAGCACTCAAACAGATTTTGAAGTGATAGAAATTGTTGACGACAACAACCCTTATCCCGCGTAGTTAGGAATTGACTGGACGACGGATATGAATGGAGTCATCAATCTGAAAAAGAGGAAGATGATATTCGAAAAGAAATCACTTCGTGTAGTAGTTCCGCTAGATCCAGCCGAAGGTGTGCGCTACACTGAACCTGTACACGATGATGACAATGACGATGAACTGGATTGCATTTACTAGATAATGGTGCAAGATTAGGATCAGGTGAACTTGATAGCAGATGGTAGGATCTCATGGGAACACAACAGTTCCTGTACTTTAGAATCAGACGAGGAGATATAATGTTGGTAGAATCGGCTGCACAAGGTAACAACGTTGAGCTGCAATATGATGATTAAATCACTGCGGTGCGTGACGTCCGAAGTAAGGGAAATGCCACTCGATGCAAGGGTAACAGGAGTGGAGGAAGTCTTAGACAATTCTGAAAGACCAGTGCTAGACCAACAACGTTATGATGGATGGAAGTGGGATTTACTTGCGACACCCACTCGATCATGGACTACGCACCAGAGGACTATGGCGAACTAGTGTAGGTATGGAAGACAGATGCGCTTACAATTTCAATGGTTCTAGCATCGTACAAGAGTCGTGCAGTCAGAACGAAGCAGTCGACGTGCCCACCTGGGGCGGTGGGTGTGGTTGGGTACTGTGCAAATATGTCCTAAACTAAGAATAGCACTGAGGCGGCAGCAGGAAGAGCGACCAACCTCCCAAGTCAGAACCGCCACAAAGTTATATGGAGTCATGAACAAGGTACATCAGGCGAGACGAACCAACACCTGGTGCGCAGAAACAACCCCAACACTGGAAAAAAAAGAGGAAATCAGGATAACAATACGGAATCCTTGGATGATAGCTTCCGCAGTTAGGGCAGGATGCGAAGAATGGGGTAAAGAAATTAAGTAGTTAAAGGAAGCCATTCGGAAAGGGAGATTGAAGCTTCGCAGACTTAATGAAGATTGGGCACGGTTGCAGAAGAAAAGTGTGACATTGGACGAAGAAATATGCAAGCTAGACACCAAATACGGGAAAGCGGGCCATAAGAAACTAGGCTTGATGGGGCCCAATTTAGAAGGAGTTACGACTCTGCTAACTTGGTTGCGATGGCACCTTACTAGACAAAAGAACGTCCCATACCAAGATGAACGCAACTCACTAATGGACACAAGGGTAGCAGCAGGGTGCCCACTTCCTGGGCTAGTATGGAAATTGAAGCTTCATACCGAGGGTCAAACACCTAACTATCTGTAGGAAGCATAGTCTTAGCGCTCCAAGCAGTTGAAAGGCGGCATGGGACTATAAAGGAGTCTGTAGGAGAACTACGCGGAAAGGTGGGTCCGCGCAAGAACAATGGGTCACAGGGATCGCGATCGCGCATCCAGGACTACACTGCTGCACGGGTAGGCTGGGAGGTGATCGTTGATGTCACTATTTATGACAAGAGGTTCAATTTAAGGCAGAAAGGAGCGGGCAGCGGGCCATTAAGACAAGAATTAAGAGCTAGATTTGGGGAGATCTGCTGCCAACAAGATATTAATGACTCATAAGTGGAGGGAAGGGTCGAATTTGAATTCAATAGGTACTATAAAATTCTTTGGGGTAGCCGTGAAGCAACACTTGGTTAGTTGAAAAATCAGACGGTACAATGCATTGAGCACCAAGCTACCCTACCATCTATGAATGCGCAATCTAGTATAGACACGATGATGGCTACCCGAGCCAGAGTACGATTCGCAGAAGTTAACCTAGAACCCCGGGTGGCCCAGGAGGAGACTGCGAAGGTCCGGTTGGAGCTGGACTTGCAGATTGCAGAGCTGCGATTGCAGGCAAGGGATTCTACAACCCCGGAAGTGAGAGCGCAACGCCACCGTGCCATTCAAGCAGGGTTGTAAGAGATCGAGCATGTTGTCCAGGATATCACAAGATTGTTGGATCAGTCCCTTGTCACACTCACTTCGCTACAGGAGGACTCGACGCTACAATAGTTAGATAAAGAAGCACGGGAATTACAGCAGGCCTACGACAATATCCGGGGAACCGCACCAACAGCCGCCCTCACAATGATTGGCCAAAATGAGGGAGGCCCAGGCTCTCAAGGCACAAGTGGACACTGCACGTCAGAAAGAGGCAATGTGTAAAGAACATATCTAGCCCTAGCTCGAGGAGGCATTCACGGTTTCTGCCACGATCGACGGGACGTTGGCCCAGATGCAGGATACCTATGCACAAAGGAAAAAGGGTGCCTATGATAATGATGCTTCAGAGAGTCGTGCACAATTGATACAACAGACAACGTAGGAATGTGTGGCAAATGTTCATGAAGCACAAAAGTTGTTGGATGAACTCAGAGTGAAGATCACCGCACCAGCAGAGTGACTCGGGGCGAGTCACGATGATTGTGTTGGGGGTCTATTGGGTAAGGGAGGCCCCACGTAATGGTTTTGGGGCTTAAAGCCCACAATTTTGGGTAAAAGCATTGTAAAAGCCCTGTGAAGTGCGCAGAGCGCGAATTGTAATGAGTGAAGTCAAAGGGTCGTCCGCTAAAAAATAATGTAATTTAAAATAGATTGGGACGGCTTACCCATGGTCTGTGGACCATAGGAATGTATAAATAGAGCAAGGATCTAAGGGTAGAAGGTATTTCTGTTTGGGGAATACAGGTGGATTGTATGAGTCTCTGAGTACAGTATATTGTTCTGAGTCTGTAAGTCGAAGACGTGGGTTGTAGTAGGAAATAGAGGCTTTGCAGCTGTGTGCGCAGAGGCCTGGTAGAGTCTGCAGCTATGTGCACGGACCCCTACAGCTGAGTGCGCAGGGTGGAATTGGAATGTACTGGACCAAAGTTAATAAAAGATAAGTTGTTCTGGAAATATTGTGTATTTATTCGTAGATCTGGATGTTTTATGTTTCTGTTATACGTTTATGTATGATTTATGATTACGCACAGTAATTAAAGAGATTAAATAAGTAAAAGACGTTGAACTAAGTCAGATCCATAATACGTCCAAACGGGTTTAGGCCATGCATTGTTGTGTTCTGCACTGGGCTACGCGAGGGTTAGATTGTTGTGCGGAATAGCAAGGTTGGTTCGCGACCCCTCCAGTCTTCATCAAGACATCCCTAGGGTGCAGAAACCTAGTTCCAGCACCCTCACATACTACCTCGGGTGAGACCTCAGTCCGTGCTCCGTGGACTGTTGCCGAAAGGGCTGGTAGTGTCGGAATTTGTTTGGCTAAAACACTTCTGAACCTGGGCCAGGCCCCATCAAGCCAACAGAACCCAAGAATGTTGATTAAATCCCTAGTCTTTTATTAACTCATTCTTCATCCCCTAGGTTGCATTGTTACAAGCATTCTATGGCATTGGAATTACACTATAACATTAAATTCCTAGATTTTTACCTCCTGCATTACACAGAGCCCTTTCGAAAGAGGCCTTTGAAGAAATCATATCATTTGACTAAATCATACACATGTCCACTTTGTACACTTGAAATTTTAATGCTCAAGTTTGTGAAAGCATCATCCTTATTCAGAAAGGTTTCTAAAGCTTACTAATTCAGTCATAATTGTGCTTTTACTTAGTCATTCTATGGATTTTTGCTATAGAAAAGGTGTTGTGGTGAGTAAAAATAACACAACAAATTATCTATTAGCTGGACTTGATTAATTACCAATCACTCATTGGAAAATACAGACCCACATGGCAGAAAATTGTTTTTAAAGTGTGAAGCAGTAATAAAACTAAGTGACATAAAAATTATGTGAGATGAAAAAGTCTAGTTGGCCTTTAGATAGGAGATATATCACTCATTGAAATACTCTTATATATCACAAAATTTACATCGATATTATAGCATTGTTCCCAACATGTATATAAAATTGATTTATGCACAATCGCATTAGGCTGCCAAAACCTATCATATCGTTTGGGTGCTTGAACGAATGATACAAATGCAAGAAGGAATTATAAATGGCACACAACTGCAATGTAATGAAATTCCTCATATGAAACTATGCATAGAGGCATGTTTTTATATGGACTCTACCATAAACGATGAAATAATTGAGAGTGCATAGAGGCATAAAACGTTTTGTCTGCCAATCTCACAAAACATCATTTGCAATATCTCAAAGAGCATTACAATTCCTCGAATGATTTATACACATACCTACAAGGAATAATAAGTCAGAATGCATTGCAATAAATATAAAAGGCCATGCACTTAGGAAGTATTAAAGCGTTGTGCAGATCAATCAACAGATCGTGAGGGTATTGACTTGAGTATTACATTTACCAATCACATGTATTAACACTATAGTGAGGCAGGATGTGCTTAAAGTATGAACCAAAAAAGAAGTCTAGATATTATGAACCCACTATGCACTTCCAAGTTGTTAACCTTCTTCTCTTATCATTGCACTATGCACTACTAAATTGAAATGAAAACAATGGCATGTGTGATATATGAAAGAGTCCACAAGAGCATTATAATTCCAACAACTGAAATGTGGAAGTGAATTAGAGTAGTAGTGGGAAAAGCAATTACAGAGGAACTTTTAATCTCCACATTCCACTCTTTTGATTTCGGCTCTGCCATTTGCATGTTGAAAAATTGGGGAGTAGATTAGAGTTTTAAGATATAGCCATTACTAGAAAAGGCAAGAAATTATTGAATCTTTTCATTTGATGATAGTTGCATCTAAAATTTGATCTACAAACATGATTCACAATTGTTCATTTCACCATATGTCTCAAATCGCATTGTAAGTTTTTAATGGCTCCTCACTATGGTTTGAAGTTGCGGCCTACAACCCCATTGAGCTTGTCGCATGTGATTAACTCAGTGTGCATTTCAATGATATGTCACTTCTCCTCTAGCTATCATCGTTATTCTTGTTTTGTTGCCAAGTGTCCATTCCCTTCAATGCCTTGACCCTTTGCATCCCTATCTTGGCCATTTAATTTATCTTTTCATCCTTACACACCCTCACCTTTCCCTTGATTCTCCCTTGGTGTCCAAACCTAGCATTGGTGGTTTCATCTCCCATACCTTAGGATATTCAACCATTGTCATTAGGTACTATTGCCTACCTCCATTAACCTTTAATTAGGTGGTGTTGAATCATCCCAAAATACTAAATCGAGCCTTGGGACAAAATCTATGATGAAATTCATACAATGTCTTCAGGGATATGAATTAGTGGGTAATGTTTTGAGAGCGTGTCGTTTCTAATATTTTCTTTTCTTTTGATACAAGCCAGTGCTATCATAAGATTCATGGTCTAGAGTTATGTAAGTTTATGAAATATTTTCCATCGAACTTTGGGAAATCCCCACCAGTTCCACCCACATTCTATGAGTACAACCAATATTCTCACTTCCTTGTTTTACTGCCTTCTCAAACCTTAGTTCTAACCTATTGGAGTTGAAACCTTAGCTCATGACCTACAACAAGACTCGAGGTAGAAACTTCTTTGTGGTCACAATTCATGTTTGTAGCCATTGATAATTATCCTTCCCTGATGAGATGCGGCTTGCTTCCTTCATAAAATTTGTGACCGGGTTATTTATCCACAAGTTCTAAGTCATAGCTACAACCAACAGTACTATGTCAAATTGAAATGTAACCTGTGTTGTGGTAGGAAAGTGCGACCAACCTTGATGGTTGGGTTCACGACATGGTCTCACTAGTACTACTTGAGGTCACCACTTACATGTATAGTTCAATGAAATGTGACCAACCATTAGAGAAATTTTGAGGTCTAAAATGGGCCTACTAAGGAATATTATAAAATAATAGTGGAAATAATAAAATAAGATTAGATTACATCATCAAATTTTAGAGGTAAAAAAAAATACTTTTTCAACTTATCTCCCTACTCTTTTACTCAAATTTCGAGTGGAAGCACTCATTGGAAGCATAATTTAATTCCTCATCCAAGGAGTACCAATGTTGCATACTTTCGATGGACTCTACTAGATGAAGAAAAAAACATACATGAAAAAATGTGATTGCAATCACGTTTTTCATGTATTTCTCATTTTTCGTGTAGCAGGGTCAATCGAAAGTATGCAACATGGGTGCTCCTTGGATGAGATATTAAATTTTTCATCCAATTGGTGCTCCCACTAGAAATTTTAGTAAAACATGTATGGAGGTAAGTTAAAAATACAAGTTGAAAAAGTAGTTTTTTATTTTGTTTATTTTTACTTTTTTACTCAAAAATTGGTGAATCATCCCCCATGGTTGACATCATCATCTTGAATCCTATTGGTTCTTATAAAGTTGATTTTGGTTGTACATTTTGGTTTTGAGGCCCATTTTAGACCTCATAATTTCTCTAAGGAAATGTGACATGCCATATCCTGTGAACTTGTGTCCCCTCCTACTTCTTAAAAGAGTGACTTGCACTGCAACTTGGTGATGCGACTTGTTGAGGTCAAAAATCACACATAAAATGACCAATTGTAGCAGAGTTTGAAATTGAAACTTGCACTATGGAGAAGTATTTGACTACAAGAGATTTAATTTTCCAAAATCACAAGTTGCATCCCCAATCTTCTTTGGCTCATGATTTCAACATGTAATGTTGAATAGGATAATAACAAAGCTAATTTTCCACCATCAAATGTTTGTCACAAATTGAAGCATACATTAGAAGAAATCAATAACTTGATCATGAGAGGTCTCAATTGGTTGCTCCTGCTATTGGAAATGTTTGTTTTGTGAGTGCATATATAGGGTGTTTTTTACTTCATAATCATTTGACCAAATTTCTATGAAGCTCCATGTCAATTGTAAAGACAAGAAGAATTTTGAGACTACCCTATCAGAGTTGGGAGTAACACTTAGCAACATTGCATTTAAACTTAATGAGAATTGGTGTCACAGGTATGTTAGTGCAACATGTTCCCTTTTTCAAAAGTGTTGTAGCTAAGAGTGTTGGGAACGAGTTCCCCCAAGAGCCAGTTTTGGGGCAGAAGGCCCAAATTTTGTAATAAAGATGTAAAGTCTCCACATTTTGTGGTCGTGGAGCATGAAGAGGTCAAAGGGTTGTCTGACCTTGTTTTGTGAAGTTTCATGCTAGATGTAAATATCTACCCATGGTTCGCGGATCATGGGATTGTATAAAAAGGGAGTCTTAGAAGATTCTAAGAAGGGAGTGGAGGGAGATGAAAAGAAGGATTTTTGGTAAGAAGTTCTAAGTGTTCTCAAGTCTTAGCATAGGTAGATGCTCTGTAGCTAAGTGCGCAGAGGCCTAGGGTGGAAGTCCATAGTTGAGTGCAAGAACCCTTATAGCTGTGTGCGTAGGGCGGATAGAGTCCGTACTGAACTTGAGATATCAATAAAGAGAATTATTCTGCAATCACTCTGTATTTTGTCTCTGTTTAATGCATCTGATTATATTATGTTACAATCTAGGTTTACATTATAATGCTTATTTGGTGTGCAAATGTATTTGTTTATATCTGTTAATTGAACGCAAGCAAGAGTAAAGGATTACGCGAAGGTAACTGTAAATGCATGGTAGATTAGGTAACACTTAAGATAACTTGGGAACTTATACAGTAACTGAATCACATAGGTGCGTAAGTTCCTGGACTTCGAGTTAGGGTTGTGTAAAGATCAATCGAGTACCTTCGTGGAGGTGCTGAAGGACGGAAGAGAAGGAGCATCGTCGATCTGCATGAAGGTAAGATCCATAGAAAATTTTAGGGGCGAATGTTCGCCCTTTGGCAAAATTAAGGGGTTTTAAATTTTTAGTGGGCGAATATTTTGTATCATAGTACATTTTTACAAATCACCTCAAATAGCCCACCTTATTTTAAGGGAGAGGGTAAAAAAGGTAAATTTAGCCCTTGAAATTAGGAGTTACAAGCTTCCATTCACCCATTTTCAAGAAGAGGTTTTATTTAAGTGAATCCATTCACCCATTTTCAAGAATAGGTTTTATTTAAGTGAATCCTATGGGCCTGTTATCACCCTAAAATCTTTGTCTCTAAGCTTTGGTAAGTTGCCTTGTTTCTAATCATAGTCTTATAAGTTTTGAGTCAGCTCATCACAATTAGTGTCATTCTCATTTACAAACCCTTCTTTAGGTCATGGTGTTAAAGGGTCTCTAGGTCATTTCATGCTTTAAGAGTTAGGTCATAAGGTTAGAAGTCTTTCAAGGTCATATCTCTTTTCCATCAAAGTTTGACAGCCTCATTCCATGTCCTAGAAGCCTCACAATGAGTTTGGAAGTCATATCTCACATTATTTTGGAGAAATTTTGAAAGTAGCTACGAAATCACTGAACTAGGCGTTTTCGTAGCGCGCTACGAAACCCCTGTAGCAGCCTGTTTCAGCAGAAAAAACTCTGTTTTCTGCGTTTACTAGTAAATTTCCAGAAGGGGTTCTGAGCAGCTGAAAACTTAATTTTGAAAACTGAAAGAGGCTTTTATTCCTAACATACCAAAATACAAAAACCTCTTTCATTTTCTTCAAATCCTTTCTGAGGTGGGAGGAATTTATGGTTAAACTTGCGCTACGAAACTGCTGAAAGTCAAGCTTTGTCTACTAGTTTTAGCAGTCTTTTTCAAAATCAGTTTTTGGTTACAGGAAGACGTATTTTGGAATTCTGAGGGAGGTTTCTCTTCATAAAATGTCCAAATACAATAACCTATCTCAATTTCTTCATAAGTGCTTTCAGTTGGGAGATACTAAGATTTCATTGAGACCCTACTTTCAGAAAACGGATTTTTTCCTGTTTGCCACGTGCTTTTCAAGGACAGTTTCTGGACAGCTGGAGAAATGTTTTAAAAAACCAGTAGAGGTTTTTGTTCTGGACAACATGGGCTACAAAAAACTCCTTCAGTTTCGTAAAATGTGTCATGGATGAAGAGATAAAGGCTCTGAAATTTTCAAGGATCTAAACCTAAAAACAGGGAAACATGTTCCCTAATTTCTAGGGTTTGTCTTCAGCAGTTGGGTGACCACGTGGGAGGCTTCATCAAATTCGACTTCATGGAGTTTTAGGTGTCAAAGAATGTTTTAAATGTTTATATAAGGTTTTTGTAATCATAATAAGGAGATACACTCCTAGTTGTATTAGGTCTCTAGGACTGCTAGTTAGGTGTCATTTGCATTTAATAGTTAGTTTTGAGTGTCATTAGGTGTCAGGTCAGGTAGAATTCGAATTTTCCTCATCCTATAAGAGGAATCTAAGTTGTGTAAAGAACTCTATATATAGCAGAAGAGCTGATGTATAAAGGGTTGGAAATTTTTATGGAAAAGCTTGTATTTGGCATATGTAAGACTCATTTTCAATAATACATGCTTGACTTTACTTCTCAGGATTCATGAAGGGTTTTTTATGTTCAGAATATGTGATGTTGTCCTTTTCTTAATTCTTACAGTGGTATGGATGTATAATCACTCAGAATTCACTGAATGTGCTCTGACTTCCTGTATACATGCATAAACTGTGTGGTCCCATATGAGTTTATGTTCTGAATGTTTAAACGCTGAATGCCCTGACTTCCATGTAAGGTTGATTTCATTGTTATATTGAGGTGTTGTTGACTCCATAAGCCCAATGGATAGTTTTGTTTAATGTGTTTCCACCATTCATATTTTTCACAGTTGAACTATAAGAGTTAGCCATCTTATCTTTAATCAAAATCATTAATCCATCAAGAGAGAGCCCTCTCAGGTTGAGGAGGCTAAGCCTCAGCCTAAAGTCGGTTTGAAATAGTTACTTGAAGTCTTCCTGGTCTGCAGCCTTCCAGGGCCTGATTTTGTGATAACAGGGCCAAAGGTCCAAATACCATATTTATAAAAGAGGTATGGTAAATTAATAAAAATATAAATAAATGAGAGGTATGGTAAATAAATAAAACATTTTTTATATTTACTCCATAAGTCACCTTATATACATGCAAGGGTGTAAACAAATAAAAATGTAAGTAAAATGGAGGTATGGTAAATAAATAAAACATCTTTTTATACTTACTCAAAAGGTATGGTAAATAAATAAAAATATAAATAAACTAGATGCATGGTAAATAAATAAAACCTCTTTTTATATTTAGTCCATAACCCTCATTCTATTTATGAAGGCTCAATAAAGAGGTTTTATTTAAGTGAATCCTATGGGCCAAATACCATATTTGTAAAAGAGGTATGGTAAATTAATAAAAATATAAATAAACGAGAGGTATGGTAAACAAATAAAATATTTTTTTTATATTTACTCCATAAGTCACCTTATATTAAGGAACACTCAAAAAATGCATTATATTTAGGTGAAACCTATGGGCAAAATACTATGGGACAAATACCATGGACTAGATTGTTATTAATACCATGCAAAAAAATATTATTAACCCTAATATTAGTATTAATAAAAATAAAAATGGCACATGGTATTGACCCATGGTATTGGCCAAAATGGCACATGGTATTGACCCATGGTATTCACCTGGAATGTAGCCTATTTAAATGGGGGAATTAAACCAGCATAGATCCATGTTTACTTTGGATCTACTAACCCCCGAGAGGTATCAAATATCGTGATATGCAAACTAGCATAGAGTGAAAAAATATTTGATCCGATCAAGAGTAAAAATGGATGTTGTAATTTAATGTATGTTAAACATTTTAGTTTGGTTAAAATAAAAAATAAAATAAAAATCAACTATTAATTTTTATAAATTACTAATAGTAATTTTTAGATCCATCTTAATTCTGGGTCTGGGTCTACCAAGTGCTCAGAGGGATAAATAGATTTCATCCCCCTAAGAGTGGTAGATGTGGAGTTAACATGGATATAGGTTGGTTATTATGATAATGAAGATATTAAATAGACTTAGGAAATTATATTGTAAAAGCTTCTTAAGGTGAATGGTTAAAGCATAGACATTGGACAAGTATATTTGTATAC
This sequence comes from Pinus tabuliformis, assembly GCA_031772625.1. Taxonomy (NCBI): domain Eukaryota; kingdom Viridiplantae; phylum Streptophyta; class Pinopsida; order Pinales; family Pinaceae; genus Pinus; species Pinus tabuliformis. The sequence continues at coordinate 906,855,591 of CM062808.1, forward strand.
TTCTGTTTTAAACTGAAACAAATCCAGGGCTAAAAGGAATGGATTGATTGCACTAATCATCCTTCTATAACTTTCCAACATATGCCGGAGTAAACAGATTGTAATTTGGGTAATTTTTCTAATTGCAAACAAGAACATACTTGTGTATTGGCAGGGTGGTTACGAGGCCCCTAGAAGTGATGAATTTGAATTTTTCTTGGTTTTATATATAGTATTAGGTTTTTTCTCATGCTTTCTGTGAATGGCACGGGTGAAATTTATCCTACACCCACTAGGTTATCGATATGTAATTTTGGTAATTTTGATTTTAAAAGATATTTTAAAGAAATGCAATGATTTCATTTATGTATTCAATAAACACAAGATTTTATAATTGAGTAAAATATTCGCCATGCCTGGTGAGAGATTCGCCAAAAAATTATATATACATATCATATTATAGATAAAATCGCCTTCCATTTTTCCTATATACCATGGAGATTCGCCCATTTATTATATATGTAAATTTAGGGGGGTTCTTAAAATTTTCCCTGGTAGGATCAGGAAGTATAAACTGACATCATGACCATCTCAGGGTGCAGAAACTTGGTTCCTGCATCCCCCCATACTTCTTCGGGTGAGACTTCGGTCCGCGCTCCATGGGCTGATGCTGAACAGGGCAGTAGTGTACAGATTTTCTTGGATGACTAACGTTGAACCTGGGTCAGGGCCCATCAAGCCAACAAATGGTTCCATTTCCGGGACCGAGATCTGCATGAGAGATGTGTGATGTCGTATCATTGGAATCCAACTAAGAAAGAAATTGAAATCTGGTTGGATAAAAAGATCCATGAATTTGCAGCACAAGAAAACAAGAATCCGTGATTGCTGAAAGAAGAGTGGTTGGGCAGATACCTGTACACAGAAATACACAAAATATTCTTTTGTTCCTTTCTGATTGAGTTATATGAGTGGATTGCGAACTTGGTAGACGGTCAAGGAAGGTGGAGGCTTGACAAGCTGATTGTTTGGACACCGGAGCTAGTAAGGAGGTTAAAAGCATCTAAAGATAAGATCATGCATGTTATCGACCATTAGCTTGACCGCATCATAGGAGGATTTGTGATCAAGTTCGTGGTCAATACCTCTATCAGTTATAGCAAAGGAGAGTGTCGCTTATTCAAAGGACCGCGAGGTAAGTATTTAAAATCACTGAATACTTGGATTAGGATGCTCTTATGTGAACAACAGTTGATGTGGTTACCTTGATGTTTGGAGCTATGTGAAGCAGAAAACGTTTCAGGGACGAAGGAAGAAAAGGTCCTGAGTATAGCCCACTTTTCGGATTCCCTTTAAGTGACGACGAAGGGACACCACAGATTTCTCCCCTGAGTGCTAGTCAGTTGGTAAGACAAGGGTTCCTGCGAATACCTACACCGTCTCCACCCTCATCACATCCATCCACACCACCTCCATCCTCACCTCCACCTCTCACCCCATCACCCACACCGCCACCACCTCCACTGTTCAATATGGAAAACTCCGTAAAACTACCTGTATTCAAGAGCATAGGGAATGAGGACCCAGACCAATTTTGGTTCATCATAAAGGCTGTATGGGAAGCTCAAGGCATTGCGGATGATCACATGAGGAAGGTGAAGTTGGTTAGTGCTTTGCAGGATCACGCACTAACATGGTACATCAAGTACTCTAATGAAAACCAGGCCGCTATACTGGCAGAGATCCAGACCGTGCTGAATAAATAATTCAGTAGGCCTAAATTTGAAGCGTAGTCGATTGTGGGATTCAAGGAAATCACGATGAAACTAGGTGAGACCCCTTGGGAGTTATATTAGAGATTGAAGTCTAAAATTTGTGAAGCCAATATGAATTTAACGGATGGGCAGCACCGCGAGTGGTTTGTGACTTCGTTCCTGCCTCACTTAAGGGTTGCGCTATCACAATAGAAAATTATGACTCAAGTAGAAGCCTTGGAGATTGAAATGAGACTACACAAAAGGACGATGCAAGATTTGAATCTAGGGGTTCAACAGATTCATGTGCAGTTGCAAAACCTTTGTCTCGAAATGAAAATTCTGAAGCAGGACAGAATTGCTCGGTGTTGAAGCCCCGAAAATTGGGTCTACAACAAGGGGGATACCCACCCAGTCCGGACCTTGGTTAGCAGCTCCTTTTCTGTTTGGTATAGTGGGTCTGACTGGGGATATGGGACCAGTTTCCCAATATGTGTGTGTGTGTGTTGAGAATTGATAATTCTTAACTAATAATTCCTAAGTAAAATTCTTTCTTTATTCTAAATCTAATCTATCAACATGAAATTGTAATCTAATAAATAGAAATATCTAATTCTAAACTAACCCAGGATGTAATCTTTCCTTTATGCGATCTAAAATGATTTCAAATGACAGTTGGTAATAAAGATCATTCAACTGCTATGAGAAAAGAATTCAATAAAGATAAACCATTTCATATAAAAAGTTAGATGAAACAGTTGTGAAAAACATATCGCATAGTAAGCTATTCATATACTAAGCATAAATAAATAGCTATCACCGTACAAAAGTGCCAAATGATAACTCAAGCATTTAAGCATTCATATATAAATAAATGAACATGAATATCACTGTAACACATAAGCAGAAACAGTTAAGAGATAAAAGTACCATTTATAGCTGGTTCTACTCATGAGCTCCAGCAATAATGATCTATTTCTTCTTAATCCAACATCCATTAAGAGTACAAAAGTGCAACATCAGTAGTAGATATTAAACGCAGATATCAATAAATCATGTTCCATTCATTCATCAAAACCTCCTCGGAGGGTGCAAAAGTGCACGTTCTAAGGAGAATTTTTTGACAAATTTCTGGACCCTTCTCTAAATGCATGAGAAGGGTTTAAATACTACTAACTAATTCTAAAAATAATTTATTACAAAAATGTAGGATGCGGTTTAAATGACTGTCCTCATTTCAGGCAAAAAAAAAAGCAAAAGAAAAACTAAAACTAAATATAAAACTAAAACTATTAACTAATTATTTATGTATCTGCTCCTTGAAATCGCATGTATTTAGCATTTGCTTGAGGAGAGTTGGCTGGCCGAGTTCCGACTTTAGTTGTCCTGCGAAAACGGAATCTGTAAGAGCTGGCGCCATCTTCTCGGCAAAATTGATGACACATTCGAGAGTCATGCACTGGCTGTGTGGTTTTACCAAGTAAATCCAGTAAGAATCCCAATTCAATCTAGTTAACCTTTGGATTGGTTCTGCCTTTTCTTGAGCCTTCTTTCTCCAGCTTGTTTGTAAACTCTGCACATTTGGTAGATGTCTACATATCGCTTGGTGATATACCTGATAAATATTACTAGTTTTGAGTTCCAATTTTACCTTCCATCTTTAGTGCTTTTTCCCTACAAATTTCTGCGCTTACAGGCGACTGAGCAATTTGAGGCTTTCCATCTCAAGGGGTATTGTCTGGCGATGCGTGATTAGGCGCTAATCGCGCATTAGAAACTGCCTCTGTTTCTTGATCCGGGCTTCCCTGGTGCAATTTTCACCTCTTGTGCGCTTCTTGTTAGAGGATATAGAGCTTAAATTTTGTGGAAAGAATGATTTTATACGTTCTTGGTTTTGAGCTTTAAATTCTCTATATGTGATATCAACGTTTTTTAGTATTACTTTTAACCATGTCTATATACGGGAGAATTTTGGGTCTCGCCGCTATCCTGTGCAAAAATGAACATGCTAGATCTATTATAGACGCCTCAGAAGACCTGTTTCAACTTGCAATAGCCGTTACCTCCATTACCTTGGGATCTTCTTCTTCAAGTAAACTATACATGCTTTCCCAAGTAGTGATACCGGAGTCTTTGTTGCAGGTGGTGTCTGTGTACAAGGGAGCCATCTCTTTATCTTCAGAACTAGGAGCTTTACCCTTATTTCCCATAATATCTTGTTCTTTGCTCTTTATACTTCTTAGTTCTTCGCTCCTGTAGTTTATAAATGAGGTGAGAACGATGATAAGAAAGGTGACACAAAAGCTTTTAAATGCGGAAAACATATAAAATATATCACCATACGTGAACTGGCTCCTTGATAAGATCAAAACCATATTTCATTAATGATTGCCAACTAACTCGTTAATTAACATAAATGCGCATAACCGGGCCTCGGTTTAAGGAAAAAAATTTCTTGAACGACGGGCCGTGCAGATCTGTGATAAGTTGATTTTGCGATTTTCTTCGCAATATCGCAGATCGCAGTATCGCAAGATCGCTATATCACAATATTGCAAATCGCAGTTCCTTTATGTTGGGCAAGCATCCATTAATGTATTTTCTACGAAATTCGATTCACGAGATGCGCCATCGCATATCGGCGTTTTAAGGCACTTCAGCGTAGGTGAGGTTTTAAGGCATGTGATGCGATTAGGGTTTTTCACGCATGATTTCGCATCGCGATTTCACATTTTAAGAATTCTGCTTGTGAGAAGGTATCCTTTACCCTTTTTACGATGTGGCGTGATTTAAGGAGTGGTTTCCTTCTAACTTATCATAAAACTTAAGTCTTTTTAGGTTTTTCAAGGTATTCTCCTAAGTTTATGATAGTAAGTTTTATTGAAAAAGGAAATATAGGCATTAATTGATTTTTTTAATTTTTTTGAATAAGGGTCCCCACTTATTTAGTATTAGTGATAACACTAAATAAGAAGGGGGGTGGTTGCTGCTACAACAATTGGTGATTCACTTGGAAGAACCAGAATCTCCGCTTTTATTTTGAATTTCCTAAACTTCTAAAACAGGAAATTTCATAGAAAATTAAACTTTATTATAGAAATATAAAATACATTATGCTTTTCAGCCGTCAAATGATAGTTTGTTTCTTCTATGTCAACTTTGTTTATTAACTTCCTAGAGCCTAGTCATTGTATTTACATCAGTCACTACTTGGTTTATAAAGATAAAAAAAAAAAGACTTCTCTGTAAATCAGTTTTAAATATTCTCATTTGTCGTAGGTAGAGCCACTGCTGCTAGCAGGCGTTTATAGCCTCGACAGGGTTACCTGTTACCCAGCAATGATCCTGTATCCTAGTTGTAGAAATATACAATTTTCAAAGAGAAATCCGTATCTACACTTATTGCTTTCATTTATTTTAATCCTTAAAGAACAATGCCTTGGTTTGATAACCAAATTATGATAGTGCCACTCACTTGATTTATAGATTTGCTGAACAAGCTGGCTCGTGATGAGACCCCTTATCTCTTGATTGTAACAATCTTGAGTCATTGCCCTATTGTGGTATGCAGTTTTGGCAAAGTCAGCAAGTTATAATATCTATGATCATGATAAGTCGGCTCGTGATGAGACCTCTTATTCTTTAAGTTGAAAGTGTACCATTGGATTATTCCCTGAAGCTTTTGATTCCTTAAGTGGGGAGGAAGTCATTGTTTCCTTAAGAATAGCTCTAGACGACAATAGTAGAGTTTTTGGAAAGATATTTTCTACAAAGAATCTTTGTTTTGTTATTGATGCCTTTCATTAGACTGATATAAAACAAATTCCCACTAAAGGCAGCTTTTTATCAAAACTTACAAGGTTGAAACTAGTATCATATTCAGGCTTATAGCTTTTTGACTGTATATTTCAATAATAATGACCAACTTTCTAGATTATTTCTATTTATACAAGTGAAAAAACAAAATCTAAAAGGAATACTTGTCCTTTTCGTGAATTCCAAATGTAACCGTTTACAACTGGTTTTATTATGAAAGTAAAGAAAAACTAATCTACAAAATTGAAGAACGGTCTCCTATGGAAAGTATTTTTTGAGGATATGCCCATTAATGGGTAAAGATTCTCTTTTTCCTGTTAAATCCTGTAACATAAAGGTAGATTGGCCTATGATTTCTGTGATTTGGAAAGGGCCAAGCCACATTCGTTGAAACTTAGTATGTTTGCCCTTTTCTTCATGAGCCTTGTCCCATTTTAAAACTAGATCCCCTATCTGAAAGTCTTTTCTGGACATCATGTTTGAGTCAAAATAAGCTTTTGCTAATGCTTGGTGATGAGCATGAGTTATTTTAGCCTGTTCTCTTTGCTCTTCTAGCTTAAGGATTTGTAACTGCCTTAGTTGTAAGGAAGAAGTTGGTGTTTCATCAATATATTGAACTAAGGCCAAAGAGGGAATTGCTAGATGAGTTGGAAGAACCACTCATTTCCCATGAACTAAATTAAAGGGAGAAGTGACAATAGAGTCTTTCTGTATTATTCGGTCCACCCATAAAGCATATATTAAAGACTTGTGCCAATTTTTATGACTTTGGTCAATGGTTCACTTAATGATCTTAATCAAGTTTTTGTTCGTAGATTCAACTAACCCATTCCCCTGTGGGTAATAATTGGCAGAGTACTTAAGCTTAAAACCTATTTTGAGTGCAAATTTAGTCATAGCATTGCCAGAAAAATATGATGCATTATCAAACATTAAATCAGAGGGTAAACCAAACCTGGTGATTATGAACTGATCCATAAATTCAATGATGTGTTCGGCATTAGCTATCTTGAGAGGAACTGCTTCTACTGACTTAGTAAAATGGTTTGTAGCTCTAAGGATATACCTATGCTGTTTAGAAGAGTGCGAAACGATCTCACCTATTATACCCAATTCCCATTGATCAAAAGGATGTTCAATGTTGACTGGCTGCAAAGGTAACGATGGCTTCTTTTGTCTTCCAGTAGCAGTTTGACAAACTTGACACTTTCTTACATAGCTATGCGCGTCTTTAAATAATGTGGGCTAGTAATAGCCTGCGCGGAGGATTTTATGTGCAATAGTATCACCAGCATAATGTCCACCTACTGTTCCATTGTGGAGTTCCTGCAAAACCTTTTCAGTTTCAGATTCCTCAAGAAATCTAAGGAGAACAGAATCATAATTCATCCTAAAAAGTACATCGTTTACGAGCTGATATTGCTTAGCCTTAAACCTTAAAGCTCTTTTCTTTGTATAATCGAGGTTTGAAGGGGCATATCCGTTCTTTAGATAGAATATGATATCAGCGTATAATGAATCAACATCGTAGGCTTACCTCGCATATTTGTATCTCTGTAGATGGTATTTCGGAAATAAACGATGCTCCAGCCAGCATTTTGCAAAAGCACTGACCTTTAACAATATTTGCTGGTTTGATCTCAATGTCATATTCTTGTAATGCAGTAACCCAATTGGATCTTTTCTCACCCACATATTTATGTACTAAAAGATTTCTTACCACTGGAAATGGTACTATGATCTTTGTATGGGTTTTAAGTAAAAAGGGTCTGAAATATTTTATCGCTTTGAAAATAACAAATGCTTGTTTCTCTATGTCTGAATAGTTTAACTCAGCCCCTTGTAGATTTGAACTGAAAAAAGCAATTGGGGCTTCTGCCTTGTCTTGATTTGGTTGAGTGAGTATCGCAGCATATGATTTATCAGATGCAAATGTATATAAAATAAAAGGATCAGAAAAATTGGGAGTTGCTAAAGATGGAGCATTAACAATTGCTTGTTTGATCAAATTAAATGCTTCATATTCGTCTTGGCCCCATTTGAAGTTTGAGTTCTTTTTAATCATTGCCTGTAAAGGAGATACGATTCTTGAAAAATCTAGAACAAATCTCTTTACAAAGTTAATCTTGCCAAGGAAAGATTGCATAGCTTTCTTATTGTGAGGCAAAGGTACTTCGAAAATCTCCTTGATTTTGTCAGGATCGATATGGATTCCAGATTTCGACACTATGAACCCAAGGAGTTTTCCTTCACTTAATGCAAAAAAGGATTTTTTTGGGTTAAGTGAAATTCCATACCTTTGACACCGTTGGAAGATCTGTTTTAAATCTTTGATATGATTGCCTCGCTTCTTTGAATATACAGTTATATCATCCAGGTAGATTACTACCGATTTGTTTACTAATCCTTTAAATGCGATGTCCATGGCTCTTTGGAATGTGGCACCAACATTAATCAGACCAAAAGGCATCTTTTGATAGGCATAAGTACCCCATTTGGTCCTAAATGTGGTTTTTAATTGATCATCGGGATGGACCAAAACTTGGTTATAGCTAGAGAAACCATCCAAGAAGGACATTAATTCTGATCCTGCAACTGCCTGCAATATTTGATCCATAGGAGGCAAAGGAAAATTATCTTTTTGGCAGGCTTTGCTCATATTTCGAAAGTCAATGCAAATTCTAATGTCTCCGTTCTTTTTCCTAATGGGAACCTTATTGGAAACCCATTGAGAATGTTGTACGAGAAAGATGATTTTGGATTTCAATAGCTTATTGAGCTCAGATTTAATATGGTTTTCTAAATTAGGATGTATGTTTCTCAGTGTCTGTTGGACAGGTTTTTCATCGTTTATCATTGGGATAGTATGTTGGATGATAGAAGTTTCATAAGTCTTAAGTTCATCATAGTTCCAAGCAAAGACACTTTTGTATTGTTTCAAGAGACGAACATACGCTAGTTTTTCTTTGGGAGCTAGGCCAAGGCCTAGGTTGATATTCTGTGGCTTGGTATCAGTTCCTGGATTCACTAATTCATAGTTTAGAGTTGAACTTTGAAGCTTTGAATTGGTATATCTTTTGAATCGATCTTTTAAATCATATAGATCTTCTAATTTGACTACTGATTTTGGCATAGCATTATTAGTGCTATCTTTTTTCAATTGTCTGTCATCTTGGTCCTCATCAATTATCTGATTAGTATAAGATCCCTCAAAGGTGAGGAAGCTTACAATATCAGGATCATCGTTGAAAATTCTCCAATTTGTAATATTATCAGGAATTGAGGGTCTAAAGATTAATTTGATTGAAAATCTATCGGGGCTAAAGTCTTCTGAGGGAATGAGCTTGGAGGCCACGTTTGCTAGGAGGTCAGCACTAGTGTTCTGGAGTCTAGGAATTGATGAAATATTAAATGCTATAAAATGTTCAGTCAGATCTTGTACTAAATATTGGTAATGCTTTAAATGACCTGATAGACAATGTATAGTATTTCGTACCTATCTGATAACAATTTCAGAATCTCTGAAGACTTGTAGATATTTGATGTTCAATCTGATTGCCTTGTATAATCCTTGGACTAAAGCCTCGTATTCTGTAGTATTATTGGTGCAATCGAACTCAAGTCTACAAGTTAGCATAGTTTTGTTTCCTTCTGGGCTAACTAATATGCATCCTGCTCCTGCTCCTTCATTAGACTTAGAACCGTCAAAAAATAACTTCCAAAATAAAGATTTATTTACAGGATTATCTATAAAATTAATACATTTAGAACTATCTGTCTGAGAAAAATTTTCTACTTGAGATAAAACAGAATGTTCTAAGTAAGGTGAAGTGTGAGCATTGAAATTTCCTAGGAAAGAATCAACAGAATAGTTGCCAATTATATTATTGTTGTATGCTACTGGTTCGTTTACTCCTTCCAATTCTGTTACTATGTATTTCTGATGTCTTTCTCGCTCAACCTTTATCTGATTTGGCTTACCATTGTAAGGGAGCCACATATGCGACCAATCGGTTGCAAAGTATCCATGAAGCTTTTCTGACCAATCCCTGCTAAGAATTAAGCCATAGAATTCTGGAATGTCTGCAACTAAAATATCGATAACTTGACATACCTTTGGATTAGATGACAGCCTTATGGTAACCTGATTTAATTCGCCGATCACTTCAACTTGCGACCAGTCCAGCTGCACTATGCGCACAGTAGATTTTTGAGGTTGAACGTTCAACTTTGCACAAATTGATTTAGGTAAAATATTGGATGAGGCTCCTGAATCCACTAAACAATTATGCAAGTTTTTATTGAAAATTTCATAAGTAAGAAGAAATGGTGGAGTATGAGATCTTGACCTTCCTCCAATTAGGGCGATGTCATTTGGATCAACTTTGTTAATCATAGTATTTGGATGTCTTCCCATCTCATGGGAAGCTTGTGAGTTTACAGTGGCGGGAAATGGTGCAGCTGGTACTGCATGCAATTCTTTCAAAAGGAGCCTTTGCTGATTTTTTAACTTGCTCAATTCATAAAAAGTGATGTTGGCCCTAGTCTTCTTCATGTCTTCTATGATGTTATACTCCATTTCATCTGAAATAATCAATGTTTTAGATGGAGTTGGCGAATCTGTTTGGACTGGGCTTGTTTGAGTCGCTTTGGATGTAGTTTTTTTGGCTGTGACTTTATCCTTAGGCGTTAAGCTTGTGCTCTTTGACTTAGGAGTAGATTGAGGAGGATCAAGTTGATTTCTACTTCGATTACTAACTGGCGATGCCTCTTGATCCTCTTCATTGGGGAGGATGAAATCCCACATACCTTGTAATTCTACAACTTCTTCTTCATCGGTAGGTAGGTCGGTAGTAATTTCCTCCTCTTCTTCTTCTGATTCAGCACATGTAATAGCGTTAGGAGGCTTTGGATCAATCAAAGGACTTCTATAAGGCTTATAAGGCTTTTTAGAAGAAGTCTCTACTACTTGTTTCTTTATATCAACCATTTTGTTAGACATGGTCTTCAAAACTTTTTGCAATCCTGCTAAATCAAATGGATCTTTGGGTTGTTTTTTCTTTGGATCATCTTTGAAAGAAACCTTTTTGGATTTATGTTCTTCAATGACATTTTTCTTTTCTAGAGCTATGATATGTTTCTCTACTGCTATTGCTTCCTTCATATTGTCAGCTAAAGTTGTTTTGTTAGCTCTATCCACGAAGATTGCTATGTTTGATGGTAACACAGAGATGTACCATTCACTTCGCACTTCTTCGTTGGGTTTAGAAGCAGTAGGAATTTTGTTCAATAGTTTATTAAAACGCAAGTTAAAATCTTTGATAAGTTCCTTTGACTCAGCTCTAAGGTTAGCTAGGTCATTGATTAATGTTGTAGTGGACCTATCATCACCAAACTTAGTCAAAAATTGTTCTTGGAAGATGTCCCAACTAGTAATAGACCCGAATGTAATGAGAAATACCATGATCCAGCTACTCCTTACAACATGTAAGGGAAAAGCCGAACGATAACATCTTCATTAGTGACCCTGTTGAGATTTATGGATAACATAAAATTATTTATGTGTTCTTCCGCTAGAATGCCTGCTTTAGGATTAAACTTAGGCAACCATTTTTCAGGATGGGCCAGTATCTGACTCAAGGGTGCAGGCATTAAGACTGCCCCTGGGTTATTCCATGGCATTTGGGCCATCATTGAACTACTAACAGAGGAAAGCGCATAAGATGATCCTTGCGGTTGGGAAGACGAGGATATTACAGTTCTTGATGTTTGAGAAGGAGATGTTGAAGTTCCAGTGGTCTGATGGATGATGATTTGAAGTGGAGGAGTGGGTGGTTGACTTCGCGATGGGGAAGTTGAGATGGATGATGATGACGAAAGAGTCTCACTATCAGACCGTTTAGGTGATTTCCTAGCTCTCTTCCTTATAGGTAGAGGTAACTCAGTTGGCTCAATACAAAACTTTTTGCTCTTTAATCTGGTGAGAGGATGAGCAGGATTATATTGCGAAGTCACACTGCCTTGAGATTTATCAGATCTTTGAGGTGATATCGAAAATCGTTGAAGTTTATGAATCAAAGATTCAACTTCAGGAGGTTCAATAGTAGATTTCTCTGAAATATCAGGGTTTGTGGCAGTGGTTGTTGTTCTTTCGACTTCTTGCTCAAGATTTAAATATTCTAAGTGCAATGGAGAAGTCGGGGGAGATGGTGAGGGCGATTTACTCTCAGAATGGTATTTAGATTTAGACTTGCTTTCCATTCACAGTTCAGGCCCTCCTTCTAGCGCCAAATATGTTGAAGCCCCGAAAATCAGGTCTACAACAAGGGGGATACCCACCCAGTCCAGACCTTGGTTAGCAGCTCCTTTTCCATTTGGTATAGTGGGTCCGACTGGGGATATGGGACCAGTTTCCCAATATGTGTGTGTGTGTGTTGAGAATTGATATTTCTTAACTAATGATTCCTAAGTAAAATGCTTTCTTTATTCTAAATCTAATCTATCAACATGCAATTGTAATCTAATAAACATAAATATCTAATTCTAAACTAACCTGGGATGTAATCTTTCCTTTATGCAATCTAAAATGATTTCAAATGAAAGTTGGTAATAAAGATCATTCAACTGCTATGAGAAAAGAATTCAATAAAGATAAACCATTTCATATAAAAAGTTATATGAAATAGTTGTGAAAAACATATCGCATAGTAAGCTATTCATATACTAAGCATAAATAAATAGCTATCACCATACAAAAGTGCCAAATGATAACTCAAACATTTAAGCATTCATATATAAATAACTGAACATGAATATCACCGTAACGCATAAGCAGAAACAGTTAAGAGATAAAAGTACCATTTATAGCTGGTTCTACTCATGAGCTCCAGCAATAATGATCTATTTCTTCTTAATCCAACATCCAATAAGATTACAAAAGTGCAACATCAGTAGTAGATATTAAACGCAGATATCAATAAATCATGTTCCATTCATTCATCAAAACCTCCTCGGAGGGTGCAAAAGTGCATGTTCTGAGGACAAGTTTTTGAAAAATTTCTGGACCCTTCTCTAAATGCATGAGAAGGGCTTAAATACTACTAACTAATTCTAAAAATAATTTATTACAAAAATGTAGGATGCGGTTTAAATGACCGTCCTCATTTCAGGAAAAAATAAATCAAAACTAAAACTAAAACTGAATATAAAACTAAAACTATTAACTAACTATTTATGTATCTGCTCCTTGAAATCACATGCATTCGGCATTTTCTTGAGGAGAGTTGGCTGGCCAAATTCTGAATTTAGCTGTCCTGCGAAAACAAAATCTGTAAGAGCTGGCGCCATCTTCTCGGCAGAATTGATGACAAATTTGAGAGTCATGCAATCGCTGTGTGGTTTTACCAAGTACATCTAGTAAGAATCCCAATTCAACCTGGTTAACCTTTGGATTGATTCTGCCTTTTCTTGAGCCTTATGTCTCCAGCTTGTTTGTAGACGCTGCACATTTGGTAGATATCTACATATCGCTTGGTGATATACCTGATAAATATTACTGGTTTTGAGTTCCAATTTTACCTTCTGTCTTTAGCGCTTTTTCCCTACAAATTTCCGCGCTTATAGGCGACTGAGCAATTTGAGGCTTTCCATCTCGAGCGGTCTTGCCTGGCGATGCGCGATTAGGCGCTAATCGCACATCAGAAATTGCCTCCATTTCTTGATCCGGGCTTCCCTGGTGCGATTTTCGCCTCTTGTGCACTTTTTGTTAGAGGATATAAAGCTTAAATTTTGTGGAAAGAATGATTTTATACGTTCTTGGTTCTGAGCTTTAAATTCTCTATACATGATATCAGCATTTTTTAGTATTCTTTTTAACCATGTCTATATACGGGAGACTTTTGGGTCTCGCCGCTATCCTGTACAAAAATGAACATGCTAGATCTATTATAGACGCCTTAGAAGACCAGTTTGAGCCTACAGTAGTCGTTACCTCCATTACCTTGGGATCTTCTTCTTCATGTAAACTATACATGCTTTCCCAAGTAGTGGTACCGACGTCTTTGTTGCAGGTGGTGTCTGTGTACAAGGGAGCCATCTCTTTATCTTCAGAACTGGGAGCTTTACCCTTCTTTCCCATAATATCTTGTTCTTTGCTCTGTATACTTCTTACTTCTTCGCTCCTGTAGTTTACAAATGAGGTGAGAATGATGATAAGAAAGGTGACAAGAAAGCTTTTAAATGCGTAAAACATATAAAATATATCACCTTACGTGAACTGGCTCCTTGATAAGATCAAAACCATATTTCATTAATGATTGCCAACTAACTTGTTAATTAACATAAATGTGCATAACCAGGCCTTGGTTTATGGAAAAAAATTTCTTGAACGACGGGCTGTGCAGATCTGCGATAAGGCAATTTTGCGATTTTCTTCGCAATATCGCAGATCGTAGTATCACAAGATCGCAATATTGAAAATCGTAGTTCCTTTATGTGTGGCAAGCATCCATTAATGTATTTCCTGCGAAATACGATTCTCAAGATGCACCATCGCATATCGGCGTTTTAAGGCACTTCAGTGTAGGTGAGGTTTTAAGGCATGCTATGCGATAAGGGGTTTTCATGCATGATTTCGCATCACGATTTCACATTTTAAGGATTCCGCTTGTGAGAAGTTATCCTCTACCCTTTTTGCGATGCGATGTGCTTTAAGGAGTGATTTCCTTCTAACTTATCATAAAACTTAAGTCTTTTTAGGTTTTTCAAGGTATTCTCCTAAGTTTATGATAGTAAGTTTTATTGAAAAAGGAAATACAGGTATTAATGGATTTTTTATTTTTTTTGAATAAGGGTCCCCACTTATTTAGTATTAGTGATAACACTAAATAAGAAGGGGGGTTGTTGTTGGCCACAACACTTGGTGAGAAGCTCACAAAGAGGTTTGGTGCATAAAATGAAAGGGTCAAGGGAATGACAAGGATCACTGCCCAGTGTTCACGAACTACGTTGCAATAGGAGGACCAATGCCTCTATGACCGGAGGTCACAGTAGGGCCAAGTGTAGGGCCTGCGCTATGGTGTGCTATATGTCAGGTAGCAGGGAAACACACGACTGATAATTTCCATTTGCTATAGAAATTTGTACAAACACCGCAACAACTATTCTACAATTTTTGTCAATTAGTAGGCCATGACGAGCACAATTGTTGAAGTTACGAACTGATGATGGATAGGACACTCGCATACAGAATGCAGACAAAAACGTGGCCTCGAGACCAAGGCATTGGGGGAACACGAGGTGAATATTAGGGACGTGGCCAAGGCCAAGGTGGAGGAGGGCCTGGGAGAGGCTAGGACAACTGATTTGTTACAATTGCGGAGGCACAGGACACTACGCGAGGGACTATCCAAATCCGATGTGATTGTCGTGCCGCTACTAATATTAGTTTGACTATGCGACTAAGGATTGCCCAATATTTTTGGCTAAGATTCGTGAAAAGGGGGCCCAGCCTCCGCAGCCGACGTAGAACCTCCAAATGATGAGGGCTGAGCCTTGTGAGGAAGACCCTAAGGTAAACATTATGTTGCGGAGCCGAACCACGACTGGAGAGGATAAAGGGAAGAAGCCTACAGAAGGTGTATGGGTCCGCAAAGCATCGGAGAAGGAGACTAGGTTTGATTTGGAGCATGCAAAAGAAACATTTATGGAAGCGAAGAAAATATTTGTTGAGGCCTCTACCTCTAGAAGTCAGGAGAAACAAATTGAAGAAATGGACCCGTCCATGCTTACCACGTTCTTAGAGACCTGCATGAAGTTGCTCCATGACAGTAAGGTTTTGAAGGCCATGCAGGAGTTGATCAATCAGTGCATTCGTAAGGATAGCGCTACTAGTGAACCGTGCATGATCAAATAGCTTGGAAAGCACAAGGGAAGGATCGGCCGGGACATGAGACTCTCCGCACAAATAGGGGAATACGAGATGGACCAAGTTATCCTGGATCTGGGGTCCCACGCAAATGTTTTTCGAAAACAGACCTGGGAGAGAATAGGGAGACCTATGCTCCAGTGGTCTCTAATACAGTTAAGGATGGCGAATCAACAGAAAATTATCCCAATGGGGAGGCTGCAAGGGGTCACAGTTGACATTGAGGGTGCAAGCGCGCTCGTAGATTTTGAGGTAATATAGATTATGGATGATATCAATCCCTACCCTGCTCTCCTTGGCATCGATTGGGCCACTGACATGAATGGGGTAATCAACCAGAAGAAGCAGAAGATGATATTTGAAAACAAGTTGCTCTGCGTAGTGGTGCAATTGGATCCTGCGGAGGGACAGCACTCTACAAAACCAGTACGAGATTATGAAAGTGATGACGATCTGGACCAAATTTACAAAATAACGGTGCGAGACCAAGATTGGGTGAATCCGACAGTAGATGGATGCATTGCATGGGATCATAAAAGATCTTGCACGTCAGACTCAGATGAGGAATTGGAGCATTGGCAAAACCGGCTGCATGAAGTCTCGATGCTACGTTGTAATATGATGACCAAATCGCTACACTGTGTGTCATCCGAAGTCAGGAATCTGCCTCATTATGATGGGCTAACTGATGTTGATTGCTTTTTGGATGCATTTGAAAGAGAAGTATTGGAGAAACATTGCTTCCAAGCCTTGGACTGGGTACTACGCCCTACGCTTGAAAGATGGTGGGGTATGCACAAGGATAGTTTTACTGATTGACGCGACTATAGGAGGATGATTAGAATTCATTTTGGGCAGCCAAAATTGCAGATGAAAGATAAGTATGACAGACGAGATGAACTGCGCGATCACCTGGCTAAATGGAATAAGGCTTATGGCGCGGAGCCCCAGCCTGAATGGGTGCATCTATTTTGTCATACCCTAGGCATCATACCAATGAATTGGTACTTGGAAACTGAGCTTCGCCATGACAATGAGGAATGGGACATCCTACGCCAGGGATTTTTAATGACGTTCAACTTTAAGGATGAGTTTGACTATATTAACATGGCACTACAGGAGGTTAAAGCAATGATATTTAGGATACCACAAGATCCTTTGAACCTAATCCAACCTGATTGGACTACCCATTTGAGTCATGCACTAGAATGCTATAACATGACCATTGAATAAGAAGACGAGGATCCCTGAAAAGTTAATATTACGGAAACTGAAGGTCACCGCGAGGTTGAAGGTCCATAGATAGAGGATCCTGACATAACCGCACCGCTGAAAACCAGGCAGGTCAAGACTGGCACAAAGGCGGAACCAAAATTTGCAAAAATTGGGGACTATTGGGATGATGCGACAATAGACAAGGTTGTTGAGCTCCTCCGCGAATATCAGGATTTGTTCCCCACAAAGTTCTCTGATCTAAAAAGGATAATAGGAGACCTAGGTGCCATGAATATCATCCTGAAACCAGACATGAAGCCTGTAGAACAAATACCTTACCACCTTAATCCTAAGTATAAGGAAAGGGTTTGTGCTAAGTTGGATAAGATGTTCACGGTAGGAATTAGTGAATCAGTAGAAGAATCTGATTGGGTAAGCCCGATAGTGGTTCAGGAAAAGAAATAGAAAGAAGAAATAAGGATATAAATGGATCTCTGGAAGCTGAATGATGCTTGCATGCATGACCCCTTCTCGACCCTATTCACTGATGAAGTCCTGGATAATGTAGGCAGACAAGAAGCATACTCTTTCACTCATGGGTTCTCTGGGTATCATGAGATCAAAATCATGTCTGAAGATAGAAGCAAGATGACCTTTGTGATGGAATGGGGATGTTTTCAGTATACTGTAATGCCTTTTGGGCTGAAGAATGCGCCAACCATATTTTTGCGCGTAGTCATTGAGGCATTCATAGACTTCATTCATAAGTTCCCGGAAGTGTACTTTGATGACTGGACAGTGCTTGGATTGGTCAAGCGTCATGTGGCAAGTCTATGCTTAATGTTAGATACATGTTGAAGGTACCAGATCACGCTCAATCTGAAGAAGTGCTTGTTTTGTGTCCCCTTTGCGATCCTGCTAGGGCATGTGGTGTGCAGACAGGGATTGATGCTAGATCTTGCGAAGATCGCGGTGATAATCAACTTGGAGGGGCCAGGGAATGTGAAATAGTTGCGCGCAACCCTGGGGCATACTAGATACTATAGGAAGTTCATCAAGAGTTATGCCCAGATCATCACACCCATGGAGAAGTTGTTGAAAAAGGATGATATGTTCTGTTGGAGTGATGAATGCCAGAAGAGCTTGGACATGCTGAAAGAGAAAATGGTCACCACGCCAATCCTAGTCTTTCTAGACTGGAAGAAGGAATTTCATGTGCACATGGACACCTCATGTATCGCGTTGTGGGCCGTGTTGACATAGGTGGGCGAGGGGGAATAGGACCATCCTATAACATTCGTGAGAAGGAAGCTGTCTAAGGCTGAAAAGAACTATTCCACTACAGAGCACGAAGGACTAGCCATGGTATACGTGCTCCAAAAGTTTAGGCACTATTTGTTGGGTGGACATTTTAAGATGTATACGAATCATTCTGCGTTAAAATACCTGGTTAATAAGCCTATGTTGGAAGGGAAGATCTGCAGGTGGTTGTTATTATTTCAGGAGTATGATTTTGAAGTTATTGTGAAGCCTGGAAGATTGAATGCAGGACTAGATCATCTGTTGCGCATCAAAATGGGAAAGGAGCCCACTAATTTGGAGGAAGAACTACTTGACGCGTAGCTCTTTGCGGTACACATTGCTGACAGTCACTTTGAGGATATCATACAATTCCTGACAACAGGGACTGCTCTAGAAGGGTATACAAGCCAGCAGAAGAAGGAGTTAGTAGTGTGCGCATCAGACTTTTCCGTCATTGCATGACATCTGTACAAAATGGGGTCTGATGAAATATTGCGATGCTATGTACCTGATTTTGAGTGGAGCAGCATCCTCGTGGAGGCTCATGGAGGAGCTGCAGGAGGACATTATGCAGGAAGAGCGACAACGCAGAAGGTTCTGCATGCTAGATTGTGGTGGCCAACTCTGCATAAGGACGTGAAAGAATATTGTAGAGCCTATGATGGATGTCAGAGGACTGACAGGCCATCGAAAAGGGATGAACTACAATTGACACCGCAGGTGACATTACAACCATTCGAGAAATGGGTGATTGACTTCGTGGGACCAATTCAGCCTCCGAGGAAGAAAACAAGTGAGCAGTACATCATCACCGCGACAGATTACTCGACTAGATGGGCAGAAGCATAGCCTGTGAAGGACTATACTGGCGTGACAACCACAAAGTTTCTTTTTGAATACGTATTGACGATATTTGGCTGTCCAAAGATCCTGACGAGCGATCGCAGTACGCACTTCCTTAATGAAACAATCAACGCGTTGATAGAAGAATTTCAGGTGTATCATCAGAAGAGCACACCTTATCACCCACAAGATAATGGGATGGTGGAAGCATTTAATAAAATACTGGATAACACACTAACAAAGGTTTGCAATGCTTAGAGAAGTGACTGGGATATGCGTGTACCAGTAGTGCTATGGGCCTACAGGAACGACTTGCAAGAAGTTGACTGGGAAAATTCCTTTCAGACTTGTGTATTCCTTCACAAAATACATTGTAACTAGTATACACATAGCGACACTCATAGGAATGGTGGACCGCGGAGCCTTGGAAGAGAGGCTCGCGCAGCTAGCAGAGCTTGAAGAGGACCAATTTCTAGCTGGATTTCATCAACAAGTTAAAAAGGAGTGTGAAAAGGCATGGCATGATTGACACATTAAACTGCGCACCTTCCAGGTAAATGATCTGGTTTTTCTATATGACAGCAAG
The DNA here is from genome assembly GCA_031772625.1 of Pinus tabuliformis. Lineage (NCBI taxonomy): Eukaryota > Viridiplantae > Streptophyta > Pinopsida > Pinales > Pinaceae > Pinus > Pinus tabuliformis. The sequence continues at coordinate 906,875,011 of CM062808.1, forward strand.
TTTGATAAATTTCTAGGAAAATTTAGGATGCACTAGCTAGGGCCCTATGTCATCAAAGAGATTACCGATGGTGGAGTAGTTTAGTTGGTTAAGTTAAATGGGGAGCCCTTCCGAGGAAAAGCGGATGGTATCTGATTGAAGCCATACACTAGTGATCCAGATAGGTGACTATATAAAGGAAGCATAGCCGTAGCACTCTAGGCAGCTGAAAGGAGGCACCGGACTATAAACTACATTGACCGGATTGGGGAACTGCGTGATGAAGGAACTGCACAGAATGAGGAGATGTCACAGAGACCACATGAGTGTGTAGAAGGCTATGCTACCGGGGATAAAACCGTGCAGGTCAGCCAAAAAGTGACCGTTAACATCATTGTTCATGATTTGACAATGGAAAAATGACCAAATGGAGCGGGGGGCAGAATTTAAGATGAAATCTATGGGTGAGATCCTTAAAAATTTGCTGCCAATCTAGCATTAATGAACCGCGTTTGGGGGAATGGTCCGATTTGAATTCAAAATTTTCTATAAATTACATGTAGCTACCATTAGGGATACAGTGCGGGATGCCACCAAGAAACTACTGTAGTAGTTTGAGAAGCAACAACAATAGGCGTTGGGGGCCATGCAAGTGAATATATGAGAGTTGCAGATTCGGGAAACACAGACCGGTACGACACCCACTAGTTTGTCCATTGGTACCTCAGAAGCCGTCGGGATGTTGCATCTGAAGGAATCCCGAGCCATAGTGCTGCCAGATGGAGCACTGACGATAGAGACTAAAGCTGACAGATCCGCTGTCAGCGCACTCAAGGGAGTAGGGTTGAACTTGGCAGCGCTTCCTAGCGAGGCACGCCACCTGCTGCAGGATGGGGTGATCGCGGAGCTGAGGGCCTGTGAACAACACGCTTTGCAAGTGATCAGTGAGCAGATCATTAACAATGCTTAGATGGCCGTACAATGAGATTCTACCATTGCCATTGCAAACGATGTGACTGATAAGAACAAGCGCATAGTCTAGGTCGTGGAGGAAGCATGCCAAATGGTCCCAGAGTTGTCCATTCCTGCAGATGAGCTAGTAGATGTGCACATTCACAAACTCACTACTGGGGTGTGTGACGCGCACACATAATTGGAAAAGGTTCAATTGGAGTTGAACGTCCAAATTGTAGAATTGTAGTTGAGGGCTTAGTCTTTGACTCCACTGGAAGTCAAGGAGCAACACACGACTGCTATAACAGAGGCAATAATAGTAGTAGAAAGTGTAGTGGTGGATTTCAATTTTTTTTTGAATAGTTGTTCGAAGTATTAACCAGCCTACAAGAAGAACCTACTGTGCAGAGGTTGGAAACAAAGGCGTGAGAGCTGCAACAACGCTACGATGAGGTAAAAGGGATAGCACGTACTGTTGCCCTCACACAGAGACTCGTGAAGCTGTAGGAGGCCAAGGCATTGAAGGAGCAAGTAGATGCAACTCAGCACAAAGAGGTAGTGCTGAAGGCGTGCTTGAAGCCTTGGTTGGATGAGGCCTACTTGATCACGACCTCCATTGAAGGTAAGCTGGCTAGTCTGCAGGAGACTCAGTAGAAGCTTCAGGCTGACAGTACAGGGCCAACAACAGAGCAGTTGGTCGAAGAAATAAAGCAGGCAGCCATGCATTGCACCGCTGGGGTAGCAATTGTACAGGTCGAGCACGGGGGTTTTCGGGCCAAGATCTCCACACCCATAGAGTGACTTGAGGGCAATTCACCATGTTTGTGTTAGGGGCCTGTTGGGAACGGGTTCCCCCAAGAGCCAGTTTTGGGGAAAAAGGCCCAAATTTTGTAATAAAGATGTAAAGTCTCCACATTTTGTGGTCGCAAAGCGAGAATAGGTCAAAGGGTTGTCCGCCCTTGTTTTGTGAGGTATCATGTCAGCTATAAATATCTAGCCATGGTCCACGGACCATGGGATTGTATAAAAAGATAGTCTTAGAAGAGTCTAAGAAGGGAGTGGAGGGAGATGAAAAGAAGGATTTTGGGTAACAAGTTCTAAGTGTTCCGAAGTCTTAGCGTAGGTAGAGGCTCTACATCTTAGTGTGCAGAGGCCTAGGGTGGAAGTTCGCAGCTAAGTGTGCATACCCCTGCAGCTGTGTGCGCAGGGCGGATAGAGTCTGTACTGAACTTGAGATATCAATAAAGAGAATTATTCTGCAATCACTATGTATTTTGTCTCTATTTAATGCATCTGATTATATTATGTTACGATCTGGGTTTACATTATAATGTTTATTTGATGCGTGAATGTATTTGATTATATCTATTAATTGAACACAAGCAAGAGTAAAGGATTATGCAAACGTAATTGTAAATAGATGGTAGATTAGGTAACACTTAATATAACTTGGGAACTTATACAGTAACTCAATCATAGAGGTGCATAAGTGCTTGGACCTTGGGTTAGGGTTGTGTGAAGATCAGTCGAGTACCTTTGCGGAGGCGCTGAAGGATGAAAGAGAAGGAACATTGATAGGCCCTAAAGGCTTATCGATCTACACGAAGGTAGGATCAAGAAGTATAGACTGACATCACGACCATCTCAGGGTGCAGAAACTTGGTTCCTGCATCCCCCCATACTGCTTCAAGTGAAGCTTCGGTCCGCGCTCTGCGGGCTAATGCCGAAAGGGCCGGTAGTGTATGGATTTGCTTGGATGACTAACGTTGAACCTGGGTCAGGGCCCATCAAGCCAACAAAGAGGATATAATATGTATATACAGGTCCCAAAGTTTATGCATAGTACCAAGATCAGTTTAATTAGTAGATAATGCAGCAGTTAGTGGGTAGAGTGTCTACAAGATAACCGTTTGACAACAAAAGGATCATAATTATTGGAGCAATTACAGTTACAAGGGTGAGTGATTTTGACTAGAAATATCATTGGGCAATGTAACCAACATCGAGGTCGCCTATGATTTAACGAATACATCCAAGGATCTCTCAAGAAGCACAACATCCTTACCTAAATAAAAGACATTGAGAAAAACGAAATAGGAACACAATTCATTATATATCATCTCCATGGGTACATTGAAAAATTTAATTTTTAACATGGATGGAAAAGGAGATCAGGTGCACTTAGCATTTCGGCCTTAACCTAATGCCTAAATTGGGGGCCATGTTCAAAATGTATAGTTTCTGGTGCTTCATCGCAGAAGAGAGCTATATCCATTTCTACTTAGAATAATCCCACACAGAGCACATACAATGACAATGTTTGTGGTGCAGAAAGGGGCTATATGGGGGTCTGTTGAAGCCCCGAAAATTGAGTCTACAACAAGGGGGATACCCACCCGGTCTGGACCTTGAAAGCATCTCCTTTTCCGTTTGGGATGGTGGGTCCGACTGGGGATAATGGGACCAGTTTCCCAATTTGTGTGTTGATAAGAATTTATATTTCCTTTTTATAAAGATTTCTAAGTAAAATGCTTTTAATCTAATGTCTAAATTAAAACATGCAATTGTATTCTAATGAAAAAAATATCTAATTCTAAGACTAACCTGGGATTCAATTTTTAACTTATGCGATCTAAAATAATTTCTAACAGCAATTGGTAATAAAGATCATTCAATCACTACAAAAAAACAATTCAATAAAAATGAATTGTTTTGTATAAAAAGTTAGCCGAAACAATTGTGAGAAGCATATCGCATGATATGTCATTCATACATTAAGCATAAACAGAATAGTCATCACCGTAAAAAAGTGCCAAATGATAACTCAAACATTCAAGCTTTCATATATAAATAACTAAGCATAAAATATTACTTTGACACGTAAGAAGAAATCATTAAGAGATAAAAGTACCATTGATAACAAGTTCTACTCATGAGCTTCAACATTATAGATTTATCTCTTCCTAATTCAACATCTACTAAGAGTACAAAAGTGCATTTCAGTAGCAGACATTAAACAATAGATATCAAGAAATCTCGTTCCATTCATTTATCAAAACCTCCTCTGAGGGTGAAAAAGTGCATGTTTTGAGGAAACGTTTTTGACAAATTTCAGGTTCCTTCTCTAAATGCATGAGAGGGGTTAAAATACTACTATCTAAATACTAAAATTAGTTTATTACAAAAATATAGGGGGAGGTTTAAATGACCGTCCTCATCTAAGGAAAAAATAAATCAAAACTAAAACTAAAATTGAATCTGGAAATTAACTATCTATGTATTTGTTCTCTCTTAGGTCGTAAGCATTCAACATCGGCTTGAAGAGCATCGGTTGGCCGACCTACAATTTTAGTTGCCCTACGAAAACAGAATCAGCGAGTGTTGGTGCTATCTTCTCAGCAGAGTTCGTAAGGCATTTGAGAGTCATGCATTGATTGTGTGGTTTAACCAAGTACTGCCAGTAAGTGTCCCAATTCAACTTGATTAACTTCTTGATGGACTCTGCCCTTTCCTTAGCCTTTTTTCTCCAGCTTGTCTGCAGTTGCTGTGCCATTGAGAGAAATCCCGGAGCGGTCTCTTATATGAGGTTTTCTCTATGCAGGTTTTCATTGACACAGTCAATGACGTTATTTTTCGCTGTAGCCGCTTCTTCCGCTGTCTGTTCTGCCTTCCTAATCGATGCGTCCCACTTATGAAATAGCATTTCTTTGTGGGCTTCATTGACTCTGAGTGCACCTGCTTTCTTTCCTTCTCCCTGCCACGTGTCGGGTGTTGAATGGAATCGCTAGGTTTCAGTCAAATCTACTTACCGCCAAAGGGTGCCCCCGATAAATACCGTTGGTTTTGGAGCGCGGGTCTCGACTTTAGCCTTTAGCACCTTTCCCCATGGTTTTCTTGGCTTACATGTGATCGAGTGCTCCAGGGCTTTCCTTCTCGAGGGGTTTTGCGCGCATCAGAAACTGCCTCCTTTTCACGATCCAAGCTTCCCAGGTGCTAGTTTCGCCTCCTACGCGGTCTCCATGGGCCTCGGTCAGCGCGCTTTGACCAAGGTCCTCGTCGTTCCTCACTGGCTACCAACTATCGGTGTTCAGAGGTTTTTCTGATCGTCTTGAATCTGAAGTTTGTCCCGATCTGATACAGCCATGGTACTTTTAATATCTTCATGGATCCAATTTGGATCAATCAGACAATATCGTGTTTGTACTTTTTCAATAGTTCTTCCCTTGTCGACTAGTTCTTGGTGCACTCCACCAAATCTTTGTTTTCCTTGGTGAACTTCTCCACGAACTATTTGTTATAGCTTGCTTGCGGCTCTGGTAGATGATACATAAGCCTTAAATCGTGTGGAGTGAATGACCCAATGAGGTCTTGACCTCGAGACTTGAATTGTCTGTCTGTTATATCGGCACTGTCCAGCACCCACTTGACCATGTCTGTGTATGGAAGAATTTTGGGTCTTACTGCTATTCGGTGCAAGAATGAACATGCAAGTTCTATGATTGATGCCTCAGATGACCCGCGTGAGTCTGTTGTTGCTTTAACCTCCATAACTTTGGGATTTTCTTCTTCGAGCAGACTGTACATGCCTTCCCAAGTAGTTATGTTGACATCTCTGTTGTAGGTGGTGTCTGTATATAAAGGCATCATCTCTTTGTCCTCTGCAACCAGAGCTTTTTCCTTCTTTCCCATTATGCATTGAACACTGCTGTGTATATTATTCTGCTTGTCGCTCCTGCAAATTTACAGTTAAGGAAAGAATAATGGTAAGAGATAAGGTGACGGGAAAGCTCTTTAATTCTGAAATCATATCAAATATATCACCCTACGTTAAACAAGCTTTCGATCAGATCTAAATCGCATCTCATAAATGACCATCAACTAACAATTAATTGACATTAATGCCCATAACTTGGTATCAGATTACAAGAAAAGCTTTATTGAACTGTGAGCCCTGCAGATCCATGATAAAGCAATTTTATGATTTGCTTCGCAATATTGCAGATCGCAATATCGCTAATCTGTTTTGTTAACAATCAGTTATTTCGTTAGGTGGCTACGAGATGCCTTATCGCATATCGCCGGGTCGGGATATTTTACCTTAGGTGATACTTGCGGCATATGAAATCTGTGATGTGCAATGAGTCTTTAAGGCGCGCGATCTCGCATCGTGTTTTCGCAATTTTGGAAGTTTGCTTACATGGTGTCCTCCATTACCCTTTGTGATGCGATGTCTTATTGTTAAGAGAACGATTTTATTCGGAACTTATCATAAAAGTTAAGTTTTTGGGTTTTGAGGGTGTTTTCCTAAGTTTATGATAGCCTGTTTTATTCAAAGGGAAATACAAATGCTAGTTTTTTATTTTTTAAGAAGGGTCCCCATTTATTTAGCTTTATTACTAAAACTAAATAAAAGGGGGGTTGTTGCTGGCCACAACAATTGGCGATTCACTAGGAAGAACCAGTGATATCTGATTATCTTTTGATTTTTCTAGACTTCCAAAATAGAAAAGTTTTCTGGAACATCAAACTGTATTATAGAAATATAAAGTGCATCATGCTTTCAGCTGTTAATCATAGTTTGTTTCTTCTGTGTTAACTCTGATTATTTAGTTCCCAAAGCTAGTCATTGTATTTACATCAGCCACTACTTGGTTTATAAAGATAAAAATAAAGGCTTCTCTGTAGATCAATTTTAAGTATGCTCATTTGTCGTAGGTAGAGCCTCTGCTACCAGTAGGCGTCCATAGCCTCGACAGGGTTACCTGTTACCCAACAATGATCCTGTATCCTACTTGGAGAAATATACAATTTTAAAAGATAAATCCATATCTACACTTTTTTGTTTTCTTTATTTCTTAAAGTACAATGTCTTGGTTTGGTAGCCAAATTATGACAGTTCCATTCACTTGATTTATAACTTTGCTGAACAAGCTGGCTCATGATGAGACCCCTTGTCTTTTGATTGCAACAATCTTGAGTCATTGCCCTGTTTTGGTATGCAATTTTGGCAATGTCAGCAAGTCATAATATCTATGATCATGATAAGTCGGCTCATGATGAGACCTCTTATTCTTTAAGCTTATAGTGTATCGTTGGATTACTCTTTGAAACTTGTAATTCCCTAGGTGGGGAGGAAGTCATTGGTTCCTTAAGAATAGCTCTGGATGACAATTATAGAGTTTTTGGAAAGAGATTTTCTACAGAGAATCTTTGTCTTGTTACTAATGCTTTTCATTGACTGATATAAAACAAATTCCGACTAAAGGTTGTTTTTCATCAAAATTCATAAGGCTGAAACTAGCAACATTTTCAAGCTTGTAGCATTTGACTGTATCTTTCAATAATAATGATCGATTTTTCAAATCAGTTCTATTTATACAAGCGAAAAAGCAAAATTTAAAAGAAACACTAATCTTTTTCGTGAATTCCAAAGGTTTAACCATTTACAACCCGTTTTATTATCAAAATAAAGCTATAAACAATCATTTACAAAAAATAGAAGAGGTTATCTTCTATGGAAAGTATTTTTTAAGGATTTTCCCATTAACAGGTAAAGATTCTCTTTTCCCTGCTAAATCTTGCAACATGAAAGTGGATGGACCTATTATTTCAACAATTTGGAATGGGCCAAGCCACATTCGTTGGAATTTAGAATGTTTTCCTTTTTCTTCGTGAGCCTTATCCCATTTTAAAACTAAATCTCCAATTTGAAAATCCTTCCTAGATACCATGTTTGAATCAAAGGAAGCCTTTACTAATGCTTGATGATGAGCGTGTGTGATTTTAGCCTGTTCTTGTTGCTCTTCTAGCTTAAGGATCTGCAGTTGTCTTAGTTGTAAAGATGAAGTTGGTGTTTCATCAATAAATTGAACTAAGGCCAAAGAAGGAATTGCTAGATGAGTTGGGAGAACTAATTCTTTCCCATAAACTAAATTAAAGGGAGAAGTGCCAATGGAGGCTTTCTGTGTTATTCGGTCTGCCCAAAGAGCATACATCAAAGATTTAAGCCAATTTTTATGACTCTGATCAATGGTTCGCTTAATGATTCTGATTAAGTTTTTATTCGTTGATTCGGCCAATCCATTCCCTTGTGGGTAATAATTGGCAGAATATTTAAGCTTAAAAACTCTTTTAAGTGCAAATTCAGTCATAGCATTACCAGAAAAATATGATGCATTGTCAAACATTAAAGCAAAGGGTAAACCGAACCTAGTGATTATGAACTGATCTATGAAATCAATGATGTGTTCAACATTAGCTGTCTTGAGTGGAACTGCTTCTACCCATTTAGTAAAATAATCTGTAGTTGTAAGGATATATATATGCTGTTTAGAAGAGTGAGGAACGATCTCACCTATTATATCCAATCCCCATTGATCAAAAGGTTGATCAATATTGACTGGTTGCAAAGGCAATGATGGTTTCTTTTGTCTCCCTGCAGTAGTTTGACAAACTTGACATTTCCGTATATAGCTATGCGCATATTTAAATAGTGTAGGCCAATAGTATCCTGCACGCAAAATTTTATGTGTTGTAGCATCTCCCACATAATGTCCACCTGCTGGTCCATCATGGATTTCCTGCAACACCTTTTCAACTTCATATTTCTCAAGACATTGAAGGAGAACAAAATCATAAATTATCCTAAATAGTACATCGTTTACGAGTTGATACTACTTAGCCTTCAATGTTAGGGCTCTTTTCTTTGTATAATCCAGATTTGAAGGAGCATATACGTTCTTTAGATAAAATATGATATCAGCATATCTCGATTCAATATCGTTTAGGCTTACCTCATACATTTGTACCTCTTGATTTGGAGATGATATTTCAGAAATAAGCGATGCTCCAGCCAACATCTTAAAAAAGCCTTGAACTTTTACAATATTTGCTGGCCTGATCTCAACATCGTATTCTTGTAAGGCAGTGACCCAATTTGCTCTTTTTTCACCCAGCTGGGAACGACACTATGATCTTTGTATGGGTTTTAAGAAGAAATGGTCTAAAATATTTGATCACTTTGAAAATAGCATAAGCCTATTTCTCAACGTCAGAATAATTTAATTCAGCCCCTAGCAGATTTGAACTAAAAAAGGCAATTGGAGCTTCCGCCTTGTCTTGATTGGCTTGACTGAGTATCACAACATATGATTTATCAGAGGAAAATGTATACAAAATAAAAGGATCTGAAAAAATTGGAGTCACTAGGGATGGGGAATTAATAATCTCTTGCTTGATTAGATTAAATGCTTCATATTCCTCTTGGCCCTATTTGAAGAGTGAATTCTTCTTTATCATTGCTTTTAATGGTGACACAATCCTTGAGAAGTATGGAACAAATCTTTTGACAAAATTAATCTGACCAAGGAAGGATTGCATGGCTTTCTTATTAGGTGGTAAGGATATTTCAAAATCTCCTTAATTCTATCAGGATTAATATGGATTCCAGATTTTGACACTATAAATCCAAGAATTTTTCCTTCACTTAATGCAAAAAAGGACTTTTTTGGGTTAAGTGAAATCCCATATCTTTGGCAACGTTGGATGATCTACTTTAAGTCTCTAAGGTGATTACCGTGTTTTTTAGAGTATATTGTTATTTCATCCAAGTAAATCACCACTGATTTGTTTACTAATCCCTTAAATGTGATATCGATGGCCCTTTGAAATGTGGCGCCAGCGTTGATCAGACCAAAAGGAATATTTTGATATGCGTAAGTACCCCATTTGGTTATGAATGTGGTTTTTAGATGATCGTTGGGATGGACCAAAACCTGGTTGTGGCTGAAGAAACCATCTAAAAAGGACATTAATTCTAATCCTGCAACTGTTTGCAATATTTGTTCCATAGGAGGCAAGGGAAAATTATCCTTTTAGCAGGCTTTATTAAGATTTCGAAAGTCAATACAAATTCTAATATCTTCATTTTTATTTTTGACAGGAACCAAAGTGGAAACCCATCTAGAATGTCAAACGGGAAAAATAATTTTGGCTTTCAATAATTTGTTGAGCTCGGACTTAATCTAACTTTCCAGATTAGGATGGATCTTCCTCAGCTTTTTCTAAATAGGTTTTTCATCAGCTATCATTGGGATAGTATGCTGAATGATTGAAGTGTCCTAAGTTTTAAGGTCATCGTAGTTCCAGGCAAATACATTTGTGTATTGTTTCAAGAGCCGAACATAGGCTAATTTTTTTTCTGGGGCTAGGCCAACGCCTAGGTTGATATTTTGTGGCTTGGTATCCATTCCTAGATTTACTAGTTCATAATTCAGAGTTGAACTCTGGAGTTTTGAATTGGTAGATCTCTTAAATCGGTCTTTCAAATCATATAGGTCTTCAAACTTGACTACAGATTTTGGTATAGCATTATTAGTGCTTTCTTTTTGTAACTCTTTGTCATGTTGGTCCTCATCAATTATCTGATTAGTGTAAGATCCATCTGATGTTAGGAAACTTACAATATCAGGATCATCATTGAAAATTCTCCAGTTTGTAACATTATCAGGGATTGAGGGCCTAAAGATCAATTCGATTAAGAATCTGTCTAGGCTATAGTCTTCTGAGGGAATGAGCTTGAAGGATACACTAGCTAGGAGGTTAGCACTAGCATTTTGGAGTCTGGGAATAGGTGAAATATTGAATGCTATAAACTGTTCAGTCAGATCTTGCACTAAATATTGATAATGTTTTAAATGACTTGATAGAAAATGTATAGTATTTCGTACCTGTTTAATAACAATCTTAGAGTCTTTGAAGACTTGTAGATACTTGATATCTAATCCAATTGCCTTGTACAGTCCTTGGACTAGAGCTTCGTATTCTACAGTGTTGTTTGTGTAATCGAACTCAAGTCTACATGTTAGCATAGTTTTGTTTCCCTCTAGACTAACTAATACACATCCTACTCCTGCTCCAACATTAGATTTAGAACCATCAAAAAATTATTTCCAAAATAAAGATTTATTTACAAGACTATCTATAAAATTAACACATTTAGAACCATCTGTTTGAGAAAAAATTTCTACTTGAGACATAACAGAATGTTCTAAGGCGAAGTATGAGCAATAAAATTTCCTAGGAAAAAGTCAATAGAATGGTTGCCAATTATATTGTTGTTATATGCTACAGGTTCATTTTCTCCTTCCAATTCTGTTACTATGTATTTTTGGTGTCTTTCTCGCTCAACCTTTATCTGATTTGGTTTACCACTATAAGGGAGCCACATATGTGACCAATCGGTCGCAAAGTATCTATGAAGCTTTTCAGACCAATCCCTACTAAGAATTAAACCGTAAAATTTGGGAATGTCTGTGACTAGAATATCAATGACTTGACATACCTTTGGGTTAATGATAGCCTTATGGTAACTTGATCTAGTTCACCAATTACTTCAACCTGCGATCGGTCCAGCTGAACTATGCGTACTGCAGATTTTTGAGGTTGGATGTTTAACTTTGCACATATTGTTTTAGGTAAGATATTACATGAAGCTCTTGAATCTACCAAACAATTATGCAAGTTTTTATTGAAAATTTCGTAAGTAAGAAGGAATGGGGGAGTATGGGATTTTGACCTACCTCCAATTAAAGCAATATCATTCGGATCAACTTTATTTGCCATATTAGTTGGAGGTCTTCTCATCTCATGAGAAGCTTGCAAGATTACAGCCACAGGAAGAGGTGCAACAAGAATTGCATGTAACTCTTTCAAAAGTAGCTTATGTTGATGTTTTAATTTGATCAATTCATGAAAAGTGATATTAGCCCTAGTCTTTTTCATGTCTTCAACGATATTATATTCCATCTCATCAGAAAAAATCAGTGTTTTAGATGGAGTTGGTGAATCGGATTGGACTGGGCTTGTTTGAGTCGCTTTTGGTGATGATTTATTACCTGTGACTTTATCTTTAGATGTCGATCTTGCGCTCTTCTGTTTAGGACTAGGTTGTGGAGGATCGAGCTGATTTCTACTTCTAGTACTGACTGGTGATGCCTCTTGATCCTCTTCATCTGGAAGAATGAAGTCCCACATTCCCTGTACTTCTACAACTTCATATTCATCATTAGGTTCTTCGTTAGAAACTTCCTCTTCTTCTCCTTCTGATTCTACATTTGTTATAGCATTGGGAAGCTTTGAATCAGTTGAAGGATTTTTTCTATAAGGCTTGTAGGGGCACCCTTGTGAAGACTTTTGCAGTGATATGGAAAATCCTTGAAGTTTATGAATCAAAGATTCAACTTCAGGAGGTTGGATAGTATATTTTTCTGAAATGTTTAGGTTTGTGGCAGTGGTTTTTATTTCTCAACTTCTCGCTTAGGATTTAAAGATTAGGAATGCGATGGAGAAGTCGGGGGAGATGTTGAGGGAGATTTACTCTTAGAATGTTATTTAGATTTAGATTTACTAGCCATTCATAGTTTGGGGCCCTCCTTCTAGCGCCAAATATGTTGAAGCCCTGAAAATCGGGTCTACAACAAGGGGGATACCCACCCAATCCGGACCTTGAAAGCAGATCCTGTTCCGTTTGGGATGGTGGGTCCGACTGGGGATAATGGGACCAGTTTCCCAATTTGTGTGTTGATAAGAATTGATATTTCATTTTTCTAAAGATTTCTAAGTAAAATGCTTTTAATCTAATGTCTAATTTAAAACATGCAATTGTATTCTAATGAACAAAAATATCTAATTCTAAGACTAACTTGGGATTCAACTTTTCACTTATGCGATCTAAAATAATTTCTAACAAAAATTGGTAATAAATATCATTCAATTGCTACAAAAAAAAGAATTCAATAAAAATGAATTGTTTCGTATAAAAAGTTAGCCGAAACAATTGTGAGATGCATATCGCATAATAATTCATTCATACATTAAGCATAAATATAATAGTCGTCACCGTACAAAAGTGCCAAATGATAACTCAAACATTCAAGCTTTCATATATAAATAACTAAGCATAAAATATTACTTTGACACATACGTAGAAACCATTAAGAGATAAAAGTACCATTGATATCAAGTTCTACTCATGAGCTTCATCAATATAGATTTATCTCTTCTTAATTCAACATCTACTAAGAGTACAAAAGTGCATTTCAGTTGCAGACATTAAACAACAGATATCAATAAATCTCGCTCCATTCATTCATCAAAACCTCCTCTGAGGGTGCAGAAATGCATGTTCTGAGGAAACGTTTTTGACAAATTTTAGGATCCTTCTCTAAATGCACGAGAGGGGTTAAAATATTACTATCTAAATACTAAAAATATTTTATTACAAAAATATAGGAGGAGGTTTAAATGACTGTCCTCATCTAAGGAAAAAATAAATCAAAACTAAGACTAAAACTGAATCTGGAAATTAACTATCTATGTATCTGTTCTCTCTTAGGTCGCAAGCATTCAGCATCGGCTTGAGGAGCGTCGGTTGGCCGACCTCCGATTTTAGTTGCCTTATGAAAATAGAATTGGCGAGTGTTGACGCTATCTTTTCGGCAGAGTTCGTAAGGCATTTGAGAGTCATGCATTGACTGTGCGGTTTAACCAAGTACTGCCAGTAAGTATCCCAATTCAACTTGGTTAACTTCTTGATGGACTCTGCCCTTTCCTCAACTTTCTGTCTCCATCTTGTTTGGAGTTGTTGCGCCATTGGGAGAAATCCCAGAGAGGTCTCTAATATGAGGTTTGAGTTGTGCAAGTTTTCATTGACACAGTCAATGACGTTATTTGCCGCTGTAGCCGATTCTTCCGCTGCTTGTTCTGCCTTCCTAATCTGTGCGTCCCACTTATGAAAGAGCATTTCTTTGTGGGCTTCATTGATTCTAAGTGTGTTTGATTTCTTTCCTTCTTCCTGCCACGCGTCGGGCACTGAATGGAATCACTAGGTTTCAGCGCAATTGCTTGCCGCCCAAGGGTGCCCCTGATAAATATCGCCGGTTTGGGAGCGCGGGTCCCAGCTTTAGCCTTTAGCGCCTTTCCCCATGGTTTTCCTGGCTTACATGCGACTGAGCGCTCCGAGGCTTTCCTTCTCGAGGGGTTTTGCCCAGCGATGTGCGATTAGCACTAATCGCGCATCAGAAACTACCTCCTTTTCACGATCCGGGCTTCCCAGGTGCTAGTTTTGCCTCCTGCACAGTTTCCATGGGCCTCGGTCAGCGCACTTTGACCGAGGTCCTCGTCGTTCCTCGTTGGCTGCCAACTGTCAGTGTTCAGATGTTTTTCTGATCGCTTTGAATCCGAAGTTTTTCCCGATCTGATACAGTCATGGTACTTTGATTATCTTCATGGATCCAATTTGGCTCAATCAGACAATATCGTGTTTGTACATTTTCAATAGTTCTTCCCTTGTCGACCAGTTCTTGTTGCACTCCGCCAAATCTTTGTTTTCCTTGGCGAACTTCTCCACGAACTGTTTGTTGTAGCTTGCCTGCGGCTCTGGTAGATGATACATAAGCCTTAAATCTTGTGGAGTGAATGACCCAATGAGGTCTTGACCTCGAGACTTGAATTGTCTGTCTGTTATATTGGCACTGTCTAGCACCCACTTGACCATGTCTATGTATGGAAGAATTTGGGGTCTTGCCGCTATTCGGTGCAAGAATGAACATGCAAGTTCTGTGATTGATGCCTCGAATGACCCGCATGAGTCTGCTGTTGCTTTAACCTCCATAACTCTGGGATTTTCTTCTTCGAGCAGACTGTACATGCCTTCCCAAGTAGTTATGCCAACATCTCTGTTGCAGGTGGTGTATGTATATAAAGGCGTCATCTCTTTGTCCTCTACAACCAGAGCTTTTCCCTTCTTTTCCATTACACTCTGAAAACTGCTGCGTATATTATTCTGCTTGCCGCTCCTACAAATTTACAAGTAAGGAAAGAATAATGGTAAGAGATAAGGTGACGAGAAAGCTCTTTAATTCCGAAATCATATCAAATATATCACCCTACATGAAACAACCTTTCAATCATATCTAAATCTCATCTCATAAATGACCATCAACTAACCATTAAATTGACATTAATGCCCATAACTTGGTATCAGATTACGAGAAAAAATTTATTGAACCATGAGCCCTACAGATCTGTGATAAAGTGATTTTTCGATTTGCTTCGCAATATCGCAGATCGCAATATCGCTAATCCGTTTTGTTAACAATCATTTATTTTGTTAGGTGGCTATAGGATGTGATTTTGCGAGATGTCTTATCACATATCGTCAGATCGGGATATTTTACCTTAGGTGATACTTGTGGCATATGAAATCCGCGATGTGCGATGAGTCTTTAAGGTGCGCGATCTCGCATTGCGTTTTCACAATTTCAGAAGTTTGCTTATGTGTTATCCTCCATTACCCTTTGTGATGCGATGTTTTATTGTTAAGAGAACGATTTTATTCAGAACTTATCATAAAAGTTAAGTTTTTGGGTTTTGAGGGTGTTTTCCTAAGTTTATGATAGCTTGTTTTATTCAAAGGGAAATATAAGTGCTAGTATTTTATGTTTTTAGAAGGGTCCCCATTTATTTAGCTTTATTACTAAAACTAAATAAAGGGGGGGTTGTTGCTAGCCACAACAGCGTCCAAATTAATATCTTGTTTTAAATGAATTTTTTGTATCTCTAGTATTAATATTTGGCTACAAATATGTACGATCAATGTAATTTTCTTTCAAGTAGAAGAAAGGGGTCAAGAGTGCTAAGGAAGCGAGGTTTCTCGCAGAGGTTGTGCAACTAGGGTTTTGACAAGCCAGAAAGTTGGATCCATATAGACTTATAGAACCAATTATCAATACTAAAGGCACAACATCAAAAGTTGTTTGCATGAAAATGAGATTCAGTAGCAGGAACATAGTAATTAAATACAGCAAGTGAACAATGCAACCTTGTCTTGTGACTTGGTAACAGCATTGACAACAAGTACCCAAGGGTGTCCAAGAACCTTCTTTATTCTCCTCAAAACTTCTCTTCTATCAATATGTAAATTTTTATTATCATGATGCTAATAGCTATGCAAAGATTGATTGATCATGTAATAATAATTAGACATGAGAGAGTTGTGAGGAAGGTCAAAGGTCATGAGGGTATATGAAATTTCATGAGAGAAGGTGAAAGGTTTCCCTCCTTACCTCTATAAATATACCCTCATGCCTCATTTGTAGGGGACTTTTAGCACTTGATCTAGGACTAGCATTAGATATTTCATTTGTGCTTAAGGAGCTAGAGGCACTCAGCTCTTGATGGCTAGTGTTTCCAAGAAAACTAGTGTCTTTTCGATCTGCTAGTTCCACTAAGATTGGTAGCTATTTTAGAAACAAACAATCAAAGAAATTTGTGATTTCCTTTATGTATGATAGATAAGAGAGAAGCAAAGGGACCAACCTGGATCTTCCGCTTGACTCCTTGCTTGATTCCTCTCTCCCTTGATAGAAATTTCAACTCCTCTCCTACTTGTCCCACTTTAGAGAATACATGTAGAGACAAAGTAACAAAACACCATCAAAGCATCTCGACCTATAATATCATAAACAATGCAGAATCAGAAAAACATTGAACATACAATTGCATTCACAAATACACGATTGTATGGAGGAAAGCTCAAATAACTTTATTAAAGTAGAAGGGAGAATTGCAACCCGGCTGTCTGATCCAGCATCAAAGCCCTCTTCACCTCATGAGAAGCAAGATCAACCCAACAATACAATGTTTCTTCTCAAAGATAAACCAACAGCACTTCCTTACAAATTACAACATTCCAGCCTCTAGATATCTCAAATGAGGGATCCATATATAGATGTCCGCAAGGGTGTGAGTCAGCTCTGGGTTTTTTATTAGTGTCATTCCACTTGTAGTTCTTGGTTCCACTTGGAGATTTCATTGATCTCTTACTCATCCCTGGGCGAATTCAGAGAGGCAAGTGTCATAGGGGAAGTTTCTAGAAGATTCCATGAGCATCCACTTAGCAAACTGCCTCAGACATTTGTCCATTCTCGCTCATCGCACCCCACAGAAGGCCTATTCAATATGCATCGCACCTGACTAGTGTAGGAGTCAGTATGCATTGCACCCTGACAGTGGAGCAGTCAGTATGGTCCAGTTTTGGCCAGTTCTGAGTGGTTTTTCAGGTGGAACTTCTGGGGAATGATGCAATCATTTGACTATGATCCTTTAGGGTATGAAACAACACTTTTAGGGGTTAAAGAGCCCTTGGTTTATCGACTTATAATATTGGGGTTTCAATGCCCAAATATGTCTATAACAACTAGTAGGGAGAGATGTGGTGAGGTTAGCATTTTTCTTTGAAAATGGTTTGAGAAAGCCATGTTCCACTATTGGGCTTTGATGGTTTGTAGGACATGTACTTGTATCTACAACAACATTAATAAGAAGTTATGTGTGATTTCATTTGGCTGATTTGTATATGAACTAATTCATTGCTATTGCACGTGAGTTTTATTTTGAATCTCTGCTCATATATTTTATGTTATGCCAGTAACTTATTGTAAACTAATTTTTAATTAATTTCTGGCACTTTCCTCTCCATTTGTTTCCAAGATATTTTTAACTCACTAATCCTTCTTGTGGAATTCTTGTTCTTTTTGTCGTTGCTTCATTATTGTATCATGTTCTACAGGTTGTTAATATCGGGTTGATCTTGTTCCCATTCTCTAGGCATTTACTTCTTTCCCTCACTCTAACCTCTCCTCATTTGACAAACAAGAGAGAAATAACATGATGGATACTGAATGGGGCTCCTATCTTAAACACTGTGAGGTTTAATTGAGACTTCACATCAAGGATACCCATTATTTGTTGGTGGGACCTTTACCACCACCAACACAGTGGAGTTTGGTTTTACATCTTTGATCTTGAAATTCTCCTTCCCATATCTCTATTCCTGGTTGTTTTCATGATAAGGTAAATCTTTCAATCCCTAGGAAGTTATTCAATTTCATTTCCTAGAATAAGTTTGATGGTGAAGGAAAAATATTTGCAATCGAGCATATCCTTCAACTTTTTTTATTTTTGTGCTACTAACGATGTTCAAGATGATAGTATCCTATGCAGACTTTTCTTTTCCGCCTTTCAAGGCCATGTTAAGTTGTGGTGTAAAACCTTATCATATGCTTTTATTCTTTCTTTTGAAAAGTTTACCGATGAATTTCTATTTTATTTCCAAGAGCCTAATTCTATGTATTTATTTAAGGAATTTGATGAACTCAAAATGAGGCTAGATGAATCTACAAATTAGTTCTCCAATAGATTTATCAACATTTGTTATAGAATTCCTGGGAAAGATAGGGATTGGTATCATCTAATATGAGATTTTCCTCATCTAGTTGGGCTTCCTAAGAAGGAATCTAAATTTGAATTAAGAATTGACAGTCAGTGATCATAATATTCTATTATTATGCTCCCTAATTTCATCATGCGCATGTTTGTTTCGAGTGTAAGTCAAATAAAATTTTAGACTACAGAGGAAGAAATGGGTCCCCCTGATTTTCATTATTCTCCTTCGTCTTTGTTAACAAATGAGGTTGATTCTTGCATTAATATGTAAGTATTTGCTATTGATGAAGCAGGTAATGAGGAGACCTTATCTGAAGAGGAGAAGTATTGTCTTGATTCACAATCTCAAATAAACTTTTCTGAAATGGAGCAAGCCCAAGCTAATAATCTCATCGTTAAGCTATCATCTTACGGTTATGTTGATGAATCTCAAACTCATGACACTTGTTTGTAATCTTTCCATGATATTCTCTTACCTTTGCCTCCCTGTCATTACCAAGGCTCTGTATTAGGTGAGAAAAAATGTCCAATTGATTCCCTAAAGCATAACATGCATGTTAATTCCTTCATCCCTCAGGCTGATGATGTTCAGGATTTAAGTTTTGGATCTATTTTAGTTGGAATTGATGTATCTTCACCTGAATATTTTCATCTTCTATACCTTGACTTGTTTGATAAGTTTGCTACACCAATGATTTCTCCAAAGCCTATAAATATTTATCCTAATATTTTTAATTACAATAAGGTACATAACAATGTTGTCTCTCAATCAAAAGATGAAGGTATTGAATCCCTAGTTCATAATATTTTCAATCTGCAATCTTTAACAAGTGAATAGGAAGATTCTACATTTATAAATATTCAAGGAAGCCCTCTGGTCCATTCATCGTCATTCTTAATCCTTGAAGAGTCTCATCTGTCATATTCTCAATATAATCAAATTAGTGGCTTTAACGACTATCATCCTATTAAAGATGTATTCACTGACACCTTTGATGATAATTGTTTACATTCACCTCTTTATCTTTCTAATCCACCGAAATTTGAAGATTCACCTTGAAAGTTAGGGACTTGTCAAGAATTTGAGACACTTCATCTTCTATTGATGTTTATGTCAGGTTCTCACGATTCTGACAAGATATCTGAACTAGGTCAAATTAGGGTTTCCTTGCATGATTCCTCTCTCCGCACCATCTCTCCTAATGAAAAATAATTTCAGTTTTTAAAGAATTTAAGATGCATCACTCCTTTTACTATGATTTTTTTGCTGAAGAGAAAACATCGACCATTATTTCAAATCCTTTTGATTCTTTCCTAACTAGTGCAGATCATGATTAGTTACACGCTAGTGTTGTCTTATATTCTACTATCTATGAGGGAAGAAATCACATGACTGATATCTTTCTTTAGACTAAATTATCCATTTGATTCATTTTCATCTTTTAAATCTAAAGAATTTGATCTTATGAACTATCTATCTGTCAATATTCGAACACCTGCTCAAATTAGCAATATATCCAACAATAATTTTGATGACACGACTCATGATGACCACGTGCATTCATCTTTTGAGCTTATGAAACCACTGATTTTCTATGATCTACTATTTGAGGGTTTATAGGTTTTTCAAGACGATTAGGGACTTTAGCTTCCATTGATGGTTATGTCAGGTCCTCGTGTCCTTGAAAAAATCAATGAATAAGCTTACATTAGGGTTTCTGGAATTAGGATTTCCAGTGAATGCTCATTTTTTGGAGAATTTCAGTTTTTTCAGGTTGGTTTTCTTAAATATCATGATAGGGTTGTTGACTATGTTGAAGAATCTTATTTGGAAAATTTCTCTTCAAGAAGATGACATCTCGTCTCTCTTACAATTGATTTAGGGTTAAGAACAAATGAATACATACTATAGAGAAATACTCAGGGTTTTCAATTTTATCATTCTATTTTCCACGATAGAGTTGGAGCTTGGCTAGAAAAATCTATTCCGATATGCTTTCCTACCAACAGGCGTGACCCTCTTTCTTTTGTGCATGTTTTATAGGTAATCATTTTTATTTTTTCACAATTATTTATACTGGATCTAATCATTGACATATTTTATTTTGCAGTTTGAGAACTACTACGGTGGTTGCAATGGAATTTTGACTTCACATGAATGGATCTCCTCTCTAGTTAAATTCGAGTTTTAGGTTTAGTCTAGTTAGGGTTTTCTCATTAGATTTTTTGTACTAGGGTTTGAAGTTTAGGTTAGTTAGGGTTTAGACATGATTTTGTTGTATGTTCCTTGTTTCTGGTAGTTTATTTTTCTCAATGATAGTATGATTTCTTCTTGTGTTCATCTTCCTGCATTTCTCGTGAGTGCATTGCCTTTAGAAATTATATGCATAAGCATGGCATGGCTCTCTGATATGGATTTAGCTGATTTTTCCCAAATGTCATTACATTACACTACATTGTGTTTCTATACCCCTTAGATCATTTCACCCTAGCTTCCGCATCTGTTCCCCCTGTGTCGGAAGTTTGTCACCACCCCCTCTTCATTTTTTCTATAGTTGTCGACCATTCACTATGGGTCACTTTTCTAAATGAGTCTACAAAGGATATCTTGGGAAATACGAGAAGGCTACTTTGGTTGACAATGATTTGTCTAAATTGGATCTGTTTCTAGCTCTAAGTCTAGAAGTTTACATGTATTCCCTCATAACTCCATCTGGTGATGGTAGTTCAAGGATCAAGTTTGATTTTTTTCCTTTGCATCTATCTACCCTTTTGAAATTGCAGAATTTTCCCATATTCGACAATATCAATGAAGCCATGAGATGTACCAATTTTCTTATCGGCAAGATACATAATCACTCACTATGGATCAATAAGGAGTACACTATTCATGTGGATGACATTAAAAATCTCACTGGATTATCCATGCATAACTAGGATTTCTCAACTACATTTCAATATGCCTCGAAGAGAGGCAAGAAGAAGGGTGATAACAATTTATATGCAAAATACAACACTTGAGTGCAAGGGTCATGGAGTTTAGATTGATATGATCAATAATGATAGGATTAAATTTTCATGTTATATTATCATCAAAAAATTCATGTGACACTACAAATAAGGAGAATGTACATTAGATACAATTTATATCGTGGAATTCTATGTGCAAGGTAAGTCGCAGAACTCATGTAACTTCCTCTTAGATGACCTTTTTCATCCTAGGAGGATGTGTAAAAAAGAGAAACTTGAGAAGAATGTTGAAGAGATTGGTTCCGAGCTTCAACATATGTGTTTAATTATTGCAGAGTTGTTCCTAATTCCCCAGAGGATTACTCTTTATGTGAGCCAACATAGTGTATTGAGTTCCTTGAGATTGCCTATACAGAGATGGTTGTCACAAATAAAGAATTTGATAGTACATTTATTCATTTGCATCATTCTATTACAGACCTTACATTGAGATTCCAGGAGTAAATTACTAAAACTATTGAGCAAGCATCCAAATCTATAATTATGCTTTAGTAATGTACACATGGTTCTCAGGAAAATTTTCACAAAATTCGGGATTGGCCTAGATTGCTTTCCAAGCGCAATAAGCCTCTATATATGTTGTGGGAACAAAGAAAACACTTGATAAAGCAATATCTTGAGACCAATGACTTGATGTAGCAAAAATGGTTCTATGCTCAAGATGAAGATATTGAAAAGTAGATTCATGTGTTAGAGGAGGAGTCACATAGAGCCAAGATTGTTCTTCACGACCTCCTGCCTGTGGCCAAAGCTAAATTCATGAATCTTTGTAGACTCAATCATGACAAAGACACCTAGTAGAAGACCTTACTTACCTTGAGGCATGAAAAACCAATTTCTAATACTACCACTCAATTTATTGATTAGGTTAATAATTTACTTGCCACATGGAAGATTACAATGAATTACTACCATAGTTTTAAAGTTGAAACCTTAAAGACAGTTCCCAAGTTGATTCCTTCATTTGAAGGAGAAGCAACAGAACTGGGAGAAAAAGAACTAATATCAGTTACAGAGCCACAAGAAGGGCAAAATGCATAGACAAAGGATTGACTCAAGGGAAATTCAATATATTGTGGTTGTGGCCTCTTAAGTTCATTTTGTTTTTAGGAGTTTTGATCAATTTTGCCGAAAAGAACCATTGATATGTGTTGGCAGAAACATTTAAAAGGAGAATATCCCAGGGTTCAAGCAAGGGTGCCAACAAATATTTCCACGTAGTCTAGCACTTAACCTAAATTTTCACTCCCTTTCATCAAAGGAGCATCTCACTCGA
The DNA here is from genome assembly GCA_031772625.1 of Pinus tabuliformis. Classification (NCBI taxonomy): domain Eukaryota; kingdom Viridiplantae; phylum Streptophyta; class Pinopsida; order Pinales; family Pinaceae; genus Pinus; species Pinus tabuliformis. Next base: position 906,897,536 of record CM062808.1, read on the forward strand.
GAAGAACCAGAAGCATAAAAAGATGGAAGGGGATTTAGAATACTATATTTATGTAGTCTGCACAACCATTATACATTCATTGCGGAAATACAAATTAAACATCCAAAAGAGAATAAAAGCATACAATTTTTTTTAAAAGGGGGTGTGAAACACATAATCATAGTATAAAACCCCCCTTTTCCTTTTATTAATAAGGTCTAGAGCCCAGTTACATCAACAATCTCTCAATACATCTCGTGGCACATCAAAGACTGTGCGGAGAAATTACAACTCCAAACACTTATCAAACATGCATCATCACATCAATAGGTCTGCAAATAGTAGCCTTTCTTTCCCAGCTCAGATTTGAACTTATCAATGGCTTCTGAACTTTTCGACGCTTTCTAAACTTTGCACTAGCATCCAAACTTTACGATGTTGTCTAAAACTTGTTTCTCACTACTCTGCATATTCTTTTATACCTCGCGCTCACTTGAATTGGTCTTCGATTCCTCACTCAATTGATTTGCGATTTTCCAAAAACTAGGGCCATTACCTTGGTTTCTTGATGAATGCATAAAAATCGGTCCCAACTTCTACGATGCGCGTGCATACTTTCCATTGTGCAAGTCCCAAAACAAATATTTCTTTGTCACTTAGATTTTTTGGTGCTCTACTTTTGGTGACTTTATCCAAAACTTCCTTCGCAACTTCTATTCCTTAAAAAATGAAGAACCCAACATGTTCAGACCAAAATCCATTGACTTTCCATATATTAAATTTGTTGTTTTCGCTAAATCTGAACTCTAGGCTAGTTGGCTTCCACTCTAATCGATTGCGATACCATCAAACGAAGGACCCAATTCCAGAACACTTTGAAGGGTCGGCTCCTTAAATGTAGTGAATTCATAAATAAAGGAGTTCCATGAGTCCAAAAGTGTAGATACCTTGCCTGAAAATTCTTGAACTGTCTTCTCACTGAGATTGCTGGGTTGTGACTGGACAAGTTCCTGAACTTATTGATAAGCAATCATGGACAACGTGTTCAAAGCGATAAAATGTCTTTGTGCCTCCGGGCAGAGGCCGTGAAGAATGCGTTTGGTTTCTTGTGTCGTGTCTTCTAGCTAGTTGATCTAAGCATCTATTATATTGACTTGACCCAAAAGTTGCTTCATTACTTCCAGATGAGAAGTCACCATTTCTTTCTAGAACAGGTGTTCGACATTTTCTCGCAAGGGATCAATAGTTACATTCTTATTCACAAAAAGGCTATTGACATTGGAAATTTGACAGAACACTTGTTTGGATTTGTTAGCCCTGTTGGCATGTGGCCCAAAATGGATCCAAAACACTCTAGAAGTCTTCAAAATCTTCTTAAAGATCATTCAAAATATCAAAACAATCGCATGCCAAGCGCCCTTAGAATGGCTGAAAAACACTATCAGGAGGAAAAACCCAGAGAAAACCGTGAAAAAACAGAGTATTGGAGGTGTGAGCAGTGAAATGCACAGTAGCCGTCAGATCTAGCCGATCAACGGTTCAGATCTGATCGGTGGATCGCAATCGGCGATGGAAATCAGTGGTGGTAATCGGTGCAGACCATATAACACTTGCGACGGTGACCGACGGAGTCAATGTGGACCGTCGATCAAGCGCGCAGGTTGACGGTCCACGTTGCATTGCAGGTTCGCTATCGGAGATTACAAAGAGTGCTTGCAAATGGCCCAGGGCATGAGCGATATGCGATTGCGATCAAGCGCATCGCTATATTGCATCGGAGCAACACCATGGAGTGGGGCCTATGCACATGTACACATCTGCGATCCGATGAACCGGACCCGATGGTTATATAAATATTATTGCATAAGATTTGAGATCCGCTGAAAGGCATTTTCCTATGTATTTTCACATATTTCGTTATTTAATGAAATACAAAGAAACAATGCCGATGCAATAAACCCCGGACCTGAAGGGGTTCAGGAATGAAAATATATAATATTTCAGATCCGCCACAGCCATTGTTTCAGGATTTTCACGATTTTTTAACGAATTTCAAAATGCAAAGGGAAGACTGGGAACAGGCCATTTGCGACTTGCGACTTGCGATAGTGATTAGGACAGACCCGATAGAGGAATAGACTGCGTCTAAGGACTTTTGAAGTCCGGAATAAACATAGTTTTGGCGGATTTTCACAGTTGAATGCATTTCTCTGCATAACATAGAAAACAATCATTTGGTATTCAAAAGGATGTCAAAAGCCCGAAGACCCATTCCATTACAGAACAGAGGTCGGGAAACAGAGGCCGAGAGACAGAGGTCAGGAGACAGATTGCCGGGAGATAGATGGCCGGAAAGGGAAAAAAGCCACAGCATGATGCAGCCCGCAACAGAATTGATCATAGAGCATCGCTAGCATGAGCAAGCCACCTAACAGCGCAACACATTTACAAGAATTTGGTTACTATGTTGTTAGAAAAAATACCTCTGGCTCATATTTGTTAAATCATGGCATCAAGCAGTTAGAAGCCAGAGGGGATAGATTAAGACACCTCGAGCCTCAGAGAGCCCGAGGGCATTGTAAAAGGCCTATAAATGGCTAAAAGCTAGAAGTAATAGAGGTTCAACTTTTGGAGACTGTGGAGACTCTACTACTCTTAGCGTCTCATCTTCATTCCAGCAATATAAGCTTCTTTTGTTGTTACATGTTCAATTCCCATTTTCTCCTCTGTTCTAAGCTTGCACTTGAATAGGTTATTCATGTTTTCTTCTGTGTCTAATGCCAGATAACTGTCATCTTATCTCTGCATTGATAAATTAGATTTGCAAGATTCATTTACTTCTTGTAGCTAGCCATTCATATGTGTTTATGTATGCATCTGCTGGTACAGCCAGTCTTCTCCATCTCTCCATTGAATCTATAAACTATTGAGCATTAGTGTTCTAAAGCCTTGTAAATCTGAGGGTGTTCATGCATGTCTTTAGGGAAAACAGAGTTGAGACAGTCATCTGACTTGATCCAAACCATCATCCATTCCAATAGTTCAGAGAACAATATTGAAGATTTATATTTTACCAGGCATCTTCGAGATACAACCTAGGAGAGCTTCCTGGGGTGATAACATAATTGGTGTCGTTTCCGGGGAGAGGAAACTGAAGCTTAGATTCCCTGGGGAATTACACAGATCCAACTTTGATGATAGACAAAGTCTGGACACTATTTCGGTTGTAATCATCTATCTGGAAATTCTATTGGAGGACAAACCTCTTGGCGACTCCACTCCATAGTGCTGGCTCAGTTTGTGAGGCATACTAGGAGAAATCCTCAGAAGCCACTAGCAGACCCGGTACTTGACCATGAAAGAAAGGCGTGGAAAAAAGGAGCATCAAGTTTAGGTAACTCTAAACAATATTCTATATCTCTACAAGAAAATCCTCTAATAGAGCAATTACACGTTGAGAGTAAACCATCTAATACTAGCAGTGAAGAAAAAATCTCAGAGACTCATAAAGCTCCTTATTCTTTAGGTTATCCTTTTGTTGCAAGCCCAAAGAAAACCTCTCCTCCTATCCACCATACTCCTTTAGTCTTATCAGTCACTCCTCAACCCTCTGTCATTCATACTACCAGTACCCTTGTAGCCACCACAACTATGGCAGGACCACATGCACCTACCAAAATGGAAAGAATCATAGCTGCTAGGTATGGACCTCTGGTACTGCCCACTCCTTTGAATGCCATGCCTAATAGAGAATATCAAAACTATAGGCCTAAGTTCACTGGGACTGAAGGAGTTTCAACTGAGGAACATCTTGAATCATTCTATAGCTAAGCTGATAACCTATACATTAGTGAAGATGATGTGTGGATGAGAGTCTTTGTCCAAAGCCTAGATGGAGAGGCTAGAAAATGGTTCAGAGAACTGACCCCAAGGTCTGTAGCAGATATTGAGGCTTTAGATGACGCATCCCTAAAGCATTGGGGGGATAACAAGGATCTACTCTACTACCACACCAAGTTTGGGAACTTAAAGAGGGAAAATGGTAAATTGTTCTCTGATTTTAATAAGAGGTTTAACCGTATGTACAACAAAATACCAGTTGAAGTAAAACCCACCACTACCTCTGCTAAACTCACCTATGCCAGTGCCTTTGATTATGACTTCTATCTTCTATTGAGGGAGAGACAATGTACTACGTTGGTTGACATGTAGGATGCAGCCTTGGAAGTAGAATCAAACATCATGGTTGCAGAGAAACTCAAGGGGAATGTTGATAGAAGGAGACAGAGAAGCGAATCTTCATCATCTTAAGATCCCAAGATAGATAAAATGACTAAGATGATAGAGTCATTAGCCTCTGAAATATCCAAATTAAAGGTTGAGTAGCACCCTGGGAAAGGAAGAGTTCCTAATACCTTTGCTCCTAGAAATCCAAATCCATATAGAAGAGCTAATGAGCAGTTGCAGATTTTGCAAAGAAGCAAAGATGCTAATGAAGACCAAAGGGTGAAGACCCCTTTCCAGAATGTAGTCATGGAAGAAGAGAAGTTTGAAGAATATGAGGAGATCCATTTTCTGGAAGACAAAGGTGGTGCCTCCTTTTTGACCTTAGCTGCCCATGAAAAGTCATTATTCAATGACCAGGTCAGCTAAGAGTGGGATGGTGGAGCTATTCTTCAAACTGATGATCGACACAGATATGATCTAAGGTCGAAGATGAATAATGCCAAGGAAACTCCTGTTCATAAAGATGTTGTCCCTACAATACAATAAGCTAATAAGTAGAAATGACCGGCAGTTGATCCTATCATTCTCAAAGCTCCAGCTCACGAGGTAAGAGGCCCTGACAAGTCTCCTTTTCCTTTTAGTTTTGAATCAAAAATCTAGAAGCTAAGAATACCTATACCTCTGATTGAATTAGTGAAGAATGAGTCCTTCAAGAAATATATCCTCGAGGCCCTTGAGCCTAAAGCCATCCAAGCCTCCACCGACTATGTAAATCTGCAAGATGACAAACCAACTGTTGTTCTCAGCCCAATGATTGAAAACTATGATGACAACTCCCCATCATTCTATGTATCTTTGACTATTCATGACAAGATCCTTCATAACTACCTTCTGAACATAGGAGCTAGCCATAATCTAATGCCCAAGGCTATCATGGATGAATTGGGTCTTGACATCACCAAGCCTTATCATGACCTATTTTATTTTGACTCAAGAAAGGTGAAATGTTTGGGATTAATCAAGGACCTAGCCATCAAATTGTCTCAGCTACCCATGAAGAGTATGATGATGGATATTTTGGTAGCAGATGTACTCCCAAAGTTTGGCATGTTGCTTTCCAAAGGTTTGATCAAGAGATTAGGTGGAACATTGCAAAATGATCTGTCCTATGCTATTGTCCCAGTTTTTGGAGGTGAGAGTAGGAGATTATACAGAGAAGCTTAGTTGGCTTATATCATCAGTGATGAAAGGAATCCCACTAATCATCCCATTTATTCTGTCGACACTGATTTTGGAGCCTGTATTCTTCAGATTGAATAATCCCAGTTGGCCTCTACGTAGCTTAAGAAACCGGTTTGCCAGATCATAGAGGAAGAAGCCCCACAAATTTGGGACATGTTCTTTGATGGAGCTTTCTCTAAGGAAGCTGCAGGGGAAGGTGTAGTCCTTGTGTCCCCCACATAAGAATGCATTCATTTATCTTTCAAGTTAAGTTTTTGGGTCACAAATAACATAGTAGAATATGAAGCCTTGATATTGGGCTTAAACGCCGCTAAAGAAATGGGCATCAAAGGTCTGAAGGTGTTTGGAGACACATACCTTATCATTCAGCAGGTCAAAAAAAATTCCAAGCAAAACATCCAACGCTGAAAGCATACAGAGATGAGGTATGGAAGCTCAAGGACTCTTTTAATATTTTCAGCACTTCTTACATCCTGATAATAAAGAACCAGCTTGCTGATTCCCTTACTGTGTCTGCTAGAATGTTTATTCCTCCTTTGCCTCCTAAATTGACTTATGAAGTTTAGTGGAAATATAGACCATCTCTACTAGACAATGTCTAATACTGGAAAGTTTTTGAAGAAGATGATGAAATTAATAGGTTTTTACAAGTCATTGAGGAATTTTCTGAAATTCACAGCGACCAAGAAAACGAAACCATGGAAGAATGCAACCAGTCAAAGCTAAAGGACGAGATTGGTTAGGACAGCATTGTTCAACTACCTAGTAACCATATACCTAAAGGATTTGTGCCCCTAGAGAAGATATTTGATCATAATGATGTACCTTATAAGCCTGCCAAAAAAGAAAATGAGTCTGTTGTTCATAAACATAATGTAGGGAGCCCAACCCATCCAAAGTACATAAATCTGTCCACTCACTTGTCTTCTGCCCAAAGTTTCGAGTATTGCACCCCGATGAGACAATTTGCTGATATTTTTTCTTGGGAGTACAGTGATCTTAAGACCTATGACACAAACATCATTAAGCATAAGATCCCACTAGAGAAGAACATCATCCCTTTTAAGCAGAAATTAATACCTATCAGCCCTCTCTTATTGCCTTTGATTGAAAAAGAAATCAAGAAGCTGTTGGATGCCAAGATCATAATTCCCCTAAGGTATTCAAAGTGGATATCTAACCTTGTGGTAGTAAGAAAGAAGAATGTAGAAATCAGGCTCTGTGTTGACTTCAGGAATTTGAAAAAATGCTCTAAAAAAGAAAACTACCCCCTACCTAAGATGGAACACTTGCTGAAAAAAGTTTCAGGGGCTAGAGTCATGTCTTTCTTAGATGGATTTTTAGGTTACAATCAGACTGATGTACATTCAAAAGATCAGGAAAAGACTGCCTTCACTACTCCTTGGGGCAATTTCATGTACTCCAAGACGCCTTTTGGACTAATGAATGTTGGGCCTACTTTTCAGAGGGCCATGGACATAGCCTTTGTGGGAGAGAAGGAAAAGTTTGTCCTTATTTACCTTGATGACATAACAGTCTTTTCCAGCACTCATACGGACCATTTGTAGCATTTGAAGAAGGTGTTTCTAAAGTGTAGATAGTTTGGAATTTCTGTGAACCCAAAGAAGTCACAATTTACTCTAGAAGAAGGCAAACTTCTAGGACAAATTGTTTCTGTTGAAGGTGTGAATATTGATCCAGCAAGAGCTCAAGCAATTTAGACATTATCTATCCCAAGATCAAAAAGGGACATTCAATATTTCCTGGGTAAGATCAACTTTGTCAGGAGGTTTATTCCAAACTTTGTAGAACTAGTGAAGCACATAACTTCCATGCTGAAGAAAGAATCAGAAATAAAATGGACAGATGCTGCAAGAAGCGCTTTTGAAGCCATAAAACAAGCTATCATGGAAGCTCCCACTCTAATCAGCCTAGATTACACCAAGGAGTTTTATATCTTCTCTTTTGCCTCTTATGATACACTTGCAGCAGTTCTGTTGTAGAAAAATGATGAAGGCATAGAGCACCATGTGGCCTTTTCTAGCAAAGCTTTGAGGGATACCGAGCTAAGGTATGACCTTATTAAAAAACAAGCTTATGCTCTCATAAAATCTTTAAAGGCATTCAGAATTTATATTCTCCATTCCAAAGTGGTTGCATATGTACCTTCAGCCTCAATAAAAGATGTTCTAACTCAGCTAGATATTGATGGAAAGAGAGCTAAATGGATTACAAAATTCATAGAGTTCAACATAGAGGTGAATCCAACTAAGCTTGTCAAAGGCCAGGGCTTGGCTAAACTTATGGCTAACGAAAATTGCAGTTTGTTAGACATTAATTGCATGGGTTCAAATTCAGGTGATGAGCAAACAGAGAAAGGAACAGAAGAGCAAGAGCAGAATTAGTCTTTGGCTGAAAATATAGTCACCTATGAATGGTATTCTAGTATAGTTCATTTTTTTCAAAAGCTAGAAGTCCCTCCAGGGCTTAGCTCGAGTCAATCCTGGGCCATTAAGCTCGGATCAACCAAATTCTACATTAATAAAAACCTGCTTTATTGGAGAGACCCATCAAGAATCCTCTTGAGATGTCTAGATAAAGGACAATCTATGGAATTCATGCACCAGTTCCATTCTCGCATCTGTGGAGGGCATCATTATTGGAAAACCAAAACCCACAAGATCCTGAGAGCTGGGTATTATTGGCCTACTTTTTTCTTTGATGTGTGCTCTTTTGTGAGGTCTTGTGACAAATGTCAGAGGTTTGCAGGAAGACAACAGCTAAAATCTTTGCCCTTGAAGCCAGTACACGCCAATGGTCCCTTCCAGCAGTGGGATTTGGACTTTATAGGTGAGATCAACCCACATTCCAGTGGCCAGCACAAATGGATATTGGTAGCCGCTGATTATTTCACCAAGTGGATTGAGGCTATACCCACTAAGAATTCTAATCATCAAGTTGTCATAAAGTTCTTGAATAAGAATATTTTCACTAGATTTGGTTGCCCAACCAAAATAGTCACTGATAATGCAGCAACTTTCAAGGCAAAAGAATTGGTGGAAATGACTGAATCCATGGGCATTTAATTGGTGCATTCTACCTCATATTATCCTCGAGGCAATGGCCTGGCAGAATCATCTAACAAGAGTCTTGTAAGGATAATCAAAAAATTGTTGGAGGACAACAAAAAGAGCTGGGATTCCAAGTTGAGGTTTGCACTATGGGCTGACAGAGTTACCAACAAGATGTCCATAGGAAATTCTCCATTTAAGCCGGTTTATGGCGCTGATGTTGTTTTTCCTATCCAGCTGATTCTCCTTGTGGCCACATTCTTTCAAGAAGAACAAGATGAAACGAATGACATGGTAAGGAGAATGAATAACCTGGTCGAATTACAGCAGATCAAAGAGGAGCTAGTTGAGAAGCCAAAAGCTCATCAGAAGAAAATCAAAGAAACCTTTGACAGGAAGGAAAAAGTGGACAATTTCCAAGTTGGTGACTGGATTCTCAAATGGGATGCATTGAAGGAAAAGAAAGGTAACATGGTAAGTTTGACTCCTTATGGCAGGTCTGTTTGTCATCACTAAAATTCAACAGAATAATACCTTTATTCTGCATAGTCTGGAAGGAGAAGATGTTTTTGGTGGCCCAGTCAATGGGCGGTTCTTGAAACTTTATTTCATTTAAGGCTTTAAAGCCTTGATATTGTAAATATGTTTTTCAGTTTTTATTTTCTATGCAAAATAAACTCCATGCCCAATGGAACACTAGGAGATAGATTTGATTTTGGTTTTATAGGAAAGGCATTGGTCTGTGGTTCTTGAAACCTCACAGGGAGGCTTTCATCCCCAGAAGGAGCCAGTGTTAGCCCTGTTGGCATGTGGCCCAAAATGGATCCAAAACACTCTCGAAGTCTTCAAAATCTTCTTAAAGATCATTCAAAATATCAAAACAATCGCATGCCAAGAGCCCTTAGAATGGCTGAAAAACACTATCGGGAGGCAAAAACCAGAGAGAACTGTGAAAAAAACAGAGTATTGGAGGTGTGAGCAGTGAAATGCACAGTAGCTGTCAGATCTGGCTGATCAACGGTCCTGATCTGATCGGTGGATCACAATCGGCAGCAGCAATCGGCGGTGGCAATCAGTATGGACCATATAACACTTGCGACGAGGACCAACAGAGTCAATGTGGACCATTGATCAAGCACGCAGATCGACGACCCATGTTGCATCACAGATTCTCTATCAGAGATTACAAAGAGTGCTTGCAAATGGCCCGGGGCATGAGCGATATGTGATTGCGATCAAGCGCATCACTATATTGCATTGGAGCAACACCATGGAGCGGGGTCTATGCACATGTACACATCTGTGATCCAATGAATCAGACTCGACGGTTATATAAATATTATTGCATAATATTTGAGATCTGCCGAAAGGAATTTTCCTATGTATTTTCACATATTTCGTTATTTAATGAAATACAAAGAAACAACGCCGATGTGATAGAAATCGTACCCGAAGGGGTTCGGGAATGAAAATATATAATATTTTAGATCCGCCAAAGCCATTTTTTCAGGATTTTCATGATTTTTTAAGAAATTTAAAAATACAAAGGGAAGACTTGGAACAGGCCATTCGCAACTTACGATAGTGATAAGGACGGACCTGATAGAGGAATAGACCATGTTTAAGGACTTTTGAAGTCTGGAATAAACATAGTTTTGGCAGATTTCACAATTGAATGCATTTCTCTGTGTAAAATAGAAAACAATCATTTGGTATTCGAAAGGATGTAAAAATCCTGAAGACCCATTCCATTACATAAAAGAGGTCAGGAAACAGAGGCTAGGAGATAGAGGTCGGGAGACAAATTTCTAGGAGATAGATGGTCAAAAAGGGAAAAAAGCCACAGCACGATGCAACCCGCAACATAAGCAATCATAGAGCACCACTAGCACAAGCAAGCCACCTGACAGGGCAACACATTTACCAAAATTTGGTTACTATGTTCTAGCTCATATTTATTAAATCGTGGCATCAAGCAGTTAGAAGCCAGAGGGGATAGATTAAGACACCTCGAGCCTCAGAGAGCCCGAGGGCATTGTAAAAGGCCTATAAATGGCTAAAAGCTAGAAGTAATAGAGGTTCAACTTTTGGAGACTGTGGAGACTCTGCTCCTCTCAGCGTCTCATCTTCATTCCATAAATATAAGCTTCTTTTGTTGTTACATGTTCAATTCCCATTTTCTCCTCTGTTCTAAGCTTGCACTTGAATAGGTTATTCATGTTTTCTTCTGTGTCTAATGCCAGATAACTGTCATCTTATCTCTGTGTTGATAAATTAGATTTGCAAGCTTCATTTACTTCCTGTAGCTAGCCATTCATATGTGTTTATGTATGCATCTGCTGGTACAGTCAGTCTTCTCCATCTATCCATTGAATCTATAAACTATTGAGCATTAGTGGTCTAAAGCCTTGTAAAGATGAGGGTGTTCTTGCATGTCTTAAGGGAAAACAGAGTTTAAATAGTCATTTGACTTGATCCAAACCATCATCCATTCCAATAGTTCAGATAACAATATTTAAGATTTATATGTTACCAGGCATCTCCGAGCTACAACCTAGGAGAGCTTCCTGGAGTGATAACAACATTCCTGCATAACTTGTGGTAAGGTGACACAGATAGAAGTTGTTGTCTGAATATGATCAACAATTTAGTCGTGGTAGAGTGACAAAGTATCATATGAATATTGTTGTATACTGGAGATGGTCTCCTAGAGTTCAATAGTTTTATCAAGAATTTGTTTACATGCCACTTCCACAAAATTGCAACATTTGGCAAGGGAACATGTGGTGAGGTCTTCAATTTTTTCTTTAGAAAAATGAGTAAGTGTAGGCCATAATGATTGTGACTTAGAATGAACAGCACTCAATTGAGTCTCTACGCCATCTTTCCCAAGGTGCAACTGTGTCTGTACTACGGTGGCAATGTTAAGATGATGTTTCTCCTCATCATAGGTAACCTGAATATCTGTGAATCGATTCTCTGTCTAAACTAAAAATTTCTCCAACTGAGAGACTGAAGCATGAATAAAATAGAATAGTTGTGGCAAATAGAATAGTTGTGGCAAAGACCATCTGGAGAGGGTGTCGACTGAAAGTATATAAGTTGGTAGAAGTCATGATTGCGGTGGTTGGCCACTAGCAACCGAGTGCTCTGACTGAAACTGTGGTGAAGATTCTCTCTGTATAGCGCCCTTATGATTTTGTGAGATTCGGTGATGGACAGGGGCCATAATGAATGAAATTAGATCATGTTGTTGGGTGGAAAGGATGATGGCCCGACGACATTACTCGAGATCTATCATGAAATCAACAACTTTCTCAGCAAAGATGAGTGAAGTGGTGGAAGAAGAGGGATGAGATGAGGTGGCGAGAGCAGGAAGAGAAGTGGATGATAGAAGAATAGTAGCGGTAGGAAAACTAGCAGAAACAATAAATGTGGAGTTAGTTTCCATAGCTTTCGATTCATCGGGGACAATGGATGAATCTGGGCAGTCAGATAAGGTGGCTTCTAAAGAATGAGGTGAATCGTCAGGAGCTTGTAACAACCCCGGGTTAAAAGTTCATGTAATAAAGTTTATAAAAGAAAAATAATACCATGGTCAATGGACACTTATTCTAAGTTGAATGTTGGGGAAGACATCTTAGTGTGGGTGTTCATTTGGTTTATTTTGGCTAAGAGGAAATCAGAAAAGGCACTGGAAAATGAATTAGAAAGGAAAAATGGCATTTATTGGAATTTTATTTATGAAAATAAATGAAAATAGGAGAAAAGGGAGGTGAAATTTCACAATTTGCATGTGAGGAGGAATTAAAGTGAAAATAGAGGAAATTGAAGAAGATAGAGGCATCAATGATAAAAAGGATTCTGAGGATCAGTTCACAACTTTTTATCAGTTTAGGTTTAGAATTTGTCTCAGAGAGGAGAGAGCACCAAGAAGAGAAATAAATCAAGAAAGCAAAGGAAGGACAAGGAAATAAAAGGAAGGAAAGGATCAAGCGTTAACAAGAATACTTGGAGGTAACATGTTGGATGTATGGTTTCCTAGCTGGTTTTGACATGCATGGTATGTGCATGCTGATATTTGGTTCTTTTGCTATCATTGGCATGGGTTTTTCCAGGTTGGACAATGGATTTTAGCCAAGCCTTGCTATTTCTAGATAGCCATGGTGTGATTGGGTTATTCTCAGTTTAAGATTTGGATTACCGGAAAATTTTGGATCCGGGTGAGGTGGTCTCAGGAAAATTCCCAAATTCCTAGGAATCCATTGATCGATGATGGAAGGATACACAGAAAATCTTGAGGGTGGAGACAAGAAAATTCCTCAAGTGATTGTGAAGCAATTCTGAGGAATCCAAGCTTATTTTGGTTTTGCGATCTCAGAGCCAGTTAAGGTGAGATCACGATATGGTGAGGGTGGAGGTGGTTTAACCTATGGATTCCCTTGGTTGTGATTAGATTGATTTCTTCCATGATATCCCCCATTCATGCTTGGAATATGGCATGGGGGTTCATGTTTGAAAGAAATATTTGGTTCAACCAATCTATGGTCGGGTGGTACATGGAAGTCCCGAACATGGTTGGATTTTTCCTATGTCTAATAAGTGTTAAGTTTCTCTCGCTTTTGATAAGGAAATGTACCTTTTATTATGTGGATTTAATGGTTGTTTTATCATTTTTATCTATTTGGTTATATATTGGTTATAATAATGGTTATATGATAGATTCAAGTATGGATGTTATCAAATTTCATTGAATGAATGTATGCTTAATGAATGCATGAATTAATTGGTGTTATCAAAACTATGGTGAGAAGGCATTGGTCCTTCTTGGTAAACCTCAAATAAGTTTTCAGATATCTATGTTCAAATATGCATTCATGACCTCTAGATTTCATGTTCATCATGTGTTTGACAGAATGTATGTCATGGTTAGGCTTGGTTAGGTCAATTCCTTGGTCAAGATTTGTGTTAGAAAATTTTTCTTGTGCCAATTATTGTCTTGGAAAGTCTCATCAAGTTCTGGACATTGGTTTCAAGGCTAGCCCTGAAAAGGTAGCTTAAATCTCACAGTCTCTGGCACATAACTGACTAAAAAGGACTACATTCTCTGCCTTCCAGGAATTGTGGGGGAAACTATAGGGTTCCAATCATATGTATGCCTTGTCATGGGAGCGACTGGGGGTTTAATTCATTGAAAGGATAGGTTAACTCAGGGGTTGGGCACCTAGAGTGGTGGATTAGCTCCTGGGGGTCATGAAGCACCCGAGGGAGGTATGTAAGGTCTTGTTTTGTTGACTCCATTTCCTTAAGGTTAACTAGTAGGTTGATTCATGTCATAGTATCTGTCAGCTCATGTTTACCTCGGGAAAGTTAGTGACAGTGGGTAAATGTGGGAGGAAACGTTACAAGGTGGTATCACAACATGGTTCAACACTTGGACCTGGGATAAATGCATGTTTGTTGGATTGAGGGGCTCAAACCCAAGTTCATAGTTAGATTCACTAACCAACAAAACCGTATACCACCTGCCCTTTTGGCAATGACTTGCTTGCGTAGACGACAATCTCACCCGAGGTGATATTGGGGGATGCTAAAACCAGGTTTATGCATCCAAAGGGACTATGTAGTGTGGCTGCAATATTTCTTTAGTTTTGGGCTTAATCCGACCTTCGCGAATCTGTTAACCTTATTGTTACAGTCTTAGAGTGTTTTCCTACGTAACAAACTTGCGAGTTACGCGTAAGTAATCTAATATGCATTATTCATAATATAAAATGATAGTTGAACCTTTGCAATGAAATTACAGAAGGAATATATAAAATCAAACCATAGTGCAACAAAAAAATAGAAACTACACAAACATATAAAAATACACATATATGTTCCAAATTCTCTTTATTATCTCAAATATTCACATATACAATCTTTCCAACCCTACGCTCAAAGCTGCAGGGGCCTGCGCACACAACTGTAGACTTATTAAGGTCTTCACACACACAGCTGTAAGAGCCTTCCCCTTCACCCGAATACAAAAATATATGCAAAAGAGATTCACAAAATTACATCCATCACTCCCTTATACTTGCTAAGACATCCCTTTATATATCCTTTACCCTTACAATACCATGCTCCGCAAACCATGGGAAGATCTCAAAATATTCTAAATAATCCCATCCCATTACAAAATAAGGGGCTTTGACCCACCCTAAAGCCCCTTTTACTCTTAGAATCTACATGAATCACACTCCGCTCCTCAAAATGTGGAAAATTTACATGACCTAGTGTTGGCTTGATGGGGCCTGACCCACGTTCAGAGTTAATTAGCCAAAAAAATCCCTAAACTACTGGCCCTTTTAGCATTAGCCCGTGGAGCGTGGACTAAAGTCTCGCTCGAAGTAGTATGGGGGGATGCTGGAACCAAGTTTCTGCACCCTTGAGATGTCTGAGGGGTCGATTTAGTCCAATTGTGCCTACCTTCGCGCAGGTCACTTCGCATGCTGTGATGACCTGTGAGACCTTCGCAATATGTTATAATCACCTTCATGCAACCCTAACCAGGGGTTGAGGTGATTTCATGCTACTATGGTAGTGACCTGTGCTATTTCCCTAAATTATATCGCGGATCGTACTTATCTTCTTACTAAGGTTAGTTAACTTTGCATAAACAAATATTTGATCTTGCATTCACTTATTCAACATATTCATACATGTTCGCGCACCATATAAACAAAAGAAATGTAATTTATACCCAATACATTCAATGCAGAAAACAGGAGATAAATACACAAGAATGATATAAAACTTCTCTTTATTAATGCTTCAATGGTTACAGACTCAACCTTCCCTGCGCACTCAGCTACAGGGTCCGTGCACTCAACTTTGGACTACTAGGCCTCTGCGCACTCAGCTGTAGAGCCTTATCCTACTCTACGACCCAAATAATTGACTTTTCCCTTAGATCTTATGCTATGCTTCTATTCCATGATCATTAAATTCCCCTTTTTCTACAACTTAGAGCCTCACTCAATTTATACAATCCCACGGTCCGCGGACCATGGGTAGATCTCTATAGCTGGCATTACATTACAAAATTAAAGGCGAAAAACCATATGAATCATTTACAAGTTACACACTCCACGCGCACAAAATGCGGAGTCTTTACATTAGAGATACAATTTATGACCAAAATCTGGGCTCTAAGCCCCAAAACTTTCCTTGGGGGATCCCGCGCCCAACAGGCCCCCAACACAAACATCGTGACTCGCCTTCGAGTCACTCTGTCGGTGCATAGATCTTTGTGTGAAGACCTGCCAACTCTACCTGGACTGCTGCAAGATCAGCATCGCACTGAGTAACTGACTGCTGCACTTCCTGGACGCGTTGTTCAGAAACCATTGTAGCTAAACCGCTTCCCTGAACATGTCCCTATGTTCCCTGCATTTGCGCGAGTTTTGCTTCAATAGAGGCTATAATGACAAATTCCTCATCAATCCATGGTTGTACACAAGCCTTCAAAACGACTTCCTCGTGTCGAGCAACATCCACCTACTCCTTGAGCGCTTTTGCCTATTGCATCCGCACGAGCCTTTATGTAAGGGAAACCGTTTGTGTGGTCCTTTTTATCTCATCATATTTTTGCTACAGCTTGCGCACCTTTGTTTCTAAGCATTGTATGTTCGGGTCCTCCTGCAGAGTGGTGAGAACCTTGAACGACTCTTCAAATAGCCTGGTGCAGTCTTTCGCTGCGCTGTTGACCTCTGTTATGGCCGTTGTAATCACATTGTTCCTTGAACTTCGGCGGCGTTGAAGGCTATGCCTTCAATTGTAGCTCAGCTATCTCAAGTTTCAGCTCCAGCTAAACCTTAGCCATCTCTTTCTTAGCCTCACGAACCCTTGTTGCTAGTTTCCGGATGCGTGCCTCCAGTGGTTCCTCTGCTATGATGGCCAGCTCTGGGACCATCTGGCAAGCTCCGTTGACCACCTGCACAAGTTTTTGGTTCTGTGCCACTACCTCATCGTGCTGCAGGCTCAACTGTTCAACGTTGATGTGCTACTCGCTCATGACCTGGAGCACACGACCCTCCCTAGCTCATAGTTTTGCAGTAACTCTATCCTGCAAAACATAGAGTGTCTCCCGAGGGAGCGCAACCATGTTTATCCCGATCCCCTTTAATCCGCTGACCATAGGCCTATTGGCCTCATTTTCTGTCACGAGTGCTCCCTCTGGCAGCACTATGGTGTTGGTCATGTGGGCGCGCAACATTTCCTCAATCACTGTCATGCCCAGTACGAGGCTGGTTGACACAATACCATCCTATGGAGTGCGCACTTGCAACTCCTGTATATGCACTTGGAGGGCCCCCAACACCGTCTGGTGCTCCTCCGCAAACTACTGGAGGGCCTCCATGGTGATTTCCCTCACCGTCTCCCCAATATCATGAAGATCCTCCTCAGTGAGAGAAGTGCCTGAGGAGAGGCCAAGGTGCAGAAGACGCGTGTAGCAAGTGCTAGAACATACCGTCTCAAGGAACTACTTTTATTAGAGGTTGGTTTTCTCGATCTTTTATTTTCTCCTGGTATCAGAGCCCTGCAACGTTCCTAATGGCTAGTTTAATCAAATCCTTTTCAACTCTGGAAATACGTGTTGTTACTGAAGTAGATTCTAGATCTTTTGAAAAGGAAATCGAGTCTGAAAAGGAATTAGAGATAGTAGAAAATCCTGAAAGTTGGAATCCTCCAACTCTTCATGCAACTGATGTTTATAAAACTCCTCT
This sequence comes from Pinus tabuliformis, assembly GCA_031772625.1. Lineage (NCBI taxonomy): Eukaryota > Viridiplantae > Streptophyta > Pinopsida > Pinales > Pinaceae > Pinus > Pinus tabuliformis. The sequence goes on from CM062808.1 coordinate 906,914,829, forward strand.
CTCTAATATCTTTCAGAAGAAAATGATTTTAAAAGAAGTGGAAGTTAAAATCAAAATCTCAGGTCCTTCTGTACAGATTGTGTCTCTCTCTTTGTTTACCACTGAAGAAATCAAAAAATTTCGCCAATATGCAAAAGACAAAAAATATTCCTATTTACATTTTGGAGGTATAAGAATAGGTTTGGCCCCTTTGTTTAGACATGGCTTAAATACTCCATGCATGTTTGAAGTTTTTGATACTCGACACCAGAACTATGATCATGCTAGAATAGGTACCATTGTTGGTAACCTATCTACTGGTTGTCAATATGGAACGATTTTTCCTGATTACTCTATTAGTCTTACGGATCCTCATCTGAAGGATTGTTGGAAACTTATGGTAGGAGTTCAAGGATTACAGATGGTTGATGAAAGTGAATATTTATCTGTAATAATTCATACATCCTTCCAGTTGACTAATATAGTCCATCTGAAATTAAAACAGCCAGTGCTCAAAGATTGTGTGTCAGTTGGTTTAAACAATGCACAAGTAGAGGGAGTGTCTTATGATTCTATAGGTTTACCAAACGACTGGTATTTTCAATACAAATCTTTAGCTGATGAAAAGAAACCAGGAAGCCTGACAAGAAGAGCTTCATTACAAGAAGGTAAAATAAGAATACTTCAAGAAAAGCCTTCCATCCCGCGACCCATCATTCATCCGAGAAAATATGCATTACTAGTCTCAGAATCTACAGAATCCTCTGCCCAAACAGCCAGCACTTCTAGTCAACCTATGTTATCTTCAAATGAATTGTATATACCTGAAGTTAAGCCTTTTCTTGCTATAAATAAGATGTTTAGAATTTCTAATTCCCAGATAGCCCCAGTTGAAGAATGGCAATATGCTAATCGTCACTTTGTAAAAGGAGGAAAATGGCCACCAAAGACGAAATTTTGTACTACTTCATCCTCCTCAAAGCAACCTCCTACAAGAGCTGATTGTGCCCCTTTAGTTGAACACAACTCCTCAAATCCAAACGATTTAGACTAGTTGTATCAAATTGGTAATTATATTACCACATGGTGTTCTATGGAAGGGCTTTGAGCAGGATCGAAAAGCTGGGTGAAGAGATGAGATTCATGATCCACCTTGTCCAAGTTGCATTAAAGCCAAACGCCAATAACATCTGATGTATATAATTCCAGCTAAGTTTATCAAATGATTTTGAGAGATCAAGCTTCAGAATCATACCTGGCTTTTTTAGAAGCTTCAGAGAGTGTATCACTTCATTTGAGAGAATTATGCCATCCATTATTTGTCTCCCTTCTACATAACCTGTCTGCTCTGGCGAGATGAGAAGTGGGAGGAGAGGTTTGAGCCTATTGGCCAAAACTTTGGATATGAGTTTGTAGATGACGTTACACAGTGAAATAGGCTTGTATTTGTCAGGCGTATTTGATTCATCCCCTTTGGGAATTAGCGCTAAAAAAGTAGAGTTTAGCGAAGGGAGAATCCAGTGCATTGATCGTGATTCCTCCACTAATTCCCAAACCTCTGTGCTAACAAGCTCCCAAAATTCATGAAAAATAGCGAACCCGTCAAGACCGGGTGCCTTACCATCCTTGATTTGAACCATGGCATCTTCCACTTCTTTCATTGAGATGGGTTGAAGCAGCTTATTGTTGTGGTCCTCCGTAATGATTTTAGGGATGAGCTGTGTAATTTTTTGAATGGCTTGATCTCTGCTTTCTGGTCGTTCCCTTAGGATTTCCTGAAAGTATGCTTGGAATTCCTTTTCCATTTCTTCATGCTTTTCTAGTTTTTCCCCTTGCTTATTATTGATGAATGCGATATTGTTATGCATCCTTCTTTGGATTGTGGATCTGTGGAAAAACTTCGTGTTTTTCTCCCCCTCCTTAAGCCATCGAATACGGGACTTCTGCCGCCACAAGGTTTCTTCTTGCTGTCTGCGTGTCTCAATTTCAGTCCAGAGGATCTGCTCCTGTTGCGCCCTATCTTCTGTTCACCCCTCCATGATAATATTCTGTTGTAAAGAGCACATTTGCTGCTCCAGCTTTTTTCGTTGCTCAAATATATTGCCGAACTGAGTACGATTCCAATTTTTGAGAACTTGTTTGAGGTTTTTTAATTTCTGTTGAAACTGGAACATTTTGGCTCCTTCAGAGGGTTTGAAGGTTTTCCAGGCCTCCTTAACCATTGCTTTGAAGTTGGGATTTGAGAACCAAAACGCCTCAAATCGAAAATGTTTATTGCTTTTTGTACCTGGGCGCATCCATTGTAACATAATGGGCTAGTGATCGGATCCTCCTTGAGGCACGATAGAGGCGTGAAAATCCCCTCCAAGGTGTATAGCATTATCCGAAATGAGAAAGCGATCCAGCCTTGAAGCAATATGCTGAGATCCTCTTCGTTTATTGGTCCAAGTATAGATTCCATTTGAAGTATGAATGTCCATAAGATGGTTGTTTTGAATGTAATTTCGGAAGCCAATACTGTCCCCTTCTAATTTCGATCTACCGCCACTTTTTTCCTCCAGAGCCCTGATGATGTTGAAATCGCCACCTCCAATCCATAGCGGAAATTGTCTGTTGGAATTGAGAGCTGTAAGAGTGTCCAGAAGAGCCAGTTTCTGATTTAAATGTTGCGGAAAGTAAACATTTGAGAGATGACCGTGAATATTTGTTCCTATGAGATGGAAGGTGGCTTGGATGAAGAAATGAGATGCGTGGAAGTCTTGGAGAGTGAGTAATTGTGGATTCCAAATGATCGCCAGTCCTCCCGAGGCGCCTGAGGCATCCACTGTGACTGAGCTGCAGCCTGACCAGATCTTTCTCAGAACCTTTTCTATGATGGTACTATTGCTTTTTGTTTCTTGAAGAAAAACTATAGTGGGCTTTTCTTGCTGTATCACGTTTTTTAACATTCTGTGTTTGGAAGCACTGTTCAGCCCTCTTACATTCCAGGAAATAAGCTTCATGAGGAACAATGGGGCTGAGATTTGTAGAACTTTGTCAACTTAGGGAATCTCCCAGATTCCATTAGTAATTCTCCTAAGATGATGGTCCTCTGCAGGTCCGTTTTGCGCCCTCTTTTTTTTGTTTCTTTTAAGATCTTCTTTCCATCCCATGGGCTTCCTGCTTGTATTCCTAGGCATTTATTGTGTTGAGCTTTGCTGAGAACTCCTTCCAGCCTTTCGATTTCCCATGGAGGAATTGTGTTGTACTCTTTCTGTTTACAAGCCGTTTCTAGTTTGAGTATATCTAAACCTTCCAAGTTAATACTCTCTGGATCTTCATCCATTTTTGAAGGCGTGTTTTGATCTTCCACGAGAGTATTGTCATAAATGCTAAGGGCTAGAGCCGCATCCAGCTCCATTGAAGAAGACTGTGCGGCAATCTCTGGTGCAGATTTCTCATAAGAGAGGGGGTTGGGAAGGCTTGAAGGATCGGAGGCAGAGGATGGCAGAGAAAGTTTGGAAATCTGGGAGGGAGAAGGAGGCGCAGGGTTAGGCCGGGGGTGAAGCTGGAGGATTCTCTGAAGGATCGTGGGGGGTGAGAATCGTGAATCTGTTCTGGGAATCAAGCTTTTTGGAGCTGTCAGGGGCGGTAGTGGATTTCTTTGCATGGCGGCGGCGAATAGGGACTTTGGTGAAACCTTCTGAGTCTTTGCTGAGATCATTTACAGGGGGTTTGGATTGGAGATTGAGGGGACAGTCCCTGAAGAGATGGCCATGCTCATGGCACTTTCTACAGCGAAAAGGAATGTGCTCATAATCTAATGTTTGTATCCATTCAAAGTCGTCGTGGAAAAGACTTACCGAGTCTGCTAGAGCTTTGGTAAGATGCATTTGGACACAGATCCGGGCGTAAGAAGTGTATCTGCAAGTTTTAGTTTCCTCAGAAGCTTTGATGAAGGTCCCCAGGCTGTTGCCTATATCCCTTAGTGTCTCCTCCTTCCAATATTCTGCAGGGAGGGAATACATTCGAATCCAGATGGGAGCCCAGCTGAAGTCTTCCTTGTCTGGGTTGAATCTTTCTTTCCATTCTCTTAAGTACAATCCAGAAGAATTGAAGAAGTACGGGCCACCTTCAAATATGCGTGATTTGTCCTCTAGGCAGTTGAAGATTGCCGTGAAGAAGCCTTTGGGGCCAAGCTGCAGAGTAACTTGTCCCTTAGGCTTCCATTTTGAAGCAATCCAGCCATGCAAGGCCTTTTCAGTTGGCCAGAATCCGAGGAACTTGCCGATGAGTGCATGGTCCCTCATAAATTGGATTTCGTCATTGATTCGCTGGCTGGGGAGGTCGACTTTGATTCTTTCGGCAGTTTTTGGTATGCATGTGGCTGAAGTCGCCTTTGGTTGTGACGTAGGGGCTTTTTGATTCCCGCCATTGTCTTTGCCCATATCATCACATGTAGCAGCAGTCTCTTCTTCATTAGTGGCCGGATCTGGTCCTTGAACTTGTTTCATCTGCATATCATAGGGGATCTTAACAACTGCTTCAAATACGGTATTGGGAAGCACGGATTGTGGAACCTCAATATCCACAGGTTTTTTTGCCAAGTGACAATTGGCACATACAATACGTCCAGTGGCTTCTCGGGGATTTTCATAACCCTGCTGTGCAAAAATGGGATATGCATTCGAAATGGATGTCCGAGTTATGATATGTATCATGACCAGGACGGAAATTAACCGAGTCATATTTTTCGCCCATTCATAAGTATTTCTATTTTGCATGGTTCAATTATTGGTTCCAAATCATTTTTGGGGTGAGAGTAGGTAGCTATCATAGTTACCTGTCAAAAATTCTGCTACTATATTGATTTAACCAAACCTAAAAATAAGAAATCGGAAGTCTCGCACCAGGAGAAGAATGAAGGGGAGGAATAGCTAATTCCTGAACACGGAAAACACTTTATTATTCTGTTTCAATTGTTTCGGTCGGAGAAAACAACCTACCTATTCTTTATTCATTCATCGAATGATAAATTACTACAAGTGAAGGAGATATACGATTGAAACGACGGAAGATCCAATATTTAAGAATCGTATCTAAGATGACTGGAAAAGTTGAAACAAGACCAGATATGATTCGTTCATTATGGGAAAATCCATAACTTTCGGAGATCGAATCGATCATCAGTTCCCAACCATGGGGTGAATGAAAGACGAAAGGACATTTTTTACAACTTCCTCTTATTTTAGGAAATCCTCAATCATCCCGGTTAATCCGACGTATTCGGATCGCCTAATCAATAATTTAAGACAGATTAACTGATCCATTCCATATTATGATAATATATAGATCTGTAGTGATCATCTTATCAATTGTATAAGAACTAATTCTTTGGCAATGATCCTGTGTCATGATGACTATATTTTCCCGATATTCTTTTATCTATATGGATAAAGCACACAATTGCTGGGTAGGCATTTCATCCTCATTATGCAATGCTCGATCGTTTAACTCTTTCTTTGTTCGGATCATAATCGAACTGGATTTCCCGAGTTTACCCAATCTATTATTCTTTCAATACGAGCCTTTTTCCATTATTATTCATGTTACTAATGAACAATTATTCAATTTATTCCCTATCTATTCTAATTTTAAAGAATAGATTGGAATAGATAGAATGAGAACATATTTATGATTGTAAGGAAATCCATTTTATGGTATTGTGCACCAGAAAAAAATTTCGTTCATGGAATCATTTGCGTAAGGGAATGAAGGAAATTATCAAATCTATAATTGACTATGCCTAGATCTCAGAGAAATGACAATTTTATTGATAAGACCTTCACAATTGTAGCAGATATATTATTGCGAATAATCCCGATGGCTCCGGGGGAGAAAGAAGCATTTACCTATTACAGAGATGGTGTGATTTGATATTTTTCCGTTCTTCTTTTTTGGGGAAAGAAAAGGTAAGGTATTCGGGAATAAAAATTTGGTAAAATAAAACTTACGCTCAGTGAAGGTGAGTTCTGGAGATAGAACAATTCCTTCTGTCGTGTATCCCCGGTCAATGCACCTTTAGATGCTTTCATCTCCTGAGGATTTTAGTACCGAGCGAAAGGTTACACCTATGCAATAGGCCTTGCTTGTATAGTTGAACCTATTTGATAGGCGCGCATGAGGGGAGAAAGCACTACGTATGGAAATCGACAACACAAAAGCTTCGTTATAGCCCATATGCATTACCCTTTTCTGAAGGGTAGTGAGAATGGTTGGGACAACAAACATCCATCTCGTTTGTACTTCGGATACCCTTATAATGGAACCATCGGAGATTGTTGAAGTGATTAATCCCTGGAGAATACAGGGCGTTAAGAACAAAGAAATTGTTAGAGGTTCCATTCCTAGTAGTAAGATCCTTGGTATTTGGAAAAGAATCTTTGCAAGAAGGATGGCTAGTAAACTCATAACACTAGATCAAGAATCTCTTACTATTGCAGGAACAACTACTCATGCAGAAGTTCACAACACTTGACTATCGATGATCTCCCGACAAAGACTGTTTTCATCCCAGCCCGGGAGCTCAGCGCCAAGTAACCAAGCTGAGTAGCTCATCTGAGTATCAAAGCCGAGTAGCCCACCAACGCAATCATTCCCACCACCTAACGGATCTTAAAGTAATAAATTCGAAGTAAGTCGGGGTGCAGGTGAGCATAAAGATCAAAGATATAAGGCGGCGGGTAGAGGGGGGAATATATAGAAGTTTAAGCAAGCAAGCAAGCCGGGGTTTCTGATATCAGCCCGTTTCTGCAACAATCCAGAGCCATTCACTCTTGAAGCAAGTAACTCAAGCAGTACTAATTCACTTATTTTATTATATACGTAATTATACAATGATAAGCTTAACACTACCTTATAGCATGCTTACTAGATCCCCTCCTTTCATAATTCTATTTGTATTGAAATAAAACCTATCAATTCATTATTCCAGCAAGCAGCAAGCTCAAGAAGCCCACCATTATTGTCTGTCGTTCGTCCGGTGGAACCCCACTTGAATACCTGGTCGATTGAAACCATCTCGAACACATAGTCCCCACCAATCTCGAAACCTATTCCATTTTCCCACCCCTCTTGAAAGCAAGCTATCCACCACCTATCTCAAAAGATGTGGGCTGTAGTCTGTGGGACCGCCCATCTCTGTAGATGTTCTAAATAAAGAAATCAATGCCTGTCCTCTCCCGGTGGTCGAGCGATGGCGGCCTTATTAGTCGAGCGTTCGTTCATTTTACTTTCTGTTTCTGGAAGGCTTTTTGGTATGTGCAGAGGATCTTTTTTTTTATCGGAGAGTTGTCAGAGGATGACCCAAAGTATGGAGGGGGGGAGGATCCCGCCCCTTCTGGGAGCGTATTCATGAAAGAGACCTCAGTCAGGGCTCCGCAGATTGAAGGCTGGAGGCCATGGGAAGCAGGGTTTCTGGTTAGTGTTCAGGGGTGATTCAGATCGCATTGCTCAGTCGACCGCAGAGCCGTGTTTTCCTCAATGTTGTAGGTGTAGAAAAAAATTAAAACCATTGTTGGTTCCTAGGTGGTGTCGTCCAACTATGTATCCTTCCACTATAACATGACTTTCAATTTCTACACTAGTGCAATCACTCTTCTCTTGTGGCCAGTATTAGCTCCCATTGTAACCAAATGGAACCCTCTCCAATAAGTTTTAAAAGGATACTTTAAACTCAAAAATTTTGACCCATAATCTTATTCCAATAGGACACATGAAAACCTAAGTGAATTTTGGAGTGAGCAAAAAGATCCAATCAATATGTAACTTGTCGGATTTGTTGGAGAATTTGATAGGGTCCATAAAATTTGGGTGCAATCTTCTAGGAGTGCATGTCTTTAACTACTTATTGGGATAAGGTTGAAGGAACACATAGTTTTCTTCTTCAATATAATTCTTAGAATGATGTTGATTTTCCTATTGCTTCATTCAATTTTCACCCCAAACAATATTCCACTTAGGTGTGGATAGAATGTTTCTCTAATATTGAGTAGGTCATAAACACCTTGAATCTTATATGTCCTCATAAATAAGAATCAAATGAAGGAAATATTTGGCCATAAATGGCTTCATGTGATGACATTTTTGTGGCACTACGATAGTGGTATTATATAATAAACAAGGTGTAACAATTAAACCCATTGGTGTCATTAATAACTAAAGAACATAGTATGTTTCCAATCATTTTTCACCACCTTGAAAGACCATGTTTTTAGGGATGATAAGCATTGTTCATGTTCAACTATGTTCCTTGTAGTTTAACAACTTTTCCCAAAAATTTGCTAGTGAAGGTGGGACCACAATCCCACACAATGAAGGTGGGCATGCCATGTATCTTAAAAAATGGATTCCTAAATTCTTGGGCAACTATGGAGGGCATCAAAGGGTGTGGTGAGCCGCAAAGGTGGGTATGTTTAGAGAGCTAGTCAACTACCACCATCATGGCTAATTTGTTGTTGGATTTTTTTTAGTCCCATTATAAAATCCAACAGAATGTCGAAATAGATGTTGAAGCGAGTAGTGGTTGTAATGCTTGGGTATTTTTAATTATTTCACTTATGTTCTTATGACAATATTCACATTTAGTGAAAAAAAATTATGGATGTTTATGGATGTCCTTTTTCATGTCTTCCTAAAGAAATAATGCTTATTTAAAAGGTTTTCTAGAATAATCACAACCAAGTTTTAATCTCAACATGTCAAACCAACTAATCTCATCCATCACCACAAATGAATGAATTTGTTAAAAAATTTATGTTTTAAATTCTTATTAATATGAATTTATCTCTAAAATCATAAACATATATGAAATAAGCACGCCAACCCTAATTTTGTAACTTAGTTATAACTTGTACTTTTTATTATAGTTTTAAAGTTCATTTAGAATTACAAGTTTAAGTTGTGAACTCTCCACAATCTGATTTCCTTGGATTTTTTCGAGGTGTTGAATCCATATATGTAGTCAAAAGCCAATTTTAAACAACAAATATTAAGATTTAACCAAAAAATAAAATCGTTGAACTTTGTCCAAAAACTCCAAAACATATATTGTTTAGACAACACCATTTGAATATATTTATTTTAAGATAAAAATATTTATTTGTACCACTGATAGGCATGTCTATTTTGGAATTGGAATTCCAAAATTTTAATTACGACGTAAGGCGTTTCCCTCTAAAAAACACTTTCCTCTGGCACACTTGTCAACCCTGTGCATCATTGGATTAGATGTTAGACAATTAGAAGAAGTTTAGCCGTTCAAACGTAAATTAGTTGGAAAGAATAGTTATTAAACCTAAAACCCTTACATTAAGGTTCAGATGTATGCAGTATGGCTAAGGGGTAACCACCCACTTCCCTTTGTCGCGACGTTGGCTCCATTGCAACTTGTTCTCTTCGGTGTGAGCTCTATTATTGGTGTTGCAAACCCTAAGTGAATTCAGCTCTTGAGTTATGCCTAAGTAAATTCATCTCTTGAGTTATGCCTAAGTAAATTCAGCTCTTGAGCTATGCCTACCTTTGCTTTGCAGCTTTCAAATTTAATTATGTTTATAACTCATTTTTTTTCTCTCTTCGACTATCTTCGGTGATCAGATGCATCGTTGTTGGATTGGTGTTTCTTACTGTCAGTCACAGGGTTTAAATTTTTTCTTCTCTAACTTCAAGGAAATCGAGGTTCTATTCTTAAGGAACCTTGTTCTGGTTAAATACCCTCTCATCCATGCCTTGCGACTAATGTCAATAATATTTTTGTTTAGTGCAGTGTCCATAGGTTTTCCAGGAAATTTTAAGGTATTATTTTGTAATCTTATTTCTTTATGCTCCAGGAAATATATTGGATTAATATTTACTAGGCTTATTTCAAGGTGGTTAAGGGGTAACTACCCTTCCTCGGCCTAGCTTTCGGTTCATTGGCACTCTCCAACTCTGCCTCACGTCTGGTTCATTCGCACTCTTTATTTTGCTAGTAGCATTGTGTCATCTACCATGCGCTTTGTCCTCTGCCATGAAACCTGAAGTTCGAATGGAGGGTTCCTTTTCATTCTTTCAGTATCCATTCAACATTTCAGCAACTCGGAGAGACTCAGTGCGTTCAATTTCTTAATTCCATATGTTTCTTTTTAACCCTCTATCATGGACAGATTCTTGCTTATTGCAGGTATTTAAACACAGACATTAACCTTTAAATTTCGAATAGTGCAGGTTTTTTATGTTCTTTGGTATAAAATAGTAAGATTTTGGTGATATCTTTACCTTTGTGCATATTTTCAGCAAACTTACATTTTTATTAGAGCAATGGATCGAAAGTTGCAATGAGGCGGAATTGCAGTTTTTTTATAATACTTAGGATAATAAGATAATTAGACAAATTTGATGATAAAGGAGGACAAAGCACAGTGAATGGAAATGAAAGACTTTTATAAATTTCAATTTTATTTTTGGTTTGAGACTTTTCTTGTACTTGCTTCTCTCATCACCATAGTGCTCTTCTTCACTTTGATTTACCACTACAGTTTCATAGTCCGAGGCACATTCATTCTATGCAATTATTCATCGACAACCCTGCAAATCTCCATGCATGAAAACCAATACATGAAAACCACATGTATTTCTGTCAATTCATGAAAACCACAAGTCTTTCTGTAGATGGGTACCAGTGATCATTCATGCAATTCTACCAACGTCTACGTAAATTCATGTAAACCACCGTTGTTATTTCAAAAGATGGGTACCACTAGTCTTTCATGCAATCCTTCCAACAACTGCATTGGTCTTCACTGGCCCATGCAATTCTACCCAAATCTATGTGCGTCCTCAACTGAGACATGTCAGTTGTAACCTTGCAAATTTTTGCTTTCTTCTTCTCCTGAGTGGACATTGGGTGGATTGAGGGCGAGCGCTATCCACCCGTTAGCATAGTATTTAGCACTTTGTTAGTCTGATACTCCATGCACAACTTGATTCTTAATGCCTACATTTTCAAAAAGTTTGTGGTTTGTTATTAACTCTTTAAAATTTACTAGGTGCAGTGGTTGAAGATAGAAAATCACTTTGTGGGAATTAAAAAAATGGTTGTTAGCTAAATTAAATGTCAAACCTCACACCGTCACACCATTTTGTTGATAAGAATTTTATTGTGAATGTATAGTACTCTACCCACGTTCAGTCTATTATATTTTAACCCATAAATAATTTCTCTCAAACAACTAGCATTATATAAATAAAATATCGTGTGTTAAAACATTACTATATTTCCATTTTATCTGACATTCATCTATGTGTTTGTAATTATTAAATTTATACGTTTATGTGTACACTCTGAAGCTGGACCAAAAGACAGACGTTATCCATGTGTCAATGATTTTTAATTTGAGTGGTTGAGATAGTAGTTTGTCATTCCATTCACCCAAATTTAATGCCTTATCATAATAAGACTAAAAAAATAGGGGTTACTAAAAAAATAAGGATCCCGTTGGAGTCTAGACTCCAGTTCCAATTTTAGATTCCTATTCCAATTTTTTATGGTATCCCAAAGTTATTATCCTGAACTGAACTATGAATATGTGACTTCCCATCTATTACATATATCTAGAAAAATTATTAGTTCCCCTCTAAAAATAATAATATCCATTTTAGATCTAAGACTTTTGTGATCCATAATGTAGAAAATAGTCTTTCGGATTAATCACAACGTTAGGATTGGGTGCGCGTTTCAAACCAACTAATGTGGTTCATCCTCAGGACAAGGTGAGAAATCAATTAATCTGAGAGAATAAATAGCAAGGGTGCATCATTGTCTAGGGTTAGCCATTTAAAATTAGTCGTTGGTGAAATTATTACCGAGGAGGGAAAAATTATTTTAGAATATGTGATGAAGGGATGTTTGTTAAATTATTTAATATTTTAGGGTGAAAACTAGCTATTGTGTAATAATAATTAAATATTTTATATTGTTAGCTCAGACCACTACCTCCACTGCAAGTGAATGAATTCATGGCAGCCTGTCACCTACCACTCATTATGGCGCAACCAACTTCTTGCGTAATATGTGATTTTATTTAATTATGTTTGATTCTAACTGTTTGAACATAGAATGGCGGAACCCTAGCTAGGTTTTCGCTGCTGAACTACTCCCCATGGCGGTTTACAGGCAGACTCCGGGTTTCTTGTGAAGTGTCGGGTTGACTGCGGCACTGTTTTTGTTTTTTGCGTGGATTATTTGGGTTTATTCCTGCGGTCCCCCCTGGGCACCCACTTCTGAGTCCACTGCCGCTCTGACTCCCCTGAACACGGTGCTGCCGGACCACAGCTCGAACCCCGCTCGCGACGCATAACCGACAGTTTATCATGGGTGACGAGGACTTGGTGGATTACGAGGCGGACCCCATGCCGCATCAAGAAATATGGGCACATACCAGCAGGCCTCATATGCTTCCGCGGAGCGTTTCTTTGGGTTTTGCGACAGGTGCCCCGAACCTGCATCCACATTTGTCTTCTGCTGGAAAAAACAAAGGGCCGGCTATCTCAACAGTGGACTCCCCGCCTATTGAATGCCCTCCTCTCTCCCCGGCCACAGCTCAGTTACTGGGCTCTTGTTTCCTTGGCTCCCCCTTCCTGGACGTCTCTCTACAGGAACTCAATCGGCCTGCGCTCCCCCCGCCTCCACCGCCTCCGCCCCCTTCGAGCTCCCACTCCCCCTCCGTATCATTTATGCCTCAAACACTCCAGCATCCCTACATCCCCCCTGCATCCGGTCTCCCTGGTCCTAGTTTTTCTACCCCTCGCACACCGATTCACTCTGGCTGTTTCACCACCCCACCACTTCCGGTGCGTTCAGCTGCATCAGCACAGCACAGTACATCTGATCCGTGCCGCAACCTGCTGAAGGGAATACCTTTTGGAAAACGCTCCGAGAAGGTGACCAAGGGACGCTGCCTCCGCTCCATTGATCCTGACTACAACATCAACTTGGGACCTGAAGATCCTATTCCGGACGTGATGGATGCGGCTCGAAAAGTGTTGGTGGGCAGAGTCAGGGGACGAACCTATTCTGCGGAGAGACTCAAACTTTGGGTGAACGAGATTTGGGGATCGTTCTTCAAAGAACTCCCGGAGGTTATGGTGCTAACAAGGGGCTGGTTTGCCCTACACTTTCAGAGGCCCGAATACACTCAGTGGGTACTTACCCAATATTGGCATATTGAGCTCGCGCCGGTGCTACTTAAAAGGTGGGATCCCCTGTTTGATCCAGAGCGCGAACATCTCGGCGAAGGCCCCATATGGGTTCGCCTTCCAGGATTACCATGGCAATACTGGAATCAATTCACCTTCAAAAAGATTGGGGACACTCTAGGTACCTATCTGGAGCATGATAGATCATATGAAAAGACGGGCATCAGGTCTATGGCAAGAATTCTGGTTAATATGGATATCAGACCTGGGCTGGTGGAAAAGATCACTCTGCACCACAATCATGTCTCGCGCAAACAACCCCTTGATTATGAAGGAGTGCCATATCGATGCAGGAGATGCCACAAAGTCGGGCACCTATTCAAGGACTGCCCATTGCTTGCGAAGGGGATTTCGGAGGACTCCAAGGGACCTCGCCAACAGAACACGGTGAATCAAAATGAAGGAGAGCACCAGCCATCGGAAGGTGTACAGCCTCAGCAGGAGATCCCCACCATGAAGAAGGGGGATAGCGCTACAAAATCTGCACGCAGCAAGGACTTGGATGCACCTGGACCGCCGCGGACCCGTTCACGGACTGCTGGGAAGAATGCAAAACCGGCCGCGACTGTACCTACTCGTCCGGGTAATGATTCCATCCCCTCTCTCTCACAATCTTGCTCTAATGATATGCTATCTAATATACACTCAATTTTACAAGCATCTCGCTCTGAATCTGTCCCCATTCCCTCCATTATTTGCACCATTGCACCTCCTCCGCCATCCATATCTACCACCCCTCCCATGCCCAACCTGATCTTGGGGGATGCGGACCACCCTTCTTCTCCGGAGTTATCCGGCTCACATCACTATCACCTGAGACCTAGAGCTCGGACTCGTATATTAGGTCTGGGCTCATCCCCTGGTCGTCTCCATAAACAGAAACGCGGCAGACCTTCACATATCTCATCGGCTAAGTTAAATGCTGTGGCTGACGTCGCCATGGGGAGACAGACTACCATTGAAAGGGCGCTTAGAGCTATCGAGCCCATGAACTGTGGTGACCCATGATCTGGCTCTCCTTCAACTGCAGGGGACTAGCCAACCCCAAAAAACGACTGGCTCTGAAAAGACTCCTTCTTGTATCAAGGTGTGATATTATTTTTCTGCAAGAGACTCTATGCACAGCTGAGATGGCGGTGAAATGCCTGCAAGGATTTCTCCCGGGGTGGTCTCTGCATGGTCTGGACGCATGTGGGCGATCTGGTGGTTTACTCATTGGCATCAATCCAAGAAAGTGTAAGTCACTCTCCACCTGGGGGGGCAGAGGTTTCCTGGGAATGGATATCATGGTTGGGGATCTGGGCTTCCCGATTAGAATTATCAACATATATGGTCCCAACCAGCATCGACTCCCCTTCTGGCAAGAATTTCTATCTGGTAACCATATAACTCAGCATACAGTGATCGGAGGGGATTTCAACTTCTCACTGGGAGTTGGTGAATCCTGGGGACATAATGCCCAGTGGGATACCATTGCGGATCAAATGCAATTACTTCTAGACTCTCATCACCTGGTGGACATTCCCATGAACAAGAAACTACCTACTTGGCACAATCAGCGCACAGGGGAGGCTGCACTGGGGAGGCGATTAGACAGGTTCATGATGCACCAGGATCTAATCCAGTTTTGCCCACTATACAGACAATGGGTTGGTACAGGGGGTCTATCTGATCATCATCCAATTTTTTTACAGATTAGTGACAATAAACCCAAGCCGAGATCTCCATTCAAATTCTTTGCTGGCTTTCTTAAGGATCCGGATTATATCAATTTGGTCACGAATTTCTGGGCAACACAGCCCCCTCTGCGGGCACAAAGGAAGGCCTATGATTTCTGTGATAGACTCAATAAACTCAAAGTTCTGACTGAGAACTGGGCGACAGCCAAGAGGAATAGAGATGAACAGACTTTGAAGGATACTGAAGCTCAGATAGCTTCATTAACTGATGATAAAGGATCTGGATACCTCACTGATGAATCCAAAGCACTACTCAATCGTCTGCACGGTCAAAAAGCAAAAATCCTACATGAAAAGGAGGAGCAATGGAGGCTTAAAAGTAGAGCCATTTGGCTCAAAGCGGGGGACTGTAACACTAAATTCTTTCATAACTTAGCCAACGGCAGGAAGGCTTCGAACACCATATGGAGACTTCCAAGGGAGCCAGACGGATGGGCTACCACTCATCAGCAATTGGCTAGACTTGGGGTGTCTCATTTCAAGGGTCTTTTCACAGCTCCACCTGAAGTCAATCTTCCTGATATTATTAGAACTGCAGAAAAATTCCCTCGGTTTGTTAGCCAGGAGGACTTGGAAGATCTTACAGCACCTGTCACATCTCTGGAGCTTGAAAATACTCTAAAATGGTTCAAGAAAGATAAGAGCCCGGGACCAGATGGATGGCCGGTGGAATTCTATCTGGCATTTTATGAACAGATGGGAGAGGATCTATTAGCTGTTGTTGAGGAAAGCCGGCTCTCGGGGCACATCCACCCCCCTATGAATCAGACCTATATTGCCTTGATCCCCAAAGCCGATGAACCCTCTTCTTTCAATGATTTCCGCCCCATCTCCCTCTGCAATTGCCTATACAAAATCATTGCCAATCGTATTAAGCCGATTCTTTCCTCCCACATATCTGCTGAACAATTTGCTTTTCTCCGAAATCGCCATATTCATGAGGCTATAGGCACTGCCCAGGAAACCCTACATTCCATCAAGCTGAAGAACCTGAAAGGAGTATCTTTGAAAATTGATCTTACTAAGGCATTCGACAAGGTGAATTGGCTTTATCTTAAAATGACACTTATACACCTGGGCTTCCCCCTGCCTTTCATTAACTGGATCATGGGATGTGTAACATCTGTCTCTTTTGCCATTCTCATCAATGGTGCAGCTTCAGATCGATTTTACATTAACAGGGGTATCAGGCAAGGATGCCCACTCTCTCCACTACTCTTTCTCATTGTAATGGAAGGGTTGAGCAGGCTTATTGCGGATGCCAAAAGGAATGGGGAGATAAGTGGCCTCAAAATTACCGAACAGCTCTCCATTACACACCTTTTGTTCGTGGATGATATTCTCATATTCCTCAATGGCAGTGTTAGAGATAGCACTGCACTCAACCGTATCCTTCAACTCTTCTGCAAAGCCACGGGTATGGAAATAAACAGGGACAAATCCACCAGATCAGTGACGAGATGTACTCAACAAGAATCTCAGTTGGCTGTCCAGTTCTTTCCCTTTCTGGAAAATAATCTACTGGATGGAATCAAATACTTGGGATTCAGATTAAGGCCGGATGGATACAAATCTGAACACTGGGGGTGGCTCATTAACAAAATTGAAAAGAGGATAACTTGCTGGCACCATCGCTTACTATCAAAAGCGGGCAGATTACAGTTGATCAAATCTGTTCTTGAGGCCACACCAGTATATTGGATGTCCCTCACCTGGGTTCCGAAGGGCATTCTACAGAAAATTCAACAGATCTGCAGCAGGTTCCTGTGGAATGGGAACAAAAAGGGAAAGATCTTTGCATGGACAAAATGGTCCCTGGTATCCATGCCCAAGCACTGGGGTGGATGGGGACTTAAATCCCTCTCAGAATTTGCACTAGCCCTAACAGCAAAGCAGGGATGGTCTCTTCTCAAGATGGATAGCTTATGGGCAGAAGTTATTCACAAAAAATATATTTGGCCTACAAACATCATTGACTGGATTCGTAGACCTTCTTGGCAACATCAAGGTGTATCGGTCATCTGGAAAGCTACCCTTAAAGCTCTGCCCCTCATCAAGGAAAACCTTCTATGGAAGATTGGTAATGGAACTCAGGTACGCATTGGATTGGATCCATGGCCTGGGTCTGGGAACGCTCACCTCCTTCCGGCAGACATGATCCAACATCTCAACTATAAGGGCATCAAATA
This sequence comes from Pinus tabuliformis, assembly GCA_031772625.1. Lineage (NCBI taxonomy): Eukaryota > Viridiplantae > Streptophyta > Pinopsida > Pinales > Pinaceae > Pinus > Pinus tabuliformis. The sequence continues at coordinate 906,932,008 of CM062808.1, forward strand.
CTTAGCTCAGGTCGGTGACCCAATCCGATCTACTATCTTCTCTCAAGCTTGGATATTAGATCAACAGTGGCAATTAACAGATGAGTGGGCGGAACTATGGCAGCGATACATACAGGCACTCACTGAATCTCATATTAAGCTACATGAGCAGGATGATGAACTCATTTGGGCACCTGCTAAATCAGGCATATATACACCTAAGCTGGGATATTTAAAACTCATTGAGGACAAGAAGCCTGAATTGATCAAAAATTGGTGGTCGAAAATCTGGCAGCTACAAGCTCAGCCCAGAGCCAGGCTATTAATGTGGAACATACTGGCGAATAAAATACCAACGGGGGAAAATCTAAAAAGGCGAGCATTCGCTGGTCCTACCTGGTGTGTTCTATGCAACAAGGCGGAGGAATCTACTTACCATCTATTTCTCTCTTGCGAAATCACCATTGAAATTTGGCAGCAGGTCAAACAAGCCCTCAACATTACAGCCGACTGGCATGCAGATGACATTCCTACTGCCTGGGATCTTTGGTGGACTGCTGTGTCCTCGGAGAAAGCAAGAAATCTGCCTTTAGTGGTGTCCATGTACATCTGGTACAAACGCAATGATATCATCTTTGCGGCAGGCAGGGGTAACTGGCAGCTTCTTCCGCCATCCATTTGCGCTGCCTACACAGAAATTCCTTTTGACAATAAAGCTATTACCCCCAGGCATATCACTCCCGAAATTATAAACAGGAATATGCCGTGGGCATACTTTGATGGGGCCGCATCAGCTCAAGGGTGTGGTGGGGGTATCCTCTTCCACATTACAGAAACTCATTATTTTCATCTGAGACTGGGTCTTGGTCTGGGTACCAACAATCATGCCGAACTCATCACATTGAGACATCTTCTCTATTTCGCTCTATCTAAAAATTGCAGACAAATACAAATATTTGGTGATTCTAAGATTGTGATTGATTGGGCAAACAATAATTCCTATTGTCACACATATTCTTTGAGACATATCTTGGAAGAAATTGTTTTTTTCAAAACACATTTTGACCGGATCACTGTTTCACATATCTACAGGGAAAGAAATACAACTGCTGACCGGCTCTCGAAAGAAGCGGCGGATCGGCCTCTAGGCGACTGGATGATCGAGGAATACAGTCCAGACGGGATGCACGTTTTCTACCATCGCCCCTACATAGATGGACTGCTACAGGGGGAAAACCTCCCCAACTGATTTTGAAATTTTGATTTTCTAGCTTATGCTCTGTATATAATGGATTGACTCTTTTCAGACATATTATGTAAAATTTTTTGAACAGAGGCAATACCTCTTTATATTTTTTGCATATTTCAGAACATCATGTATATCTGAAATTTTTGTAAATGGATACAGCCCCATCGTATCCATAGCGACACATATGGGACAGATCTTATGTAACTACTGAACAGTGGTAATACCACGATTCCGCATATGCCATTGGCATCTACAGCATGTAATCTCTATTATACCTCTTAATAGAAATTATGAACTCTATTTTCCCCGGAAAAAAATAATATTATCTAGGTATAATTACTTTATTTGTTAGGGTTGACCTAATTTAATCTAAATTTGGTTGAAAACTAGTCGTTAAATTGATATGATAAATCAATTTATAAAATAATATTAAATGTAATTAATTTATATAAAACCATTTGATTGAAACCTAGATGTTATTTTGATACACTAAATCAATTTATAAAATAATATTAAAAGTAATTAATTTATATAAAACCATTTGATAGGGGTTGACCTAATCATGATAAATTTGGTTGAAAAATAAATGAATATATTAATATCAATATTATAAATTAAATATCAATTTTTAAATTAATTAATTATAATTTTCTTAGTTAGGGATGACTTCTTACATACCTATACAGTTGAAAACCTACTTAGGGAAAGAATTCAAAATAAAAAAATTTAATACATTGTATTTTACCATTACCTCTATAAAGACTATTAAAGGAAAGAAGATAGCTTCCTACTAGAAAAGGAGGAAAGCATAGTTAACCAACAAAGTTTTAAATAAAATATAGGAGGGCTAAAAACAAATTAAGAAAAAGAGAATAAAAAGGAAAACAAGGAAAAGACAAGAAGAATAAAAAGAAGAAGGTGAGGAAAGGGACGAGGAGTTAAGAAGATAGAGTCAGAATCTAGCTTTTGCTTAGTTTCTATCCATCATCCCTATTAAGGTTATTGGCATGCCTCTCAATCTCAATCGCTTCCCTTAGTTTCCTATGGTGGAAATGATCTATTTTAGCGATCACTTTGGATTCTTCAATGCAGACATGGTGTTTTGATTTCTTTGCATGTTCTGTAGGGGCTGACGTGCATGAGCGATTGTGTCTGATGTCAACCACATGTTCACTAATCCTTTGTCAAATAGACCTTCATGTTTCTCCTATGTAGGGGATACCACAGGAGCAGGGAATGAGGTAGACCCCTTTCGGGTCTTTGGGGTCAATAGGGTCCTTAACAGATCTAAAAGAATTTTTAATGGTATTGAGAGGTTTGAAGGAAGAAGAGACATTACTCTTTTTAAGAATATGGGAAATCCTAACTGCGGTACCTTGGATATATGGGAGATGAACCTTAGAGATAGGGTCATCATGAGCGAGTTTAACCTTAGGTTCTTTACTAGCTCTGAGAAAGGCCTTGAGACTTTGGGTCTTCTATATCCATTATTCTCAAAAACCTCAAAAATATGAGATTTCTCCTGGTTAAGGTGGTCATCATTAGAGATTCTTAGAGCACAGGTAGAAAGAGTGCTGAGAACCCCGAATTTCTGAGCTGGAAATGATGAGAATTGGCATGGAGATACTGTTCTGTGTGAGTCTTCTTTCAAAAAAACTGGTGACAGATGGAACCATCCTCATTTCTAGAAAGGAGAATGTTGAGAAAGGGAAGGTGACCATTCTCCTCAACTTCTATAATGAAATTGATGGAGTCTAATTGAGAATTAAGGAGCCTAAGAAACATATCTAGTTTCTCTCGACCACGAGGCCATATGACACAAGTTTCATCAACAAACCTTTCCATTTTTTAGGAAAAAATTTAGTAGAGGCTAGGGCCTTGATCTCAAAATCTTCCATAAACAAGTCTGCGACAATAGGGGAGAGAGGGGAACCCATGGCAGCACCGCAAGTTTGCTCATAGAACTTACCTTGGAAACTAAAGAAAGTTGAGGTGAGGTAGAGGCCAACTAACTTGGCAGTGTCTTTAAGATATAATTAATTAATTATAAGCATACCCATAACATAAATCGTGGATTACATCGTAAAATCTTTAGAGGTCAAGTGTTTTGGGAAAACCTATATTATTACTTCCGTGAAAGTTTGATGTAGTTAGAACGCTCTCTTTTTTATGGGATTGTTTGTCTAGAGAGCACCTTCTGAACCTTTTGTATTTTTTTAAATTAAATATTTATTAATTATATGAAAATTTACGTGTATAATTAATAGTTATTGTGTTTTTTTAAGCGTAAAAATTGAAAAAATATTTTCATCAAGAGATTCAAAATTAAGATGCATTTAAGCTGGTTTAATTTCTATGAATAAAGTGTAAAATTAAAATGATATAATTTTATATTTAAATATATGATATTAAAAATGTATTATAGTAATTTTCAAAAAGATTACCACCAAAACACATAACAAAGTTACAAAAGGGTAGTAAATGACACATTTAGGTCTCATACACCAATTCGGTTTTTGGCTTCTCCTCATTTTATTTTGACTCAACAAGCGTTGTTTATATCTAGCAATTCCACATCTTAGTAGTTTATTTTTCTTTGTAATGGTAATGTGTTCATTCTAATACCAAACACTCAATTTGTGTGTTATCTATAGGTTTGGTCAATATTGAGAACATTTTACCAACCCCAGAAGTACAAGCCCTTTTTTCAAGTTGCAGTGTGAGGGGGAGTGTTACAGTAGGAAGCATTTTGTTTACTAATTTTTATCTTCAATGATTCTTTATATGTCACAATGCTTCTCGAATTTATGCCTTACGACGTTTCCTTTGCAACATCTGGTGCAATTGCTAGTTATCAATCATTAAAAGGTGGGTGGTAGGGATTCAACCTCCACAAAATATTCTAGGGTATTCTTAGTAGTGTACACAAAACAAAAGTTGAGATTTATCTCCAAAGTAGTTATGTCATATTTTCCTTTTTAATTAAATTGATTAATTAAAAAATGTCTTATGAACAAGTATCATATGGAATGAGTTATGGTTTTTTCAGCATCTGGTATTGATAAGCCATGGTATTCACCCATGGTATTGTAACAAAGTTTATTTAAGATTAAGAATCTTCATGGTAAAGTGAGGGTGAATTGCCATGGTTAAGAATCTTGTTACAAGTTTATTTAAATATATAAATGCTTTATTTTTATTTTTTCTAAAGGAAAAAAACAATAATTTCATTCATTAATAGAAATGATAAAATTACATTCTATATATGGACACTATGGGCACATTCATATAAAAAGAGTTTCTTTTGTAAAAAAATCAACAAGAAAATCCTAATTTAATTTTTCCTTGAATTAAATTGCAATTATATTCTCATAGCAACTTGTGGTAGTTAACTAAGTTAAGTTGACTTATTTGGCTTAGTAAATTTGAGTTGGAAACCTATCTAGAGTCATGTAAAATGATCCCTAAATTTTAGGGGCCTAGGTTGTGTTCTTATTGAGTTGTAATTATTTAATTCAATTTAACTGAGTTAAATTCAATTAAACTAGTTCTAACTGTTAGAGGAACTAGTGATATGTCAAGTGAATTAAATTTGATTTAATCCACATGTAGTGATCAATCAAACAACTGATAATTCACTCAAAAATAACTCATGCATGTTATTTCAAAGGAAGACCCGATTGATATTAGAGTTCAGGGACGATGTACTATCAGTTGTAAAATCATCTAAATTAAACCAATGATGGATGCAATCAGAGGAAGGCCTATGGATGGATTGTGCAGTTATGAGTGAGGAATTTCCCAAATAAATATGAGTTAATTCCTTAGGTAGTTGCGCAAGGAAGTAGGAGCATGGCGGGCAATTGATTTGGATAAGTATTGGCCTGAGCTGGTTTGTGAAGTAGTGAGATAGTTTGTACTTGTGCAGAGATTGTTCGGGTTGAACAAGAATTGTATTTTCTTCTCATATATTCTGGTTAATGAAATATACAAATAGTAGGGTTTTTTAGTTGAGGTTTTCTCCATAAAATTTTGTGTTATGTGTGATTGAAATTATTCCTTTTCTGCTTCGTCATTTCATCGATCATTTTTTTGTTTCCATTGATAAGTAGAGTATATTCAAGTCAATTTTTTTAGGATATCACAATTTACAGTTTCAATCTACAATAAAAATATACATGGTATCGAAGCTGAAATCACTCTAGAAGAGGAGAATACGAGTTTGTTGTGCATGAGATATCGAATTTGAAGTTTCATACTTCAGAGCGAGCAGGATATCGTTCTATGGTTTGAGACTTGAGTATGCCCTTGAGGGTAGCTCGAATTACATAGCTTGGAAGGATAGGATGGAGGCAATGTTGGAATAAAACAGGCTGAAGGAATTCATAGATCATGATATCCCGAATCCCCCAACATCTGATGCAAACTATCTGGAAGAATGGAGAAAGTGTGTGGCAAAGGCGAGAAGGATTATCCTAGAAGGAGTTCAAGATCATATTTTCTTGAATATCAATGGTAAGGAAATTCCATTTGCAACATGGAAGGAATTGACATACCTCTTTCAAAACAACAATGACCACAAGAAGTTGGCACTGAAGGCAAGATCAAGATGGAGAAGGGAAACTCAATTCCAAAGTACTTGACCAAGTTCACCCAATGTCGGGATGAGCTTGGAAGTGTCAAGGTTACTATTTCATAAGATGATTTGGTGAGCCTAGCACTTCCAGGACTTCCCAAGAGCTGGCACAACTACCAGGACTCAGTTAATGGGAGGGAGAAGATACCAAAGTGGGAGAGATTTTGGTATGACTTGGTACATGAAGAGATTTGTTGGAACACGAGAGATGGATCCTAATCCAAGTATGATGATGAGGAGAATTGTGCCTTAGCCGGAAAGGGAAGGGGAATTCATCCCATTCCAAATCAAATTCCAGTCAGGGCGGCAAGAAGAAGGGCATGTAAAAAATTAAGTGTTTTCATGGCCACGAGCTGGGACACTATGCTACAAAGTGTCTGCACAAGGAGGCCATTAAGAATCCCTTAAGAGGAGTGACAGGTGAAGATCTTGCTTCACAATTCAAACTAGATTTCACCCTCATCGCTTGCATGGTGTCATTAGTGATGGATAGTGTGTCATGCATGGATAGTGGAGCCTCATTCCATATGACAAACAACAAATATCTCTTCAGTAACTTGGAGGAGAAGGACCTCCAGATGCACATCGAGAAGGGAGAAGATGGAAGGTATAGCACGACTGATATCAGTATTATTACATTTCAGAGGGAGCCTGATTCTCCCCTCACATTGAGATATGTCAAGTATGTTCCGGGTTTGAAGAAGAACTTGGTTTCTGTTGCCATGTTGGAGGATCGAGTTTATGATGTGATATTTAGTAAGGGAAAGGATTTCCTTCATCACATAACCACAAGAAAGGTGAAGGGGATTGGGGTTTGAGTGAAGAACCTTTACAAATTGGAGGTAGAATACTCCAATGCGTTGAGCACTAAAGCAAAGAAGGGGCAGAGCTGCGACATTAATGAGTTGTGGCATAGAATATTTGGTCACTTGCACCATGGAGTTTTGAATATCATGCAACAAATTTCTATAGGAGTTGACAAGGGTACACTAGAGTAGAGACACACATGAAAATGTACATTGGGGAAGTACACCAAAACTTCCTTTCATGAAAAATAAAGTTGAGTGCAAGTGATCCTTGATCGAGTTCACTAAGATGTGTGTGGACCATTCTCGAAAACATCCATGACCAAGCACAGGTATTATGTAATATTTGTTGATGATTTTTATCATAGGTGTTGGATTTTATTCATGCAAAAGAAAGATCAAATATTCGCTAAGTTTTGTGAATTTAAAGCACTTGTTGAGAAAGATACCAATAGGAAATTTAAAGCTCTCATAAGTGATAACAGTGGAGAACATGTTTCAAATGAAATCAAGAACTTCTATGCAACAAAAGGAATTCGACGGGAGTTGATACCACCTCATAACCCACATCATATTGGGGTGGCTAAAAGGAAGAACATAAGTATTGTGGGAGTGGCACAACTAATGTTACATAACCAAGGCCTACCATTACACTTGTGGGCTGAAGCATGCAACACAATTATTTATTTGCAGAATAGATGTCGTCATCGAATTCTCAGGATGAGTACACCAAAAGAATATTTTTTAGGGAAGAAACTAGATGTGACACACTTAAGGATCTTTGGTTCATCTGTACACTATCATGTTACCAAGGATGCACAAAAAAAGCTAGATCCAACAGTTTAGTTGGGCATATTTGTGGGGTACACTAATACACCTCACAACTATTGGGTGTACCTTCCATCAAATAGGATGGCAGTGGTTCTTGGAGATGTTAAGTCCGATGAAGAGAAGGCCATGAGATGTTCCCTTGAGAGGGAGCTTCAGTTACATGCAGTTGGGGAGCTTTCAGCTCCAAAGGAGGAACCTCAAGATAATGTGGAACTACCACATGCAAAGGAGCAGAGAGTGGAATCAACCACTCATGCAGAGACTTCCAGAGATGGGAGAAAGCACACCAAAGAGATTGACATATTATTGCATGATTCTTGAGAGAATGTGGGAGCACCCACATCACAACATAGGCATAGGAGGTCACCATAGTGGTACACTGGCTACATGGCTCTGATGAGTGAGAGTGTAGAGATTGAGCCATCCTCATTCGAGGAAGCAGTGCATCAACCATTATGAGTTGATGCCATGGTTGAGGAGTATGACTCCATTATCAGAAACAGTGTTTGGGAGGTGGTACCAAGGTCGAAAAACAAGTTAGTGGTGAGTTTCAGATGGCTTTACAAGGTAAAGAAAGCAACAAATGGGAGTGTGGAGAAACATAAGGCCAGATTTGTGGCTAGAGGGTTCTCTCAAGTGGATGGAATTGATTAGGATGAGACTTTTTCTCCTGTAGAAAGGTACTCATCAATCAGATATACTCTAACACTGTCAGCACATATGGGATGGAAGATACATCAGATGGATGTAAAGACAACATTCCTCAATGGAATGATTGAGGAAGAGGTGTATATTGAGTAGTCATAAGGATTTTAGACCTTCAACAGAGAGTCGCATGTGTGCAGACTCAAGTGAGTGATGTATGGACTAAAACAAGCACCTTGTGCTTGGTACACCGATATTGGCAACTATTTCACCAGGTTGGGCTTCACCAAAACTGAAGAAGATATGAATATTTACCATTTACGAGATTGTATGCAGAGGAGAATCATGTTGCTTGAGTGCATACCTATAGAGGAACAAGATGCAGATATTTTGAAACAGGCATTTTCAAGATGAAAATTCGAGTTTCATAGAGGCAGGATTGGGGTAGCAGATAATCCATTTCTTGTTGAGAGGGAGTGTTAAAAATAACAATAAGAAAATCCTAATTTAATTTGTCCTTGAATTAAATTGGGAATTAAATTGTAATTCTATTCTCATAGAAACTTGTAACAGTTGACTAAGTTAAGTTGAATTAGTTGGATCAATAAATTCGAGTTGGAAATCTATCTAGAGTCATGTAGAGTGATCCCTAAATTTTAGGGGCCCACGTTGAGTTCTTATTGAGTTGCAATTATTTAATTCAGTTTAAGTGAGTTAAATTCAGTTAAACTAGTTCTAACTGTTGGAGGAAATAGTGAGAGGTTAAGTGAATTAAATTAGATTTAATTCACCCGCAGTGATCAATTAGATAACTGATAATTCACTCAAAAATAACTCATGCATGTCAATTTAGAGGAAGAACCAATTGATATTAGAGTCGAGGGATAGTGTACTATCAGTTGTAAAATCATCTAAATTAAATAGATGATGCATGCAATAAGAGGAAGGCCTGTGGATGGATTGTGCAGTTATGAGTGAGGAATTTCCCAATTAAATATGGGCTAATTCCATAGGCAATTGCGCAAGGAAGTAGGAGCTTGACAGGTAACATATTTGGCTAAGTATTGGCTTGAGATGGTTTGTGAAGCAGTGAGATAGTTTGTACTTGTGCAGAGATTGTTCGGGTTGAACAAGCATTGTATTTTCTTCTCAAATCTTATGGTTAATGCAATATACAGATAGCAGGGGTTTTTAGCTGAGGCTTTACCCATAAAATTATTGTGTCATGTGTGATTGAAATTCTTCCTTTTCTGCTTCATAATTTCATCGATCAATTTTTTGTTTCCACTTATGTGTAGAGTAGATTCAATTCAATTGTCTTAGCGTATCACAATCTTCAAATTGAGTCTACAATAAAAATCTATAGTTTTGATACCTATATCCATATTAAAACAAAATACAAAAAGGCATATTTTCATTAATTTTATATTGTGTGGAGGGTAAACAAAATTACTTCCTATAAGTATGTGCTGACTAAGAACTATGAACATAATAAAGCTGATCAAAACTATTTGAAAACCCATTACAGAAAATCATGTCCTTTCAGCGCCTGAAGGTAAATCCTTATAGGTCCTATGATAGAAAGTTGCTAGTAATACCTCTCACTATTCCATTATCCCCCAATGCCCTTCTTCCATTAATAGGTCTTCTTTGGAGAGGTGGTCTACTTATTCCTTTCCTTATAGATGTATGAACATGGGAAGAAATTTAAAGAAATTTTAAGCCAAATTGTTTCTTCCAAAATAGGCATGAGTAAAAAAGTTGTATTCTTAAGTGTTATTGAGCCATATAATTATCAACATGGAGTCCCCATATACTTGGATCTGAGTACATCCCTTAGTTAAGGTGAATATCAGAAAACTTTTATAGGCTAATATTTCTAACATATTATTAGATCCAAAACCAAAACCCATTTTTAGATGAAAATTTGTGAATTAGAGAGGAAAAGAATGAATCCCCCTCCACTATTATGCCTATATTTATAAGATGCACCATCAAAAAATCCCATGGTATAGAGTGATCATGAATTTCTACAATAATTACTCTTGGTGGGGCAATACCTTTATCTTGAGGGAAGTGTTCTAAGATAGCAAATGCTTCAACAACAAAATGCTCAGGGATAGAAGGTTTATCATGCAAGATGGCTCTGTTCTAGGCCAACCATACCCCCAAGCCTATGATTAATTAAAGAGATTTGAAATAACAACAATATAGATTGGAGATCCAAACCCTCCATTCCCCCTCCAAATATTTCTCAACCCATACCCTAGAGTGACTTGTGACTTGTTAGAAAACATGCCATACCTGCTAATAAAATGGACAAGTCATGAAGAAGTTTTTTCTATTTTATTTTTCAATTTTTCACAAGGAACACTAGCTAAGTCCTATAAAAAATATTTTTTGAAGAATATCCCGAGTGGGAACTTTATTTTCAAGCAAGAACCACATGAAAAGTTTTGATTTTGCATGGCACTTAGCTTTCCATAATTCCTTCCACCACCACTTGGTAACAACATCATCTTTGACTACCATAAGAGATATTTATCTGAGCTTAGGAGTATAATAGCCAAAAGGAGAGATAATACAAGCAAATTCGACTTCTCTATTTGTCAAGTAAATGTGCTTAGTTGATAGGACATTTATGCATTCATTCCATGCCTCTTTAAAGTACCCTTTTAGTCTTGAATCCTTATATGAAAGTTATCCTTGGCTTCGTATAATTTTAAGAGTTGGATTAGTAATGTGGGAGAGTTTAGAGATACCTTTGTCTCTCAAATGTTTAATTAAAGGGGGCGGGGAGGGGGGGGGGGGGGGGAAGGAGGTGGACTTGACCACTGCCTAGCCATGGATCAAGACCAATTCTCACCCAATCCCCCTACAAACTTTCGATGCCAACCCTCCAGATCATGAATATATTTTCTTGCAACTTGTCCACCCTCCTAATCCAATCTTTTAATGAACTTGGAGAAATGTATTTTTGAGTGACAATGGTTGTCCATAAGATATGAGTTTAATTCAATCTCCACCCATATTTAACAACTAGTGCTTTAGAGAACAAGAATATACTATTTAAGCCCCATCCTCCTAAGAGCTTTGAGATAACTAATTTTTCCCATTTGACCTAAGAAAGTACACCATGATCCTACTTCCCCAGCCAAAGAAAATTGAAATAGATTCTTCTAATTTTTCTAGGATGCCTTTTGGAATCCAAGACAGTGACATCTAATTGATAGGGATAGCTTCTAAAACTGATTTTATCATCACTAAGTGGTCAGCTCAAGATAGCCGCTGAAAGGACCATCTTTTCGGTCTTTTCTCAATCTTAGTGATGAGCTAAAACCAATACTCCTTGTTGTAATGATTTGGCCTGGGATTGAATCCAAGGTGCCTCAGCTCCTCATCTACTGGTATAGATGAAAAGGAAGCATATATAAGATGACGAGTTTCCCCATCATCCATTTTTTTCATGTAAAAAATGTATTTCCTATTTTTTATTTCCATACCGGTGGCTTTCTCATACAAAGAGAGAATGCATGAAAATAATTCCACCTCTCAAAGAGAACTATTACAAAAGATGAGGATGTCATTAATGAATAGAATATGTGTGATGGTGATAGCTTGAGTAGTATGAGTACCATGGAATTAACATCACCTCTTTTCGTTTCCCTACAGGTGAATGATCCCTTTAGCTACGAACAAAAAATGTAGCAGGGAGAGGGGACATCCCACCAGAGCCTTTAACAATAAGAAACAATCAATCCTCTTGACCACTTTGTCAATCCATGTACGATGATTCCTCCAAATAGGAGATAATTTTATGTGTTCCACATCCACAAGATTCCAACGTTCAATTTTATTCAAAATCTAATCAACAAAAGGATTTAGCCTAGCATTGGGAGCCCATATTTTGAATGTTCCCAGGGAGAAGTTCAAGTCACCACCAAGGATGAGGCTCAAAGAATTGATAAAATATTTTTCAAAGAGGTTATCCTATAACTCCTTTCAGATGAGAGAAGGACCATATAGATTTAACACAGTGAATGAAGAGCTAAGGCCCTCTAAAATGGCCTTGACACCCAACCTAGAATCCATACTCCAAAAATTTGACACTTGACTATTCTTGACATTCCAACCCACTGCAACCCCTTGATATCTTCCATTAACATCCAATGCCAAGAACCTCCAAATCTTCAAGAGATCATATAAACAGTTGACTATGCCATCACCATGACCGAAGGTCTCTTGAAGAAAACTCACATTTGCGAAATTTGTTTCAACTAGTCTAACTAGAGCATGCTTTTTTTTGGGACATGTTGGACCCATGTAGTTAAAGGAAAGAAGTTTCATTGGTAAACCCTTCTAGGGGATGAAAGAAATCTAAGGACCCCCTGAATAGAAATTTGTTTCCTCGCAGCTAGGTCTAGGCAAGATTTTTCTTTCATCTTTGTCAGGTGATATTTTCAACCACTTTCTCTATCCTATGCAATTGAAAGGAAAAAATTCCCAAGTCCCCATGTAATTCTATCCTAATGAGGTAGGACCGACCTTAAACAAAGATTGTATACCACAATTTGGGCTATTGAGGCTTGAGATCGGTCAAGAGAGGTGTTACACTAAAAAATGTCACCTTGACTACTTACAGTTAGTATGGCTCAAATCAACAGTCATGCTACCCTCTTAGGCAAGTCTCATGCCTCTGTTATCCATCTCAAACTCAAAGAAGAGAGAAAGTCTTGTAAAAATTATGTTTATCTCTGGGGTCGCAGGTTCTCTCTAGTCTTACCTGCGGGGACGCGGACCTTGTTCACAAAATATGCGTCCATGGACGCTCTGTATGTTAAGGGACAGGTGCGTCCCTCTGTAAAAGGCAAAATGCGCGAGTTTTATCTTGAAAAAGTTACTTGTGGTTACTTCTAGAACATTCTAGAGGTCGGTTTGATGAAATGGATGCGCCTCCAGTTGGTTCATGTATCTCTATTAAGGGGGAACTTATCCCATCAATAAGGGAGCTATCCCACCCATAGAGGGGGATGATCCCATTGATAGTGGACCTGAATAACCTCTTTACAGCACTATAAATAAAGGCATTGAGCCAGAAGGAGAAGAGGTTGGAGCTATACATTTTCTTTGGGTAAATGCTGCAGGATTTAGGTCTTCCATTAGAGCCTTTGTGAGGAGAGATTGTCTTCACTTGATTCTACTTGGGAGAGGGTGAGCTTTGTCAAAGTAGAGGAAAACCCTTGATGGACCCTGGGAGGAACTTGCACAACACCAAGGCCAGGTTGTAAGAGTTTCTTTGTTTCGTTATTAATACAAACTGGTTTATTTTTCTCAATAGCTTGTGTTAATGAGTTATTTCATGTGTTCCTTGGTCTGCATGTTGAATATATGTTTTATTATATGAAATGCAAGTGCTTGGTAATTGTTTGATTGTTTGTGGTTGCAGGAATTGACTTGAAGGAGGAGCTCATCCGGATCGTCAAGAACGGACTTCAACAACAGCGTTTTGGAATAAGGTAAGCCTAAACACTTGTAGTTTTCATGTTGTAAAAGGTGTATTTAGAGAAAGATCACTCCATTTTGTCTTGTTTGTCATTAGAATGTCTTAGACTTCTAGGAAGGTCAGTCGTGTCCGCACCCTTGACAGATTCCGTGTGACAAATTGGCGACTCCGCTGGGGAATCCATTAATGAGAGAGTCTTTTCCTTTATATGAACTTTGCTTTGAGAAAATCATTTTTATTTTCTGGTTTTTGACTGTGAGAATTAGTATTTGGGTGGCTTAGCTTTAGATTTAGTTAGATTTGGTTTTTCTTCATTTTTCCAGAAGGACGCACCCTCTTAGTACTGCACAGTGCGTCTTTGGACGCGCTGTTGCCGTCTGCACAGAGCGGGGCCGCACCTGTGACAACGGGTTGCCTGCGTCTTCCTGTAAAACTTAAGAAAATTCCATTTTTGCTTTAAATTGCTTTTAGATTTTGTTTTTCCTTAGTGTTTTCTGCCCAGATCCTTTAGTACCCTGTCAAGAATTTTCACCTGAACTTGTTTTGTGAGCTTTGAGTGTTTTAGTGGTTTTCAACGAAGTTTAGACCTAGGGTTTGATTTTTGGAAAGGCTTTGTAGTGACTTTGATAGTAGAAAGTTGTCCAGCCTTAGATCTCTCTGGTTAGTCAACCTTCTTAGAAGTCGGGCCTGTCGTAAAGTCTCCTTTTGTGAGCAACTTGCCATTTGAGTTGTTTTGGGTCAAATTTCGAATTACTTGTTTATAAAGTATTGATTTCCATTTTACAAAAAGAACAAAAAGATTAGAGTTTTGTTTTGGCTAGTTTTTGATTCTGCAATAAGCTAGTCCTTGATTTGATTGTGATCAAGTAAAACACCTTAGAAATAATCATTGTTAGTTTTGGCCTCGTTAAGATTGCTTAGAGTAAATTTGCCTTTAGTTTGCTTATGAGTGCATTTTCATAGATTTTAAGAGTTGTTAAGATTGATTTTTGGTTATATTAGATTTACTTGCTTTATTAAAAGAAAAATACAAAAACATCTTCTTAAAAAGTCTTGTTTCAAGTAGCTTTTTGTTTTCGAAAGAAGAAAAGAGTTTTTTCGTGCATGTAAAGAGAGGTTATGTTTTTATGCTTGGAAAAGAAAAACGAATTGTTTCTTTGATTGTCTTCAATTAAGAAGTTGCTTTTATAAAGATTGCATTCTCTCAACTTTTTAGTTAAGCAATTCATCGAAAAAGTAAAGTAGTGGATAAATCATTCTAGGTGCATTTTGTAGTGGTTTCGAGTCGAGTCAACACACCACTAGTTTCACTTCCATCACCTTTTGACTTAAGAAACAACCTTAAAAGTAACGCTTAAATTAAAATCAATCTAGTAATCTTTATTTTTCTAGGGCTCTGAAGCACCAACATAGCTTAGGCTAGGGTCTTGGAGTAGGTGAGTACTTAACTCTCCAAGACTACAAAACCAAACAGATAGTCTATCTTGAGTAGAACAAATCCAATTGTTTCAGTTACATTCTGGGAAAGCTCCTCTTAAAGGAGAAACACGAGCTCGTGTCCGAACCAGTGAGGGGATCATTCCTCCCTCGTTGGGAACGACGCCAGGCAGTACGTATTACAAACGGTAAACCTCGGATTAACCATTGTCGAGGAGCCAGGGGTCACTTATCGGTAAACCTTGGATTGTTGTCAAGGAGCCGGTAAGGGGATTGGAGCTTGCTACTCTGCCCTTGCGTGCTGTCGGAGTTTAGACTGTTCCCCCAGGTGTAATTGTTGTGATTGGTAACCTTAGTGGCCATAATATCTAGGATTCTACCCAAGGTGACGGTGGAGGGAAGGTCCCACTGTACCTGGAGCAGACGTCGGTTATACTCACTTGGATTTTCTGGGGGGTTCGCTTCACTTCGAGACGGTTAAAGTGGAGGAACTTGGTCCAGTCTATTCATTAAGCAGGTTGCCGGGGTAACTGTTCCACCCACTATTTCTGTACTGAATCCTGCGAGGTTGGGCCTAATCACCAACTAGCGTTTTTGGTCCGGAAGACTACTGTTTGTGTGTGGTTTGACGCTCTAGATTATTTAGGCGTGTGCTTCAAATTTGATTGGTTCTTTAGAAGACTTTAGGTGGTTTGATTTGAAATTTTTTACTTTGTTTTCGTGTGTTGTAGTTAAAATCTTTAATTGTGGCGGAATTACCGAGAAGGTCCCGTCGAATTGCGGGCCAGTCTCCTGAAATTGTTTCTGTGGCCGAATTGTTGAGAAGATCCCGTAGACTTAGGGGATCCCCTCCTCGAGACGACCCAGGTAATTTAGAAGGGTTAAAAGTCCTTGTAACTCCTCCTAGTGGCAGTAGAGTAGGATCACCTGAAGAAGGAGAATCTTCCTTGGTAGTCCATCCAGATTACCAAAGTTTAGAAACAGGTTACAATCCCGAAGCTGTTACAGTTTCCGAGCTTGCTGGTAGTTTTTCATCTGCCAGTGAAACAGGCGAAGAACCTGAAATTTCAGAACCTGTTACTCCAACTCCTAGTGTTCCTGATTCACCAAGAATAGAAAGAATTATCACCGAAAATCTTCCTGTTGGATTAATTGCTATAGAAGAACTTGTTCCAGAGGAAGAAATAGGCGTTTCTGATTCTGAAGATCTAATTACCCTTGATCTAAGGGAGCGTGAATCCATCTTTTACAGTCCTCCTAGAAGTGAATCTTGGTACCTTGCATTAACCAATTTTTTAGACAACTCAGTAGGTTTTTCTACACCTCGTACTCCGGTTCCACCTAGAGGAATTCATTCTCCTGTAAATATGTCTGGTCAGTCATCTGTGTTTTCACAAAGTCCTGAATCATTTTTACATGGCGGTCCTTCTGTTCCTACTGGGTATCAATCACTTTCTGGTACCTTTGCGGGAGCATCTCCTCAACCTGTTGATCATGGGTTATTAGTTGGAAACAGTGGTAATGTACCATTGAGTATAGGTGAAGTTTATATGATGTCAGGTTCAACTCCCATTAACCAACCTCAAGGTGGCCAATTACCGCCTGGGGGGCAACCTTCGTTAATGCCTGGGGGGCAACCTCAAGGTACTTCATTCGTGACTGGGGGGCAACCTCAAGGGTATCAACCCCAAGGGTATCAACCCCAGCCTCAATATGTACCCCAAAGTCAACCTCAGTATCAGTATCAACCTCAAGGATGGCAACCTCAAGGATGGCAACCCCAAGGGTATCAACCCCAAGGGTATCAACCTCAAGGATACCAACCTCAAGGTCAAGGTCAACCCCAGTATTCGTATTTACCTCAAGGTTATCAACCTACGGGTCAATACCCTGGTCAAGGTTATCAACCACCTCAAGGGCAATCATATGGGACTGCACCTTACAGTTATCAACCCTATCCTCAATACGGCTATGGATCTCAGTATCCTCAACCTGTTACGAGTCAATACCCTGGAATGTTAACATGGGATCCGTCACAGGGTCAACAGATGTCGCAACCAAGTATACAGTCGGTACCTCAAGCAGGACAACCTGCAGTTCCTGGTCCACCCCAGCAACCGCAACCTGTCCAGTCAAGTGTTCAGACCCCTGTAACTTCTGTAGTTACTCAGCCGCCAATTGCACCTAGTACTCCACCTCACACGGCTGCAGCAACTACCGCTTCATCTACCATGCTTACTTCTGGAGTATCGGCAGCTCCGGTTTCTACTGTCCCTGTAACCACTCCTCAGACATCTGTACCGTTGTCTGGACCCACGGTTCAAACCACAGTCCAGATGCCTGCAGGCCAACCTGGTACAAGTACGGTTGTTACTACTCAACCTCAATTTGTTCAACCTCCGTACCAGGGACAGTATCAACCTGGGCAAGCTGCCCAACAACCGGTTTACCAGTATCAACCGTATCCTGGGTACACTTATCAACCACCTCAGCAACCCCAGTACGGTCCGGTTAATCCTGGTTTTCCAGGAGGATATAATATCCCCAATGCGACTCCTGTTCCTAGTTATCCTGGATATCCTCCTCCTGGGGCTGGTATTGTGACTCAGAGTTTTAGAGATCCTAACCGGCAGTTACCGTTTATTGCGACTTTAGATTTACCCGACTTGACGCGCCTAACGAACGATCCAATTCAATATCTTCCGTTCTGGCCGCCAATGCCAAATAAGTTGCCCAGCGATATACCCAAGTTCGAAGGTAAGTCTGGAGAGGATCCGTCTAATCACGTGATGACTTACCACCTCTGGTGTGCATCAAATTCCATCTCAGATGATTCTATCCGCTTACGTCTTTTCCAGCGTACACTCATTGGTCTCGCAGCCAAGTGGTACATTGAGTTACCACGGGCCTCTTTTTACAACTTTAGCCAGTTAGCTACCTCGTTCTTAACTCATTTTCAGTTACCAGTCAGATACGATAATGGTACAGAATTATTAACTTCGCTAAAACAATCGACATCCACGTACATTTCTGATCACATCCATGAGTGGAGACGTCGAAGAAGATTAGTGAAAGTTTTTATCCCGGACCAAATCTTAGCTGAATGGTTTGTCAAATCATTATTACCAAGAATTACTGAAGATGTAGCTAAGGCCGGAGTAGTTACTGAGGAGCAAGTCATTGCTCAGGCACAATACCTTGACTTAGTTTACACTCAGTCGGG
The DNA here is from genome assembly GCA_031772625.1 of Pinus tabuliformis. NCBI lineage: Eukaryota > Viridiplantae > Streptophyta > Pinopsida > Pinales > Pinaceae > Pinus > Pinus tabuliformis. The sequence continues at coordinate 906,950,317 of CM062808.1, forward strand.
TACGTTACACGAGAAAATTCCGGATCTTCCAAAGTCAAACCAAATCGCTGCTGCTCCTTCGGGATCTCATGCCGCTGATGGTATGATCGGTATCGTGACTACGAAGAGTAAGAAGAAGTCTTCCAAGGCCTCCAATACTCCAATTATCACTTTGCCTGATTCTCCGACAGGAGAGTCTTCTCCTCCTGAACTTACCGCCGACATTCACGCTGTAGAGTCATCTACGGCCAAATCCAAAAACGGTGGAAAGAAGAAAGGAAAGAAGAAGGCTAAAGCAGACAAGGCTCCAAAGGAGAAAACGGAAAAGTCGGAAACCAATGACGAAAAACGCAAACCTCGATATCCTTGTCTTATTTGTGAAGAAGATCATTTTACGAGAGACTGCCCTCATCGGGCCGAGGTAGTGAAAATAGTCAAAGGTTCTCCCACTCCTGCTGTGTTAAAAAATCCATTTCCAGAGCAGGAGAATAAGATGATAGGTTCTTCTTCGAATGCCAGTGAAGAACCCATTTTGATGATGTCTCATGTCAGGATTGCGACTCGATCGCAAGATTATGGTAGTAAGGCTCCTGTTGATGGTAAGGAAGCAGAATCTTCTCACTCTAACCCATCAACCTCAGCTCCTGGTTCCGATCCACTACAGATCGAAAAACCTAACCCAGACTTAGTGATTAAGCCGCCCGCCAAGGGTGTACTTCGAAGGTCTGCTTTCAATCCACATGCGAGAGCAGCCCAGAATTACAACATTGTTGAAGACTTAGCTGTTTCACCTTCAGCAATGTCGGCACTCGAAGTGCTGCAATCATGTCCAGCGCAACGAAAATTGCTTTTGTCGGCTATTGGAGCTGTCGATGTTCAGGACCCGAACCTAATGATCTTTGATCTAGAAAGTAGTACACCGCGTCTCCCCCATCAAATGGCTTTCCAAATTCCAGTGATAGTCAAAAACAGGCCTATTCATCGGACTGTGATTGATGAGGGAGCTTCTACGTGTATTATGTCGATTCAATGTTGGAGATCGCTTGGTTCTCCTTCGTTGAACCAATCCCCCACCATCCTTAAGGCCTTTGATGGCCGTGGGTTCCGTCCGTTTGGTATTCTACAAGAATTGCCTATAGGGGTCGAAGGTAAAACCGTTAGTCTGGATGTGGAAGTGGTTGATGCCCCTCTAGACTACAACCTTCTTTTGGGTCGAAGTTGGTCATATGCTATGACAGCGGTCGTTTCATCGGTCTTCAGAGTCATTAAGTTTCCACATAACGGTAAGATCGTGACTATTGATCAGCTGACATACTTTTCATCCGACCCAACCTCTTTAGAAACTATCCAGCATGTTGGTAAAACGACAATCCCTTATAGGGACATTGGTGTAGGTTTAGTTAAGGATTCCGGTTTACTGGGAACTTTTCCTCTCCCTCCACTCAATGCAGACCCTTCGTTCGCAACAATTCATATGATCACGTCAGAAAACATTATTTATGATGATCCTTGGTATGTTCCCTCTGACTCTGAGCTAGACTCACTCGGTGATGTTATGCCGTTGAGTCCGTATGAGATTGCTTATGAAGCTCTTATGTCTTTTACCGACTTTCATTCAACCGACCAAATGAATGTGGTCAGTGAAGAGTCACTTTTCACCTCACCCTTAGAACGGATAACGTTTCCCGAAGAAGTGTCATCTGACGAACAACTTCGCGAAATCCTAAGTGTAGATGATCTACCATGGGAAGATCTCCATCACAGATCTTCGTTTTTACCTAAGGATGATGCATTTGAAAATGATTTTTCATCTATCTTTACCGCTGAATATGTCAAAGACGCTCAGGATCCAACGAAACATTCTGATTCAGAGCTGAATTTAGGGAATATTTCTCGTACTATTCCCATTGATATTTCAGTGAAGCCCGGAATCGAGGAGAACATTCATATAGGTGCCGCATGTACTGAAGAAGAAATCCAAACTTACAAGGCCCTATTCCAAGAATTCCGCGACGTGTTTGCCTGGTCTTACGAGGAAATGCCGGGAATTGATCCTGCCATTGTTGTTCATGAAATCAAAACCTACCCGGATGCTAAACCCATTCGGCAACGGTTGCGTCAGATTCACCCTCGAAAAGCGGCTGCGATTAAAGCAGAAGTCGAAAAGCTGTTGAAAGCAGGTTTCATTTATCCGATCCCGTTAACGGATTGGGTATCGAATATTGTTCCCGTCAATAAAAAACAAGGAACAATAAGAATCTGTATCGACTATAGGGATATCAATCGAGCTTGTCCAAAAGACAACTATCCTACGCCTTATATCGATCAAATTATTGATGATTGTGCCGGAAGTGAGATGTTTTCCTTCATGGATGGTTTCTCAGGCTATAATCAAATCAATATTCTACCTGCCGATCAACCAAAAACGGCATTCATTTGTCCATGGGGGACATTTGCTTATTGCAAATTACCTTTTGGACTTAAGAATGCCGGGGCCACTTTTCAACGGGCGATGTCTTATGCATTTCATGACATCAAGCACATTGTGCAACCCTATCTCGATGATTTGCCTGCTCATTCTTTACAACGAGCTGATCACCTTGTCCACCTACGAGCAATCTTTATGAGGTGTAGGCATTATCGAATTCGGTTGAATCCCCACAAGTGTGTTTTCTGTATAGAAACAGGTCGATTGCTGGGATTTGTTGTTTCAAAAGCCGGCATTCGCGTCGATCCCTCGAAAGTCGAGGCTATCATCAAATTGCCTCCTCCTTCGAGTTTGCGCCAACTCCAAAGTTTGCAAGGGAAAGCGAACTTTTTACGCCGATTCATCCCAAACTACGCCGAGGTCACTAAAGGTTTTACACGGTTGTTGAAACAGAACGCACAATTCTTTTGGGACGAGATTGCCCAACAATCTTTTGATGCACTAAAACACGCGTTGACCCATGCACCGTTATTGCATCCTCCCAACTACAACCAGGACTACTTCTTATACCTCGCAGCTTCGCATTCCACCATTGGAATGGTGTTAGTTCAAGAAGATGAATTCAAAGCAGAGCATGTGATATATTATCTTAGTAGAACCTTAAATCCCACTGAGTTAAAATATTCGCATGTGGAGAAATTGGCCCTGGCAGCCGTTCAAGCTGTCCAGCGTTTTCGTCACTACATTCTTCTCCGCAAGACTACAGTTATTTCGGATTGCAACCCTATGATTTATATTTTGACAAAACAACTGCTAGGGGGCAAGTACTCTAAATGGATTGTTATCCTGCAAGAGTTCGACTTGGAGTTCGAGAAGTCCAAGTCTAAGAAATCTTTAGTTTTTGCGGAATTGATGTGTGATTTCCCGAGTGCTGACACAGAGACTGTGGCAGAGGAGTCCATTGCGGACGAATCTTTGTTTCTTATTAGCACTTTAGATCCGTGGTATGGGGATATAATCATCTATCTCCAAACCCAAACCTTTCGGCCTGAAGCTTCCAAGGAAGACCGTCGAAAAATTCGGTTTCGATCCCAGCAATACAGAATTATTGGAGATACACTTTATCGCCGGGGGGCAGACTTAGTTTTTCGACGTTGTTTAACTCACGAAGAGGCTGAGAGAGTTTTGAATGATTGTCACTCTGGAGCATGTGGCGGTCATATGTCTGGGTATGCCACAGCTCAGAAGGTGTTGCGCGCTGGCTATTTCTGGCCGTCTATGTTTAAAGATTGTATCCTTGCTGTCAGAACATGCCACAACTGTCAAGTGTTTGATCGAAAGATGCGCGCTCCACCTGCTCCTCTCCACCCTATAATTGCCGCTGGTCCATTCGCCAAATGGGGCATTGACTTTATTACTTGTAACCCTCACTCGGCCGGGGGGCATGCGTATATCATCCTCGCGGTTGATTATTTTACAAAATGGGCCGAGGCGATGCCTACATTCGACGCAAGCGGCAAGACAGCTGCAGTTTTCGTATTCAATCATATCATAACTAGGTTTGGTGTCCCACAAGCAATCATTACTGACCATGGGAGCCATTTTCGAAACGTCATGATGACTGAGCTTACAAGCCAGCTTGGTTTGCGCCACGATAGCTCTACTCCTTATTATCCGCAAGCCAACGGTTTGGTTGAGTCAATCAACAAAGTTCTAGTCATCATGATTCGACGGATCATTGGTATCCATCGAACGAATTGGCATAACATGTTATTTTCGGCGCTATGGGCATATCGAACTTCAGTGAAAAATTCAACAGGTTTCACCCCTTTCCAGCTAGTTTATGGCTTAGAAGCTGTGTTACCTATTGAATGCGAAATCCCATCACTTCAAATGGCTGTCGAATTACTTCCAGCTACTTCCGAAGAGGAGAAACGGTTATTATACTTGGCTAAATTAGATGAGACTCGACGTGACGCTACTTTAGCTATCGAGACTCACGCGAAACGAATGAAAGCTCAGTACGATAAAAATGTAACCCCTCGAAGTTTTTCGGAAGGAGACCTAGTACTATTATATGATCAAGCTAACGATAAGCTAGGTGCCGGAAAATTCGTTCCCATGTGGCATGGGCCCTACATTGTAAAGCGAAAGCTAGCAAAAGGGGCTTATGAGTTAGTTGATTTTGATGGGGACTCTTTGGGTAAACCCAGAAATGGACTTTACCTAAAGAGGTATTATGCTTAAAATGATGGGTATGGAGAAATTTTTAGATAGGTTAGATTTTCTTTCTAGCTAGCAAGTGTGTTAGTTTAGTCAGTGTGCTTAGCTTAGCAAGTGTGGTTTTTCGTCATTATTCTGGCTTATCTTGGTTTTACTCTTGATATTGTAGATGTCGACGCCTCTCCAAACATACATTGGATTTGCTGATGGTGCTTGTCGTAGTACACGGAATATCTCTTCCGCAGCTTGGGTTATCTATTCGCCCTCTGACGAGTTAGTTTCTATGCATGGGGTAAGCCTCGGTCAAACAACGAATAACATTGCAGAATACAGTGCAGTGGTTGAATTATTATCCGAATCTATTTCATTTGGAATTCGACGTTTGATAGTGAGGTTAGATTCTGAACTTGTTGTATTACAGCTTAATAGAGTTTATGCCATTAGAAATCCTGTGTTATTAAGGTTGTTTTTGAGAGTGCGTCTCTTGGAACGTGAATTTGATTACATTGAATATCAACATATTCCAAGGTCTTTGAATACATTAGCAGATGCAATTGCTTCTCGAATGTTGGACAGACATTTACAATAATCATGCAAGTAAATTTAAAAACATTTCATCACATATGTTAAACAAGATAAGCCGGTAATAGTGATATATATAGATAGAAGTGTGTCAAAAAATATATACATCGTCTTCGATCATAGGTTTAAAACACCTTATGATCGGCAAAATGATAGTACAAAAAGTCAAAAATGTCACATGTGACTACAAAAGTGACTAGTCAATCACTGGTGGTGCTCTCTGTACGACACCACTGCGCGGGCTACCTTACGCAAAAATCTCCTAAACGGTCCAGGGACCGCGACTACGAAGCGCTGAAGCCTGATAGGAATGTCGTCCATAGTAGTCTCAGGTATATCTGCCGTGAGACGCTCTAGATCATGCTCCAACTCAGCTAGTACTTCTGCTGTCGCATCCTGTGGGGCCGGTACCGGTGCAGCTGGATGTAGTCTATCATAAGGCCGGAGGTTGGCTGGACGCTGTGGACCAACATCTGCATTTTGAAAGATTTACTATTAGTTTTGAGACGATATATATAAAAAATACAAAAAATACATAACTAGAAAACTTGTGAAAATAAAAGTACCTCTGTCGTCCCATTGTTCTCCCTGTGGAAGAACCATGTCCGGATCACCTCTGAAATCCATTCCGGCATACGGAAAGTCCTGTATCACAAAAAGCTGGCCCTCTAACCAGTCAAAATAACTATCTGAGAATCGAACTACTGTCGCGCCCTCGTCAGGATGCCGGGCCATCACCGCAACCCATCGTATCAGCTTTGGCTGCTGGGGACCCAAGATATCAACAGTGAGTTGCTGAGGGATCAGCATTGGAATTCTCTCCAAGGCAAAGCTCACGACTATAGGCCCATATCCAAAAGTCTTTAGTCGTCCGTTCTTTGCCTTGGTCAGTTGGCTCTTCATATGAGCCGACACAGCTTCACACCAGTTGAAAATGGTGCCTTGGTAACAGTCAATTGCCATCCGCATTTGGGATCCGGAAGCAATGTGTAAAGCGGCCGCGCCGCAAATTCTGGTAACCGTGAACGCTATGACTTTGAGTTCCGGCAGAGTGATGTGTTTTATCTCTATGCCTTTTGAATGGTGAGCCCCAGGTGTGCACCAATTCTCGCGGAGACTATCAAGGGATTGGCCACCCGGCCTAGTCCCCGCAAGACTGAGTTGCTCACCTCTGTTTGGCAAGCCAGTGAGAAAGTATACATCCGAGGGCTCTATCTCGAGCTGGTGCCCTCCTATGTAAAAGCATTGTTCTTGTACGTTCCATCGCTCAACCAGCCATTCCAAGAATCTTACCTGGCCCCTCATGCCCGGTATGGTCCAATATTTGTATAATCCGCATGCTCTTAGGGCATCCAGGGAAGGTTGATGATTTATTGCAGCTTCATCTTCCTCTACATGCTCTCTTTCTCTCCAGTCTAACATGATTAATGCCCTGCATATCAAAAATAGCAATTAGAAATTAATTTGGGAATTTTTGGTGGTTTTTTGAGAGAGTTGGGGTTTTGAAATGCGCGTTTCTCGGAGGACGCACCCCGGCTTTGTAGCACAGGGCGCCCGGACGCAGCTGGCCTGAAGGCGGGCTGCGTCTTCCGACCGTTTTCCCGTATGAGAAAAAGTCGGGGGACGCAGGTCACCCGAAGGGCACCTGCGTCCGCCGAGAGGCGCATTCCAAAACCAAAACCCCCCAAAAAATGAAACTAAAACCTAAAAATTGATTCTAAACGGATAGAAATGCAGAGTGGGATGTGTAAAATACCTGGATGAGACGGCGTTCGATTCCGACGGTCAGATTTTCCGCAGCGACCACGGGAAGTTTCTTGTCAAAAGCTCCTTTTTCAACCTCAACAGTGAAACGGTAAAAATGACATGGTAAAAGGTCTTTTTATAGGTTTTTTGGATGAATTAGTTCATTTTTTACCATGAAAAGATGTTTTTGAATGTATTTTTGCCTATTTTAAACAGGTATGAGTAATGTGTCGCTTTTGTGCAGGACAAAGGGATTTCGAGGGAAATTGTAATTTTTCACAAACAAAATTTCAGAGTCATCTTTTAAGCCCTTTTCTGACTCCTAAAACATGAAAAGATCGCCGAGTGTTTCTTTTTCACTCGTTAAAACGGAATTAAAAGACGGTCCCCTTTTAGCTCTTTTCTGACCGCAAAATCAGGAAAAGATTGCCGGGTTTTTGTCGTTTCGAACTCGATAAGGAAATAAAACGACGTGTCCTTGATCGCTTTTTACTTTTCAGGTTAACGACACTATTATGAAAGTACTCCTTGGTCGCAAGATCAAGCGGTTCCCCCAGGTATTATTTTATACTTTTTCGGGCTTGAGGGACACAAATATACGAAAAAGTTCAACGTGGAGTCTCCTTTAGTTTTTTCAGACTCTCTAAAAATGAAAAACGCCGAGTTTCTCCTATACTGGGCTCGTTAAACTTTTACAGTAGAGGACCTGTTCAATTACAAACAGGAACGAACCACTCCTTCCTAGGGTTCGAATTTAAACTAGGTTGGACTCGTCCGAAGGATGAGCTTATAATCAAGCATATGTTATCCTCCTCAAGCTTGTTAAAAATAAAGAGGTACTTGCCAGAAATGGTGGGGGAAAAGAGAGAAGAATGAACCTGTTTGTCACCTTTTGTCTCAGAAGAAACTTTATTACCACTCTTGAACACGACACTTTTCATTCACCTGGGTTGGGAAATCTTTTACCTCACAGTTGACCAAATCACTTTGAAAGTCTTTAACCGGGTTCCAGGGGTTAACTTTGAGTTATTCGTCACCAAGCCATCTGTTGTGTCGTTATGTGTTCAAGAGGTCTGCAAGCAAAAACTTTCATCTGCAAAATACTTGTCATCCATTTGACCATCCCTGAGTCAGTCCTTACAGCAACATTTCTTCAACTTGAACAATGATTTCGTGTTGCGGGCTTGCCTGCAACGGGTCGCTTTCTATCGACATCGACACATTATCTAGAAAGATGACTTAGGAATCGACAGTACCTTGAAGTCTGCATGCATCAATGGCAGGTTTCTCGCCTTTGACGTCAGTTTACATCATTGACTTTCGATCAGAGGATTCCGTGAAGTGTTCGACATCAAAACATCTATTCACATTTCACGGGTTGTGCTTGGTACTTTGAGAACCATTGACATTACTGGTGGTTTCTCTCACGCTTGTTAACAGTTTACATCATTGACTGGTAATCAAGTGGTTTCTACCATGTTCGACATCGAATCATTTAATCACATGGCTAGAATCGTACCAATTCGGGAAGTAGAAGTGAAGACCCTGGATCTAGTTTCTACCATCCAGGCTGCGAGGAGTTTTGTATTCATTATCTATGTAGACTAATCATAAACAGATGGCTGCGTCCATACTGTGTCTACAAAAGTCTATAAAAATGATGTACTGCAAGATCATTCCTGTATCAGAATAGTTAGTCCATTAGTTAAAGTTTTGAATCTGAGTATGGGAATGCCTACCTCAGTGATGATATAATCTTATCCATGTATTTTGTGTTGAAAATTGCAGGTTCCAACCAGGCCATCCACAAGGCAATCCTTGAAATGATAAAGCGCTTCACCCTTCCTAGAATTACAAAACCCTATTCTATTCCAGGCTTCGCACTTTAGGGGGCAATCTGTTACACTAAAAAATGTCACCTTGACTACTTACAGTTAGTATGGCTCAAATCAACAGTCATGCTACCCTCTTAGGCAAGTCTCATGCCTCTGTTATCCATCTCAAACTCAAAGAAGAGAGAAAGTCTTGTAAAAATTATGTTTATCTCTGGGGTCGCAGGTTCTCTCTAGCCTTACCTGCGGGGACGCTGACCTTGTTCACAAAATCTGCGTCCATGGACGCTCTGTATGTTAAGGGACAGGTGCGTCCCTCTGTAAAAGGCAAAATGCGCGAGTTTTATCTTGAAAAAGTTACTTGTGGTTACTTCTAGAACATTCTAGAGGTCGGTTTGATGAAATGGATGCGCCTCCAGTTGGTTCATGTATCTCTATTAAGGGGGAACTTATCCCATCAATAAGGGAGCTATCCCACCCATAGAGGGGGATGATCCCATTGATAGTGGACCTGAATAACCTCTTTACAGCACTATAAATAAAGGCATTGAGCCAGAAGGAGAAGAGGTTGGAGCTATACATTTTCTTTGGGTAAATGCTGCAGGATTTAGGTCTTCCATTAGAGCCTTTGTGAGGAGAGATTGTCTTCACTTGATTCTACTTGGGAGAGGGTGAGCTTTGTCAAAGTAGAGGAAAACCCTTGATGGACCCTGGGAGGAACTTGCACAACACCAAGGCCAGGTTGTAAGAGTTTCTTTGTTTCGTTATTAATACAAACTGGTTTATTTTTCTCAATAGCTTGTGTTAATGAGTTATTTCATGTGTTCCTTGGTCTGCATGTTGAATATATGTTTTATTATATGAAATGCAAGTGCTTGGTAATTGTTTGATTGTTTGTGGTTGCAGGAATTGACTTGAAGGAGGAGCTCATCCGGATCGTCAAGAACGGACTTCAACAACAGCGTTTTGGAATAAGGTAAGCCTAAACACTTGTAGTTTTCATGTTGTAAAAGGTGTATTTAGAGAAAGATCACTCCATTTTGTCTTGTTTGTCATTAGAACGTCTTAGACTTCTAGGAAGGTCAGTCGTGTCCGCACCCTTGACAGATTCTGTGTGACAAGAGGGAGAGTATGCAAGGGATGAGTGATCTCTCATCATAGATGGACAAGGGCACAAGGCCTAAACAAGAGTGGGAATCCCAGGAAGGGGAAAAGAAGGGGGAGGGGTTGCATCCATGGCAGGGAATCCAAGACATCTATTGCCATGTAAATCAGGGCTAGGATGAACTAGAGAAACAATGGAATATGCATAGGGGATGGGATCTAGGGAATACAAGGGAGAGTTTGGGGATGCCTTAGGCTCGAAATGAAGCCCAAGACTATTATCACATGACCTGAAAGTAGAACATACATCGCATACTAGGGAAATAATTTGGCAAGGGGAAAATGGGGGAGTACCTAGAACTGATGTTACCATAGTGTCAACCTATGAGATTGGAGTTACATGTTCCTCCTTAATTCTTGTATTATCTTTTCTAGCAACCTCTTGGCCCCCAGTCTCTGCTATGGTAGATAAAGCATCTAGGAAAAGTGCCATAACCTTGCCTAAATTTCCATCGTCATGTTTCTTGCTTTTGGACAAATGTGATTTCTTTGAAAGTGACATCTTGTAGTCCTTAGCCAAATGACTGTGCATGTGACATTATCTTCACTTGAATAAGATATCTACATAATCCAATGTATAAATTCTTTCCTCCCTGGTCCCTATGTCCATGTCCTTTAGAAACCCTTCTATAACTTCAAAATTAACCAAGAAAAAATCTAGAGCCATATTGCCAATCAAAAAATATAGAGTCATGGTCCAAATAGGCGCCCAAGGAGTTTACTATGTCTTGGAAGATTAGTGTATCCTAATATTAAGGTTGAAGACCTAGTAGGAACCCCAAAATTGACATTATATCCATTCTCTCTTGTTTTGCATCAAAGACTAGAGTCCAAAAATTAAGGAGAATAAGAGTTGATCCAATCATCCATACCTTTTGTGTAACCTTTTGGACATTGGTCACTTCCTTGAAAATTAGGTGGCTCCACCCTTTGGCCAGTAGAACCACCTCTTGAGGACTATTAAAAATGGGTGTGATTTCCTTGCTCATCCACGATTTTAAGGTTGATACACCAAATTTTTGGCCCCTCGCCCATCCAACCATAAATTTCCCATACATTTCCTCCACCTTGTGAATGAATATGTCTACTACCAAAACAAGGGATAATTAGCCTCTATGGGTCTTCTTGACATAATGTCTCTTTTTCTTCTTATTGAATTTCTCAGATTGCACCTCTTGGTTCTCTTTTCCTTCTGGGGCTGGTGAGGGTTTATTCCCTTCTTCCATAACTTCATGTGATACTTAATTCAACTCTTCTTCTATCTTCAAAATGAGTATTTCCCATAAGAATATACTCAAATATTGTGATGTCAAAGGAACATGGGGAGAGAAAGAGACTGAAAAGGCCATTATTCGCAAAAATCCTTCATTGTGTTAAATTCCTTTTGTGAACCCTAAAGACACTGAAAAATGTTCAAAGTTTGGCCTACTATTCAGGATGGGTGAAGGAAGGAATGACTACATAGAGTGGGTGACTTATAATGAAGTCCATGATAGATCTCAAAAACCTTGACTCCATACTACTGGTCCTAAATTCACCAATCCTTGGAATCCCATCCCTTGTGATTTTGAGGTTAGGGTTAGGATGTCTACACCTCCATACGACATAAAGTTATCAACTTCATGTCGGAATAGAGCTACTAAGGTGATGACCAACCCACTCTGAACCTCTAAGTTATATCCCTCTTGTGCGTGGATGAATTATGGGGTACTTTCCAAAATTTGTTGGAAACCACCCTCTTCTAGATGATAGTCAACCTATTCTTCCTCCTCAATGTGAAACCTTGAGCTAGAAACCAACATATCAACCACTATAACTATTAAGGAACCACAGACACATGTTACGAACCTTCCAGCTATGTAGATAACCAGTAGATGTGGGGTTGATATTAAGGGACAAGATATATTAGCTAATGGTGAGGATTGTGGTAGGGAGCATTCTTCTAACAAGCATAGTTCACAACTATTCCTAGAGGTTTTAACTTTCTGCAGTTTTCGAGCTGAAAGTCCTAGGTACTTGCATGTCCCCATCTCGTATAAATATTTAATTTATATTTTAATTATTCTTATAATTAATAATAATAATAATAAAGAAACAATTTAGTTATTTTTTATGTTTTTTTTTTTTTTTAGCAACATGAGATATATCATAAGGGTTTTAATGTTTGTCATGGATTAAAGTCTATCGATGTTTACGAGCCATTTAATTTATATGGTTGCACTAGTTAAGTTATAATCATAATTTATTTTTACATTCCAACAAATTATCCTTTTTATAATTCATCATCATCATCATCATCATCACCATCATATATATATATATATATATATATATATATATATATTATGTAAATCATATTATTATTATTATTATTATTATTAAGTTGAATAATAATAACAACAACAACATTTGTATAATAAAATAGAAATGCATCTATATTAGAAATAATAAATAAAGATAGCCACATTTCATAATAAATAAATAAAAGTCAACATTTATAATTTATAAATTATAAAATGGTTGGCCTTGAGGGTTAGCTCAATTGGTTGAGGTCATGTTGTTGAATCACCTTGCCTTTGGGAGGTCATGGGTGATGAGCCCCAATTTTGGTACAATTTGGGCTCATTTTGGCCTATTCTACTTGCTCAAACCATTCATTTTTTATTGCTTATGCATGCATTTCTTAGTTTATTCATGTTGTTTGTAGGATGAAGGGTAGGCACTCTCTCTACGTGACTGATGCATTATGATTCCAGGTTTTGGCATTAAAAAGGGAGCAAAAGACAACAAAAAAGGAGATAAGGAGACAACGAGGTGGCACTGCGGGTTTTGGGAGAGGATGTCCACGGTTCTAGGGACATCCCTCGTGATTCCCATAAAGAACTCCGAGCTCTAATCCATCTCCCCTCCGAGCTTAGAAAGCAGCCAGTTGTTCTACAGGAACAGCAGTTATAAACTGCTCTACAGGAACATCAATTATGACCATCCTACAGGATCAGCAGTTAAACTCTAGTTAGACAGCCGAGCTCCTAAAATGAAGGACACTTGTTGGATCATCATTTTTGTATAAGTATGGAGGCTTTAGCCTTAGATAGGTTGTTGAAACTCTCGTATTGCTATTGTAATTTTGGAGCACAGTTCAGTTTTCGTTCCTTTTTGTAAGCCAATTTGGCATGATATCAGTTATGAATAAAGAAGGCAGTTTGTGATCTAGTTCTGAGTTTTTCTTAAGGAGACTATAGCTCTCAGGTTAGGGCCCAACCTGAGAGCCATAGATCCCCTCTGCTGTAGTGTTGTTTCCATTTCATTTCAGCACTTTAAGCTTTTCATTTACACATGCAATTCGAATTACAGGTTGTTGAGTTGGTCTTTTTCATGAGTTAGATAGGAGATTGCTTATGGTGAATTTGTTTCCACTTGCTTAGTGTAGCAGAGGATAGATATAATTGATTGGAGCTCCAACAAAAAGGTTGTTAAGGCTCACGGCCGTCTCATCTGGGATTGGAGTGAAGTCCATGATTAACCACCAAAAATACGCATTTCTTTATTCCATGGTTGCTGCAAACACAGTCACGTTATGTTAGATGCTTCCACATGATTCACACCTGCACCACACTCCCTTATCACAGCTTCATGCACATTCTCCTTCACGTTTAGATTGCTGCTCTTTGAATTTACAAGCATAGATAGTTTAGGTTGATGCATTTTTGGTTGAGTGACAGTCATAAGCATTTGTTTCACTTACACTGCTCTCTCTCGTTCCATCACTTTGCCCTCCATCTTGATCACGCATGCAGACATCTCTTTGACCCCTGCTCCGCTCTGTTACCTCACAAAGTCTTTCACTCCTCACGTACTTCCATTCTCTAGCCTTTCGTTGACATAGCCCTTTACCTTTCAACCTACTCCCTACACTCACTTCCCATCCTATTCTTCCACTTCTAAAGCCATCACCAGCCTCATTCCTACCTTACACATCTCCCTCTACCATTTCATCGTCCCTCCATCACTCCAAACACTCACGGTAGGTCATCCTGTAGCCATTTGTAGACATCCTGTAGAAAACAGAGTATCCTGTAGGATTCTCCACAGCCATCCTGTAGGAGGCCACTCTCTCGGTTGCTGAGCATCTGAATGCGAGGAACCTCTGTGGATGGGTGCTAAGGATCCCTAGGGACCTCTCCTAGCCTCCCCAACCTATCCCACGCTTTCCTTCCTTCTCCATCCCATTTGCACACCCAAACCCTAGTTAGCACAAGATCACCATCACTCCACACACTTAAAAGAAAAATAGAAGAACATAACTTTCATGATGCAAGTAGTTTAGATCCATGCATTTTCATTTATTAGAGGTAGTGACAGCATTGGTAGAAGTTGCATTTACATTCCTTGCATTGTAGAGGTCAGACTAGTTAAATTAGGGTTTCCTAGGTTTACATGCTTTGATTTGCTTTCAGTTCATTTTTGTCAAGTAAAGTAGCTTTCCTTTGAGATTAGCTTTCGTCCATCAATTAGCAAGCTTCTTCTGAGAACCTATAGAAGTTGGCTTGAGCCCTAGCGGACTTGTGCCAGCTGACCAAGTGACAGCTGCGACAAGAGCTAGTACTTGTGCATATAGCACCATCGCTTCCAAGTTTGTACGAACTACCGGGTTGATAAAATGAGAGACAGGAAGCCCCAGGATTTGTAGCATTATTGCTACAATACTGGAGCTCACCATCTTTTTGGCGTCGTTGCCGGGGAAGCGTCAGAGTATTAGTAATTGTTGCTTTTCTTCTACTTTCGTACTCTTACTTCTGCTCAGTAGTTTATTTCATTTCCATTCTGCAAAAGTAGCTTAGCATTTCCTGCTTTCCTAGATTAGCATTTCCTGCTTTCCTAGATTAATATTTCTTGCTTTCCTAGATTAATTTTTCTTGCTTTCCTAGATTAGCTTTCCAATTTTGCAATTTCATTTGAGCAATATAGTTAGTTGTAGATCACTTTGTTTCAGTTTTGCAGGTACCAAAGAAAAAGCAAAAGCACTCAAAACAAAAGAAAGAAAAGTCCTTTCCATTTCATGCCTCGTAGGAACCGAGATAGATCAGGCAAATTCCTACCAAACACCCCCATCACATCACTGAGTCACCCTTCTCTCTTCTTTGGTGACAGTGACCCAGAGGAACCTATAGGTGAACATCCGGAGATATACCAAGACCCTATAGAAGAAGAAGAGTTAGAGACCACTCCATCTGTAGCCATGGCTGATAATAGGAGAGAAGATGAGAGAATAAAGGAGCTTTCCCCATCCGAGAGACCAATGGAGAGATGAAAATGAAAAACATTAGCCCCTCTGCTTTGCCTCACTTCCATGGACTGACCACTGAGGATCCTGATACCTTCCTATTTGAGTTTGTTGTCCTTTGTAGAACCTATGACTATACTGAAGATGAGCAAAAGTTGAAGCTTTTCCCTTCTACTCTTAAGGATGCAGCCCTACGCTGGTTCATGGGATTACCTGGGAATAGCATAGCTACTTGGGCTCAGATGCAGCAAGCCTTCAATACCAAGTATAGGGATTATTGTAGGTCCAAGGAAACCAAGGGAGAGATCTTTCGAATGACCATGGGGAATGAAGAGTCTTTAGAGGATTATGAGGAGAGGTTCCAACTTAGCTATAAACGGGCCAGGTGCACACTTGACCCTGAATCCCTCAAGTTGGTTCTACTCTGAGGAGTCCCTGAAGATCTCTTAGACACCCTTCACATGTTAGCTGGGGGGGACATTTACCAACTGCCTTATGAGGACATCAAGACTGTGTTTCGAAATCATTCCAGGGCAGCTAGGAAACGAGGTAGAGGAAATCCCCTCTCCACTGGTGTCCCTTTCTCCAAACATGAGCTTACAAACCAATTAGAAGATCTTAAGAGTGAGGTGAGACAGACCATTGCCATGCAGCTGGACACATTCAGGATCCAGCAGAAGAAAGAAGAAGCTGAGAGAGCCTTGGTTGTCTTCTGCCCTAGGTGCACAAGAAGACATCCTAAGAACGAATGCCCATTGCATTTGGTTGAAGTGTGTTTTGTTTGTGAGGAGGACCATCCTACCAATCAGTGTCCCACCTTACCTGGGTTTAAAACCATGTACCAAGGGACTGAAGCCCCCACTGAACCTCTCTACTTCATCAACCAAAGGAGGCCACAAGGATCTAGACCCTATCAGCAGGGAATGCAAGGGGCACCACAAGCCTATTACAACCCCAACCAATCGACTCCTATGCCTTCCTGGGGTCCCCCTGCTCATCCTTCATGGTCCATGCCTCCTCCATGGTCTTATCCACCTCAGTACCCTACTCAACCTCCTTCTCATCCATATCACTCACATACCCAGTCGCAGCCTCAATGGAGTGCTCCTCAGTCGGGGTGGAGGCCCCAATACAACACTCCTCCTGCCATTTTTCCTCCACCACCAGTTCAACCTCAGCCTTTACCTCCTGCTCCTCCAAGGCAACCTCAGATGCCTGCTCAACCGAACCCGAACCCCAACAATAGACAGGCTCAACAGGTACATACTAGGGAGACCTCATGCCCTACCTATGCTGTGGAGATCCAGGAGATCAATCTTAGATCTGGAAAGACTCTTCCAGATCGCCAACCTCCTCCCCCAGAGGATGAGGAAAACCATCAGGAGAGTGAACCAAAGCCTATTCCACCCTTTCCTGAGAGACTAACAACCACCACACAACCTAACCCCGAAGAAGATGAGATTTTGGGTGAGCTCAAGCAGTTGTGTGTAAAAATCCCACTTCTCCAAGCCATCAAGGATGTGCCAATATATAACAAGCTAGTTAAGGAGAAGTGTTTCAAACACCCAGGCAGACGGAAGAAAGATGCCTCAACTATCAATGTCATAGGACAATTGTCTGACCTTATGCTAGGACAAGTCATCTGCCCAAAGTACCTAGATCCTGGAAGCCCTGTAGTAGATGTTCACACCAATGGCACCATTATCCCCCACACCTTGATTGATCTGGGGGCAGCCATCAATGTGATGACCAGAGATACCATGCTTAAACTCAACCATCAGGGTTCCTTGAGGAAGACCTCGACAGTACTGCAATTAGCAGATCGCTCCACCGTGACTCCCGAAGGGATTGTGGAGGATGTCTTGGTCTCTATTGATTCTTGGGACTACCCTGCTGACTTTCTGGTTCTGCAACCAAAGGCCAAGCTTACTGGATATCCTCTCATCTTGGGAAGGCCTTGGTTAGCTACTGCAGATGCTTACATAAGTTGTCGGGCAGGAAACATGACCATCAAGAATGGTCCCATGTCCAAGCAGCTAGTCCTATACCCTCCTGCCCAACCTTCTTTAGAGCATGATTTACCACTCTAGTTGGAGGAAGGAGAGGAAGACGAGGTGTACTCTGCACCTCTGTGCACCTTAGATACCAATAGAAGAGACCCTCCTACCGAGGATGATTTGATTGAGACCCTGATCCAGAATCCACCTTCCAGTGCACTATCTTTAGAGAAGTTGGTGGAGGATGCCCAAGCTAGCACCTCAGTGGACCTTTGTACAACCGGCCCTGTCACTCCCAGAGTCAAAAGTGTGGAGTTCGGTCCTGAGAGAGCATTAAAGATCAGCTCCTCCCTATCTCCTTCCCAGGAGAAGGAGTTGTGTAGCCTATTGGCCAGCCACTTAGATGCCTTTGCTTGGAGCTATAAGGAGATGAAAGGAGTCCATCCCTCGGTCTGTACCCATCATATATACATCAAAGAGGATTGTAAACCAGTTATGCAACCCCAGAGGAGAATGAATCCAGCCCTTAAGGACATTGTCAAGGAAGAGTTGCAAAAACTGTTGGATGCCGGATTCATCTACCCCATCTCAGATAGTGAATGGGTGTCCCCTCTAGTGTTGGTTTCCAAGAAGAATGGGAAGTGGAGGATCTGTGTAGATTACCGTGAGCTGAACAAAGCTACCAAGAAAGACCATTTCCCCCTACCCTTCATAGATCAAGTGTTGGATGGACTGGCAGGAAAGAAGTTCTTCTCTTTCCTGGATGGGTTTAGCGGGTATAATCAAATCCAAATCAGCCCGGAAGACCAAGATAAGACCACCTTCACTTGTCCTTGGGGTACCTTTGCCTACAGAGTCCTTCCCTTTGGGCTATGCAATGCTCCTGCTACTTTTCAGAGAGCTGTCTTGAGCATCTTCTCGGAGTTGGTCCATGATGCAGTGGAAATATACATGGATGACTTTACTCCTTATGGGGCCAACTTCCAGGAAGCATTGTCCAACTTGGGAAAGGTCCTAACCAAGTGCACCGAGATGAACTTGTCCCTTAGTCCTGAAAAATGTGAATTCCTAATGACTGAGGGGACCGTGCTAGGCCATACTATTTCTTCCCAAGGATTGCAGGTGGATCCTAACAAAATTGCTCTCATCAAGAGGGTTCCACCTCCTCAAAAAGTAAGGGATGTCCGGAGTTTCTTGGGATTAGCAGGATACTACCGGAGATTCATTAAGGACTTCAGCAAGTTAGCCTCACCATTGTTTGGTCTGTTGGCAAAAGATGTGGAGTTTAAGTGGACTGACGATTGTCAGAAGAGTTTGAATGAGTTAAAGGACAAGTTGGTGTCAGCACCAATCTTGAGAGGTCCAAACTGGGCCCTACCTTTCCACATCCACACTGATGCCTCAAACAAAGCCATAGGTGCAGCCTTAGGACAAGTTGAGCAAAAACTTCCATATGCCATTTACTTCGTTAGCAAAAACTTGTCCAAAGCAGAGCTGAATTACACTGTGACCGAGAAGGAATTCTTAGCTGTGGTCCATGCACTGAACAAGTTCTGACATTATATTACCGGTTACCAGACTTTTGTACATACTGACCATGCTGCTATTAGATATTTGATGAATAAACCAGATGTGAATGCTCGTATTATTAGATGGTTACTTCTATTGCAGCAGTTTGATCTAACCATTGTTGATAAACCAGAGAGAGAAAATGTTGTTGCTGACTTCTTGTCTAGATTGGATTTGTCTGCAGGTGAAGATGGGACGGTGGATGACCAGATGCTTGATGAGCATCTATTTGCTATATCAATACTCTCTCCATGGTTTGCTGATATAGCAAACTACCTTGTTTCAGCTCAGTTCCCTCCGCACCTCTCTTCAAAAGAGAAGAGCAAAATCATCAGAAAGAGTGCCTCATTTACATGGATCGGGGGCAATCTGTTCAAGCTTGGCCCCGATCAGATCTTAAGGCGTTGTGTAAGGGAAGAGGAAGTCTTTGACATCCTCCTCACCTGTCATGATGGGCCTTGTGGAGGACATTTTGCAGCAAAGAGAACTGCCTTCAAGATCCTGCAGGCAGGCTACTATTGGCCCACACTGCATCAAGATGTCAAAAGATATGTCAGCCAGTGTGACCAATGCCAAAGAATGGGGAAACCGACCCAAAGGGATGAGATGCCTCTCCAACCTCAAGTGACTCTTGAGCCATTTGAGAAGTGGGGCATGGACTTTGTGGGTCCAATCAATCCCTCTTCGAGGCAAAGATCCTACATCATTGTGTGCACTGACTACCTGACAAAGTGGGCAGAGACCAAAGCCATCAAAGCAGCAACAGAAGAAAAAGTGGCCGAGTTCTTGAGAGAGAACATCTTCTATAAGTTTGGCTATCCAAGAGAGCTGGTCACCGATCAAGGGAGCCAGTTCACCTCCCACTTGGTTGAAGATCTCCTAGCTCATCACAAGATCAAGCGTAGAACCTCCACTCCCTATCATCCTCAAGCAAATGGGCAGGTGGAGGTCACCAATAGAGCATTAGAGGGGATCTTGACCAAAGTGGTGAGCAGCAGCAGAAAGGACTGGGCAGATCGCCTGGTTGAAGCCACCTGGGCTTACAACACCACTTGGAAGACCACCACCAGCTTCACACCTTACGAGCTGGTCTATGGGAAGAAAGCTTTGCTGTCCATTGAGTTTGAGTATAACACTTTGAGGATGGCAGCTCAGCTGGACCTAGATCTCAGCCATGCACAGCAAGAAAGGTTGTTGCAGCTGAATGGACTGGATGAGCACCGCATGCAGGCTCTCCTTCACTCAGAAGTGGTTCAACTTCAGAGGAAGGTGTGGCATGACCAACATCTCCATGACAAGCAATTTCAGCCGGGAGATTGGGCTTTGTTGTATGATTCCAGATTCAAAGATTTCAAGGGGAAGTTGAGAACCAGATGGCTAGGACCATATGTAGTGGAGTAGTGCCATGACAATGGATCTGTCCTCATTCGAACCATTGATGAGGAAGCCATTCCCATGCTTGTCAATGGGCACCGATTGAAGATCTACAGAAGACCTCTCTCAAGACAAGAGTTTATCAGCACTATGGAGAAATCTGTTTTGGTCATAGAGAAGGGTTCTGCCTCCACTTTGGGCATACCCTGAAGAGAAAAAATAAAAAAAAATAAAGATCCTTGGGTGAAAACCTCTCTGAGGCGCCCAAGGCAGGCAGTAGGGGTGAAAACCTCATTGAGGCGCTCCTATTCTCTTTCAAAAAAAAAAAAAAAAAAAGTTTAAAAAAGATCCTTGAGTGAAAACCTCTTTGAGGCGCTCAGGGCAGGTAGCAAGGGTGAAAACCTCTTTGGGGCGCCCCTGCTATCTTTTCAAAAAAAAAAAAAAGAGAGAGAAAAAAGAAAAAAACAATAAGCACAATAAAAGTTTTGCATGCAGATGTTCTATGGAGGAGAAGAAGCCTCTCCACTCCAAGCCAGGGGCCTTCATCATGCTATCAAAGGATGTCATCAACACCTCCTCCAAGAATAACAATGTTTTTCAAGGTATGTGCAATTTTTATCATGATTTGGATCTTCTACAGGAAGATACAGTTTTCTACAGGAACAGACAGTCTTCCTACAGGAAGACGCGGATCTTCTACAGGAAAGTGCAAAATTTCTACAGGAAGCTCTGTGTTCTACAGGAAACTTCCTGTAGAAGGTTGCGACGGCCGAAATGTGTTTCAAATGAAGATCTAGCGACTGAGGAGTGGATTGAATGCATGCATGCCACTGATGGCACCCCTGAACATTGCTATTATCTTGCTCCACCATCCTCGTCGCCATGCAACCAAGATCCCTGCAGCAGCACAACAAAGCAATGAGTTCTTGTGAAAAAACATCCGTCAAAGAAAAACCAAGCACCGAGAGCCATACCACATCCACGTTATGCATCAGAAGCGCTGGGATCATGATCGAGAAGCCAGAACCGCCAGCATGCAGCATGCACCCAAGGAGAAAGGACTGTGACAAGACCCCTCGCGGGGATCCTGTAACAGTTCAACCTGCTCGAGTGAATACCGTCCACAGCACCACCATCCAAGATAAAACACGTGCGCATGCAACTAGAACGTCCACCACAGCGCCAGCATCCTGTAACCACGAGCCTCCGGGACTGTGTAGGCCACATGCAGCAGGTAGATCCGTCGTCCAAAAACCTGAAAATCATATGCAGACGCGCACAGGTAAGTGTTCTAATCCTTCTCTCCATCAAATCGCATGGATATTACTTTGATTTGTTTTGCATGGCATAAAGGTGAATGGTTGAGCGGCTGTAAGGCCAGTTGACTGGCCACATCGGCTAGTGAAGGGATAGTCAGATGATGAGGTGGCAGCCACGACAAAAGACACACGTAGCACGCACGTGAAGATTAGTCCCGTCAACCGTGAAACGAGTTTAACCGAAAAGGGCGGCGGCAGATCTGTGGGAATGAATGCGGCAGCAAGCGAATGTGCAGGTGGATGATGGGTGACGTCACCCAACGGTCCGGCGGGGACAGCTCACCCCCCGCGCCACGAGCTGCGCCGATTCAAAATCTAATCGGCTCGATTAAGCGTGTATATCCATCAACCTCACTTCAAAACTCGAGTAGCTCCTCTGATTACCTCTGCGTGTTGATACACCAAGCTCTCGGCTACCTGAACACTGGTAAGGCACCTCTCGACCGCTGTCCAACTATAGCTCCCCCCGAAGTCTACGCACTGCTCCTACAGGAACAGTTTCTACAGGAACGCAGTCCTACAGGAAGCAGTATCTACAGGAAAGCAGTCTCTACAGGAAGGTGAAGTCTTCACGTAAAAAAAAAGGTGGCAGAAAAGAGGTAACCCTGAAACTCCTTCCGCAATTGGTTTTCAAAGGTGGCAAGGTCATTATTCACAGTCTGGTCATAAAAGATATTGGATTTCCGTGCCCATACTATCGCTTCTACAGGATAGAGGTATAATTAGACTGTGGTTTTGTGAATTCATTGCATGCTCTATCTATAAGACCGAATTCCCTTTGTATTTACCACCTGTGGTCAAAACCACCGTGTTCGTCATGCCTGGTGGGTTTATCAGGCGAGAGCCCACTGATTCAAATACATTAAGGAGAAACCTGGCAGTGGTTGAGCTCTTCACTAGAGCGCAATGGATGCCTTTTTGTGATAAGCTACAAGGCTACGATGATGAAGTAGCCGAGGAATTCTTGCAGGCCTTGAAGCCTAAATCCCTGACACTGGCCACGGTAAACTTCAGAGGCCTCAGCCTCCAACTCACCCCAGAGCATATAAGTCGAATCACAGAACTTCCCATGGGTCTGCCGTGGGATAAAGAAGAGTGGAAGCAGAGCCAACAAGCAAAGAAGGAGTTCTTCCCACCTGAAGAATCATTCATAGAGGACAAAAATGGGGTGAAAAGGACAAGCCTGTTGCCACCGTGGAACGAAGTTAGTTTGCAAATTATGAAATATATCACCTGTGAGGGTCGTTACAGCATCATATATGCGTATCACTTCAGGCTGCTCAATGAACTAAGACACCAGATTGACCTCCCTGCAGCACAGAGGTTGAGCATTCCTTACTTTTTACTGCAGTCCTTGATGGAATGCTCTACAAAGCTCAAGGACGGAATCCCCGATCAGATAGCCCATCATGGGTTGATAAAATTGCTTGTGGAGGATGCTCTCCACTCATGTAAAGTCCCCCTCGCATGGGAATCATTTAGGAACTTAACAAGAGAAGGGGACATAAAAATGTTGCTTGAAGAAACGGGGTCCTCTAGCGGTGAAGAAGAAGAGCCCGTAGCCAAGAGTAAGAAAGGGAAAAGCAAAAAGGTCCCGACTCCAACACAGAAGAAAGAACGAAAAGAAAAGGAGGAGGGAAAGGATGACAGAGAAAAAGAGGACACCCCCATCCTGTCAGCAAGGGAACAGAGGTTGAAAAGCAGGGCAGTCAAAACTGAGGTGGTCCCTGCCAGCCCAAGCACCTCGTCAGCTCCTGCAGTCAAAGCCAAAAGCAAAATCCATGCAGCCAAGAAAGAAAAGGTGGCGGAAGTTGCATCTACAGGAACGCAAGCACAGGCTTCTACAGGAAGCCCGAAAACACAAAAACAGGCTTCTACAGGAAGCCTGAAAACAAAGACAAAGGCTTCTACAGGAAGCCCAAAGATCAGTAAGGAGCAGGCTTCTACAGGAAGCCCAAGAGCAACAACCAAGGCTTCTACAGGAAGCCCGAAAATCATTGGAGGATAGGCTTCTACAGGAGGCCCAAAAACGGAGAAAAAGGCTTCTACAGGAAGCCCGAAAGTGCAACCTCAGGCTTCTTCAGGAAGCCCGAAGACAGAGACAGGGGCTTCTACAAGAAGCCCGAGATTGGAAAGAGGGGCTTCTACAAGAGACCCGAAGGTCATTGAGAAACATCCTCCTATAGAGAGTCCAAAGACAAAGAAAGAATCTTCTACAGCAAGCCCGGAAGCGGGCAAAGCAGGGTCTTCCACAGGAAGCCCGAAATCTAAAAAGGAGAGGCCCTCTACAAGGAGCTCCGAGATAGCAAAGCGCAAGAAAGAGAAGGCTGGCATTCTTGAGAAGGAGGCAGCAGTGGCACTGGCTGCCCTCAGCACACCTCCAAAACCGAAAGAGAAAAGGGAGAGGGAGACCCCTCTACCACCTGAAGTCAGGAAAAGCAAGAGGATGACCACGGGCAAGCCACAGCCTCCACCCAGCAGCCAAACCACTTCAGGGGATGTCCCTACTTCACCCAGTGCGAGGACCCCCTCTAAAACATCAGCCACCCCAGAAAAGGGGAGCCCAAAAATAACTTCCTGGACACGAAAGATAGGCCAGTCGCCTTCTGAAGCCCGACTCAAGGAAATAGAAAAGGGGAAGGAAGCAGCACCCTCATCACCACCAGGGGCAGAGAAGGCAGGGCCATCAAAAGTAGAAAAGAAAGAGCCTGTTCCGGTCCCGAGTCCTCGGCCAAGGACAAGGAGCAGGAGCAAGGTTGCTCAAGGATGAGCAAATGGTTCAGCTGGGGGGTGATGATGAGCCCCAATTTTGGTACAATTTGGGCTCATTTTGGCCTATTCTACTTGCTCAAACCATTCATTTTTTATTGCTTATGCATGCATTTCTTAGTTTATTCATGTTGTTTGTAGGAAGAAGGGTAGGCACTCTCTCTACGTGACTGATGCATTATGATTCCAGGTTTTGGCATTAAAAAGGGAGCAAAAGACAACGAAAAAGGAGATAAGGAGACAACGAGGTGGCACTGCGGGTTTTGGGAGAGGATGTCCACGGTTCTAGGGACATCCCTCGTGATTCCCATCAAGAACTCCGAGCTCTAATCCATCTCCCCTCCGAGCTTAGAAAGCAGCCAGCTGTTCTACAGGAACAGCAGTTATAAACTGCTCTATAGGAACAACAATTATGACCATCCTACAGGATCAGCAGTTAAACTCTAGTTAGACAGCCGAGCTCCTAAAATGAAGGACACTTGTTGGATCATCGTTTTTGTATAAGTATGGAGGCTTTAGCCTTAGATAGGTTGTTGAAACTCTCGTATTGCTATTGTAATTTTGGAGCACAGTTCAGTTTTCGTTCCTTTTTGTAAGCCAATTTGGCATGATATCAGTTATGAATAAAGAAGGCAGTTTGTGATCTAGTTCTGAGTTTTTCTTAAGGAGACTAAAGCTCTCAGGTTAGGGCCCAACCTGAGAGCCATAGATCCCCTCTGCTGTAGTGTTGTTTCCATTTCATTTCAGCACTTTAAGCTTTTCATTTACACATGCAATTCGAATTACAGGTTGTTGAGTTGGTCTTTTTCATGAGTTAGATAGGAGATTGCTTATGGTGAATTTGTTTCCACTTGCTTAGTGTAGCAGAGGATAGATATAATTGATTGGAGCTCCAACAAAAAGGTTGTTAAGGCTCACGGCCATCTCATCTGGGATTGTAGTGAAGTCCATGATTAACCACAAAAAATACGCATTTCTTTATTCCATGGTTGCTGCAACACAGTCACGTTATGTTAGATGCTTCCACATGATTCACACCTACACCACACTCCCTTATCACAGCTTCATGCACATTCTCCTTCACGTTTAGATTGCTGCTCTTTGAATTTACAAGCATAGATAGTTTAGGTTGATGCATTTTTGGTTGAGTGACAGTCATAAGCATTTGTTTCACTTACACTGCTCTCTCTCGTTCCATCACTTTGCCCTTCATCTTGATCACGCATGCAGACATCTCTTTGACCCCTGCTCCGCTCTGTTACCTCACAAAGTCTTTCACTCCTCACGTACTTCCATTCTCTAGCCTTTCATTGACATAACCCTTTGCCTTTCAACCTACTCCCTACACTCACTTCCCATCCTATTCTTCCACTTCTAAGGCCATCACCAGCCTCATTCCTACCTTACACATCTCCCTCTACCATTTCATCGCCCCTCCATCACTCCAAACACTCACGGTAGGTCATCCTGTAGCCATTTGTAGACATCCTGTAGAAAACAGAGTATCCTGTAGGATTCTCCACAGCCATCCTGTAGGAGGCCACTCTCTCGGTTGCTGAGCATCTGAATGCGAGGAACCTCTGTGGATGGGTGATAAGGATCCCTAGGGACCTCTCCTAGCCTCCCCAACCTATCCCACGCTTTCCTTCCTTCTCCATCCCATCTGCACACCCAAACCCTAGTTAGCACAAGATCACCATCACTCCACACACTTAAAAGAAAAATACAAAAACATAACTTTCATGATGCAAGTAGTTTAGATCCATGCATTTTCATTTATTAGAGGTAGTGACAGCATTGGTAGAAGTTGCATTTACATTCCTTGCATTGTAGAGGTCAGACTAGTTAAATTAGGGTTTCCTAGGTTTACATGCTTTGATTTTCTTTCAGTTCATTTTTGTCAAGTAAAGTAGCTTTCCTTTGAGATTAGCTTTCGTCCATCAATTAGCAAGCTTCTTCTGAGAACCTATAGAAGTTGGCTTGAGCCCTAGCGGACTTGTGCCAGCTGACCAAGTGACAGCTGCGACAAGAGCTAGTACTTGTGCATATAGCACCGTCGCTTCCAAGTTTGTACGAACTACCGGGTTGATAAAATGAGAGACAGGAAGCCCCAGGAGTTGTAGCATTATTGCTACAATACTGGAGCTCACCAATGGGGTCAATTCAATGCCCTCGGGGTTAGGCTATGATTAGTTTTGCTGGAGGGATGTCATTATGATTAGAACTTTAAAATAAATATTTCTTAAGATGGGGTGCTAGAGAGGGGAAAGGTTGGGGTGCATTGTTAAAAAAATTATCAAAAGAAACAAAAAAACACACATAAACACAATGCTTATCTTTTTAACTATGAAAGTTAAATTTACTAATAACAAAAAACACACATAAACAAAATGGTTATCCTTAAAAAGATCACTCTAACAAAAAAGTATCCCCAAGCCTTTTGAAGGCTTCATTACATGCAAACCACAAGCACAAACTATGGGCAACAAAACCATGTGCTCGAAACCACCATGACTCTTTCATTGAGTCAATTTTACCTAAAAGTATCCCCTTAAAGCTTGACTTGGGTGGCTTCATTACATGAAAACCACAAGCAAAAACTATGGGCAACAAAACCATGTGCTCAAAACCACCATGACTCTTTCATTAAGTCAATTTTACCTAAATGTCTCCCCTTAAAGGTTGACTTGGGGAGTCAAGTTTACCTAAAAGTCTCCCCTTAAAGCTTGACTTGGGTTTCCCTTGACCAAATCTAGCCAAAGTGGCCATGTGAGCTACCACTACTTACCTCTAGGCCCTACCCCCCTCAAAGTTTACATCTAGGGTATCTGATAATTTGACATGCCCCTCTATCACTTAGTTCTAACTCCAAACTTTACTAGTAATTTCCCAAGGTATGCATGTCTTACTATGTCTTACAATAGTATGCCCATTTACATGTACAAATTTTCAACTCCATTGTAATATTATTATTGTTTTTTTTGTTATTTTCGATGTTTATAATACACGACTAAAATATCTCTCTTCCATAGGTCACTTGTTTCACAGTTCAAAATCTACAACCTTAAGCAAACAAACCATGATAAATCATCTCTTTGAAGCATTCCATCAAACACTTTGAGTGCAACCTTGACATAAATATAATTTGAGAAAGAGACTTGTCATGGGTTTTATTGTACACCTTCTCGCACATATCCATGTCTCTTGTCATTCTGACACCTACTAATCAAAACACAATAATCTTCTCTCTCAACTTTGACCTCACCCCATGGCTATGATACAATATTAAAAGAATATTGAGAGAAATTAATCGAGAAAGTTAAATTTACCAATAACAAAAAACACATAAAAACACCATGTTTACCCTAGAAAACCCTAATACATGGAAAAACCAACTAAAAAATATTTTATTAGTGTCCCTTGGCCAAAGTTAACCAGTATGGCTAAGTGATCCTTAACCACTAACCTCACGGGCACATTACAATGAAGTATTCCAAAGCAAAGGCTTCATTACATGTAATCACAAGTACAAAACCATGGTAAACCAAAGACATATTCCCAAAACCACCATGATCCTTTCACCGAGTCAACTTTACCTAACACACATGGCTACCACCCTAGCAAGGATAATCATTGGCTGATGTGGCATAACACCCCACCACATAACATAGTCATCCACACCACACACATCACATTATGTATGTACATAAAACTATGATCCTATTTTTTCTAATGCATTCATTATGGTTGACCTTCTTATTATTTATAATTATAATTTGAGTTATAAATTTACATTAATATGAATTTAAAACATGATTTCTCTTTACAAATTAATTCTTTCACATCCCTTCCTATTAGTGGCTTACAATGGTTGGTATGAAACGTTAGAGACTTAAATATGGTTGTGATTATTTGGAAAACCTTTTAGATAATAACTTTGATCACAAAAAATAATGATATTAGAAATAGTATTTAACGTGTTTGTAGGTTTTCTAAAGGATAGAGTGATTCATTGTAGAGGTTGAAGACAACTCCTGTAACACTAGTTGTTTTAAAGTTCAATTCCAAAACAAACAAAAATGCACACTTTAGGTTGGGAAACAAAATTACAACAAGAATATTTTATACCCTAGGGTTCACTTTAATTATTTATGACTTCTAAGGTGTTGTTGGGAACTATATGTGCAAAACTACATAAGTCTAATCTACTAAAAATATAGTATCTAAAAGTCCTAATGTTATTTTTTAGTTATAAATATTCAACTATGGGGCTCCAATGGAAACCACTCTAACTCCATTCTACACAACCTAGGTTCTAATTATCATCTCTTGATATAGTTTATTAGAATTCGAATGGTATTGACACCATTTCCTAATGAAATGAGAAAGTGGGTAAGATAAATAACTACTAAATATATATTCAAATTATGAAATCAAACAATGTAGCAATTAACATGCTCATGATTAATTACAAAGTCCACAACTAATGGTGTCGATTATTATAGTCAAAAGTAACGGAAACAACATGAAACTAATCATATTGAACACACTATCTTAATGGGAACGATAATAGCACTGAACTACCAATAGTACAAATAATACACTACATGTACAAAAGTAACTCATCTAACAACAATGGAAATGGAAGGATGGTTCTTATAATTAGTGCGTCCCACACAAGTGAGTTCTAGAGCCCTCTCAAATTATTTCTAAATTAAAAATGAACTCAGTCTTTTATTCAAAAATATGCAAAAATTTCGTAAATGTTGGAATTATATTCTAGCTTAGAGCATTTTGAAACTAGTACTTAACATGAGGAATAATAGGATTTGGGACCCTAACTCCTCCATAACAATATAAATACTAATTATTAACCTGAACAGGTTGTAACTGGATATATCACCCACATCCTTGATTATTATGACGATGTCTACTTAGCCTACTCACCCACTTGGTGTACTCAAGCTTAGAGATTTATTCTCGCCTCCTCCATCTAATTCTAATTCAAAATATAATTGATATATTGGAATTCAAAATACTCATGGATTAAGTGGGTATGCACATGGATGGTAGCCTAGTCTAGTCACCCTCATGAATGGAAGTGACATGATCCCTTGATTTACTCATATGCTCCCATATTGACGTTTCGTTGGAGCTTTTAAGGTGGAACATGTATTCAATGATTGAGCCTCTCTTTGGTGTGAAACCATAGGATCACTCCAATATGAAGACCGACCTTTGCAATAAATTGTATTTTACCAATCATGATTAATGCACATAATCTCAATTAATATAATCAACTCAAATTACTAACACATAATGCATTCATCATACCCTCTTGAAAATAAGTAAAAAATGACAGCAATATATCAATTTGAAATCTCTTATATCACTTGATTCTAATACAAATTCCTGGTTTATTTTTACAATACATAATATATTTGAATCCCTTCAATTTTGACCTCCCCTACTTTGAGAGTATGCTAGTTATAGAACAAATTACTACATTTTGCAACATTTTATTATTGCCCGATATATAGAGAGAAACATTATGTTGTTTATTTTTTATTAGTATAAAATTAAAATAAACATTCAAGGCTAAATGTTTTCCTACTCTTCAAGGCTATCTGAGTGGACTTCTGCTCTTCAAGGGTATTTGAGCCGACTTGAATATTATTGTTTCAGCCATGGCTTATGACTTCAAGTATATAAAAAGATCATCGGTGGGAAGTGCATTTCTATCGCTACTGCTTGCCTTGATCATGGACATTTTTCCACCCGAACTAATTAGAGAATGTCTCTAAGAGTGCCTTACACGTATTGGGCCAACCTTATGTAGAAGCTGGCGGGCAATGGTGAAGAGCCCCCAGTTCTATGATGACAGAAAAAATTTTGGCATTTCGCAACAGTGTATATGGAATGTGGAGCAGAATTATCGCAAGGCGAAGTGGCTGGAGAGTGGAGTGTCATTCCCATTAAGAGTCCTATGGACTGTGATCAATTTATTCGGTGTGTCATTACTTTTGAGATTTAAAATTAAAATCATAGGGCTTAGCATATCATCGTTGATTGAATCAGTTAGTGAGTGAACCCTGATAATATTCGTGGTTTCCAAATCGTAGTTGTTATTATTGACATATGATCAATAATTGAATTTCCGACTGCATGAATTGAATGAATTTAATAATGCTTGGTTAGGTAGTTTCAATCCCAAATAATTTTTGAAGTTTCTGGGTAGTAAAATGTCTTTGGAGAGCCTATCTGCCAATTAAACCACTAGCCTAGAAGTAAAATGATCACTATACCACAACACTTAATATGAAAAATTAAATATATTTCTCAATTTTCCAATGTGATATTTCAATACATCTTCAACTCATCTTTTTGTCATTATGCAATATTCTTGATTTACTTCAAAGAAATTATAATCAAATCTATAAGAGTGCCCTCTAATCTATAGGTTTGGTTCATAGTTTGTAAATTACATAATTTTATATTTTTTTGGTAAATAAAATATATTATTGCATTACTATATAAATCGATTAACTTTTTAATTTTATTAAAAATTATGAAATAAAAATCTGAAATAACAAAAAATAAGCATTTTAAACTTATGAGGCTCAAACAATGAAAAGTTACATATTTTTGTTGACTAGCTCCAACAACCCCTTTCATTCAAAACCCTTGGAGTAATTTATTTTTGTCTTTCTTTTCATTTTATCATTGTGAACTGGTAATTTATGCGAGTAATCTAGGTGAGGTCCAAGATCCAATCTAGCTACTACTACTATAACAACAATAGTATCCCTGATCCGGATTTAAACAGGAACGCAACAAATTACAGAGATAACCATGTACACAAAGATGCAGCGGAAATAATACTTCATTTCATTAATGGAAAATAATGAAATATGCTTACAACCAGAAATGGAAATAAACCAGCTAGGGCGATGGTAGCTTATCTCTGAGAAGAGATGTGATCGCTACATGCCTCTGAACTGTGTTACAATGAGGCTCGAAGGCCTATTTATTGTTGAGAAACAATGAAAAACCCTTAACATTCCAAAACCTAACCCTAGGAGATGAAACGCCAAACTGTGGGCCCCGTTTGGGGTAAATTGGTACATCAATTTCCCGGGGTCATAACTTTGGCATATGATCTCCGTTTGACGCATACAATAGCTCGTTAGAAATATCTATCCGAGTACTGGACCCATGTTGTCTCAGGATTCCCCAAAAAACGTCGTTTAGGGCCTCAAAACGGCTCCGGAAGTTCAGGACCCGAAAAACTGCTAAAAATAGTAAGTTGTGCTACAATTAAGGAAACTGAAAATGCTGAGAAAGACAATGGTGGGGGTCCAGGTGGACTTGGCAGGTGGCCACCAATATCCACCTGGATCATTCCTCCCCCCTTAGGAAGTAATGGTCCCCATTGCGCTGAGCTCCTCCATGAGATGAGGAAATTTTTGCTGAACTTGTTCCCTGGTGAGCCACTTGCCCTGCTGAAGGAGTTGGCCTGCTTTGACAACTCGATACAGTTGGATATTCTGTTGGCGAGTGTTCTTGATCTGTGTGTCCATGATCCGATCAGTTGCAGCTTGTTCCATGCAATCTGGATTTAATTCTGTGGGTTTGAGCTATTCTGCGATGTCGGATGTTTCGAGCAATGGTGGAAAGTATGGCCGAAGGCGGTCCACATTGAACACTGGGTGCAGGCCAAGGAATGGGGGAATGCTGAGCTCAAATGCATTGTCTCCCATAGCCTTAGTAATGGTGTAAGGACCATATCGGAGTGGTCTCAATTTCCGATAGGCTCCAGTAAGGCGTTCCTTTTGCAAATGCAACCAGACTTTGTCGCCCACCTAAAACTTGTGTGGCACCCGGTGTTGATCATGTCGCTGCTTGTACTTGGCATTTGATTTCTCAAGAATGTCCTGGACCTGCTGGCGAATATGTTGGATGCGCTCAATGAAGCTGGTGGCCTTATCTGTTTCGGACTGGACATGAGCTGAATTCATGTGAGTAGCTGCAAGTGGCATGGCCACATCAATGGGGCATAGTGGCTGGAATCCAAAACCCACCTGAAAAGGGTTATGGCCAGTGGAGCTGTGAAGAGCTCGGTTGTAGCTGTGTTGAACATAGGGGAGGCTCTCGTCCCATGTGCGTGGATGTTTTGAGTTATACATGCGCAGAATGTGCAAAATCATCCTATTGACAACCTCTGTCTGGCCATCAGTTTGAGGATGGAAGGCTATGGACTTCGTGAGTTTGGTGTCCAGCATTGACCAGAGACTGGACCAAAATGTGTTGAGAAACTGACTGTACCGATCTGAGATGATGGACTATGGGATCCCGAAGTGCACCCACACTCGTTTAAAGAAGAGTTTAGTAGTGGCTTCTGCTGTGATATTCTTCTTGCAGGCCACCATAACGGCCATCTTCGAGAACCTGTCGACGACCACAAAAACACAGTCATTTCCATGCTTAGTGGAAGGAAGGCCTGACATGTAATCCATGGAGATGGATTCCCAAGGTCGACTAGGGGTAGGCAACGGGGTATAGAGGCTGTGCTTCTTAATGGTCGGTTTGGCAATGGAACAGGCAGTACATGATCTGATGTACTTCCCAACATCCTGTCGAAGATTCGGCCAATAGAAATAATTTTGCAGTACCGCCACTATTTTCTCGACCCCGAAATGCCCAGCAGCCCGACTGTAGTGTGCTTCCCAAATCATCTAGGCACGCTCGATTGAAGGAACACAAAGGTGACCGAGGTGCCATAATAGGGCATCCTGGAGGTGAAAATCTGCAACATGCCGACCCTCCAAGAGTGTCTGGTATGTGTGGCCGAATTCTGGGTCGCTTTTGTAGAGAAGTGGCCAATCAGAAGTCTTGTGCCCACAAGAGTTGAGCACGGTGGTTAACGCCATGATCGGTGGTCGACTGAGGCAATCTGCAACATTATTGGTGCTGCCCTTCTTATACTTGATATTCAAATGGAACTGTTGCAGGTATGTTGACCACTTCTGATGGCGATCATTCTGCAATTTCCCTTGGATCTGTATGAACTGCAAGGGTCGGTGGTTTGTGTGGATGACCGTTTCCTTCCCCAAAATGTAATGCTTCCATTGTCGACAGGCCTGTACAATGGAATACATCTCTTTATCATAAGTGGGGTACTTCCGGACTGTGTCTGAAAGTGTTTCACTGTGATATGCCACTGGATGTCCATGTTGAGTAAGGACTGCCCCAATAGCATAGTCAGAGGCATCTGTCTCGACCTCAAATGGTTGTTGTAAATCTGGTAACGCGAGCACTGGTGCCGTGCAAAGGCGATCCTTCAGCTCCATGAATGCCTTCTGTTGAGATTCAGACCAAAAGAATTTTGCTTTAGCCCCTCCCTTGGTGACTTGACTCAAGGGCCAAGAAATATGAGAAAACCCCAACACAAACCTGCGGTAGAAGTTGGCAAGACCTAGAAAGCTGCGGAGCTCTGTTAGAGTGGTTGGAGAGGGCCAATCCTGAATGACTTGGATCTTGGCTGGATCGACATGCACCCCTTGTTCATCAATGATGTATCCCAGATACTGAACTTGGGTCATGCCAAAAGTTCATTTCTCCAAATTGGCACATAGCTTGTGTTGCCGCAGTGTTTGGAGAACCTGTCGGATGTGGTGGAGGTGCTCTTCCCAACTCTGGCTGAAGATCAGAATGTCATCCAAGTATACTACTACAAAGGAGTTGGTGAATGGCCGCAAGATGTCATCCATTAGCCTCATAAAGGTTGCAGGAGCATTCGTCAATCCGAAAGGCATGACCAACCATTCGAAGAGGCCCTCCTTGGATTTGAAGGCAGTCTTTCACACATCAGAGGGTTCAATTGGTACCTGGTGATATCCTGACTTCAGATCGATCTTGCTGAAATATTTCGCCCCCTTTAGTTGGTCTAGGAGGTCATCAATCCGAGGGATCGGGTACCTATTACGGACAGTGATCTTGTTCAGCGCCCGATAGTCAATACAGAGTCTCCACGTCCCATCCTTCTTCTGTACCAACACGATCGGGCTCCCACAGGGCGATGAACTCGGACGGATGTGACCTTTCTGCAGGAGCTCCTGAATCTGCCTCTTGATTTCATCGTTCTCCAGAACGGAGCGCCGATAAATTGGTCCATTGGGTAGCGGCGCCCCTGGGGTCAGATCGATGGAGTGCTTGACTTGACAGTGCAGAGGAACCCCTGCCGGGGAGGTGAAGATGTCCTCGTACTCCTCCACAATCTTGTCCATCTGTAGTTGTCATGCAGAGGGACCCCGTCTGGAGGCCGCGGCCACTGTCTTCTTCTTTCCTTGAGGGCGTATCATCAGGAAAACAAATTTCCTGGTTTTGGAAATGATCTTACTGCATTGTTTTGCAGTAATCAAAGAGATGGCGGCAGGTGGTGCTACCTCTGGTATCCTGAACAACTTATTTCCCAATGTAATAATAACAGCACAGGGCCTTGATTCATACACAGCATGTCGCTTCCACAAGTATGGTTGTCCTAGTAATACATCACAAACTTCAAGGGGAGAAATGTCACACAATACCTCATCCGTGAAGGGCTTGATGTTGTATGGAAGGCGACACTGTTGGCTCACCCGAAGATCTCATCCTTGGTGCAGCCACCCAATGGTGTATGGTTGTGGATGTGCTGTGGTCGGTAAGCCCAACCGCTTCACGACCTCTGCCGAAATGAGGTTCTTTTGACTCCCGCTATCAACAATGAACTATATCGGGGAGCCCTTTACCCACATCTGGGAGTGGAAGAGACGCTCCTCCTCCTCTGGATCTTCGGGTTCATTTTTCTGTATCTTTGTGGTAGCAACAGTGGCGTTGGGATCCGCATCAATGATCTGCTTCCCTTTTTCATACCCCTTATCGGGTTCTGACTCAGAGTCGGAACATGCATCTGATTCTGAAACCTTTAGCTCAGCCACCAGTGACTGCTTGGCCTGACACTCACTTGTGTTGTGAGTGGAGCTCTTATGGAACTCGCACCATTTTCCAGTGTCCTTTCTCGGCTTCGCGGCGTTGTTCTTTGCTTGCAGCTTCGGCTGGTTGTCTTGGGTTGTCCCGCCTTGGCTTTGTCCTTCGTTCTGTGGTTTAGGGGCACCTTTCCCCTGCTTTGGATTCATAGATCCAAAGTCTCGCTTCTTTTGTTTAAACTTCTGCTCGACCTTGATGGCATATCGGTATGCTGTGCCGAGCGAGGGGATGTTTAGGAATTGTATTTCTTCCTGGATGTACTTGTGCAGGCAGCCACGGTATTTGAGTATCAAATGTTGCTCTGAATCCTTGATACCCAACTTTGTGTGAAGGGTATGGAAAATATTGGTGAACTCCGGCACGTCTTGGTCCCTTCCCTGCCGCAGCGTGGTCCACTTTATGTATTCATCCTCATAGCTTCCAACAGGGTAGTACTGCTCCTTGATGGCATCTCGGAACGAATCCCAGGTGGGTGCGGCTGAAAATAGTGAGCCAGTACTTTCATCCTTCTGCTCGCAGTAGGTTTCCCACTAGTCCTTGACGTGGGGGGTTGCTTTGAGAAGAGCAAAAACAATCTTTTCCCGACTCGAAAATTCATGAAGAAAAAAATAACCCTCTAGCAGATTTAACCATTTATCTACGGCATCTGCGTCTATCTGACCCTCAAATATGGGGATTTCAAAATTAACTTGTACCTTAAAGGGTGTGGCGTTTCCAGAGTAGCTGCTGGAAGCCGATGCGTTGCTTCTGGGTAGCCGCTGAAGGATCTGGGCAAAGTTGTCCATCATCGCGTTCCGTTGTCGCTCGAGGGCTTCTTCGAGCAAGATTTTGATGGGATCTCCCGCCCCCTCGTCTTTCTTCTCGTCCGCCATGGGAGGCCGTCGGGATTTGCGAGGCTGGTCTTGCAAAGGTTCAACCAGTTCAAGCCCTAACTCCTTATATCCCGACCTTGTTGGGGACATGCAAAGAAAAACAGAGAAAAACCAGACCGCTCTGATACCACTGATCCGGATTTAAACAGGAACGCAACAAATTACAGAGATAACCATGTACACAAGGATGTAGCAGAAATAATACTTCATTTCATTAATGGAAAATACTGAAATATGCTTACAACCAGAAATGGAAATAAACCAGCTAGGGCGATGGTAGCTTAGCTCTAAGAAGAGATGTGATGGCTACATGCCTCTGAACTGTGTTACAATGAGGCTCGAAGGCCTATTTATTGTTGAGAAACAATGAAAAACCCTTAACATTCCAAAACCTAACCCTAGGAGATGAAACGCCAAACTGTGGGCCCCGTTTGGGGTAAATTGGTACATCAATTTCCCGGGGTCGTAACTTTGGCATATGATCTCCGTTTGATGCATACAATAGCTCGTTACAAAGATCTATCCGAGTACTGCCATTGTTGGAACGGTGGACCCATGTTGCCCCCGGATTCCCCAAAAAACGTCGTTTAGGGCCTCAAAACGGCTCTGGAAGTTCAAGACCCGAAAAACTGCTAAAAATAGTAAGTTGTGCTACAATTAAGGAAACTGAAAATGCTGAGAAAGACAATGGTGGGGGTCCAGGTGGACTTGGCAGGTGGCCACCAATATCCACCTGGATCAATCCCATAGCATGTAATATCAGGAATTTATGACTTAGTAAGAGTTGATACTATCACAATGAGCTAAAGATGCCCCTCTTTTGAGAGGTCCACAAAACCCTTGCCTTATAAATAAGAGGAAAACCTTTTTATTTTGAAAAACTTGTTAAATGAAAGAATCTAACCCCTTTGATTTTTTTAAGGTTTCTTACTAATTTTGTTCTCACTGGTTCTCATGTTTTCCTATTAGGAATGCATAATTGTTCATTAAGGGTGGAGGGATAGTAGTAATTTCTAATTATGCTGGATATCTCCATTGAGTGATTGGTTAGCTAGGTTAATTTTTTCGTTTCCTTTGGTTTGGCTTCTTTATTTTACTTATTGATAGTTGTTTCTTATTTTTTTGTAATTTTTACAAAGATATCTTGGAGTATTGCATACCCATGGTAGTTGTTAGCTAGAAAGCCTAATGTTTCTTTAGGACAATTATCAAGTTCATTTTTTTATGTATTTAAAAAATTGCCTACCTTGATAGGAAATTAACTAGTTTCCTTAACTACTTCTCCCAAGTGATAGGAAAATTTTTAAGACCTATTTAGGCATAGG
The DNA here is from genome assembly GCA_031772625.1 of Pinus tabuliformis. Classification (NCBI taxonomy): domain Eukaryota; kingdom Viridiplantae; phylum Streptophyta; class Pinopsida; order Pinales; family Pinaceae; genus Pinus; species Pinus tabuliformis. The sequence goes on from CM062808.1 coordinate 906,987,805, forward strand.
CGATGGTAAGGAAGAGCTAAAAGGATAGGAATTAAAAAATCATTTTTTTTCTATATTTTATGTGCTCTTTGTATTTATTTAGTTTTTATCATTATTCTCACCCTATTGTGGCTACATTAGCATTTGATTTCAAATCAAATTTCATTTGTTTTCCAATACTTCATCTCACTAACAAAGGAAATGGTATACTTTATCTTTTCACATGGTGGCTATGTAGCCCACAAAGAACTTCAACCCCATTTATTTGGGTTGTGTAATATAGTTTTCTTTCAATTTTTCTTTAAATTCATTGGTCTAATTTTCTTTCAATTTTTCTCTAAGTTGAAATTTAAAAGTGTATAGCTCAATCATTGGTTACTAGTTGGGTTTCTCTCCATCATACATGATGTGGTTACTGTAAAGTTTACTATAGAGGGTTTTTTTTTGTAAGCTTAGCAAGACTACATCTTCAACATGTTCAATATATCATCCCGATCGGGGTAGGGAATTGAAACAGTGAATTTACATCAAGGAGTGCCTTAACAAAGCACTCAATCACCATCAATCCAAGACCTCATGGACGTGGATGAAAGGGTTTTTAATCTAGTTAGTCTTTGTGAATTTATAGAATCATAATATTTAAAATTTTAGTTAGTCTTTTTGAATTTAACCCTAAAAGGACATGCGTGTGAAAATAAAAGATAATCTTACCATGTGAATGAAGCGGTTTTTAATTTAGTTACTTTTGTGAATTTATAGAATCATAACATTAATTGTTTTAGTTAGTCTTTGTGAATTTACAGAATCATAAGTTTTAAAGCTAAGGAACCCTCATAAATATGGTTTCATAAGCTTAATCTCTTAGTCTTTGTAAATTTATAGATTCATAAGATTCAAATAATATTTGTGAATTTATAGAATCATAAGACCAAAGCTAAGGAACCCCCATAAATATGGCTTTCTAAGCTTAATCTCCTTAATATTGAAAGAGATATTTTATTTCTCATTTGATTATTCACTAGTTTGGACAATGATTATCTTAACATTGTTTGGAATACTAGGTATGTTGAACTATAATCCCTTAGGAAAGTATTGAAATACTTCCTTTGTGCATGTATCCCTCTTCCATTATGGTAGTTGCAATATTATGAAAGTGGTAGGGATGAGAAGGGGCCAACCCATCCTTTGATTTGCATGGAGCACTCTCTATTTTATTCAAGAAAATTTCACTACCAAACTCTTATACTAAGTGCAAATGACATATTTCAAGATAAAAGTCATGAACTTGAACAATAGGACCTTCAAAATTCTATGGCAATCTCGTTTCCACTTTAAATAAGATAATTTGCTTATTAAAATATTACATAAATAATGCTTTCGCATTTTTCTATCTACCCAGTGCATGTCAAATTGGTTACAAGATAAAACAAAAGGTTATTGTAAACTTCAATATTTAAAAATTGAATTTCCAGTAACCAATTCATTTCAAATATGATGCCAAAATCTCTAACAAATTCATAAATCCATTTTCTAAGTATTTTATTCTCCTCATGCTTATTCATTTAAGGCTAGAGAATCCTATTAGTAAGCAAATTTTAATTTCCAATTTCAACTGATTTGACTCAATCTTTGTAACAACCTCCTCACACATCTACCTAAGTAACCAGCCAACTGGGGTAAACATGTGACGAAGAGTTACTATGATATGATTTAACTTCCTTTGTAATAGTTAAGGAAGTGGAACCGACGCAACATAGACAAGTTGACCTTCTACACATGCAACATAACCCCCAGGAGCCATCCAGGTGACTAGCCCTGAGACAAACTGACATTTTGTTGCCTTAAAGCCTCATTCTCTCACTTGACATGGGCATGCATGTGACCAGGGACTTTTCTAGGTAGTTATGTGCCAGCGACTCCAGACTCTGTGCCACTTTTTCAGGGCAAGGACTCAGGCCACTACCCAGAACTCCATGAAACTTTCAAAAATTAAAAGTAACATCAAAACAATGGTGCAAATGAAAATACTTGAAAAAGGACTTGATTGGACCCCTACTAGCCATGAAAATAATTTCATCAAATATGCATTCTATGTAGAAATTTTCACTGTAGATCACCAGATAATGCAATATACTAAAGAAAAATACTTGATCTACTTCTACAAACAAACTTGCGGAAGCTTAATCGATTTTGAGCAAGATTAAATAGAACACATATAACAAAGAATGAGAAATCAATCACACATGAACATAGAAGAATACTTTAGGGAAAACCTCAGCTAAAAACCCCGATCTCTATATTATCATACAAGTGGAAATATCTCCGGATTACACAAAGCTTTAGCTCACAAGCTATCCAGCGCTCAACACAATCCCTCAATACAACTCACAGATTGAATAGACACAACATATGCCTTCCCTCAGTCCTCCAAGCCTCCTATTTCCTTGCACAGTTTCTCCTGGGGTCCAAGGTTTCCACCTGTGTGAATTTACCTCTCACACAAAACACTAAACTCATATTGAACTGCACAATTCTCAAGGAATGAATTCCTTTTGAATGCAAGAGATATCCTCAATGGAATATTCCTACAGCTGATAGTACACTATCCCATCATCTGATCTCAACTAGGTCTCTGACTGAACTGACATGCATGAGTTATTTATGAGAGAATATTCAGTTATCTGAAGTGTGGTAGTTACATGCATGCATGCATTAACTAACTAAACTCATAATCAGTTCGACAAACTGTTGGAACTAATCTAACTGGACTTAACTCAGTTAACTGAGCTAACTAATTACAACACAAAGTACAACTCATCCTCATCTCCTTAACTAAGGGATAAATTCCTCAAGCAAAGGAGAAAATGTTGCATGTTGGAAATAATACTGAGAGGGGGGGGGTGAATCAGTATTATTAAGTTCTTTTCAATATATCTTCCTTATTTATACTTTGAATTATTCTTCAGATATTGATCGTTACTTTGTATGTCAGTACCATAAAATAATGAGCATGAACAAGATAAATAGATAGTCACACCAAAGAACACCAGATATAAGGTGGAAACCCAATGTGGGTGAAAACCACCTGCTGCAATATGTCTCTATCTTCTTTCAATTAGAAACTTCTTTTACAATGATTTTGTACTGGTGCAGTCATTTACCAGTACGCATGCTGCAACCTGCAGAGAGCTACAACTCTCTCTCTCGTTTTCAGTTTTTCTTGGAAGGGAGCTACAACCCCCGACTTCGTTCAAGGACCACGTTTCATTAATTTTCAGACTGGATCCAAGAAGATCAAATGATCATAAAGTATAAATGATTCTTCAGAAATACCCAAACCTCAGATCAATACATGTTTTCTTTATACAGCAGATCACACACGCGCCAACCCAAGCACTAGCTATAAATAAATATCTGATCTGGTCACCTTTTAATCAGAGGTTGTATATGCCAGAATCATACCATAATGCAGAGGACATACATGTTATAGAGCACCCAGAGGCTAGACACAAGACAAACCCAATATCCGGACCCAGAGACCTTTAGCAAATCAACAGAAGACGCTATATCAGAGTTAAGGAATGACTGCTACTTCCCTGCGGTTGGTTGCTCTCAACTGAACTGCAATACCCCCGAACCGATGCGGATCTGTCGTCCTGCGCGCATTCTTCTTGAATTCGGTTCAGTAGATTTGTCCTTGACAGATCATAAGAATGTCGATCTATTCTCCCTTAAGATCTTCAATTCATAATTGATACCTTGCCATCGGATCCCCTTTTTTCTTTATATAGTCATGCTTTTGATAATACCATGAATCGAAACCAGAGGATTCGAAACCTGAGGCGCAACTGTTTTGACCAATCTCTTAAGAATAGGCTTAAGCAGGAAAAACTATGAAAATGGTCCCAAAACCACAAATGCGGACTTTTAACATAATGCATCCACACTTAATAATATATCGGGTCCGCTCCTTTCATCGCTATCGGCGATTTGAAGTGGGAGGCTATTATAAGATGGACGAACACCGCAGATGCGATTTAATATGAAATGCTTTTAATTCCTTCATCGGGTCCGACCCCTCTTTTCGCAATCGAAGGATTGGGGTGGGCGACCCTTTATGTATTCTGATATACTGTGGATGTGATATTTTTATAAACCATGTTTTGATGCCTTCATCGGGTCCACTCGCAATCGGAGGTTTCAACGAAGTCCGACGCGCATATATGCCGAACTGCGGATGCGATATTATTATATATTGCCTTTAATGCTCCCATCGGGTCCACTACCCCTTTATCGCAATCGACATTCAGGGCTTTTAAGCATTGGACGCAATATTATTATACGTCAAGTTTAATTCCACCATCGGGTCCACTGAGTTATCGCAATCGGAGGTTTTGAGGTGGGCGACCCTTTATGTATTGCGATACTGCGGATGCGATCTTGTTATAAACCATGATTTATGCCTTCATCGGGTCCGCTCCCAATCAGAGGTTTTAACGAAGTCACTTAGCCGGACCCCCGACGCGCATGGATGCGATATTAATATAAACCAATTTTTAATGCCACCATCGGGTCCGTTGCGATATGCCATCGGGTCCATATGTGCCGAAACATATCTAACTTCTGTTGTTTCCGCCAAAAAGGAAAAAAGGCCTTTGATTATTGTAAAAGCATATATATATGGGTTTTACGCACCCAACCAACTCTCGATAATATAAATGCATGCATATATGGGTTTTAGTCGCCCAAATACCTCCGATAACATTAATACATGTGTATATGGCCTTTCTTCTCTAATACATGTGTATATGGCCTTTCTTCTCTCCTCTTGGCTCTTCTTGTCCCCATCATGGTGTATATAAGAGAAATGACCGTCTAAGAGAGGGTTGCCATCAAGTTCAACATATGTTCATAATGCCATAATGCCAACAATCTCCCCCTTTGGACTTGATGGCAACAACACCATCCAAAAAGCACTCTCCCCCTTTGACATCAAGGGCAAAGGGCGGATATCTGCTTCTCCTAACTATTTCTCCCCCTGAGAGCTTGCTCCTCCTGATTTCGCCCCTCTGACTTTAGGACAGAAAGTCGAGCTATTCTGGCTATATATAAAATAGGAACCGCGCTATACTGCCTACATATAATATAATTCAGCATCTTTATTGCCATGGATAGATACAGTTCATTTACCCAACATGTTCCTCCTTCTGTAATACTATAATGCCAATAATGAATTATGCTCCCCCTGAACCTTGTACGCGTATACCCCATCAGAACCTCGCGTACAAGCACCAATCTGAGAATTAATAGCAGGATGATGCGTCGACAACCCCCATCTTCTGCCTGAGGTATTCAAAAGTCTCCCTGGGCAATGGTTTGGTAAATATATCAGCCACTTGTTCCTTAGAAGAAATGTATTCCAACTTGACCTTTTGTTCAAGCACTTGTTCTCTGAGATAATGATACTTGATCGGTATGTGCTTGGTTTTTGAATGCATGACTAGGTTATTTGAAATGTTGATTGCACTTGTATTATCACATAAGATGGGGATAGGTGGAGTACAAGTGATTTGGAAATCCTGTAAAGTCTGCATCATCCAAAGAAGTTGGGTGCAACAAGATGCAACAACCACATATTCTGCTTCAGCTATAGATAAAGCAATCGAACTTTGTTTCTTGCTGAACCAAGATACTAATCTGGAACCCATAAAGAAAGCACCACCACTTGTGCTTTTCCTGTCATCCACACTTCCAGCCCAATCTGCATCTGTGTAAGAATGAAGTGTGAGATCTGTATCTCTAGGATACCATAAGCCAAAGTTTTGAGTTCCTTGAAGATATTTGAAGATTCTCTTTACTGCTTGAAGATGAGTTTCCTTTGGATTTGCCTGAAATCTTCCAACTATTCCAACTGCATGCATGATGTCTGGTCGGGTACCTGTCAAATAAAGTAGACTTCCAATCATAGATCTGTATGTTGGTTGATGAACTGCAGCCGCTTCATCATTCGCACTAAGACTGCTTCCTGTAACCATGGGAGTACATACTGGTTTTGAATCTTCCATGCCATACTTCTTCAAAATCTGCTTGAGGTACTCGGTTTGAGACAAGAAGATACCGTCTTTATTTTGTTGGATTTGCAATCCAAGAAAGTATGTTAATTCACCTAGCAGGGACATTTCGAATTCTTTCTGCATTACCGAGGCAAAGTTTTGACTCATAGTTTCTTCATTGCTGCCAAAAATAATATCATCTACATACACAACAAGTATTAGCAACTTTTCATTTTCAATTTTTATATAAAGATTGCTATCTGTTGATCCTTTTGAAAAACCTTGTTGATGAAGATATTTGTCCAAACGGTAGTACCAAGCCCTTGGAGCTTGTTTAAGACCATAGAGAGCCTTTTTCAGTCTACATACAAGGTTTGGATCATTCCCAAGAATGAACCCATCTGGCTGCTCAATGTATACTTCTTCTTCTAAATCTCCATTCAGAAAAGCTGATTTCACATCCATTTGAAATACTTTGAATTTTTGAAATCTTGAGAGAGCAAGGAACATTCGGATAGCTTCAAGTCTAGCAACAGGAGCAAAAGTTTCTTCAAAGTCTATTCCTTCTTGTTGAGCATATTCCTTACAAACCAGTCTTGCCTTGTTTCTAACTACTTCCCCATTTTCATTCAACTTATTTTTGAAGATCCATTTTGTCCCTATGACATTCTTATCTTTTGGTCTAGGAACTAATTCCCAAGTGTTGTTCTTTTCGATCTGATCAAGTTCTTCATCCATAGCCTTGACCCAACATTCATCTCTGCATGCTTCTTTTACATTTTGTGGCTCAGTGGAGGAGAGAAATGCCAAGTAGCTTGAGGCTTCTGCTATTGTTCTTCTTGTTTGTACACCTGCCTCTTTCTGCCCCAAAATCTGAGATTCTGGATGATTATTTTGAACATGCCTGGATGGAGTCTTTTCTTCTATCCTTATCTGTTCCTCTGGAGCCTCTTGATTTTCTTCTTCTTCATTATCAGTCTGATTTGAAGGGTAGTCTTCGATATCTTCATGATTTACTTGCCTAGGAATGTATCCTTTCTCATCAACCACTACATCAATGCTGTCAACAATTCTTCCAAGTCTTTTATTGTAACACTTATATGCTTTGCTATAAGGAGAATAACCAAGGAGAATTCCTTCATCTGCTCTAGGCTCAAGTTTGCCAAGCTGTTCATTAGTATTCTTAATATAGCATTTGCTTCCAAAAATTTTAAAATGCTTTACCGAAGGAGTCTTACCATACCAGAGCTCATGAGGAGTTTGAGTGCTGTTTACTCGGACATTTGTTTTGTTGAGAATAACAACCGTGACATATGCAGCTTCACCCCAGAAGGTTGCAGGAGTTCCAGATTCTTCAAGCATGGCACGGGCCATTTGTTGGACTGTTCTGTTCATCCTTTCCACCACTCCATTTTGCTGAGGAGTCCTTGCTGTAGAGAATTCCCTTTTTATTCCATGCTCTTCACAGAAATTGAAAAATTCATTTGAGGTAAATTCCCCACCTCTGTCAGACCTGAGACACTTAATTTTGTGATCTGACTCATTTTCGACCAAGGCTTTGAAGGATTTGAATTTTTCAAATGCTTCGTCTTTGTGTTTCATAAGTCCTAACCAAACAAACCTGGAGAAGTCGTCAATGAATAATATAAGGTATTCCTCTCCTCAAGGTTTCCTTGTCCTAAATGGACCACATACATTTGTATGAATAAGTTCGAGAGGTTTGCTAGCTGATCCTTCCTTCTCAGGGAAGTTAGTCCTGGTTTGTTTACCAAGTTGACATGACTTGCATATTGTGTTCTCTAGAATTTTGATATCTGGAAGATCACGAACTGCCTGATACTTGCATGCTTTCCTTATTTGTGAAAAACTTTGATGCCCCAACCTCCGGTGCCATAACCAATGCTCATCATCCTTGCTCATATAGCATTGTTGTTGTCCTTCTTCAAATATGTATAGATTGTTTGGAGTTCTTTTGCCTTTGATCACTGTTTCACCTGTATCAAGATCACGAACATGACATCCATTTGATCTAAATATTACCTCGGTTCCTTGATCGCACATCTGACTGACACTTAGAAGATTATGTTTCAATCCATCAACATACAAAACATTTCCTGCTTTGACCTTTTCTTTCAATTGAGTAATACCTTTTCCTTTTATGGCAGCAGGAGTATCATTCCCAAATGAAACTTTCTTTCCTTTTTCTAAAGCAATGTACGATTCAAGTTTTTCTTTATCACCTGTCATATGCTTCGAACATCTGCTGTCGATGTACCATTGATTTTCCTGTCCTTCTGTATAAAATGCTATCCCACATCTTTCTGGTCGAGGTTCCTTTATTCTCCATGTTTTGGTGCTTGAATCTTGTTCCTTTGTTTGCCAAAACCTACTCCTGCATTCAGAGTCTTCATGACCAAAGTTATTACAGATAGAGCATTCAATTTCATTTTCAAGAGCTGAGAAGTTGTTATAGGTCCTTTTTGTAATCCCAGTCATACTTCTTTGCTTTTGAGCTTCTCTAGTCATGATTGTTTTGTAGGCAACACATTGAGCTTCTTTGTGACCGAAGTTATGGCAAGAGAAACATTGGCCATTGAAGAAACTTCTGCGATTATCAAATTTACCAGTCATATGTTTGTGATTTCTATTTTCATCCATTCTTGAGGTAAATTGAGAGGATCTTGGCTGATTGTAGCTTTTGTTCACCCTTAAGGTGAATTGTCCCTGATTTGTCTGGTAGTCTTTGTTTATTCTTGATGAAATTGTCTCTGTTTGACCTGGTGATCTTCGTTTGGCTTTTGCTCATATCTTCTTGCTGCATCGAGATAACTCTTCGAGGTGGATGCTTGAGATGTTTCTCCATTATACCCCAGACCTTTCTTAATTAGAGGAGAGCGCTGTACATTGATGATCTCATCCAGAGTTTCAGATCCTTTAACAAATTTAAGATTGAGAGCCTTTGTTTTCTCAATTTCTTTTCGAAGCCCAACAATTTCACATTCTAACTTTTCAAGAGATTCTTCCTTTTCATCAAGTTGGATTTGCAGAGTCTCAATGATCACATTCTTTTCTTCTAAGCATGTCTTGAGTCTAGACATCTCCTCATAATAGATATCTATAACTAGAGCATCCATGTAATCATCATCTTCAAAAGCCATTAAAATTTTATAGGGATTACCTCGTTCATCTTCATTGCTATTTGTTAGACCATCACTGTCTTCATGGGTGTAATAGCTCTTCTTATTTGCATTCTGTTTCTTGTTCCATCTAACAGGTTCCTTTCCCTTGTCAATCTTATCCTTATGAGGACATTTGGCAGCATAGTGACCTACTCTTCCACAAGCAAAACATTTGAAAGGTAACTTACCTCTGAATCTGCCAGTACCTCGTTGAAGATTTCTGACAAAATTTGATTCTTCTTCTTCTTCTGACACATGACTTGATTCAAGGTACTCTCCTTTGCCTGAAGCCTTGAAGGCAACTTCTCTCCTATCTGAAGGACCTCCTTTTCTCATTTCATAAGCAGTTAGAATTCCATACAGCTGTGACATGGTGAGAGTTCATAGATTCTCCTTTTCTTCTATGGCGGACACTTTAGATTCAAACTTGGTGGACAAGGATCTTAGAACTTTTTCAACCATAATAGCCTCTTTTATTTCTTCACCCAAGTTTTTCATGCAATTAACAATCTCATCTACCCTAAGGAAATAGTTAGCCACACTTTCATCATTATACATTCTGATATTCTCATACTAAATCCTGAGGGTTTGAAGTTTAGCACGCTTTACCTGTTCATCTCCTTCGTAGCTCAACACAATCTTGTCCCATATTTCTTTTGCAGATTTATATTGCATAACCTTTATGAATTCTGATTGAGATAAGCATCCCAACAGAGTATTGACTGCTTTAGCATTTGTTTCATATTTCTTTTTCTCGGCCGGATCTATTGGAGTAGCTGAAGGAAAAGTGTAGCCTGTCTCTATGATATCCCAAACTTCCGTACCAAGAGATTGAAGATAGGCAGTAACTCTTACCTTCCAATAATTGAAGTTTGTCCCATCAAAAATCAGTGGCCTGATTAGTGCTTCCCTCTCGTAGTTGCTCATAATGAACGATCTTCCTTCAAGCGATCAAGCTTCTCTGAAGGACCTGCTTTGATACCAATTGTTGGAAATAATACTCAGAGGGGGGGGTGAATCAATATTATTAAGTTCTTTTCAATATATCTTCCTTATTTATACTTTGAATTATTCTTCAGATATTGATCGTTACTTTGTATGTTAGTACCATAAAATAATGAGCATGAACAAGATAAATAGATAGTCACACCAAAGAACACCAGATATAAGGTGGAAACCCAATGTGGGTGAAAACCACCTGCTGCAATATGTCTCTATCTTCTTTCAATTAGAAAATTCTTTTACAATGATTTTGTACTGGTGCAGTCATTTACCAGTACGCAGGCTGCAACCTGCAGAGAGCTACAACTCTCTCTCTCGTTTTCAGTTTTTCTTGGAAGGGAGCTACAACCCCCCACTTCGTTCAAGGACCACGTTTCATTAATTTTCAGACTGGATCCAAGAAGATCAAATGATCATAAAGTATAAATGATTCTTCAGAAATACCCAAACCTCATATCAATACATGTTTTCTTTATACAGCAGATCACACACTCGCCAACCCAAGCACTAGCTATAAATAAATATCTGATCTGGTCACCTTTTAATCAGAGGTTGTATATGCCAGAATCATACCATAATGCAGAGGACATACATGTTATAGAGCGCCCAGAGGCTAGACACAAGACAAACCCAATATCCGGACCCAGATACCTTTAGCGAATCAACAGAAGACGCTATATCAGAGTTAAGGAATGACTGCTACTTCCCTGCGGTTGGCTGCTCTAAACTGAACTGCAATAGCCCCGAAGCGATGCGGATCTGTCGTCCTGTGCGCATTCTTCTTGAATTCGGTTCAGTAGATTTGTCCTTGACAGATCATAAGAATGCCGATCTATTCTCCCTTAAGATCTTCAATTCATAATCGATACCTTGCCACCGGATCCCCTTTTTTCTTTATATAGTCATGCTTTTGATAATACCATGAATCGAAACCAGAGGATTCGAAACCTGAGGTGCAACTGTTTTGACCAATCTCTTAAGAATAGGCTTAAGCGGGAAAAACTATGAAAATGGTCCCAAAACCACAAATTCGGACTTTTAACATAATGCATCCACACTTAATAATATATCGGGTCCGCTCCTTTCATCGCTATCGGCGATTTGAAGTGTGAGGCTATTATAAGATGGGCGAACACCGCAGATGCGATTTAATATGAAATGCTTTTAATTCCTTCATCGGGTCCGACCCCTCTTTTCGCAATCGGAGGATTGGGGTGGGCGACCCTTTATGTATTCCGATATACTGTGGACGCGATATTTTTATAAACCATGTTTTGATGCCTTCATCGGGTCCGCTCGCAATTGGAGGTTTCAACGAAGTCCGACGCGCATATATGCCGAACTGCGGATGTGATATTATTATATATTGCCTTTAATGCTCCCATCGGGTCCACTACCCCTTTATCGCAATCATAATTCAGGGCTTTTAAGCATCAGACGCGATATTATTATACGTCAAGTTTAATTCCACCATCGGGTCCGCTGAGTTATCGCAATCGGAGGATTTGAGGTGGGCGACCCTTTATGTATTGCGATACTGCAGATGCGATCTTGTTATAAACCATGATTTATGCCTTCATCGGGTCCGCTCCCAATCGGAGGTTTTAAGGAAGTCACTTAGCCGGACCCCCGACACGCATGGTTGCGATATTAATATAAACCAATTTTTAATGCCACCATCGGGTCCGTTGCGATATGCAATCGGGTCCATATGTGCAGAAACATATCTAACTTGTGTTGTTTCCGCCAAAAAGGAAAAAAGGCCTTTGATTATTGTAAAAGCATATATATATGGGTTTTACGCACCCAACCAACTCCCGATAATATAAATGCATGCATATATGGGTTTTAGTCGCCCAAATACCTCCAATAACATTAATACATGTGTATATGGCCTTTCTTCTCTAATACATGTGTATATGGCCTTTCTTCTCTCCTCTTGGCTCTTCTTGTCCCCATCATGGTGTATATAAGAGAAATGACCGTCTAAGAGAGGGTTGCCATCAAGTTCAACATATGTTCATAATGTCATAATGCCAACATTGCATGCATGTCTTCACATAGAATTCATGTTTGATTTTCTCCAACTAATTAACTCAAGATGAATTAATTAATTATTTTTCAAACAACCGCTAAGAACAAATTCGAATTTTAATTCTCAATTTTAGTTTAGGGACTAATTAAAATTGGAATGTATCCTGAAATGCTATTTTTAGCACTTCTATATTTAGCATTTCTTGTTGCTATTTTCAACACTCCCTCTCAACAAGAAAGGGATTAACTGTCACCCCAATCCTGTCTCTGTGGAACTCGAATTTGCATTTTGACAATGCCTTAGTCAAAATATCTACATCCTACTTCTCGGTTGAAACATACAACAACAACATGATCCTCTTCACCACACAGTCTCGAAGATGATGGTACTAGATATCAATGTGCTTGGACCTGTCATGAAATACTGGATTCTCAGAGAGTCTGATACAACTCTAATTATCACAATAGATCACTGTTGGATCCATCCTCTGACCAAACAATCCCACTAAAATATTCTGCATCCAAATGGCCTCACATGCTGCCTGATTGGCATCCATGTATTCAGCCCCTGCTGAGCTAAGTGCAACTGACCTCTATTTCCTACTGTACCAAGAAACTGTAGCTGAACCAAGGTTGAAGATTCCTCCAAAAGTGCTCTTTTGGTCTGATGGACTCCCTGCCTAATTAGCATCTATGAAGCCCTGTAGCTTCACTCCCTCTGTCCGTCTATACCATAATCCATACTGAGATGTGCCTCTGAGGTATCTCAGCACATGCTTCGTTGCCTTCCAAAACAGCTTGGTAGGTTGAACCAAAGCATGACTCATCTGGTTCACCGCAAAGCACAAATCTGGTCGTCTGTTCACTAGATACATCAATGAACCCACAAGCTGTCGATAAACAGTAGCAGCTACTACCTCACCTGAAGTAGCATCCTACTTCCTCCAATTACCAGCTAGAGGATTCTGCATGGGCTTATACTTTTCCATGTGGAATCGCCTGAGTATATCATTGGCATACTTGCCTTGAGACACAAACACTTCCCCATCCTTCTACCACACTTCCATGCCTAGAAAGTAGTGCATAAGACCCATGTCTTTCATCTCGAACTCTCTTGCAAGGTCCTCCTTGCAAGACTTGATCAACTAATCATCACCTATCAATATCAGATCATCAACATAAAGAACAATGATCAATGGCTTACCTTCTACTATGATGTGGTAAAGGTTCGCATCCACTTCACTCTTTGTGAAGCCCAACTTGGTGAAATAGCTTTCAATCCTGGTGTACCAAGCATGAGGTGCTTGCTTCATCCCGTACAAAGCTCTCTTGAGTCAACACACATGCAACTCATGATCAAAGGTCTCAAATCCTTCCAGCTGCTCTATGTACACCTTTTCCTCAATCTTCCCATTGAGGAATGCAGTCTTCACATCCATCTGATGGATCTTCCAACCCATCTGAGCTGATAGTGGCAACATCGATCTGATAGATGAGTACCTTGCTACAAGAGAAAAAGTCTCATCATAGTTGATCCCCTCGACCTGTGAGAAACCACGGGCAATAAAACTTGCCTTATGTTTCTCAACACTGCCATCAGCTGCCTGCTTTACCTTGTAAAGCCATCCAGAACTCACCACTGACTTTTCCACTAGTCTTGGGACAACATCCCACACATTGTTTTGAATGATAGAGTTGTACTCCTCTACCATAGCATCAACCCAGACTGGTTGTTGCACTGCTTCCTTAAAAGAAGAAGGTTCGGTCTCTACACACTCCCCAACCAGGGCCATGTAACCAATGTACCGCTTGGGTGATCTCCTTTGTCTACGCTGAGAGGATGGCTGCCCCACATTCTCTCACACATCCATCATCAATCTATCAGCTTCCCTCGAGTGTTTCCACCCGTCTCTGGAAGAATCTGCATGAGTGGATGTCTCCACTCCCAAATCCTCTGCATGTAGCTGCTCCACATCAATTTGAGGCTCCTCCTCCTTTGGAAACAAAAGTGCCTCCTCTACATGCAACTTGATCTCCCTCTCAAGGGACACTCGCATAGCTTTTTACTCATCGAACTTCAAATCTCTGGGTACCATTGTCCTCTAACTGGTAGGCAGAAACACCCACTAGTTGTGGGGTGTATCAGTGTACCCCACAAGTATCCCCAACTCATCTATTGGATCTAGCTTCTTCCGGGCATCTTTGGTCACATGGAAATAAACCGATGATCCAAAGATACTGAAGTGACTAACATTTGGTTGCTTCCCGAAAAAGGCCTCCATTGGTGTCTTCAACCCAAGTATACGGTGTGGGCTTCTGTTCTGCAAGTATACTGTTGTATGGCATGCCTCAGCCCACAAATGAAGTGGTAGGATTTGGTCATGCAACATCACTCGAGCTACTCCCACAATCGATCTATTCTTCCTTTCGACCACCCCATTTTTTTGTGGGTTATGGGGTGTCATCCACTCCCGCTTAATTCCTTCTGTTGCGCAGAAGTCCTTAAACTGTTGGGAGACATACTCTCCACCATTGTTGCTTTGCAAGGCTCTTATTTTCTTTCCAAATTCTTTCTCTGCCAAGGCTTTGAACTCACAAAACCTTGAGAAGGTCTGATCCTTCTTCTGCATAAAGTAGATCCAACATCTACGAGAAAAATCATCAATAAAAATAACATAGTACCTTTGTTTAGCGGTGGAGACTGTAGAGAATGGTCCACACACATCGGTGTGGACTTGCTCCAGGATTTATCCAACTCTACTATCTCGATCCTGAAAGGAATATTTTGGATACTTACCCAAGGTACAACCTTTGTATGTATCCACTTGCTCCAGTTTTCACTTGGGTAGTCTGGTAGAAATATGTTGCATGATCTTCAAGGCCCCATGGTGCAAGTGGGCCAATCTTCTATGCCATAGCTCGCCAACATCTTGGCTCTGCACCAACTCTTCTTTGGAACTCAATGCAACACAGTCATCTAACTCCAGCTTGTATAGATTCTTTACTCGAATCCCAATTCTCTTGGTCTGTCCAGTGTCGATATGCCTCAGGAATACATTTCCTTTACTAAAGACTACATCATAGCCTTTATATTCTAGCATAGTGACGGACACAAGATTCTTCTTCAGACTTGGCACATACTATAAATCAGTTAGGGTGAGAGGAGCTCCATGCTCCCTCTGAAACACAACTGTACCTTCACCTGAAACACAGTACTTTCCATCATCACCCATCTTGATGCACATCTGGAGATCCTTCTCCTCCAAGGTACTAAATAGATTCTTGTCGCCGTACATGTGGAATGAGGCTCCACTGTCCAGGTACGACGACAAGAATCAATTTAGTACCTGGAGGAGAAGGATCTCCAGATGTGCATCAAGATGAAACCATGCATGCAATGAGAGAGAAATCCAATTCGAACTGTGAGGCCAATGCCTCACCATCTAATCCCTTCGAGGATCCCTTCTTGGATTTCTTCTTGGACAATTCATAGCATAATTGCCCACCTCATAACGATGAAAGCATGATTCTTGTCGCCGTACATTTGGAATGGGATTCCTTCCCTTTCCCTTTCTTAGCCTTACTCACTAAGGCTATATTTTCTTCGTCATCTTGCTTTGATGAAGATCCATCTCTGGTGCTTCTCCTTATCTCCTCTTGCATCAGATCTGACCAAAGTCGTTCCCAATCTGGCAGTTTCTCTCTTCCATTTACTGAGTCTTGGTAGATATGTCAGCTCTTAGGAAGACTGAGGAGAGCAAGACTCACCATGTCGTCATCATCTATCGTGATCCCTACACTTCCAAGCTCATCCCTGTAGGTGGTGAGCTTGTTCAGATATGTAGAGATCGTGTCGCCCTTTTCACACTTGATTTTCCGAAGCTTGCCTTTTAGTGCCAGCTTCCTCTAATCGTTTTTTTTCTAATCTAGATCCTTCAATGTTTTCCACATTGAAAACGGTGTCTCCTTCCCATGGAGACTCGAGACAATGTGGTCTCGAACTCCCTTCGGAAGGATCCTCCTTGCTCTAGCCACACATTTCTTCCATTCCACTAATTCTTCGGCATTAGTAGCTGCTGGCTTGGGGACTTCTTGATCAATGAAGTCCTTCAAACTGTTGTTCTCTAATACTGCTTCCATGCGATCCTTCCAGGCTATATAATTTGAGTTTCCATCAAGGGCATACTCGAGTCTCAAACTGTTGACTGCCATTGATGAAATTTGAGATGTGACAAGAACTCGATTTCTATAATCAGGAACTTTAAACTTCAAACTTCTCCCTTCTTTGTATAATGTTATTCGCTTTCATCACATTTGCTCTGATACCATGTAGAAATTCTCACTGTATATCATGAGATAATGCAATATACTAAAGCAAAATCCTTGATCTACTTCTACAAACAAACTTGTGGAAGCTTAATAGATTTTGAGCAAGATCAAATAGAACACATATAACAGAGAATGAGAAACCAATCACACATGAACACAGAAGAATATTCTGGGGAAAGCCTCAGCTAAGAACCCCGATCTATGTATTATCATACAAGTGGAAATATCTCCAGATTACACAAAGCTTTAGCTCACAAGCTATCCAGCTCTCAGTACAATCCCTCAATACAGCTCACAGACTAAATAGACACAACATATGCCTTCCCTCAGTCCTCCAAGCCTCCTATTTCCTTGCGCAGTTTCTCCTGGGGTCCAATGTTGCCACCTGTGTGAATTTACCTCTCGCACAAAACACTAAACTCAGATTGAATTGCGCAATCCTCAAGGAATGAATTCCTTCTGCATGCAAAAGATATCCTCAATGGAATATTCTTGCAACTAATAGTACATTGTCCCATCATCTGATCTCAACTAGGTCTCTGACTGAACTGACATGCATGAGTTATTTATGAGAGAATATTCAGTTATCTGAAGTGCAACAGTTACATGCATGCATGCATTAACTAACTGAACTCACAATCAGTTCCACAAACTATTGAAACTAATCTAACTAGACTTAACTCAGTTAACTGAGCTAACTAATTGCAACTCAAAGTACAACTCATCCTCATCTCCTTAACTAAGGGATAAATTCCTCAATCAAAAGAGAAATCGTTGCATGTCTTCACATAGACTTCATGTTTGATTTTCTGCAACTAATTAACTCAAGATGAATTAATTAATTATTTTTCAAACAGTTGCTAAGAACAAATTCGAATTTTAATTCTCAATTTTAGTTCAGGGACTAAATAAATTTGGAATGTGTCCCGAAATGCTATTTATAGCAATACTATTTTTAGCATTTCTTGTTGCTATTTTCAACTCTGCACATTTAAGCAACATAGTTGAACATAGGGGTCTCATACTTATCTGAGAATCACTAAGAAGCATTGATGCCTCATCACAATAACGACATTACCATCTATTAAGTCATATATTCATTGTACATTAAGTGATTAACTAAAACATGATGAGCGCCATACATTATTACTGTCATAAAACTCATTCATAACCAACATTTAAACAACATAAATATAAAGGATTTAACTGCCATATAAGCCACATATAAACAAATATATTTACCCATAAAATATCAAGGAGAATGAGAGCTCTTATCAATGAATGCAAAGGCCAACTAGTTTTGGGACTTATATGTTCCACCTAAGCATAGATTGGATGAACCAAGTCTCGCTTCAGCCAATCACCCTAGTGCCATATTCCAAGCATGAATGTGGGTTCTCATAGAACAAATTAATCAAAATCAAACCAGGGAACTGTAATGACAACTTGAAGTAAACTTGAGAATATCGGTAGTGGAAAGGACCTTGCAGTGAATTGGAGCAAAGAAAGAATAATTCTTGGGAAATAACATCTATTGAAGGAACGATCCATAAGTGAATGTTGAACAAGCATTTGATTATAGGAAGCAATTGAAAGAGGAAGCAAGATCATGTAACCCTTGTAGTAGAAATTGAAAATCTCAGAGAATTGTCTAAGGAAAGAGTAGGTGAAGCTCTTGAGAGTGCACAAGGCTAAAGGAGCAGAGAAAGCTTAGAAGCATCAACAGAGGAACTAATGTTACCAAAAGGACAAGTTCAGAGAGAAGCTTGGTGAGGTACTTGTAGCAGGGTGAAACAAACTTGTTATTGTAGAGGCTTATTGTGGTTCACAAGTGAACAAGGTAAAGTTCACATAGGGAAAAGTAAAGATGGTTATTGATAGTAATGACAAGAATTTTAGTGAAAATTATAGTAGGATAGAGGAAGATACCAAGGTAAATGGCATGAAGATGAAGAGGATGCCTCAAGAGGAAATTGAATGAGAAATAGTTGAGATGAAAGTACAACTTAGTGTTGAAAAGTGTGCAACAAGAAATGCTTGTTGAGAGTGCAACAAGATGATGGAGCTTAGTGAAAAGAGTCGCCTTCACTAAGTGGGCCCGCAGGCTATTTTTGGCGCAAGTCTATTTTTAGACTATGTCTATTTTTAGACATATGGATCATGTCTATGGATGATTGATCAAGTTGGGAAAAATAGATGGACTTCTATTTTTGATGAAAGTGTGAGTGATCACAGTGTGAGTGATTACAGTGTGAGTGATCACAGTGTGAGTGATCAAAGTCAAAAATAGAAAAGTCAAATATTATTATCTCACAATAATATTTGGACTATAAACTTAATCTTATTCTCTTGGAGCACTTCAGTTTGAGCTACGGAAGTGGCACATGCAGCTGTCAGAAGGAAATTCGTTTTTCTTATGAGTCAGTTGAGTTGTTGCATGCATAACTTCAGTTAGAACTCAAGTGAGTTGAGTTTAGTGGACTAGAGGTACAGTTGATGGAGTTGTGTTCAGTTTAGCTTTGTTAAACTGGTTGTATTTAGTCTAACTGATCAATAGACTAAAGATGAGTTGGGTGAATTAGTTATTAATTAATTCACAAGTTATTAACTCATAATGCAACTATAGAATACATCAGTTAACTCAGTTGCATGTCAGTGCATGTTCAGTTCAGCAGGGACAGGTGTTAGAGGATCAGATTGCTATCAGTTGTGACTATAGCTGTGCATGATGATTTGCACAATCAAAGGATTGAGTATGCCAATGAGTTTGCTCACATATCTTCATGATATTATAGCTGTTGCTCACGTCCAACATAGTGTGGGTGACTATTTTGCAGTGTAAAATCGAGTTTGGGAAGCTATTCTCATCAGTTCTTGAGCAGGTATTGAGCAGTGGAGGCAGGGAAGCAGCGGGGGAGATTTGGAGATCAAATCTGAGCTGTATTGTGTGTAACAGAGGTGGAGATACTTGTGAGAAGTATTATGCTGTGTATTGTTACATGATTCAATCAATATAATATACAGATAGTGTGGGGTTTTTAGCGAGATGCTTTCCCCGGGATACATACTGTGTTTATGAGTTTGATTGATGCTTCTATGTGTGCCTGTGAATGTTTCCGCTTCTGTAAATTGATGATCAACATAGAGGAGATTATGTATTATACATGTTCCGCTTATAATTGTATGATCAGGATAATCTCTGTGAATATGTGTCATATTATTCAAAATTTCTACATGGTATCGGAGCTAGATAATTGTAGAAAAAGTTTCTACATGGTATCGGAGCAGCTTGATTTGTAGAAGAGATTTTTACAGGATATCAAGCGAGGATTGATCATCAGATCTACTATTCAGGAAGTGTTTACATTCTATTTCTCTAGGCAGAGCCTGTAATCGGGCCAGGTAGCCTCTGGATTCATCCTTCCTTTGGAAGGTGAAATATCCGGTGAAAGCCCATACAGTCAATCTCTGTACGAGAAATATTTTGTACTCACGAATTCTAGATCGGAAGCGGTTGAGTTTTGAGCTGGTGGAATTCGAATTTAATTCCAAAGCAAGAGATAAAACTCAGAAACATTCAGTGTGAGAATGGAGACAGTATGGCCCAGTATCTCACGAAGTTCACCAAATTTCGGGATGAGCTAGGAAGTGTGGGGGTGACTGTCGGATGAGGATGGTGAGTCTAGGACTCCTTGACCTTCCTAAGAGTTGGCATAACTACCAGGACTCGGTGAATGGAAGGGAGAAACTGCCAAATTGGGAACGACCATGGTCGGATTTGATGCAGGAGGAGATTAGACGGAGCACCAGAGACGGTTCTTCATCCATGCAGGATGAGGAGAATTGTGCCTTAGCGAGTAAGGTGAAGAAGGGGAAGGAGAAGGGTTCTCTTTTCGAATCTTGTTCTTCCAGTGATGGGAAGAAGGTTGACAAGTCGAAGGTGAGATGCTTTCGTTGTCATGAGATTGGTTCATGGGTCAGGAACCTGTATGCTCTTGAGGTTCAAGATGCATGCAAAGCCTTGAGCAGCAAGGCAACTGATGGAGACTTGGTGGTTGAGAGGGAGCGTATATTACCTCTCAACATGCAGAGCCAGAAGAAGTCTCAGACGATTGTGGAGGAGCCACGATTGGTGCAGCAGCTTCAGGAGATTGTGGAGGAGCCACAACAGGGGAAGCTGAGAGGAGATCGAGTAGAGACATCTACTCATCCAGATACCTCCAGTAGCGGGAAACTTCGAGCCAGGTGGGCTGAGGGATCGCATGCAGCCATACCTCCAGGTAGGAGGTGGGGTGATGTGGATTGATTGTCCCAAGGAGGAGGGGCAAGATCCTTGAGGTACCCAACCTCTTGGATGAGACCTTGCTACGGGAGCCCCGATGTGTAGTAGCAGGAACTGACTGATTGGGTAGAGACAGATGCGGATGGAGCGGCAGAGAGAGCGACAGTGCAGGGAATCCCAGGACAGCGCATAGCTAGCAGGCTGTAGCAATGCGAGAGGCACAAGTGTTTTGCACAGTGTTAGGTGGCACAGAGAGGTGTCCAATGGTGCGAGATGCATGGAGATGTTGCAGTAGCGCAGATGTCAGAGAGGGAGCACTTGTCAGCAGCAGGTAGAGCTTCAGCATCAGAGGATGTTTCTATCCCAACAGGGAGGTCAGTTGGGAGGTGCAGTGCGGATGCAATGCTGGGAGATAGAACCAGCAGCAGCACGGATGCAGTCAGAGATCAAAGTGACAGAGGCTAGAGCAGTCAGATACTGAAGAGCACAAAGATGCAGAGTTTCAGTTGACAGAGGCAATAGCAGTCGGAGACTTTGATGACAGAGCAAGTGGACCGGCCAAATGTGTTGCATGGAGAACATTCCAGAGTTACAGGATCGGGTTTGAGAGGAAGCCTTTCTTGTTGAGAGGGAGTGTTGAAAAGTGTGCAACAAGAAATGCTTGTTGAGAGTGCAACAAGATGATGGAGCTTAGTGAAAAGAGTCGCCTTCACTAAGTGGGCCCGCAGGCTATTTTTGGCGCAAGTCTATTTTTAGACTATGTCTATTTTTAGACATATGGATCATGTCTATGGATGATTGATCAAGTTGGGAAAAATAGATGGACTTCTATTTTTGATGAAAGTGTGAGTGATCACAGTGTGAGTGATCAAAGTCAAAAATAGAAAAGTCAAATATTATTATCTCACAATAATATTTGGACTATAAACTTAATCTTATTCTCTTGGAGCACTTCAGTTTGAGCTACGGAAGTGGCACATGCAGCTGTCAGAAGGAAATTCGTTTTTCTTATGAGTCAGTTGAGTTGTTGCATGCATAACTTCAGTTAGAACTCAAGTGAGTTGAGTTTAGTGGACTGGAGGTACAGTTGATGGAGTTGTGTTCAGTTTAGCTTTGTTAAACTGGTTGTATTTAGTCTAACTGATCAATAGACTAAAGATGAGTTGGGTGAATTAGTTATTAATTCATTCACAAGTTATTAACTCATAATGCAACTATAGAATACATCAGTTAACTCAGTTGCATGTCAGTGCATGTTCAGTTCAGCAGGGACAGGTGTTAGAGGATCAGATTGCTATCAGTTGTGACTATAGCTGTGCATGATGATTTGCACAATCAAAGGATTGAGTATGCCAATGAGTTTGCTCACGTATCTTCATGATATTATAGCTGTTGCTCACGTCCAACATAGTGTGGGTGACTATTTTGCAGTGTAAAATCGAGTTTGGGAAGCTATTCTCATCAGTTCTTGAGCAGGTATTGAGCAGTGGAGGCAGGCAAGCAGCGGGGGAGATTTGGAGATCAAATCTGAGCTGTATTGTGTGTAACAGAGGTGGAGATACTTGTGAGAAGTATTATGCTGTGTATTGTTACATGATTCAATCAATATAATATACAGATAGTGTGGGGTTTTTAGCGAGATGCTTTCCCCGGGATACATACTGTGTTTATGAGTTTGATTGATGCTTCTATGTGTGCCTGTGAATGTTTCCGCTTCTGTAAATTGATGATCAACATAGAGGAGATTATGTATTATACATGTTCCGCTTATAATTGTATGATCAGGATAATCTCTGTGAATATGTGTCATATTATTCAAAATTTCTACACTTAGTGTACTAATGGAGTTGCTACAAGAAAATGCAAGAAATGCGAGTGGCGAATGAAGAATCAGGTGAAATGGCCTATTAAAAAAAAATTCAAGGAAACTATGGAAGAAGATGAGGCACGTGATGAGAATCTGGTTGAAGGAAGAGGAACTCTGAATAGTCGAGTAAAAGGAAGAAGAAGTTTACTATTCAGAACCAAATCAAGGACCATTGCTTGGGGAAGATAATGATGAGGAAGACTCAAATCAACACGAATACCTTAAGATGAAGATATCAAAGGAGGATTTGTGTATGCATACAGATATTGCTGTAGTGAACAAAGAAAATTTTCCTTATGAAGATACTCAAAAAGAGGACTAGAGATATGAAGAGAATCAATCATATACTATGCTTGAAGAGGAAGTTAAGTTGTTAGAGAAGTTGATGAAATAACCAAAGAATGACATTTTCTTTCATTCAACACAAGAGGGTGATGACATAAACGAGAAGAGTCCATCATGTGAAGCAAGAGGTGATAGCCTTAGAAATGCATATTTAAATGTAAAATTAAGAACGTTAGAAAAATGGTTGGACAATCTAAGGACAAAGTGTGAAGTAAACGAAATTATAGTCGATTACAAAAATTCAAAGGAAAATAAAGACAAGTTTTCCATGAAGGAAATGCAACACTTAGTGAACAACAACAATAATCAATCCCAGCATAGATGTAACACATTTTAAAAAGATGAAGGAATTCATAAAATGATTAAGGAAGCTTCAAGCATCAAGATGCTAGTGGAAAACAACAACAACAATGTTCCAAGGAAGAAATAATTCATACAAACCAGAGGAGAAGTTGGACATCAAAATTGAAGCGAGATGATGTTGAAAGGGCCTCAAAAGAGGTTTATTGAAAAGAGAGAAAGGGAGGATGACAATGATTGCAAATGACTGAAGAAAGAGGAGAACTACAACATAAATTTTGGAAGCTTGGAAGGCAGAAGAAGACAACAACAGAACAAAAATAACATGACCGAACAAATGCTCAATGACAAATTAATGTTTGGGATCTTGGAGGAGTTTAATTTGTTTATGAAGACATATGGTCAGGTGACCATGACTTTCTTTTACCTTGGGAGTCTAACCTAGGGTTTCATTTCACCAAGGGAGTGGTTTCTCAAGTTAGATTTAATTATTTAGTTTTAATGTATTTTCCCTATGTTTCTAGGAGAATCGTATGAGAATGAGAATTATTGTAATTAGATCTACTGTTTAGGAGAGATATTGAGAATATTTTGGAGAGCTAAGAGATTTGAGGATTAGGTGAGGAATTTGTGGATAATGGGAGGATTTTTAGGATCTAGAGAGATTCTAGGAGTTAGTTTAGGATAGGATTAGGTGAGAATTTTGTCGATCATAGGAGCATTTTTAGGATCTAGAGAGATTGTACGAGTTAGTTTAGGATCTAAAACCAAAATTAGTTTCAGATTTACTTGTATAAATCTATGTAAGTCTATGAGGCATGTTAGAGTGGAGAATGAGAGAAAGTGTGTAAGCAAGTGGTCAAGCACAGAATGCCTATATTGTGAATCTCACAAAATTTTTACATATTTTAAAGTGAATAAAAAAGTGTGTTTTTGTTTTATCTCTTTGGTGTTAATGTATGGTCATTTATTTGAGGGTGTCGACTCGTTGACACCAATTGTGAAAGCCTAGAGCCCAAAAGTTGACACCAATTGTGAAAGCCTAGAGCCCAAAAATTGACACCAATTGTAAAAGCCTAGAGCCCAAAAACCTCCATCATTATTTTTACTATATTTTATTTTATTTATTAATTTTGTTTTGTTTTTAACTTTTTTTTTTTTTAATGTAATCTAACCATTACCTCTTTTTATTGTAAAAAATTATTCGTCCACCTAAATCAAGTCAACACGCACATTTCTCTTATTACTTTTTCATTAAAATCTGATCGTACTTTGATTTTCTTTCGCAATATTTGAAGGGCAGGACGTTGGAATCTGTTAAAATTGTGATTTTGATGCGATTGCAGAAATCTGCACCCTATTTAATCGGGCAGTACACACATTTCTTTGAGCGGCACCATTTATTATTAGAATTTTAGAATATTGCGATTTTCTCTCCATTGAAAAAATTTCCACCCACTTTATTTCGACATCTCTGTGATCACTTTTCCATTTTTCATTAAAACATAATGATATAAGATTTGAAGGACAGGACGTTAGAATCTGATTTCCATTCTATGGCAATCAGAATGATAATTTATTCGTTAAAATTGAAAATACCTATGATTTTTGGTGCAGTGAAGAAATTTGCAGGAAATTTATTGAGCCATATGCCCACTCAAGTCAATATCGACACTATTAGTATCTGATAATATCACAACATCATTTATATTAAACTAGGAGATCATTAGTATTATCATATTTTGATCGTTAATATTAATTATAAATTTATTATTTGCACACGTATTTTTTCATATGAAAATATTCTAAACATTATTATATATATGTGGATTAAATACTATCTTTACTTTTTGAATAACTATATTGTTTTTTAAAATGTATAAATAAATAAAAATATTATTAATAAATAAAAATTCTAATTTTACATAATTGAAAAAATAAAAATGTTAAAATATTTTTATTAAAAATTGTTTAGTTAAATTCAATAATATTATTATAACATGTTGAATGTTTTCTAATTTTAGATAAGATAAATATTTCTAAAACAAAATATAAAATATACATATGGAAGGTGATAAAATCTCCAAGATTTTATAATAGATTCCTAATTTATTGATAACTTTAAAAAAAATTAATGAACAAAATATATGATGCCTTGTGGTCTCTTTCTCGCTTAATGTATTCGTCAACAATTCTTAATGCCCAATCTCCATCTCCATTTCTTGGATGAGTTGGTGCAAAATATCTTTTTTCTTCCAATCCCCTTAACTTGAATTCATAGATGCTCATTATTTGGATGCCCCAAACTACACATCTTTGCACAAATTCACCACCAAGTTCCTTATAATGTTACATCTTGCTTAATAATGGCAAGTTGATGTTTTAATTGGACAAAAGTGCTTATTACAAATGTAATTGTTGAAGGTTTTGGCATTGATGTCGTATTTTGCATTGATGTAAAGGTTAGTTAGCAAGAACAAGGCCATAATGGCACTCGTATCATCCTCATGATGCTTATGCGTATCATCCTCATCTTGATAGAGATTGATTGTCTCAGTCCTACATTCATCAAAACAACACTGCTACATTCTAACAGCAATTGATTACTTCACGCAGTGGACAGAAGCAATTCCACTCAAACAAGCGAACGACCAAGAGGTCATCAGCTTCCTCCAGCAGAACATCATCTCATGCTTCGACATCTCGATATCACTTGTTTTTGATAATGCAACATACTTTTCGTCTTTAAAACTTTATGATTTTGCATTACAAAATGGTATTGTGCTGAAACACTCATCCGATTACTACCCACAAGGAAACGGTCTAGATAAATCCATGAATAAAAACCTCATCCGCATAATAAAAAAAGATTGTTTTCTCTTAGCAACGCAACTAGCATACCGCTCTGACTAATGAAATATGGGTTGACCGCGTAACACTCAAACCTTCTATGAATGCCTCACCGTACTTCCTGGTCTATGGTAAAGAAGCCATCCTTCCACCTAATATCTACTTTGCTGCACTCCAACTATCCCAAGAATCCCAAGGTAAGCCTTTCTAGTTAGTTCAGTGTAGGATGGATACACTCCACAAGCTTCAAGAAGAAAGGATGAAAGCAAAAGAAAAATTTACACTCCACCATAACCGTATCAAGAGATGGTTTGATAAGAAGTATGCAGGGAAAGCTAATTTTGATGTTGGGGACTTGTTTTGAAATGGGATAAGTCCCATAAAGACAAAGGCAAGCATATGAAGTTTCGATCCCTGTGGATTGGTCCATACACAGTCCATGAGAAGCTTGGCCCACCCACATATTGTCTGCAATCACTTGACGGGAGGATTGACAACCTTCTCATCAACGGTCAAGATCACAATCATTACTTCCAGTAGGCCGGACAGCGCCCCGTAACATGTGCATAGTCTGCTTACTACTTGTTGTTTTCATTTTTTCCTTGCTTACTATTTTTGTTTTTGTTTGATTGAGTTGCTTAATACCTTACTATTTTTGTTTCCGAAAATAAGTGTTTTCATCTACTCCGTTCTAGATTTTGAATGAGTATGTGGCTGAGATAAGAAGAGACTTATGACATTGTAGCACTTGGTCAGTCTTATGTTTGTCTTCTCTGTGCTTGGTTATAACCTTTAGCTGATGAAGTCGAAAAGTACGAGCCGTCTACAAGAGAAGTTTTGGTCCAACCATGAACCTGTGTCCACACTGGGAAGCCCCATGCCTGTACTCAACATTTTGCTCTGTGTTTTCAAGCCCATCCAACTAGTAGAAATGGAGAAGGGGAAATCTAAATGAGCAAACCTATGTCAGAGGTCTTACATGCTTCTCTGAAGGAACAACCTCTTCTGCTATCAATAAGTCGAGATCCCTCTTCTGCCCCAAAAACAAATAAGTGCCTATGCATAGTCCTCTTAAAAAATACAAAGGTGAAAGAAGAGAAAGGCTTCCTATGCAGAGAGGTGAAGCACGCAACTCCACCGGGGTACTGACCATGCTTGCTGGCAGTAGAGCAATGTGTGTGTTCTTGCATGACTCCTTCGAGGTACTATCCAAGCCTGCTAGCAGTGGAGCAACACTAGAGATGAAAACTTATACTCTGAAAATATTCAACTCGTGAGCTAAACTACCCTTCCTGATTGCGAAACACTATGATCAAGCTGAACTTTTGATTGCGTTTGATTGAGTTGGAAAAAGGTGAACCATGTATGTCCATGGGGTAAGTGGGGAAACCAAAGTAACCCACACAGTGATTCAATACTCCCCAAAAGACCAAGGCCCTGTGCTAACATTGAACCAAAATAGAGAAGCTGGAGTTCTACTAGTGTGTTGCCAAGTGTTGTAGCGACTGTAACACCCTCCAAAATTTTGGCTTGCATCCAATTTTGTAACCTCCTTTGAGAGTTTTACATGATGGCTGCACAAACTTGGTTCATTCCGTGAGCTCGTGCGAGTCCTCGCACCCACCTTGCTTGATCATTCCACCGACAACTTTTGCATGTTGATGTCAATGTCATGCTTGCGACCACGTTCTGGTCATACACAAGGTATTTGCTTTGTGTGTACATGTTGTGTTTGCTATGTAAACATATGTTGCGCTCACACACAAAGTCATATACACTATCATGCAAGCATCGTCACAGTCGACCAACAATCAATCACAAGGGTCACACTTTTCGCTCACACCTTCGGTCATTCATGTTGAGCATATGTGTTTAGATGGTTTGAGTCGTCTCATCGTCAAGTCATGTAAGTGTGTGTTTGCAAGATCACATATGCATCTTCTCACTCGTTCACACACTTAGTCATTTTGCTGAAGTTCTGATGACCGGATTCCCCTCTGACATCCAGGCCTTCAGCTTGCCATCGACTCGATCGACTATCACCCAGAACAACGTAGAAGCACCAAGAAATCCATTTCAAGTTGTGCTACCCGCAAGAAGATCAATCAACCTTCATGTTGGTCAATTGGATAGTTTGACCCAACAGACACCCCGGGACTGACTCCCCTAAAAAATTGCGTAGAGGCTGCAGACCTTGCCCAATTCACTGACTGAGAAAATTGTGTAGACAAGCCGGAAAAACACCCAGTGCCTGTCCCTATCTCCCTCAAAAAATTGAGCAGCTTTTCTAGCTAGCCTTCCAGTCAGTCGACCGGTTGCGCACCTGGAAAACTACACAGTTTTCATGAGCAATACCTCTGCTGCCCAGCAGTCCGCTCATCTCAGAAACTGCGTAGAGGTGATCAACAGGTCAGCCTCCCATCATCAACACAATTTTCCACACCAGCAGCTCCCAGCAGCCGACTGTCGGTTCCCTCCAGGAATTGCGCAGTCTTTATTTCCAACCTCCAGTAGCAGACTGCCTGTTCCCTCCAGGAATTGCGTAGTTTTTGCTACCAATGTTCCAATAGTTGAATGCCAGTTCCCTCCAGGAATTGTGCAATTTTGGCTATCAAGCTCCCACTACCCGCTCCTTTTAGAAATTGCACAAATTTTGTTTGTTATGCCTTCCCATAGCCCAAACTACTCCTCTAAAAAACTGCGCAGTTTTTCCCTCCAGCTGAGCCAGACCTCACAGACAGTCACTGTCGGATTGCCTGTCTCCATCACCCAGTGACTCCTGTGCTATTTTCATTGGCAGTGCTTGGAGCCTCCATCCCATCTCATACCTCACAACCTTGTCTCCTCTCCTGGTCACCTGCATCTGAAACGATCATGCATCATGTTCGACTAGGAGTTTTATGGATCTGATGTCATCTCGTCATGAGTGACTACAGATACAGGTACATGAACAAACATGTCACAACAGCAGATAGGATGAACAAAGGGAGTACATGCAGAAGGACATGTTTGCCAACGGACCAACAAACGATGCATGCATAGAGATGTGCTCGTGAACGGACAATCATGCAAAGATGTGTTTATGAACGGACGAACATGCAAGGATGTGCTCACACATGGACGGACAGACAAACATGCACTTTTCACGAATGAATGAACCTATCAAGCATGCCAACATACAAGCAAGGAGCAATGTGCAAATGAAACGTCAAGTGAACCCAGCGAGCATCGAAGACTCTGTGCACTTTGCCATGCGGAGGTGAAGCTGTGACACACCATGAGGACATCCATCACTTAACAACACTGCAGCTCGATATGCACACCAACAATAACACGAATGTACCAACCCTATCATGTCAAGTCTTGTCATGAGTCATGTCATCCACATCTCTACTGTAGGCCATACTATCAATCAATGTAATGTAATGTGGAAGTCCAAGAGACCCACTTGTCATACGAAGAGTCATGTAAAGTCGAAAGGTCATGGAATTCAAATGGTCATGAGGGTAGTTGAATAGCCACAAGGGTCACTTTCACCCTTGGCTATAAATACCCCCTCATTTGTACATGGAAAGGAATTTTCACCTTGACTCCTCCCACATAGCCTTGAGAGTCTGTAATCTTTTCTTTGAGGAGTAAGTAGTGGCTCTAATGCCTTGCCCACGGGGTTAGTGATGTATGGTGTAACGAT
The DNA here is from genome assembly GCA_031772625.1 of Pinus tabuliformis. Classification (NCBI taxonomy): domain Eukaryota; kingdom Viridiplantae; phylum Streptophyta; class Pinopsida; order Pinales; family Pinaceae; genus Pinus; species Pinus tabuliformis. The sequence goes on from CM062808.1 coordinate 907,017,716, forward strand.
ATGTTGAGGAGCTTTCGCTTAATTCAAAAGCTTAATAGCAGGCCAACACATTTTCACACATGTATTGTAACTGTTGTAAGACTGATCTTGAACACTTGTAATGCGTGTTGCTTTAACCTGTGTTTAACACTTAAACTCATTCACTTGTTGTAATACATATATATTAATGAAAATTTGTTGTATGAGTTTTTAATGTTGTCCTGCCCGTGTTGGTTACCTCCCCGGACATCAGACATACCTTTCACATAAACTTGCTATAACAACCGTCACACTCGCATGGACTCCTCCATTGTGTGTTTTACGTGTTATCTTTCCTTGTGTTTTGTGGCTGCAACATTCGTGTGGACTGCTCTTCCGGAAGCTGTGCATGTCCTGTTGTGTTGTGTGTTCCTAACAGAGTTGGGGCTTCCTCCCATCCAACTTGGGACTCACTCCCACCCTCTCCCTCTACAATGAAAGAACCATTGACACCAGTAACACTAGCAATCACCAAGCACGCGAACCTCACTACTCAAAGATAAATAAGACCACTCTAATGTGCTGACAAGCAAGAGCTGAGGCAAATCTTTAAGATAATGGCAACTGGACCATCATACCGGATGAGACTCCCACACCAAACAGTGTGAGGTCTAGTTGGGACTTCATATCGGGGTGATCCCATGAATGTTGACAGGTCCAGCACCGTCAACAACCTATTGAGGAACCATAGACACATTTTACGAACCTTCCAACTATGTAGATAACCCGTAGATGTGGGGTTGACAAAGAGGGACAATAAATATTAGCTAATGGTGAGGATTGTTGTAGGGGGCATTCTTCTTACAAGCATAGTCTTCACCTATTCTTAGAGGTTTTAACTTTCTGCAGTTTTCGAGTTGAAGGTCCTAGGTTCTTGCACATCCCCATCCCGTATAGATATTTAATTTATATATTAAATCTTCTTATAATTAATAATAATAATAATAATAATAAAGAACAATTTAGTTATTTTTTATGATTCCTTCTTTCTTTCTTTTTTTTTAAATTTTTTTTTAATTTTAGCAACATGAGATGTATCATAAGGGTTTTAATGTTTGTCATGGATTGATGTCTATCCATGTTTATGACTCGTTTAATTTATATGGTTGCACTAGTTAAGTTATAATCATAATTTATTTTTATATTCCAACAAATTATCCTTTATATATATATATATATATATATATATATATATATATATATATATATATATATATATATATATAGATATATATATATATATATATATATATATATATATATATATTATTTTAAGTTGAATAATAATAATAACAACAACAACAACATTTATATAATAAAATAGAAATGCATCTATATTAGAAATAATAAATAAAGACAGTCACATTTCATAATAAATAAATAAAAGTCAGCATTTATAATTTATAAATTATAAAAGAGTTGGCCCTGAGGGTTAGCTCAATTGGTCAAGATCATGTTGCTAAAGAACCTTTCCATTGGGAGGTCATGGGGTCAATTCTCTTCGATGCCCTCAAGTTTAGGCTTTGATTAGTTTCGCTGGAGGGATGTGATCCCTTTGGGTGGATCTACCCAAATTTTCTTCAGGAATGAATATATATATATATATATATATATCTATATATATATATATATATATATATATATATATATATATATATATATATATATATATATAATGGTTAACTCATTTGAAAATGTAAATTAGGATTGGAGCTTTAAAATAAATATTTCTTAAGATGGGGTCCTAGAGAGGGGAAAGGTTGGAGTGCATTGTTAAAAAAATTATCAAGAGAAATTAACTATGAAAGTTAAATTTACCAATAAAAAAAACCACACATAAACATAATGGTTATCCTAAAAAATCTCATTCCAACAAAAAATCAACTAATAGAATATTCTATTAGTGTCCCTTAGCCAAAACTAACCAAGCTAGCTAAGTGAGCTAGCACTACTTACCTCTAGGCCCTACCCCCCTCAAATTTTACATCTAGGGTATCTGATAATTTGACATGCCCTTCTATCACTTAGTTCTAACTCCAAACTTTACTAGTCATTTCCCAAGGTATGCATGTCTTACTAGGTCTTACAATGGTATGCCCATTTACATGTAAAAATTTTCAACTCCATTGTAACATTATTATTGTTGTTTTTGTTATTTTCGTTGTTTATAATACACAACCAACATCTCTCACTTCCATAGGTCACTTGTTTCACCATTGAAAATATACAATCTTAAGCAAACAAACTGTGATAAATAATATCTTTGAAGCATTCCATCAAACACTTTGAGTGCAACCTTGACATGAATATAATTTGAGTAAGAGGCTTGACATGGGTTTTATTGTACACCTTCTTGCACATATCCATGGCTCTTGTCATTCTGACACCTACTAATCAAAACACAATAATATTCTCTCTCAAATTTGACCTCACCTCATGGCTTTGATACCATGCTAAAAGAATATTGAGAGAAATTAATCGAGAAAGTTAAATTTACCAACAACAAAAAAACACATAAAACACAATGCTTACCCTAGAAAACCCCAATCCATGGAAAAACCAATTAAAAAAATATTTTATTAGCATCCTTTGTCCAAACTTAACCAAAATGGCCAAGTGATCCTTAACCACTAACCTCACATGCACATTACAGTGAAGTATTCCCAATCCTTTTAAAGGCTTCATTACGTGTAATCCACAAGTACAAAACCATGCTAAACCAAAGCGATGTTCCCAAAACCACCATGATTATTTCACCGAGTCAAGTTTACCTAACACTCATGGCTACAACCCTAGCAAGGATAATCATTAGCAGATGTGGCACAACACCCCCTATCTCATAACATAGTCATCCATGCCACACACATCACATTATGTATGTACATAAAACTATGATCCTATGTGTTCTAATGCGTTCATTATGGTTGGCCTTCTTATTATTTATAATTATAATGAGTTATAAATTTACATTAATATGAACTTAAAACATGATTTCTCTTCACAAATTCATTCTTTCACATCCCTTCCTATTATTGGCTTACAATGGTTGGTATGAAACATTGAGACTTAAAAAAGGGTTGTGATTATTTGGAAAACCTTTCAGATAATAACTTTTATCACAAAAACCTAATGATATTAGAAAGAATACTTAACATGTTTGTAGGTTTTCTAAAGGATAGAGTGATTCATTGTAGAGGATGAACACAACTCCTCTAACACTAGTTGTTTTAAAGTTCAATTCCAAAACAAAAAATTGCACACTTTATGTTGGGAAACAAAATTACAACAATAATATTTTATACACCATGGTTCACTTTGATTATTATCCGGGAATTATGTAAACTTCTAAGGTGTTGTTGGGCACTATATGTGCAAAACTACATAAGTCTAATCTACTAAAAACATAGTATCTAAAAGTCCTAACGCTATTTTGTAGTTATAAATATTCAACAATGGGGTTCCAATGGAAACAACTCTAACTCCATTCTACACAACCTAGGTTCTAATTGTCATCTCTTGCTATAGTTTATTAGAAGTCAGATGGGATTGAAACCATCTCCTAATGAAATGAGAAAGTGGGTAAGATCAATAACTACTATTTATATATTCAAATTGTGAAATCAAACAATGTAGAAATTAACATGCTCATGATTAATTACAAAGTGCAGAACCCATGTTGTTGATTATTATAGTCAAAAGTAATTGAAACAACATGAAACTAATCATATTGAACACGTTATCTTAATAGGAATGCTAATAACACTGAACTACCAATAGTACAAATAGTAAGCTACATGTATGCAAGAAACTCATCTAACAACAATGGAAATGGAAGGAGGGTTATTATAATTAGTGTGTCCCACACAAGTGAGTTCTAGAGGCCTGTCAAATAATTTCTAAATAAAAAATGAACTAAATATTTTATTCAACAATATGAAGAAATTTCGTAAATGTTGGAATTATATTCTATCTTAGAGCAATTTGAAACTAGTACTTAACATGAGGAATAACAGGATTTGGGATGCTAATTCCTCCAAATGATGTAAATGATAATTATTAACATGAATGAGTTCTAACTGGATATATCAACAAGATCCTTGATTATTATGATGATGTCTACTTAGCCTACTCACCCACTTAGTGTAGTCACGCTTAGAGATTTATTCTTACCTTCTCTATCTAATTCTAATTCAAAATATAATTGAGATATGGGAATTCAAACTACTCATGGATTAACTGGGTATGCACATGGATGGTAGCCAAGTCTAGTCACCCTCATGAATGGAAATGACATGATCTCTTGATTTACTCATATGCTCCCATATTGAAGTTTCATTAGAGCTTTTAAGGTGGAACATGTATTAAATGATTGAGCCTCTCGTTAGTGTGACACCATAGGATCACTACAATATGAAGACTGACCTCTACAATAAATTGTATTTTAGCAATCAAGATTAGTGCAAATAATCTTAATTAATATAATCAACTCAAATTACTAAGACACAATGCATTCATTATATCCTCCTGAAAATAAGTAAAAAAATATCAACAATATATCAATTTTAAATCTTTTCTATCACTTGATTCTAATACAAATTCCTATTTTCTTTTTACAACACATATATATTTGATTCGCTTCAATTTTCACCTCCCCTACTTTGAGAGTATGCTAGTTATTGAACAAATTACTACATTTTGCAACATTCTCTCTCTCTCTCTCTCTCTCTCTCTCTCTCTCTCTATATATATATATATATATATATATTACACCATTTATTTTTTAATAGTATAAAATAAAAATAAAAAAGAAACTACATGTATTCATTAACAATTAAACTGAGAGAAATATAATAAGTAACTAATTATATTTAACTCGAGATTCTAATTGCCTTTCTCCTATTGTGTAAAAAATAATAATTCTCATAATTATGACCATATTTCCTTTAGTGGAGATATTTTCTACAACTTTAGACATCTATAACTCAACATGGGTAGAGAACAAAAGATTAAGAGTTAAAAGACAAGAAAGTTTCCAAATAAATCATGGCATTAGTACCTGTTAGACCTGTTGGCATGTGGCCCAAAATAGATACAAATATGCTCTCTAAGTCTTCAAAAGCTAGTAAAAGCATGCCAAAGATCAAAATAATCACAGGAGAAGAGCCCTTAGAATGGCGGAAAGCACTATCGGGAGGCAAAAACCAGAGAAAACTGTGAAAAAACAGAGTATTGGAGGCGTGAGCAATGAATGCATAGTAGCCGTCAGATCTGGCCGATCAATGGTCCAGATCTGATTGACAATCACAATTGGCACAATCAGACAACAGATATCAGTGCGGACTACAAAACACTTGCGACGACGACCGACGAAGTCAACATGGACCATCGATCAAGCGCGCAGATCAATGGCCCACGTTGCATCGCGGGTTCGCTATCGGAGATTACAAAGAGCGCTTGTGAATGGCCCAGGGCATGAGCGACATGTGATTGCGATTAATCACATTGCGATATTGCAATCAGGGCTACACAGGGGAGTGGGCATATACACATACACATCTGCGATCCAATGAACTGGACCTGATGGCTGTATAAATATTATTGCATAGATTTTGAGATCCGTCAAACACCATTTTTAATGTATTTTCGCAATTTTCATTTATTAAACGAAAGGCGAAGGATGAAGCACCGATGCGATAAGCTGAACCCGAAAGGGTTCCTTAAAACCATTGTATATTATTTCAGATCTGCCATAGGCCATTTTTACGTTATTTTCACGGTTTTTAACGAATTTCAAAATGCAAAGGGAAGTATGGGAACAGGCCATTAGCGACTTGCAATAGCAATTGAGGGCGGACCTGATAGAAAAAGAGACCATATTTAAGGAATTTTGAAGTCCGGAATGAATAGAGCCTGGCGAGATTTCACAGCGTTGCAGCGTTTTTCTGTGTAAAACAGAAAACAATCAATTGGTATTTGAAAGGATGTCAAAAAGCCCAAATACCCATTCCGTTACAGAACAGAGGCCGAGAGACAGAAGCCGGGAGATAGATGACTGGGAGACAGAAGGCCGAAAGGGGAAAGGCAATAACACAACACAGCCAAACCAACAAATGATCATGGAGCATCGGTGGCACGAGCGAGCCACCTAACAACGCAGCATATTTGTCAGAATTTGGTTACTATTGTTAGAAAAAGAAACCTTCGAGCTCATGCATCCCTTGTCATGGCATCAAATAGTTAAAAAGACAGAGGGGATAGATTAAGACCTCTCGAGCCTCAGAAGGCTCGAGAGCATTGTAAAAGGCCTATAAATATTTGAAATTTCAGAGTAACAAGGGTTCAACTTTTGGAGACTGTGGAGACTCTGCTCCTCTAAGCATCTCATCTTCATTCTAGCAATATAAGATTCTTTTGTTGTTACATGTTCAATTCCCATTTTCTCCTCTGTTCTAAGCTTGCACTTGAATAGGTTATTCATGTTTTCTTCTGTGTCTAATGCCAGATAATTGTCATCTTATCTCTGCATTGATAAATTAGATTTGCAAGCTTCATTTACTTCCTGTAGCTAGCCATTCATATATGTTTATGTATGCATCTGCCAGTACAGTCAGTATTCTCCATCTATCCATTGAATCTATAAACTATTGAGCATTAGTGGTCTAAAGCCTTGTAAAGCTGAGGGTGTTCATGCATGTCTTGAGTGAAAACAAAGTTGAAACAATCATCTGACTTGATCCAAACCATCATCCATTCCAATAGTTCAGAGAACAATATTGAAGATTTATATGTTACCAGGCATCTCCGAGCTTCAACCTAGGAGAGTTTCCTGGAGTGCTAACAGTGCCCACATCTTCATCTTGACTTTTATCATTGAGGAGGTTACGACTAACATGGGTGGATTTTATTTATATTTTGTACACTTTTGTGAGGGATATCAAATGATGCCTCAACACCTACTCATGGAAAGCTCAAGCTTCTGGGTATTCAATACTATAATTCCACCATTGGTAGAGTGCATACAAGCTTTGATAATATAGAAGGATTCCAAAGCAGTATAGGAGTTAAAATCATTTTTTCGATTCTCTCCTCAGTTTTTATTAGGCTCTACATTAAACGAATGAAAGGAATTCATAACAAACACATTGGGAAATACACATGATTGTTTGTTTTTAAGAGTTTATATTGCTATGTTTCTTTTTGTAAATGGCATTACATTATTTTGATGTTACTTTTCCTTCAAAAATAGGTAGACATTTAATATTTTTGTGACTCCCTGGGGACTTATGGAAACTTGGGCAAAAAGTGATATGCCTCTCAACACCTTGAAGATAGAGGTAAATTTAATGTCATTCTCACTCAATGGAGTGTGTGTGTGGAGATGGTCTCATCTTGTATATATTTAAGAGTATTATTCTTGCACCATGCTTCAATGTGATATCATTAATAGAACCTTGTTTAATTTAAGGTTACAAAATTATTACTCCCCTTAAGAAGTAATGTTTCCAACATCAATTTAAACTTAAACTTTAGTGGGTAGTCAACATCTATATATATAGTTGGATTTTCCTAATCCATCTAAATGCTTGGCTATCCATAAACTTCTTGCTCCCTGCCCGCTGCAGGCCGTCTCCTCCTCGGTGCCCCGCGACCTGCGTCCTGCTGATCGAGCCTCGCTCTGCCGCCCCAATGGCGGGCATTGGGGACCCCGATCCCCCTTCAACTCCTCCGGAGGTGATCGCATTTCGTGCTATGATCGCTTCAGGCCCAAAGCGCCCTCCTTCGGTTTCTCAGCAGAAATTCGTCAAAAAGCTGGACTCGATCCCATCAGTGGCGTTACCTGAAGAAGAAACCTGTAAAGCCGCGTTGAATCTTGCAGAGAGAGGCCTGATAGGCCAGTTCACAGGCCTCTGGCCATCTCCTAAGTCAGTGGAGGATTGGATTCAAAGGAACTGGAAGCCTCTGATCAAAGAAGAAGTGAAAAGCTATTTCGTAGGTAAGGGATTCTTTGTGTTTGTTTTTGAAAACCCTGATGACAAAGGCCTGATCTTTAGAAACGGACCGTATTTCATGGGGCCTCAGGGGCTTTATTTGAATAAATGGTCCCCGGACTTCGATCCCACCCAGGACATTCCATCAGCTGTTCCGGTCTGGGTCAGACTCCCTCATTTGCCTTTGCACTGCTGGAACCAAAAATCCCTTCAGATCATAGGTAACGCCCTGGGAAAATATATAGATCAGGCAGCGAGAAAAGACCAGTATTCATGTGCCCGTATTTGTGTCGAAGTGGATTTAGAGGAGGGGCTACCAGAAGCTATCAAACTCACAGTAGCTGGGTGGACGCATGTCACGTATCCGATTTTTTTTTTTATTATTAATCGTATTTAATATTATATTGCTCGTTATGGTTTCTGGTACGAACGCCTCACTGTTCGTTGACTTACCCACATATGGATTTATATGTTGTAATGTATATGAACATATATTGTTTACACAAATGATTGTTGGGAAATTAATTTATCAACGATTATGGTTTTCATAAACTTAGGGTGGCAAGGACCCTTGAGCGATTTGGTTGATTGCTTTATTAAAATTGGGCCGCCATATGAACCTTGGGTGTTATCAGAGTTGACAACCCGAGGCATCCGCTGGCATTCCATTGTAATGACAGGTGGGCACGGCATTAAACACGCCGGCTCGATCACGTGAAGGGAGTGGGCTGGCGTTAAGTCCCCGCCTAACTCTTTACCGCCATGATCAAGGGTGTGGATGGCCCGGGATGGATCCGAGGGCGGAGACGCCTCCAGATGTCATAGCCGAGGTTTGGATGGTATATGACTTGCCCTTCTTGATTAATCGGGTTATTGTGAAGCTCGACGCCCCTTTGCTCTACTCCGCGCCACCTCGTTCCAGTCTGAGCTCTTCTGGTAAATTCCTCATGCGCTGAGCGCTCGTTCCTCCACCGAGCGAGTAATCTTGTGCCGGTCATCCATATGTTCATTATATATAAACATATACTACTGAACTCTGGAGGTATGTCACAGATTGTAACCTACCGGCTCCGTTCTTTCTGTTGTTCTTTTGCTTTTGGGTAGATGATTATCTTCCTTCATGTGGCGGTGCTAATTGTTCCTTGCCATGGTGTGTGCATGCAGTAGAACCGGTTCGGAGTTCATTCGGATGAGGAGGCCCTCCTTCGAACGCTATGGTGCTCCCGGCTCTATACCAGGTGCGTTTCTCCCGGTTGCACGGTATGCGATTTGGGTTACATTTCTTACTCTTTATTTGGTCTACCCGCAGAGGGTCTCCCCTGTGCCGAGCCATAGCCCAACCTTACCTCACCGTGGTTGGTCGCAGGTGGCAACAGGAGGCTCCCCACTGTACTATTATGAGCCTGCCCTTGTGTTGGCCATGGGTTCCGTCGAAACCCTTGCACTTCCGTGGTTAAGGCTAGAGAATCCTACAGAAAGTGGAAACTGTATTCGCATTTTAACCATTTGTAATTTGAAATGTTATGTTAATGTTGTATATCGAATGGTACTCCGGCCACGGCCGTGTGGTTTACAAATGTTGGGGCTTCAGGCCCTTTTTTTAATTCCTTTTCTAATGATATGTTACAGATATTGGGGCTACAGACCCTGTTGGTTTTCTTTATTGTGAACTGTTACGACCGTATGGTTTTTTTATCAATTGACTTTAAATCTCCACCATTGTTTCATGTCGGCTAGGAGATTTCTTTTGCGTCAAGAATGATATGGTTCTGTTGGCCAAAGGCTGTGAAAACTTTCCATATAATGTTCTGGTTGATATTTATACTGTGGTTATGCTTTTGATACATGGTAGAAGTTTTATGTACATTCTAATGCATGAAGTTGCAACTCCCGTTACGGTTCTTGCATGGATATTCTATGGTTGTCCCACTGGCAGAGTATGCAGCCTCGGTTGTCCGGCCCTATTCTTACTCTGTGGACGGGAATGGTCTGAAATTCCGCTCTTACCAAGAGCCAAATGTATTTCTCTGGTTTATAGTTCAGTTACTTTACCATTTGCTGTTAATTTAACCCCGCAGATGATAGCCTAATGCTGCTGGGTTTTATGTTCGGGGTTCTGTTTGTTAATGCATTATACATTGATACTGTTAACACATCAGCATTCGTATTTTTATCACATTAATCTTGGTATTGTTAACACATTATTCTTTGATACACGTTCTGTGGGGTCGCAGTTTGCAGAGGTGTACCGAGGCACTCCCGGTATTCACTATATGTTAGTTACTTCTTTATTAAAGTCTCATTGCAGGGTTGTCTTGTATTGCAGGGGTTGCCCGACTCGGAGGGCTTCTCTCCCCTTACCCTTTCTATAATTATTCTATATCATGAGTTTAATGCCACACTCGAAAGACCACTGATCTTTCCTAGTAATAGAATTGAGTTATGGAGATTATTGTCTCACTTCCTTGTTTTTCATAGCTGTAACTTGTAATTCGACAAGATTCTCTCTCTGCTTTTCTCAACTACTCGAAATAGTAGTGTTGCGATCGGTCTGCTACAACCAGGGTTTTATTCTTACCCTTGCTCCTGTCATTTGGCAGTGAGACCGAAGCTTAACCGTTCTCTGTCTAGAACAAGGCGCAGGCTCCTATACTTAAAGACTAACATCTGTTATCCAGCTAGTGTGCAATTAGGAAGTAGCAATGATATTTTTAAGCAACAATTATCTCCTATGCATTACAGATATTTATAGGGTTTAACTTAAATGAATTGCAGATACTTGCAGAGATTTGAGGGTTTCAGTCTTACTTACTTGGCCTCGGCCAGCCCTTAAGTCCCTTAGTAGATCACCTGCACGCAAGCCTGTGCATAACTATTTAGCCACCCATCCGTGAGACTCGTCCTTCGAGACCAGAGCCTCCCCCCTTGCATTCCTCTTGCCGGATCACTATCCTCAGCAAGGTTGCATTGTGTGCTCGACTATATGGTCCTTACCAGACGTAGTCTTTCATTCACTCTTTTTTTTGTCCCTCTGCCTGTCTCTACAGCGCAGATTTTTTTTTTTTTTTTTTTTTTTTTTTTTTTTTTCTGCCTGTCCCTACAGCGCAGATTTTTGCCATCCTCTCCCTTTTTCCCTGGAAGCTTTTCCAGTTAGGGAAGGTGGTTAAAGTCAGTTCCAATAACCGACTTTCCTCCCAAGAGTTGCCAACACTATCATGAGTATTCTTTATTAAAATATTTTAATGCACATGTAAAATAAAAGAAATACTCTTAAGATCTTAAAAAAAAAAAAAAACAGACAATAAAATAGTCTTCCAATGTCATTCTTAATCCAGTCTTTTACCGTAGTGAAATTTAAATATTTACATATTCCCGGGGGCATCACAACGCATGTCCAGGAACTGGACTACGAACAGTTACCTTTTAAATGTAGACATTGCCATAGTCATGGCCACTTTGCAAAGAACTGCAAGAAGAGAGCAGAGGAGCAAGCTGATAAACAGAACGGGGAACAATGGAGTCTGGTCCAGAAGAACACATCAAAAAAAAGGCACAGGCAAAGGCACCAAGGAAGGAGACCCTAGCAGCAGCAAAGCAAACCAGGAAACAGAAGTAAACCCAACAGGAGCAGAGAAGGCTCAAAGCCCTCAAGATACCCCAGCCCAAGAAAATGAAGAACAGGGGGATATTCCTCCACCAAACAAGGAAGCAGGTGAAGCAAACCAAAGTCAGGCCAATCAGGGAAGCCCATCCAACCCCTCATATGCAGAGATAGCAAGGAAAAAACTAGTCGAAAGCTCCGGCTCCTCAGAAGACGAAACCTATGAGCGCCAGCCGAAGAAAGCAGGAAGGAAATCCCGTAAAGAAAAAAGGGAGGAGGAGGCAGAAAGACTCAAAACTCAAGGAAGTCAAGCTACAATAGAAATGTCTATCGGGCGAAATACCATACCAAGGCCCTCCAAGGGAGGGTTCAATACCCCCTCAAGTAAATAATGAATCTAGTCTCTTGGAATTGCAGAGGACTAGGGAACCCCTCCAAAATAGAAGGACATACCCTTCTAGAGATCAGCAGCACTAAGTGGAATAAAAGAGCAGGTAAAGCGGTCAGCTCAAGGGGCACCTCTGGAGGGCTGGCAACGCTCTGGAACGATGACCTCCTTCAGCTGAACAACCACAAGGAAACTCAGCACTGGATTCAAACTGAACTGACTCACAAAATAAGTAAGCTGTCTTTTAACCTTTTCAATCTTTATGTTCCTGTTTCCTATAATGAAAAGAGAGAGTGTTGGAACTCCCTCTCAGCATATTTAGAGCAGACTTCCCCATGCAATATTATTATAGCAGGGGATTTCAATATAGTTATGAAAGCAAAAGAAAAGAGGGGAGGGGCAAGTAACAGAGACCCCATGCTCGATGAAGTTGAGGAACTTTTTCAGCGGTGGGACTTGCTGGATCTAAACCATATTAAAGGCCTATACACCTGGTCCAACAATAGAGCAGGATAGGACCACATCTCAGCTCGATTAGACAGATTCTTGGTCCAAAGCTCCTTAATGATGAACAAGAAGATCATTACTACTAAAATCCTGCCGAAGCTAGCTTCAGATCATAAACCCATCCAGCTCCTCCTGAAGGATGAAGAAGACCTAGGGCCCATTCCTTTCTGATTCAGCCCCTTATGGATTGAGAAGGAAGGTTTTATGGAGACAGTCAAGGCAGCCTGGGACAATACTTTCTCGGGATCTCCTAGTTATGTCTGGGAGCAAAAGTTAAAAGCAACAAAATTTGCGTTGAAGAAATGGATTAAGAAACCTGGACCTACCCCTACCGAACAAAGAAAGGAATCAACTTATGATCTGCAGACTCTGCAACTAGAGATGGAAAACAAATATATCACCCCAGAGCTGTTGGAGAAGGAAACGAGAGCCCAACGCACAGTACACCAATCCTTCAGAAGAGAGGAAGAATATTGGCGATTAAAATCCAGGAGCTTGTGGCTGAAGGATGGAGATCGCAATACATCCTTCTTACATTGCCAATGCAGAGCGAGGCTTATCAGGAACCATATATCGGAGATAAAATCGCCAGAGGGCATTATCTGCAAAGACTATAATGAGATCAAAGAAGCAGCAGAAAACTACTTCAAGAACATTTACAGGATTGAAAACCACAGCGATAATGAAGAAGTTGATGATTTTATGGTTAACATTCCCTCACTTGTCAATGCTGAAGAGAACGCTGCCCTCTACAGGACAACCACAGAGGAGGAAATCATAAATGTCATCTGGTCCATGGACGCAGACAAGGCGCCCGGGCCTGATGGATTTACTATCCATTTCTATGAATCGTGCTGGCATATTATAAAGGCCGATCTCTGCAAGATGATTCGATGGTTCATAAGGAAAGCCAAGGTGGGCAGAGGAACAAACTCTACATATCTCGCACTGATCCCCAAAGAAATCAACTCGGAGACCTTTGCAAGGTACAGGCCGATATCACTGTGCAACGCCTCTTATAAAATCATGGCAAAATTGATTGCAGGCAGGATCAAGCCGCTCTTGAAAAACCTGATCTCTTCCCCGCAAGGTGCCTTTGTTGAAGGCAGGCATATTATAGATAACGTAATACAGGTACAGGAGATCATACATTCCAGCAAGCTGCGAGGTGAAAAAGGTATGTTGGTCAAGCTTGATATGGCAAGCGCCTTTGACAGAGTGGACCGTTCATTCCTCTGCAAAGTCTTGCTCTCCTTCATATTTTCGCAACAGTTTGTCAACCTTATTAAAGCATGCATAGACAAACCATGGATTGCCCCACTAGTCAACGGTCGCCCCACGAATTTCTTCCAAAGTCAGAAGGGCATAAGACAGGGGTGCCCCCTCTCCCCATCCCTGTATATCTTGATGGCGGAAGCGCTCAGTCGCAGATTGACAGCGGAAAAATTAAAAGGCAGTATCCCAGGTCTCAAGCCCAGCCAAGGTGCTGAAGCCCAGAACCATGCGCTGTTCGCCGACGATACACTCCTGTTAGGCGGAGCATCCCTAAGAATAGCCAGAGCCATGAAAACTGTCTTGAATAATTATTGCAGAGTTTCTGGGGCCTTAATTAATGAGAACAAAACAAAAGTGTATAACTGGAATGTGGAACAGAGGGAGCTCTCTGATATTACCTCTCTTCTTGGATTCAAAGGACAATTAAATTGGGATAGATTCAAGTATTTGGGCCTTCCCATAATATCAGGTGCAAATAAAAGATCGCTCTGGACAGAAATAATTTCGAAATTTAAAGCCAAAATTGCAGCGTGGGGAGGCCACTGGCTGACGAAAGGAGGCAAAGTGATTCTTATAAAAGCAGTGCTGTCAGCTCTTCCAATCTATCAGGCAGCCTTCCTCTTAGCTCCAAGAAATGTCTCGGAGCAAATTTCCAAAATGCTCAGAGACTTCCTGTGGCAGGGAGGAAAGGGAAATGAAAAAAAATGCACCTGGTGAAATGGGAAGTTGTTAAAAAAACAAGAGCAGATGGAGGCTTGCAAATAAGAGATCCAGCCCTTGTTAACTTAGCAATGGGAGGTAAATTTTATGGAAACTGATCCATGAACCTTCCCATCCGGTCATTGTATTGCTTAATTCTAAATACAGACCAAACAAAGACCTGAGTAACCTCCAGAATATAAACACAGCTAACAGCACGCAGGTGTGGAAATTATGTTGTAAAAGTAGCAAGTTTTTCAATAAACAGGTTTACAGAATTCCGGGCAATGGCAAACACACTCATTTGTGGAATGACAGAATCATGGGGAATGAACCTCTGAAGGACAATGAGGACATAGCTGACCTCAGGGATTGGCTGAAGCAGGCAGGAGTTAATACCATTTTTGAATTGTCAAAATGGGATCATCGTGGAGATTGGATAGGGTGGGATTTCCATGGAGTCCCAAAGAGGTTATTCCATCAACAAACCACGCTAGAAGACTTGCTGGAGGAAGCAGCGCCCACCAACAGATATATGTCTGGCAAATGGGGTTGGGGCCAGACATGAGAGTATACGACAGTAGCAAGATATAGAGCTTTGCAAGAATCAAAAAATAGCAGCCAAAACCTAGCCTTTTGGAAGAATGTCTGGGACCCTCTAGCCCTTCCAAAGGTGAATTTCTACTTTTGGACTCTGGCCCATAACAAAGTCTTGACCGGAGACAACCTCGAAAAAAGGAACATAGCTGGGCCTCACAGATGTACTCTATGTAACAGCCATGCAGAAACTGCCCATCATCTTTTTCTGGAGTGCCATTTTGCAAAAGAGGTATGGAGCATTATTTTATATAATTTTCAGATTACTATGCCTTCACCACCCTCTGTTGCATATCTATTTTCCATTTGGAATAGTATCTATCCTCAGAGCATCTCTCCCAAATCAATCTGGAAAAAAATATGGACAGCCATCCCAAAGTATGTGTGTTGGCAGCTATGGCTTGCAAGAAATCAGCAGATCTTCAGAGAGATGAAGCACACTCCATTGCAAGTTGCAGCAAAAGCTAAATCATTCCTCCTAGAAGCAGTTCAACAACAGTACGTTAAAGAAGATCCATTGCTCTTGCCTGAAGAAAAAAGATGGATAGGCATGCTGGAGCCCAGGCCGCAAAGGCAGCTCCTCCCTCCTCAAAAGGCAAATCAGGATTGGCGCATAAGAGAAGAAAATGACAAATTCCAACAGTGGTGGCGGTCCCAAAAGTTAACCACAATCTTCTTTGATGGAGCATCCAAAGGGAACCCCGGAGATGCAGGTGCAGGGGGGGTCATATACTCAATTGATGGTATAGAAAAAGATTGCTTCAGCTAGGGACTCGGCCAAAAATCTAACAATCAAGCAGAGATACTTGGGTTGCTAAAAGCCTGCCACATCGCAAGAGACAAAGGAGTTAAAGAACTTCAAGTTTTTGGAGACTCAGAGCTAATAATCAAGAGCTTGAAGACAGGAAGCTTATTTAGAAATGCCAGCCTCAACAAAATCCTGGACAGGCTGAAGAGAGTACTTTTAGATTTTGATACATGTAGATTTTACCACATACTCAAAAAGTCAAATGCTGAAGCCGACCAGCTTGCAAACAAAGGCAGCTCCCTGATGAAAGGAATGCTAATTGTAAACATTGAAAGCACAATTCAAATGCCTTGATCATCACGCTGATTGAGAACACCAACAACCCGGAATATGAAATATGAGTTGTAATGTAACTGGGGTAGCTTGGACTTAGACCCAAGGATTTCAATTTAATAAAATCACAACCGTTTTAGTTAAAAACAAAAAAAAACAAAAAAAAAATGTTTCCAACATCAATTTTAGGACTTTTGGGCAAATATATTTCTTTCATTCATTGGTCACACCTAACCTTCTTTATGAATATGATATTTGGGGACCTTATTCTTCTTGTTAGAAGTTGAGATTACATAGAGAGAGTATTCATTTTTATGCTTTTCAAAAACATCCACATAAAGGGTTTACACACTAAAACCATCATTATTATAGAGTTTAACAAGGGCCCAGTAATTGCTTTTAATTGCTTTTATAGTCTTCTAGGTTGTATTCATAACTCATTGGGTTAAGCTAATGGAAACCCTTTAGGTAGGTTATCTTGGGTATCTATATTGTGTAGTTGTGTCGATAATAAAATCGAACCAAACTAGTATGTTAGAATTAGTTATTACTCCGATATTCACAAGCTTTGCCCACCCAACTTTTTGATAAATGCACTAACATTCAAAAATAAAAATAAATAAAAGTTTTTCACTTTTATTCAAAATCTGATCGTACGCTGATTTTCTCATATTGAATCTCAGATTTTTCAATTTTTCATTAAAATCTGATCGTACGCTGATTTTCTCTGGCAATATTTGAAGGGCGTGACGTTGGAATTTGATAAAATTGTGATTTAATCAGGCAGTAAATACATTCTTTGATCAATTTTCCAACTGCAGTACCATTTTCATTAAAATCTGATCATATTCTCTCACCAAACTTGAAGTACAGTACGTTGGAATCTCATAATATTGCGATTTCCATTCTATTATTTAAATTTGAGAATACCCGCGATTTTTTCCGTGCAGCAAAAAAATTTGCAGACAATTGCCCACAGTCAAGTCAAGTCAATTCAATTCAAGTCCGACATTTCTCTGTATCACTTTCCGATCTGGGTCACTATTTTTTATTAGAATATGTAAATATGACAATATCGTTTGGATTAAAGTAGGAGATCATTAGTATTATCATATATTGATTGATAATATTAATTCTAAAATTCTTATTTGCACACTTGTTTTTTCATATCGAAATACGTTGAATGCTTTAAAATTACGTGTGTGTATATATATGTGTATGAATTAAATACTTACAATATTTTTTTTGAATAATTTTATTGTCTTTAGAAATGTAATATTTATAATCTTAAAAAAATATTACTATTAATTAAAAATTACAATTTTAGATAAATGAAAAAATAAAAATAAAAAGTTAAAATAATGTTATTAAAAAAGGTTTAGTTAAATTAAATAATATTATTATAACAAGTTTAATGTTTTCTAATTTCAAATGTGTATTTTGTGTATTTTTAAAATAAGTGATAAAATTCCTAAGATTTTATAATAGATTTTTAATTTTTTGATGATTTAAAAAAAAATTAATGAACAAAATATGATTGTCAACAATTCTTAATACCCAATCTTTATCTCTATTTCTTTGATGAGTTGGTGCCCGACATCTTTTTCTTCCAATCACGTTAATTTGAATTCATAGATACTCATTATTTGGATGCCCCAAATTGCAAATCTTTGTACAGATTCACGAGCAAGTTCCTTGTCGTGTTATATTTTGCTTAAAGAATGGCAAGTTGATGTTTTAATTGGACAAAAGTGGTAATTATTGATGTACTTGTTGAAGGTTTTGGCATTGATGTCGTATCTTGCATTGATGTCAGAAAGAAGTTTCAAAAAGAAGTTCATATGTTGTTGGCTCTCAAATCAACAGTGGTCCCATAGCCTTTTCAAAATTCCAATAGATTGTTTGGTAAGCATTGAGCATTGTTTCAATATGACACTAATTGAGGTAACTATCAATGGATCATTGAGCAATCTGCAAGTGAGTATCTTCCTCCTACATGAAGAAATGAGAGAGACACTTAGGTCTGAAAGTTGCAAAGGAATAAAGGATCAATACCAAACAGGAGTTGAACCATCAATGTGCCTAAGCAACTCATTACGATAACATGTGGAAATATCAACCCAACAAAGGAGTTCAATTTTCTTTTTAATGGTGCATAATACCCCAATCAATTTGGAGACAAAGTGTTTGAGGATTCAATCTGCTAATTATCAATTACACATGGAACAAATATAAAACAAAATTTGAATACTTTTGTTAATGTAAAACATGTCAATTCAATATGGCTATATATGGCCATTCTCATGTGCCAAGGAAGTAGAGAGCGAGTAATCAATTTGTTTGTAATCAAGGCATCTCTCAGGGCAAAGAAACAAGTTCAGAGCCTTCCATGAATATGTTATATGATGAAAGTAGTCTAGCACCTTTGCAAATAAGACATATCTCAGGGAACATAAACATGATAGTAGTATTTTATTAATAAAATAGATGATGAAAGTAGTCCACACCTTTGTAAGCAAGACATCTCTCAGGGAAATCTGCAACCAAACAAAGGTCCATGATACATGTTTTCATCAATACCAACACTTGTAGTAAGTGTTGTTCCTAGTGATGGAGTGATATATCTCTTGAATCATGCACAAGGAGTGACCATCAACTAAAGCTAATTCAGTAGGACAAGCTCAAAACTTTAGGTAGATCACTACATTCGGTGATTTGAAATCCTATATATCTATATCAATCTTTAAAGGAAAATCTTGTAGCATGTTTCATATATGAATCTGTAACAAGAGAAAGTATGTGGAAAAATTTTGACCTAAATTTAGAGAAATCCAAACATCCCTTTTCAAATTAAAACCGAGGTGAGAAGAATATGTTTATATTGGAGTGCTGGAGAAAATGAGTCATTACGCTGACCTACAGGAGTGAAAATACCTTGACTAACTAGTGAAGAAGGCAAAGTATTGGCAAGCAATCTGGAAGTTACACATCATTTGATAATATTTATTATTTCTACTTCAAATGTCGATTTAATTTTGAGTAAAAGACAACAACGTTGATAAGGATTTGAAATGAATGGACTATTTGGAGATCGTAAGACAAACTAAACCTCTTCAAATCCCTGCATTCAAATACAAAAAGTCAACGAGAGTTATGTCTATAAAAATATGCATTTTTGGATCTCAAAATTGTTAGTTGATTGAATTTTGTGAGTCATTGTTCATGAATTGTTTGAAAAAGAAAGAAGAGGAAGAAGAGTAGTAGTGAACCACAATTGAAGAGAAAGAGCAAGAGATAAGCACATGTAAAGGAGCATAAACAAAGTACGTAATAGAGATAAGGAGGAACTCATAATTCGAAGACCAAATAAATCAACAAAGTAAATATTTAATCTTTTCAATGGAATGGTGTCTCCTTTCAGGTAATAGCCTGAAAAAGAGCAAGTTGGACCTTGTAGAAGAGGGATTGGGTTCTCCCAGCAAGTTGTAGCTCACGGAAGAAAAACAAGGTTGAAGCCTCCTATAGGTAGAAGCCTACAAAATTAATGTAAAAGACGGAGTTGGTTCTTGCCTTTACATCACAACAAAAAATTTGTGGTTTTCTCCCTTTATGGGTTTCCACTTATATCTTGTGTCTACATGTGCTAAATTTGTTTCTTTTGTGTTTACTTATGAATTCATAGTTAATTGTTTAACACTGATATAATTCTACTAATTATAAAAGAAAGGGATATAAGGCTATTAAAATAATTTGAAATATTTCATATAAAAGACATAATTACCTATTCACCCCCCTCTTAGTAATTGCCTAGTTTTCAACAATTAGTATCAGAGCCAATTCCTTTTGCATCAACCTAACAACCGAAAGGAAGATCTAACTCGTAGTAATAGCTAGTCATGAAGGGTGTGCTATTAGCAAAGATCCTTTGTTTACTGGTACTATTTATACTTTTTGGAAAGTTAGATTGAAGACATATTTGATGTCCCTTTGAGTAGATGTTCCAGGTGCAATAGAGTATGGGTATGAGAAACCACCCATCATTGTTAATAATGATGATAAATTGGACTTTTCATGTAATGCCAAAGTCGTGAATGCTATCCTAAGTGGACTAGCTAAATTAGAATTTGTAAAAGTAATGCACTGTAAGATTGCTAAAAAAATGTGGGATAAACTGAAAAACATTCATGAAGGAGACGATAAAGTAAAAACGACTAAATTACAAGTTACAAAATTCAATTTGAGTCCTTGAGAATGAGTGATGATGAAGATATAGAAAAATTCTTTCTTCGAGTTTGTGAAATAGTAAATGTTATGAGAGGTCTTGACGAAACCATTAAGGAATCCACCATAGCCCAAAAAGTGTTGAGATCACTCCCTGCTAAGTTAAATCCCAAACTATCAGCGATTGAAGAAATGTCTAACATTAAAACCCTAACAATGGATGAATTGCTTGGCTCTCTAACATCCTACGAAATTATCATCACAAAAGGAAAATCAACCATAAGGGATGAAGCATTCAAAACAAATAATAAATCTATAGAAGTCCAGGAGTGCTCATGTTCAAACTCAGATGAAGAAGAAACAAAATTTGTGAGCAGGTTAAAGAAAGGGACTGGTAAATATAAATACAAGCTTCCTTTTAAGTTCTTTAATTGTGGAAGAGTAGGTAATTACGCCTCAAAATGTCCTTTTAAGAAGGAAGAAATAAATTAAAAGGTAAATAAAAGAACAAATATAATAGAATAAAGAATGAGAAAATATTTAAAAAGAAATATTGTATACACAAGAAGATAGCAATTCCTTTGGTGATATAAATGAATCTTCTGATGAAGAAGGAATTAGTGGATTTATGCTTATGGCTCTAAAATCTTAGTCTGAAAAAATTAATGTCTATGAGTTGAGTGAAGAAGAAGAGGGTGAAGTTTACCTTGAAGAAGAGCTAAATAATTCTTTAGAAAAAATTGGTAGACTCAAACAAAAGAATAGAAAACAAAAGGAAATCAAAGAGAAGTTCATATGTTTTTGGCTCTCAAATCAACAGTCGTCCCATAGCCTTTTTAAAATTCCAATAGATTGTTTGGTAAGCATTGTTTCAATATGACACTGATTGAGGTAACTATCAATGGATCATTGAGCAAACTCCAAGTGAGTCTCTTCCTCGTACAAGAAGAAATGAGAGAGACACTTAGGTCTGAAAGTTGAAAAGGAATAAAGGATCAATACAAACAGGAGTTGAACCATCAATGCACCTAAGCAATTCATTATGATAACCTGTGGAAATATCAACCAGGCAAAGGAGTTCAATTTTCTTTTTAATGGTGCATAATACCCCAATCAATTTTGAGACAAAGTGTTTGAGGATTCAATCTGCTAATTATCAATTACACATGGAACAAATATAAACCAAATTTTGGATACTTTTGTCAATGAAAAACATGTCAATTCAATATGGCTATATATGGCCATTCTCAAGTGCCAAGGAAGTGGAGAGCTAGTAGTCAGTTTGTTTGTAATCAAGACATCTCTCAGGGAAAAGAAACAAGTTCAAATCCTTCCATGAATATGTTATATGATGAATGTAGTCTAGCACCTTTGCAAATAAGACATCTCTTAGGGAACATAAACATGATCATAGTATTTTATTAATACAATAGATGATGAAAGTAGTCCAACACCTTTGTAAGAAAGACATCTCTCAGGGAAATCTACAACCAAACAAAGGTCCATGATACATGTTGTCATAAATACCAACACGTGTAGTAGGTGTTGTTCCTAGCGATGGAGTGATATATCTCTTGAATCATGCACAAGGAGTGACCCTGAAATAAAGCTAATTCAGAAGGACAAGCTCAAAAGTTTAGGTAGATCACTAAATTCGGTGATTTGAAATCCTATATATCTATATCAATGTTTAAAGGAAAATCTTGTAACATGTTTCAAATCTGAAGCTGTACCAAGAGAAAGTATGTGGAAAAAGTCTGACCCGAATTTAGAGCAATCCAAACCTCCCTTTTCAAACTAAAACTGAGGTGATAAGAATATGTTTATATTGGAGTGCTGGAGAAAATGAATCATTATGCTGACCTACATGAGTGAAAACACCTTGACCAACTAGTGATGAAGGCAAAGTATTGGCAGGCAATCTGGAAGTTACACATCATTTGATACTATTTATTATTTCCACTTCAGATGTTGATTTAATTTTGAGTAAAAGACAACAACATTGATAAGGATTTGAAATGAATGGACTATTTGGAGATGGTAAGACAAACTAAACCTCTTCAAATCCCTGTACAAACAGTCAGCAAGAGTTATTTCTATAAAAAGATGCATTTTTGGATGGAAGAATTATTAATTGATTGAACTTTGTGAGACCTACTTCATGAATTGTTTGAAAAAGAAAGAAGAGGAAGAAGAGAAGTAGTGAACCAAAATTGAAGAGAAAGAGAAAGAGATAGGCATCTATAAAGGAGCATAAACAAAGTACATAATAGAGATAAGGAGGAACTCATAATTCAAAGACCAAATAAATCAACAAAGTAAATATTTAATCTTTTCAAGGGATTGGTGTCTCCTCTCAGGTAATAGCTTGAAAAAGTGCAAGTTGGAGTTTGTAGAAGAGGGAGTGGGTTCTCTCAACAAGTTGTAGCTCACAGAAGAAAATAAAGGTTGAAGCCTCCCGTAGGTAGAAGCCTACAAAATTAATGTAAAAGACGGAGTTGGTGCTTGCCTTTACATCACAACAAAAAAATTGTGGTTTTCTCCCTTTATGGGTTTCCACTTATATCTAGTATCTAAATGTGCTAAATGTCTTTCTTGTGTGTTTACTTATGAATTCATAGTTAATTGTTGAACAATGATATAATTCTACTAATTATAAAAGAAAAGGCTAAAAGGCTATTAAAATAAACTGAAAATTTTCATATAAAAGACATAACTACTTATTCACCCCCCCTAAGTAATTGCCTAGTTTTAAACAAAATAATATATATATCTATATCTATATATAATAACTTTTTTAAGCTTTTTGATTTAGTTAATTTTAACGAAAATTTGGTAGATATTTTTAGAAACTCAAGTTTAAGTTGTTCAAAATGTAAAATTTGAGTGCCTCAAGGGTTTTTCATGGTATCATATTGTATTCAAAAATGCATTTTAAACAACAAAACCACAAATTTGCTGGAAATTGTATTGTCGGGATTTCAGTGAAAAGGACCCTTTTATCTATAAATTAGACTATATATATATAGATATCCACGAGGTTAAAGATAGCCCATGGGACATATTGCTTCTTCATTAAGTGGTCTGAGCTCATCTCATTAGATATTATATCTAGCTTCACCTGTGGCTTGAGAAGCCAGACATCTAAGCCATCAAAATCTCCCAAGGGATCAAACTTGGTCTGGGCCACACCAACCCTTAACATGACCATAACACCAACCGTTAACATGATTGGATTTTTGCCCACGGAGTTTCGAATTGGTGACCTTCACATCACTAAGTGACTTAAGAGTACCCATCACTGTCTATTCTACTCTACCCCCTATGGACAAATTTTCATCAAAATTAATACAAAACATATGAACAAGAAAAAATAAGTGTGAAAAAAAAAATAAAATGTAGTGATCTAAATATGGATAAAAAAGCCTAAATTCTAATATAAATAAATATTAAATATTTGAATTTAATTAAATTATATTAAAAATTAAAAATTATATAGTTTTAATTAATTTTTATTTATTTATTTAATATTTAAAAATAAAGAAAATTCAATATATTAAAATTTAAAAGAATATTGATAAAATTTTAGGTTGAATTTGTTAATTGGAAATCTAAACTTGTAAAAAAAGTAATCCAAAATATTAAGGCAAGAAAATCTAAATCTTAAAATAAAATGAAATGAAATGTTGTAATATTTACCTATATAGTTATAGTTTTAATTTAAATACATTATTAATTTTTTTCAAGGTGTTAAATTTATATATAGTTAAAAAAAACATTTTAAATAACAATAAAATTTAATTAAAAATTATTTTTTCTTTCAAAAATTTGTAAAGGTATAATAATTAAACCACACTAAATAAAACAATATTATTTAAAATAATATAACTATAATAATTTTTTTTTTTTAATTAAATATAATTTAAAGTTTAAAATAAATAAAAAAATAAAACAAATAAATTTAAAAACACAATTATGATGGTTTGAAATTATGACTTTTAAAAGATAAAAAATAAAATGGATAATATTTTTTTTATTTTTTTAATTTATAAATAATATTTTGAAATAAAATAAAAAAATATAAATAATTTATTTTAAGTATAAATATAATAATCTGAAATGATAAATTTTATTTAAATAATATAGGATAGGAGGAAACAAATGATTCATAATATTTTTATGAATATATAATTTATAAATAATTAATAAAATGCAGATTGCATTAAAAGCGAAATCCTTTTGCTTTGCCCGTATCTAATGACATAAACCAATTATAGCCTTCCATAATATTTTATCTTTATTTTAAAATTCATATAAATTACTACATAAATAAATATACTAACCTTTTTTATTCTATAATAAAAAAGAATTTACGAACTTGATATAATAAAAAATTAATGTTTCAGATCACAAGAAATTTTCTCATACATTAGTTTAATCATCATATATTATACAAGTTTTAAAGGTATAACGGGTAGAAACACACTGAGAAATCATAAATTAGTTTAATCATCATCATAAATTAGTTTAACCATATACGAGTTTTAAAGGTATAACCGATAAAAGAGTTTTTTTTTTTTTAACTTTTTCTGTTCGTGAAACACCGCCCCCCACTAAAGCGATAACGCGGAATGGGCTAACTGCTCAGTGAAGCATAAGGCCAATAAATTTGGGATAAATTCCTTTAACAAATTGAAAATTGCAATTTTCACCAATTTTAATGTTTTTACTATACTTCAGCCATGCTTATGGACTCATATTGACATGATTCTATTGAAATAAATGCATTTATTTGATATAAATGAAGGAAAATAAGTATATTAATTTAATATATGATAAATTTTTTCAACAAAGTGAAAATTGTATTTTTCTCCAATTTTAATGTTTTTATTTGATTATATTGATGCTCGTGAGTTACTCATATAGACTTGACTTATTAGGATGGAGAAAGGAAGGAAGTTGCTCATATTAACTTATTAAAATGAGTGTATTTAGTTGATGTAAGTGGAGGGAAATAAGTGTATTGGTTTGATATAAATAAAGCATAGGGGTAAGAAATTTGGAGGAACTTTCCTCAGTAAAGAGAAAATTATATTATTTTGGGACTAATATTTTTATTAGACTTTATCAATTCTTGTGGAGCCTTGTATTGACTTGACTTTATTGAAATGAATGTATTGACTGGACATAAATGGAAGAAAATAAATATATTAAATGGACGTAAGTGGAGGAAAATAAATATGTTAACTTGACATAAGTGGAGGAAAATAAAGAAAAATAAATATATTAACTTGACATAAGTGAAGTATAGGGTCCAAGAAATTCATAGGAAATTTCTTCAATCCA
The DNA here is from genome assembly GCA_031772625.1 of Pinus tabuliformis. Taxonomy (NCBI): domain Eukaryota; kingdom Viridiplantae; phylum Streptophyta; class Pinopsida; order Pinales; family Pinaceae; genus Pinus; species Pinus tabuliformis. The sequence continues at coordinate 907,043,437 of CM062808.1, forward strand.
GTGAAAAATGCATTTTTCTCCAACTTTAATGTTTTTATTAGACTTTATCATTGCTTGTGAGGGACTCATATTGACCTAATTTTATTGCAATGAGGTTATTTACTTGACATAAGTGGAGTAAAATAGATATATTATATTGAAATAAGTGGAGGAAAATATATATATTAATTTGATATAAGTGGAGACCAAAAAAATTGAGAGAAACTTTTTCAACAAAGTGAAAATTGTATTTTTCTCTAGCTTTAATGTTTTTATTAGACTTTATCAGTGCTTGTGAGGGAATCATATTGACTAAATTTTATTCAAATGAGTGTATTGACTTGACATAAGTGGAGGAAATTAAATATATTAGCTTGACATAAGTGGAGTAAAATAAATATATTAACTTGACATAAGTGGAGCAAAATAAATATATTAACTTACATAAGTGGAGGAAAATAAATATATTAACTTGACATAAGTGGAGGAAAATAAATATATTAACTTACATAAGTGGAGGAAAATAAATATATTAACTTGACATAAGTGGAGCATAGAGACCAAAATATTTTAGAGATTTTTTTAAACAAAGTAAAAATTGTTTTTTTCTCCAACTTTAATGTTTTTATTAGACTTTATCAATGATGATGAAGGACTAATATTGACTTAATTTTATTCAAATGAGTGTATTGACTTGACATTAGAGGAGGAAATTAAATATATTAACTTGAAATAAGTAGGGCAGGGACAAAAAAAAATGGGAGAAATTTTCTTCAACAAAGTGAAAATTATATTTTTCTCCAACTTTAATGATTTTATTAGACTATATCAATGCTTGTGAATTACTCATATTGACTTGACTTTATTAGAATGGAGAGGGAGAGGGAGTTGCTCATATTAGCTTGAATTTATTAAATAAGTACATTGAATTCACACAAGTGGAGAGAAATAAGTGTATTGATTTAACAAAATTAAAGCATAGGAACCAAATTTCTTCAATAAAGAAAAAAATGGACTTTTTATTAGACTTTATCAATATTTATGAGTGACTCATATTAAATTACCTTTATTGAAATGAATATATTAACAAAGTGAGAGAAAATAAAATAAAAAAATTAAATATATATATCTTTTTAAATTTTACCTCATATATATATTTTATAAATTTTATGATAAGAATAAATATTAGAGATTTCATTTTTAACTAAATTATTGTTATTGTTTTTTAAATATTAAGTTTAATTAATTTATATTAAAAATCAATTAATTTATATTAAAGATTAATTATTTTAATTAATTAATTTATATTAAATTTAATTGACATTATTAGAGAGAAATAAGTGTATTGATTTAACTAACATAAATAAAGTATAAGGGTAAAAAATTTGGAAGAAATTTTTTCAATAAAGAGAAAATTGGTTTTTTTATGGTACTCTAATATTTTTATTAGATTTTATCAATTCTTGTGAGGGATCTATATTAACTTGATTTATTAAAATAAATGTATTGACTTGATATATATATATATATATATATATATATATATATATATATATATATATATATATTTGACATAAGTGGGTCATAAAAACCAAAAAAAATTTGGGGAAAATTCTTCAACAAAGTGAAAATTGTATTTTCCTAGAGCTTTATTGTTTTTATTCAACTATATTGGTTTCATATTGAATTCAACTTTATTAGAACAGAGAAAGATAGGGAATTGATTATATTTATTTGATTTTATTGAAATGAGTGTATTGAATTCACATAAGTGGAGTGAAACAAGTGTATTGATTTGACGCAAATAAGGTATGGGGTAAGAAATTAGGAGGAAACTTCTTCAATAAAGAGAAAATTGGATTTTTATAGACTAATGTTTTTATTAGACTTTAGCAATGTTGGTGAGGGGGGCATATTAACTTGACTTTATTGAAATGAATGTATTGACTTGACATAAGTGGAGTAAAATAAATACATTAATGTGACATAAGTAGAGTAAAATAAATACATTAATGTGACATAAGCAGAGTATAGGGACCAAGAAATTTGGAGGAAATTTCTTAACAAGGGGAAAATTGCATTTTTCTCCAACTTTAATGGTTTTATTAGACTATATCATTACTTGTTAGTTACTCATATTGACTTGACTATATTGGAATGAAGAAAGGGAGGGTGTTTCTCATATTAACTTGACTTTATTAAAATGAGTATATTGATTTGACATAAGTAAAGGATAAGGATAGGAAATTTTAGGATATTTCTTCAATAAAAATAAAATTCATTTTTTGTTGGGACTAAAATATTTTTATTAGACTTGTGAAGAACCCATATTAAATTGACTTTATTGAAATGAACGTATTGACTTGACATAAGTAGAGGAAAATAAATACATTAACTTGACATAAATGGAGCGTAGGGGCCAAGAAATTTTGGGGAGATTTCTTTAGCAAAGTGAAAATTGCATTTTTCTCTAACTTTCATCTTTTTATTAGCCTATAAGGATAAGAAATTTGGGGATGATTTGTTCAACAAAATGAAAATTAGATTTTTTTGGTACTTTAACATTTTTATTAACCTTTATCAATGCTTGTGAGAGGCTCAAGCAATTTGATCCCTCTAGGGGCTTAGTAGATCCGAAGTTAAGATGGATCTACGTTGATTTAATTTTCCACTTTAAATAAGCTATATTCCACATGAATGCCATGAGTAAATGCCATGGGTTGTCATAAACCTAGAGCTCAAAAACCAGTGGTAACTTGATCAAGTCAAGTCTACCTTAACTACTCAACAAAAATTAAGAAATGTAATTAATAAAATAATGTAGAAATTTTATTATTATTATTTTATTATGGAGTTATTTTTATTTTAACGTAAGGTTATTTTTATTGTTATTTTATTTTATTTTGACAAAATCAAAATGTTTATGGGACATTACATTACAACATCTCTACCATAATGGGCTACTCATTTATTTTTTTATATTTGTTATAAAGATCAATATTAGAAATTTCATTTCTACTAAATTATTATTGTTAAATTTTAAATATTAAAATTAGTTAACTTATATTAAAGATCAAATATTACATATTTAATGATTATGCCAATCCAAGGAGGAATCAAATCTATGGATATACAAACCTCTTTTAAAATGAGAAGAGATCTGATTCCTCTGGGCACTTGGTAAATCTAGAATTAAGATGGATCTATATACAAACATATTTTAAAATGAAAAATATTTGGTAAATTGGAAATTAATATGGATCTAGGTTAGTCTTCATTAATAATTATATATATAACTATTACTTTATATTTTATTTTATTTTTATTTTTATGTAATTGCACTTAATCAATTATATATATATATATATATATATATATATATATATATATATATATATATATATATAAACTTAAGGTTTATAAGATATTGCATTATAACATCTCTATCATTACTAAAGAGCACCTCTCAGCACAAAAAAAATGATTTGTTTGATATTAAAAATTAAAATATAAGAAATGATGTATTTTAATTATATATATTATTTTTCACATATTTATTAATATATAAACTTTAAAAAAATGATTTTGAATCTATGTTTATTTTATAAAAGTATAAAAAAAAAATATTTATTTACTTGTATTTAAAAAATAAAAACTTAAAGCTAGACAAAAGTGGAAATCTAAATTTTCATTGTGGTAAATTTCGTCAACAAAATAAAAATTGCAAATTTCTCTATTTTTAATGTATTTATTAGACTATATTAATGTTTGTGAGTTATTAATTTCAACTTTATTAGGATGGAGATTAGGAGGGAGTTGCTTGTATTAACATGACTTTATTACGTTAAGTTTTTTCTTTAGAGAAGCGCAGGAGAGCTCTGGTGGAAACGAGGGTTTGAAGCTCATGGATTCATCAGATCGAGGTTCCAAGTCTGGAGAAGAACAGGGCCAGAGCAACAGAGCTCCACGGAAGGGGACAGACTCTGACCCGACAAATGGAAAACGCGGGGTCCATAGGGACCCCATCTTACAAACAAATAATGATGAACAAGTCGACAGCGCGGGATGGGGTGCAGATAGCAGGTTACGATAGGTCAAATAAGGAAGATTTGACTAGCAAGGGGAGGAAAGGAAATATAAGCAATGAAGGTAATAACACTCAAAAACTAAAAGAAAAGGATGACAGTAAAAGAACAGAAAGCAGAGCCAGAGAGAATCCAACACAAGAACATTTCGCTCATGAAAACAAATAGGGAAAGGAGCAAGCAGGAGCAGAGGAAGAGGTTCTCAATCAGGATAAAGAGGAACAAGGGGGAACGACATCAACATTCAACAGAAAGAAGAACCAAGGTCCGTGTAAACCCAAAACTACAGAAACCCTAAGGGTTATGATATCTGACCCGGAGATTCAGGCATACCGGGATCACATGATTGAACATGCAGTAATCTGTAGATTCATGGGGTTCTGGCCAACAGAACGGGCATTGTGTCAGTGGATAAAGCAACAATGGGAACCCAAAGGTGATGTTAGACTGCATTTTAGGAGCTAAAGGCTTTTTTACTGTTGTTTTCTCAAATTTAGAAGATAAGGATAGAATATTCGATGGAGGGCCTTATTTCTTTGCCTTTGTGGGCCTTTACATAAGGCCATGGAAACCCAACTTTGTACCAGAAAAGGAAACCTTCAAGCAGGTACCAATGTGGATATGCCTTTTTTCCCTACCAATTGATTATTGGGGACATGTAGCTCTAGAACAAATAGGTAATAAGCTAGGGACCTTCATCAAGGCCTCATAAGTGAATTTGCAAAAAAGGTACACCTCCTGTGCCAGAATCTGTGTGGAAATGGATGTGTCAGGGGCTTTGCATGAGGGCCTATGGCTGGAATACAGGGACAATGATTATTTCCAAGCCATAGATTATGAGAAAATCTCGTTCTGCTGTAGAAAATGTCATGAGCATGGTCATTTAGTCAGAGAATGCCCATTGAACAAAGTAGCAGGAGATCACAAGGATGGCAAAGCAGAGACGAACAAGGAAATATTCACCAAACCAAAAGCTAAACAAAGAGCAAATAGGAAACGCCAAACCAAGGCAAGCACCTCACAAGGTAACATGAGCAATGCTTTTGAAATCTTGGAAACTGAAACGGAATTATAGGACAACATCAAAGAACAAAAAACCACCGAAATAAGAAAATCTACAACAGGGCCTGAAATAAAAGAACCGGAGGGGAACCCTTTAAGCATAGTGCTCCAGGTTCAAGAAACAACAGAGGGGGTTGAAGAAGACTCAAAAATGCTCATAAGTGAAATCGGAAGCGAAGATATGGAACTCAATGATATACTAGAGCAAGAGGATTTGGATCTACCAAACATGGTAGAAAACTGGAAAAAGAAGGGAATGGAACACATATCGGAAGAGGAAGTAAAAAGAATTAATGACATACTCATAGCACGACAAAGAGCAGAGATGGAACTGCAAAGCAAAAGCTTGGGTACAGCTAAAGGGTTGGGAGTCCGGACACAGGGTTTGCATCAAACCTCCACAAGTTCCAAATATCGTAAAAAGAGAGGATGCAGAATCAACAATGAAGCATTGCAAGAGCTAGGACAAATGCTCTTAAACTCCGGTAAGATGAAAGCCTTAGAGGCTTTTTCTCTAAGCTCCTAAACTCTGTTTAAAATGAAAATTCTTTCTTGGAATGCTAGAGGGCTAAATAGCCAAACAAAACAACGTCTTTTAAAGAAGAAAGTCCAAAAGGAACAACTAGACATAGTGTTTGTGCAGGAAACTAAATGTTCAAGCAGCACGGTAATCAATATAAGCAAAAAACTAGGTAAGCGTATGGAATACTTGGAGACTGCCAACAATGGATGGGAGGGAGGCTTAATCACTCTGTGGAATCCACAAGTAATCAAGATCCTTTCCTCTGAGGTGGCCAGATCCTTCATAGTTGTAGAAGCTCAAGTCGTAGGAAACTCTGAGACCTATCTTTGTACTAATGTCTATGGTCCACAGAAGCTAGAGGACAAGCTTCTTTTTTTGAGAACTCTGCTTAACCTGAAGCTAAGGTATCCCCAAGCAAAGGCAATCATAGGAGGGGATTTCAACATGATAAAAACCCTCATGGAAAAGAAAGGAGGTATAAGGAAACTCAATAGAGACTCTGAAGCTTTCCTAGACTTCATCAAGACGGCTAGTCTAGTGGATGTTTTCCCCAGAAGTGGTGCTTTCACATGGAACAACAAAAGGGGAGGTGAAAGGCAAATAGCTTCTCGACTAGATAGATTTATAGTTTCAGAAGGTATACTGCTGGAAGGAATTATAATGGAATAAGATATTCTTCCCAGTGGAGGGTCAGACCACTGGCCCATTACATTGACTGCTGCTATCCAGGGTACTCCAAAAAATAAACCTTTTAGATTCGAAAAATTCTAGCTCACCCATCCTGATTTCATACAGCAAATTAAACAATGGTGCAAAGAACCTGTGGGCATTAAAGGTACCAAAATGTATAGGTTACAGGGTAAGCTGAAATATATTAAAGACAATCAAAATCTAGAATAAAGTAGTCTTTATGAACATATTCAAAGAAAAAAAGAAACTAGAGGAGAAATTAGAGCAGATACATGAAGGATGGATTCAAGGGAACATAAACCCAGAAACTGTGAGCAAGGAAAAGATGCTGATGCAGGACTGGCAACTTCGTTGCCAACAGGAGGAAACTCTTTGGAAGCAAAAATCTCGAGTTCAGTGGCTTAAGGAAGGAGAATAGAATACAAAATTCTTCCACAGATCAGCTATTGACCACAGAGGAGCTAATAAAATCCTTAGCCTTAAAGATGAACAGGGAGCCACGATACAAATACATCAAAAGATCTCTAACCTTCTTACTACGCACTTCAGCAGCATAGCTCAAGAACCTGAAGTTGACAGAATGGAGGCCATTGACGAACTTATCTCCTCAATCCCTAAGCTAATCACGACGAAGCAGAACTTAGCTCTAACTCGAGAAATTTCCATGGAAGAGGTGGAAGAGGCCGTGAAAGAAATGCCTAATGATAAAGCACCTGGGCCTGATGGTTTTACCATTAACTACTACAAAGCTTGTTGGGAAATAGTCAAAACAAAATTTTGGGAAGTAGTGGAGGATTCCCGGCGATCTGCCTCAATCCTCAAGTCCCTCAACTCCACCTTCCTTGCCTTGATTCCAAAGGAGGAGGAAGCTAACACACCTTCAAAGTTTTGTCCAATAGCGCTATGCAATGTCGTATACAAGATTATTTCCAAAGTAATAGCCAATAGAATGAAACCCATACTTTCGGGCATTATCTCAGAAGAGCAATCTGGCTATGTAGAGGGGAGACAGATTCTGGACAATGTCTTACTGGCACAAGAGATGATTCACACACTTCAAACTTGGAAGAAAGCAGGTATGATGATGCAACTAGATCTGTCAAAAGCGTATGACAATGTCAACTGGCATTACCTAGAAGCGATATTGAGAGCCTTTGGCTTTCCTGAACAATGGATGGTTTGGATTCTAGCTTTGGTCAAATCTACTAGATTTTCAATTCTGGTGAATGGAGCCCCTTCTGCCCAATTCTCTCCTTCGCGAGGTCTTAGACAGGGTGATCCATTATCCCCCTTCCTTTTCATGATCTTGATGGAAGGTTTAAGTAGACTTATTCACAAAGCTAAAGAGGAAGTAGTTATTAAAGGATTGCAGCCCCTGTCCTCTATTCCAGCAACTACCCACCAACAATTTGTTGACAATACGATGTTGCATGGTACTCCCACAGTCAAAGAAGCCTTGGGCTACACAAGGATTCTCAATCTCTTTAGCAAGGCCTCAGGTATGGATCTAAATCTATCAAAATCTTCTATCTTCTTTCTCAATACTCATTTAGTTGTGCAGAAAAATCTTTCCTCCATTCTAGGCTTCCAAAGAAGCAGCCTCCCCTCGAGATATCTAGGAGCTCCGTTAACTAACAAACCTTGGCAAAAAACGCATTGGGAAAAGATCTTGGCTAGCCTGGAAAAAAGATGTCATCACTCGACCCATAGGGCCCTAAACTTTGCAGGAAGACTGGTCTTAACCAAAGTAGTCCTCCAGGCCATTCCTCAATATATGCTCTCCATTATTCCAACACCCAAGGGAGTACCGCAAAATATAAGGGTCATCCAAAGGACTTTTCTCTTATCGGGTAATTCAGAGAAGAAGAAATGGTCACTGATAGCATGGAACAAACTATGCAAACCTAAACATCTGGGAGGGTTGAACTTGCAAGACCCTTCCACAATTAACCGAGCCTGTGGTGCTAAGTTATGGTGGAAGTGGTTGAAAGAACCTAAATTACCATGGGCCAAACATTGGAAGGAAAAGTATGCTCTAAATCATAGTTCACAGAACCTAATCAGAATGCAAGAAAACCTAGAAGTCTCACCAATCTGGAACCTAGCGAGAAACAACTGGAAAATTATCCAGGAGCATAGCTTTTGGGAAATTCGTGATGGAAAAACAACCCTTTTTTGGGAGGATGCATGGCAACAACTCCCCAAGTTGGAAAGGCCTGAGTTCGCAGATTTCAAAAGAAATAACCAGGAGCTAGGGAGAACTACAGTGAATCAATATTGGAATCCTAATGAAAGGGACCAGGAGTGGAGAATCTGGATATTCAATGAGACAGAGCACCTGACCAAAGTAAACAACAGTATGAGGAACCTGAGAACACAACTAGACAAAGGAAGGATAAGGACAACAGAAGATAGTGACCAATTACGATGGGGTAAGCTAGAAGGAGGAAATTTCATGCTCAAAGAAGCCAGAACTTACATAGAAGACTTAGAGCATGAAGAAAAGTCAAATGGTGCAACAAATTTTGGGATTCCCAAGTTTGGCCAAAAATCAAAACTTTCCTATGGCTCCTAATGCACAAGAAAACACTTACCTGGGAGAATCTCCAGAAAAAAGGGTTCACAGGCCCTTCACGCTGCCCCATGTGTGGAACGGAAGAGGAAACCATGAATCACCTCTTCAACACCTGTGACTGGGCAGACAGTTTATGGAAATGGGCGGAAACCATACTTCAAAGGATGGACAGGGTCAAGAATTCTATTCAAGAAACTATCGAGAACTGGAGGAGTAATTTCTTCAATAATCAACTAGTTAACACCATTTGGAAACTCATACCAGGGTTCATTGCATGGTCAATTTGGAAAGAAAGGAATCGAAGAGTCTTCCTAAACGAAATTAGAAATATAAACCACTTAAAAGATGCAATTCTCCAAAATGTCAAGCAATCGGTTCTCATCAAAGGAAGGTAGAACAAGACACAAACATCTCGAATGTAGACTTACAGATTTTGAAAGCTTTTAACCTTGACAAGGGAAACTTCGCTTCCTCCTCGAATTGTCGGCAGGAGTTAAATACCAGTATGAATACCTGGAAGCGGCCACCTTTAGGATTTATCAAACTCAATTTCGATGGAGCCTCCAGGGGTAATCCGGGACCTGCTGGTATCGGGGGGGTTCTTAGGGATAGTGAAGGTGGAATTCAGTATATCTATAGTCGAGCTCTAGGTGAAGGGACTAATAACGAAATGGAATTCGCAGCGTTGGAACAAGGTTTGAGAATTCTCAGGAAACTAAAAGCTGGAGCAGCTATGGTGGAAGGGGACTCTCAGCTGACGATTACGACAACGAGGAAACTATATTCGGGAGCCAAAACGGGTAAAGTCACTCAGCACTGGAGACTAGCCAAGGTGACAGAGAGCATTGCCGAACATCTTTCTTGGCTGAACGGCTTAATCTTTCAGGCAGTTAGATGCAAAGCTAACACCGTAGTGGATCACTTGGCAAACTATGGCATAGATAATCCCACTGTCAACTTGGACAGCTGTTGGTAGGACATCACTTGCACGAAGCTGAGAAACAAGTGCACACTGCTTTCGAGGTAGGACATTTTTAATGAAAGATGAGGCTAGGGGTACGAAGATCTTCGCCAGTAGTGGAGAATGGCACCATCCAATCAAAGGGAAGTAAGGATAGAGGGTCAGCAGGCGAAATGAGTACATGGATGGAAGAGGCATTCAATGCACAAGCAGGCTGGGTCAGTTCCTAGGAGCTCCATGAACAAAAAGTATGAACTCCGCCGGCATCAAATTAAAATAAAAGCCACTTGGCACTCACCGGAATGGTTCAAGTGGGGCAAATTTAATAACAAGGATCCGGCCCATCAACAAAAATGTGATCCTTGGGGTAGAAATAATTATGAAGACACGTGCAAGCATAAGGTGACGAGATGGGGTGCCTCAAGCGACTCAGGGGCTCCCTCTTCTATAATTACAGTCCCCAATTACAAGAGCAATGCTCTGCTCTCCAACGAATACCAGCATTGTCTCAATTGTGCTCTCAGAAGGTGGCTTCTCTCTGTTCTTTGTCATAGGAGGATGGCGCGAGAAGGCATCATAAATGCTTCGGCCAACAAAGACCTACAGCAGGCTCGGGAGGCATACGAAACGGGAACCTTGTAGAAGGAAAAACGCAAAATAGAGGAGTTGGAAGAAATTGCTTCTGAAGAGGAAGAAAACCTAGAGGATAATGAACTGGAAAAGGAAATGGAGTAGGTACAGGATCCTGGTACGACAACAACGTGAGAAACTCAATATGTCTGCACTCAGGCGAAGATGTGGCGAATGAAAACGATGTTAGTGAAAGCTATCAGTATGCAAGGGGAGTATCTCAATCAGGCTCATCAAGCTCACCAAGCTATTTCTGTCTTATCTACGGATCACATGATAGATTTGGAAGCATTGGACTTCAAAATCAGTTCGTTGGAGCAACAATTTGGTAACATATCCAAAAAGTTGACAGTGCTGATTAGCCTTCTGAGGCATTCCATTTGCCAGGAAGCCATTGCTGTGGGGGAAGGGGTGGAGGAGACCACGGGGACCAGTCAGGGGAAGCATTCTTCCCAACGTCCACCTCAGTCTGGCAGAGCTACAACTTCGGCCGGCCAGGATTCCCGTACCAAGGATTATATCATTCTAGGGCTGTAATGGGATGCTTTGGGAGTCTCTGTGGGCTTTCATGGGTCTTGGGTCAGCACTTTGTTGTTTCGGTTTCGCGAGTTTACTGTTATGTCTCAGTACTCTATCTCTCTTTTTAACAGTCTTTGTCTTAGTTTTCCTTGCTTGTCTCGGAGGAACTTTGGTCTGTTTGGTCTCCGTTTTGCCATATACTCAAATGGATTACTGGTTTTGATGTCCCCAACCTCTCTGTGTCACCCTGTGTGGTGAGCCTTGGGGATTTTTGACAGTCTAGTTGGTTATGAAATGTTGGAATTGGGCAAGGGAGTCGATCTTTAGTCTGCACAAGCAGACCTTTTTGTACACTATGTAATTTCCGTCTTAATACAAATCGCTGATTTACACAAAAAAACATGACTTTATTAAAATATGTAGATTGAATTGATATACGTGGAGAGAAATACATGTATTTATTTGATATAAATAAAATATATGGGTAAGAAATTTGGAGGAAATTTTTTCAATAAAGAGAAAATTGAATTTTTATAAGATTGAAATATTTTTATTAGACTTTTTCAATTCTTGTGAGGGGTTCATATTAACTTGAATTTATTGAAATGAATGTATTGACGAGACATAAGTGGAGCATAGGAGCCAAGAAATTTGGGGGAAATTTCTTTAGCAAACTGAAAATTGCATTTTCCTTCAACTTTCATGGTTTTATTAGACTACATCCATACTTATTAGTTACTCATATTGACTTGACCATATTAGGATAGAGAAAAGGAAAGAGTCTCTCATATTGACTTGTCTTTATTAAAATGAGTGTATTAAATTGACATAAGTGATGAGAAATAAGAATATTGATTTGACATAAATGAAGCATAAAGATAAGAAATTTGGGGATAATATATTCAATAAAAAGAAAATTAGATTTTATTTTATTTTATTTTATTTTATTTTTATTTTATTATTTTATTATTTTATTATTTTATTATTTTATTATTTTATCTTATTTTTTTATTTTTTTATTTTTTTTTTTTTTTTTTATTTTTATTTTTTATTTTTTTTATTTTTATTTTTATTTTTTTTTAATTAATTAATTAATTAATTTTTTTTTTCTTCATAATTTAACATTTGTATTAATCTTTATCAATGCTTTGGAGGGGCTCATATTGACTTGCTTTTATTAAAATAAATATATTGACTTGACATGAGTAGAAGAAAACAAATAAGTATAGATATTTTATTTTTTATTTTTGTTATAAGAATAAATATTAGAGATTTCATTTCCACTAAATTATTGTTATTACTTTTTAAATATTAATCTCGATTAACTTATATTAAAGATAAAATATTAGACTTTTAATGATTACAAAATTTTATTTATTTGATATTAAAGAATAAAAATATCAAAACCATTCCATTTTAATTATATATATTTAATTATCTCCACAGGGTCTTGGATAGACGGTGATCGGGTATTGTGTTAAGGCACTTATTGATGTGAAGTCATCGATTTCCCACATCGGGGTGAAATATTGAACATAATGAAGATATAATCTTGCCAAGCTTACCAAACTGGGGTGCTTTGTTAAGTCACTCCTTGATGTGAAGTCACCGATTTCCAACATCAAGATGATATATTGAACATAATGAAGATATAATCCTGCCAAACTTACCAAACATATATATATATATATATATATATATATTAAAAATAAAATATAAAGTTGTTGTTTAATTTTAAATCTCTGTTTACTTATTAAAAAAATATTTATTTTTATTGTTGATGTAAACTTCAGCAGAACTGTGTATTGCAATTATTGAATTGTCCTTTAATAAGATAAATTCATGACAATAGGCACATTGATTTAATCAGCTTTAAGATCGAGAATATTGGGGTTGGATTGAATTGTCCTTTAATAAGATGAATTCATAACAATAGACACATTGATTTTATCAGCTTTAAGATTGATTATATTGGGGTTGGAGTTGAATTGATGAAAGACATTAAAAAAAAGAATTGAGGAAGGGTATTATATTCATCTTTGGAAAGGTTGTGCTTAGGGAGCTTGGAATTCTAAAGAGCGACCACATTCTTAGCTATAGTTCTTCTGCTACATGGGAGGGAAGGCACGAAGAAAACATGGGAGGGAAGACGCGAAGAAATGGATTCGATGGAGCAAATAATATCATCAAATGGAATGGCCGAGGAAGAGGAGCAAAGTTAAGGTGGAACATCAAGTTCAATTAAGGAAATATCCATGCTAAAATTATTTATTTTTAATTAAAATTTAAAAACTTAAAGATATACAATGTATTTGGAAAGTGAAAATTTAAATTTCTATTCAAACTAATGTTAATTCTTGGATTTGTAAGGTAGATTATTTTTGTAAGCTTGGTGGGACTACATCTTCATCATGTCCAAAATATCACCCTAACCAAGCTGAAGAATTGAACAGACGACTTCACATCAAAAAGTTCCTTAAAATAAAATATAATTAATTAATTATAAAAATAAATGTTAGATATTTTATCTTGATGACACTGCTATTATTATTATTATTGTTGTTGTTGTTTAAGTACTAAATTCAATTAAAATTGATAAAAAATGATATATTTCTAGATTATGATGATGATGATGGTTAACGTCCACTGAGACCAAACTTTGGTGTATCGGACCTAAAGAAACAAATTATTTAGTTTTATTTAAGATTTTATTCCTATGCTCAAAAAGCCTGGAGAGAAGCCTCTTGAGCTCACTGTAATTTTGACATCGTAAAAGGCTAGGAAGGTTAGTATTGCAACAAAGATTTTGAAACTGAAATCTAATGTGGTTGTACACATGGCACTCTAAGAGGAAGTGATTTTCATCCTCGATGTTTGTATTCTCACAGAGATGGCAGAACCTTTCCATCCATGGTGTTTTAGGCACTGCCCAACGACCTGTTTCACTATGGAGCTCATGAGAGTTCATTCTAATCTTGGCTATATTAATTTTCTTATTTGAGCTAGTTAAACCAAAGAGATACTTTTGATCTTCTAGGGTGGGGTTGATGACCTCCTTATAATATCTTAATTTTCTTTTAACTACTAAATCTTTCTCACACCACATTTTTTCTTTGAACTTGAAGTAACAATATTTTTAATGTTATTAATGTTTTGCAATGCAACATTCTCATCGATCTCCCAATGGTTTAACCAAGCCCTGGTGTCCTTATACCAACCTCGTTTGAGCCTTAGGTGGTTTTGGCAAATTTAAAGCTAGCTTAGGAAGTCTATGGTCTCCTATGTTATTGAGTTTGTGCTTGTACAACAGAAGCCTATTACATAAATAGAATATTAAATAACAAAATAAAAATAAAAATACTTTTAATACATATAAATAAAATATTTTTCTTTTACATTAATATATACAAATAAAAAATAAAATTTAATGAAAAAGTTTCATGTTGAATTTCCTTAATGAAAATTTAAACCATGAAAAGTAGTGTAAAATATTAAAATAAAATAAAAAGTATTAGAAGCTATATAGTTTAGAGTGTTTTAAGCATATTTTCTTATGACCCATGCCTTTCTTTCGTCTGTGTGACCCACCGACCAATTCCTCCCCTAGAAAATTCATTTGTGTGACCCACCGACCAATTCCTTCCCCAAGAAAATCGTTGTGCGTCTCTAACACGACTTTCTTTTATATATGTGTGTGTGTGTAGATAGGTAGAAGTACTCACACACTTTGAAAGGCTCTATATTCTGAGGTTCTGAAAGGATTCGTAATCAGAAAGGAAAATATGGAGGTTCTTGAATTATTGCTTCTTTGTGTTATGGCTGCCTCTATGCCTGCAGCTACGTCTATCAATCACCCACCGTGGAATCATCATCAGTGTCTGCATTCACATTTTCATGCTCAGGGAGAGGGCTCCCACATGCTCCAACGTCACCCTCAATCTTAGGAGGTTGAATTCACATCATCATCATCAATGGACTCCCACGAGAAAAGGGACCTCCATGCTCTCTTGTCCTTCCAAAACTCCATCACAGCGGATCCATCTGATGTGATCTCCAACTGGACGATACACAACTTGCGAAACATGTGTTCTTGGTATGACATTCACTGTCAACACAAAACTTGCAGAGTCTTCCACATTGACCTCTCTTGGTATGCATTGTCCACTGGTACCCATGGGTTAGAAGGTACCCTTTCTGTGTCTCTCAGAAATAAGTCTTTATTGCAACTTTAAATGTTTCTGGTCAAGATTTAAAGGAAAGAATTCCTCCCTAGATTTGCCACCTTAAATTGTTGCAAGTACTTGACCTCAGCTGGAATTACCTCAACGGGTCTATTCTAGTCGAATTGGGCCTGCTGCACAAACTCCGCGCTCTGAATCTTTCTGGAATTTATTTATTGGAAGGAGGAATTCCACGCGAGATTGGCTAGCTTAAAGCGTTTCCACTCATGACCTCAGTGACAATCAGAGGATGATGGGTCCTATTCCAGTTGAGTTGGGCCGGCTTAAAGCTTTGCGAGTTCTTGACCTCTCTGGAAGTGGTATGGAGGGTCCTATTCCAGCTGAGTTGGGCAAGCTTAAAGCATTGCGAGTACTTGACCTGAGCCACAATTAGAGGATGAAGTGTCCTATTCCAGCTGATTTGGGCCAACTTAAAGCATTGCAAGTACTTAACCTTAGTTACAATGCATTCAATGGTTCTATTCCAGTCGACTTGGACTTACTGCTGAAACTAGAGAAAATGCTTCTGGAAGGCAATGAATTTTCAGGCAGTGTACCACATCAGTTGGGTAATTTGATGAAACTTAAACAACTATAGATTTCTGGCTTGAATATTTCTCCTTCTATTCCTCCTAGAATATTCATGCTTCCCCTCCCTTATCTATCTCTTAGTCTTAACCTCACAACAAGCCTACCTAAAGCCATTGGCAACTTGACCACGCTGACCTACTTAGCACTTTATGAAAGTGGACTCACTCACATCTCTCTAGAAATTGCCAATTTGACTAAATTGACCTCTTTTTATCACTCACACAATGATCTCACTGACATCCCTGAATGCATTGCCAAGTTGACCAGGTTGACCTCTTTGGATGTCACTTACAATAGAATTGCTAACAATATACCTGAAGCTATTTTCAATTTGACTAAGTTAGAAATTCTAGATCTTTCTTCAAACATGCTTATTGGTGATATTCCTATAAATCTTAGCAATTTGAGTCAATTGGTTGGACTATATCTCGGTAATAATATATTAAGTGGTAGTATTCCTATAACTATTATCAGTTTGAGTACATTGACTCAACTAGATCTTCGTAATAATACACTCACTGGTAGCATACCCGAAACTATTACCAATTTAAGGAACCTTCAATTTCTTGTCCTCTCAAAAAATAATTTGACAAGGACAATTCCCAAAGCCATAGGAAAACTTCATTTCTTAGAATCCTTAATGTTGCATTCAAACAAGTTAACTAGACATATCCCGTATAACATAGGTCGTTTAAGCTATCTCTCTACACTAACCATATATAATAACAATATCTCAGGGAGTATACCCGAGAGTATTAATGGTTTGATTTCTTTACACATATTAGATTTATCAAAAAACAACTTGGAGGGACCGATTCCTAATGGCATTGGCATTTGCACTTATATCACAATATTCTCTGCTCACTCTAATAACTTTACTGGGACATTGCCTGCATCTTTGGCCAATTGTACGCAACTTTGGCTCCTGGATTTAAGGAAAAATGTATTGACGGGGGAGATTCCTCAATACTTCACTTCTTTTCAGTACTTGGAAGATTTAATCCTTGGTTATAATAATCTACATGGTTGTATTCCTCAACACATCACAAACACAAACCTTACCAGGTTGCATGTGTTGGATATATCCAACAAAAAATTCAGTGGAAGGATACCAACAGATCTTGAGAGGCTCAATGGCTTTGCAAATGTGTCAGATAATATTGAATTAGATGAGGAAATTATTATTGCATGAAAGGAAATGATTATATTCTATCATATCTATTGCCTACAAACATTATATTGGATTTGTCTTGTAATAATCTTACAGGACAAATCCCTACAAATATAGGAAGCATGAGTAGCTTACGCCTACTAAATTTATCAGGAAATCAATTGGAAGGACAGATCCCTACATCTCTCAGCAAGATACCTTCTTTGGAGCAATTGCACTTGCCAAAAATTAGATTGAGTGGATTTTTCCTTGAAGTTCTCTCTAGATTATCAATGTTGGCTTCTTTCGATGTTTCATATAACAACCTTTGTGGCCCAATTCCAACAGGGACATAATTTTCCACTTTCAATGTAACATCTTTTGACAAGAATGAATGCTTACGTGGGCTTCCTCTACCAACATGCAAGCAAAATGATAAGCCAAAGAGAACAATTGTTGTGGGCAATAGCAATAATAGTAATGCTAAAAGGAGATTGTTGAGCTATGCCAATGACAAAGTGTCCTTGTCAGCATTTTCATTGGGATAAGGGATTGGATTTGGTGGAGTTGTTGCTTTGTTCATCATTTGGGACAAAGCAAGATGTTGGGTAATGGGCATGTCCTCCAACACATGAAAACCATTTTATGGAGTTTACCAATTCCCAAAATAGGTCACAAGGCTTTGTCCATATAACTCAATGTAATATTGTATGTCTTATTATTATTATTGTATGAGTTGTTTTTTCCAAAATTTTCAAATATATGTTTTTTTTGGAGTTTACAAAATCCTAAAATAGATCACAAAAGCTCGTCATTGCCTCAATATATTAATGTATGTCTTATTATTATTGTAAGAGTTGTTTTTTCCTAAAATTTCAAATACATTTTTTTTAAACTTGTTTTATTATCAACATAAAACATGAGACATTTAATTTTACTATTAAATTATTTTATATTTACGTGGAAGGTGTTCCTATTAAAGGTTTGGCTAGGTAAATCTAGCTAGTGAAATCTTTGGATTTTCCTCTCCTTCGTCTAATAAAAATTTACACCTAGAAACACGAACAATACCTCTCCCTCTCGAAGTAGAAGGATTACATTTGGCATTAACATCGGTGATGGCATGTCTGCAGTTGACCAACATATTGGTTACCTTTATAAGCGGGCCTCACTCATCTTACTGATGTCCATCCTGCATGATCCAGAGAGTGAGCAATGCTTTGAAGCAACATCGGATAATGTTTCACATTAGCAATGTTATAGCTAACAACATTGCACATATCAAGAAGCTTCACAATGTCTTTCAGGGAGTCGTTAACCCACTGGGGGTTGCCCATAACTCAAAAAAAATCTCTGAGAATCCATCTATCATAGCACATTGCAGCAAATATTCATATCAAAAAACTATCAAAAATCCATGTAACGAATATTCTTATCAAAAAAACTATCAACAATCCACATAACAAATATTCATATCAAAAAATGATCAACAATCGATGTAACGAGATCGACAGATCTATAAAGAATGGCTTTGTTTCTATTAAAATGTTATCAAATATAGTTGTGATAAATAAGCATGGCTTTGATATATTGAATATTTATGGAAAATTCATTTCTGAAGAAGGGATTGATGTTGTCAAAGATGCGTTGAGAAATATGGCAGTTGGTATCTCGTCTGGTTTGGTTTTGGGTGAGAATTGGGTGTGTTGTTATTATCACGAGGAAGGGGAGAAATGTCGAACGCCGACCACCAGTTCGAGTCCAAGGTTGATGTAGAAGCCTCCAAAACATTCCCTCAGCAGGCCGATACCATCAAAGCCATCTTCAGTGGAATTGACATCTTCAGTGGTAAAAAATTCTTCAGTGGAATTGACATCTTCAAGGCCATCATGATGTAGGAATTGCCATCTTCAATGGTAAAAAGCTGGAAGATATTGTGCCATCTTCACACAACTGCGATGTCCCTCATGTGACTCGTAGGATGGTTTTGTTAGCCTGTTGACTGAATCTGGGCAGACCAAGGATGATCTAAAGCTGCTAGCCCAGATCAAGGCTGGATTTGACGAGGGAAGACCTTATTGTAACTGTTGTGTCTGCAATGGGAGATGAACAAATTTGTTCCCCGAAAGATATTGGTCCAAAAGTGAACAATATCAAGGTCAAAGGTCTCAAGATTTCAATGTGATTGGCAAAGTATTGTTTTATGAAGAATTGTAAGTGTGAAAATAAGCTTCAACAACCGAAGCTTTGGTCTTGGTATTACCCTGTTGAAAAGAGAATATTGATGGGATTCAAAAACATCTCAAAGATGTAGATCTTGCATATTTTATTGTAGGAATGTCTAAGGTTGAGGCTCTTAAAGTTATGTCAATATTTTTATCTGTTTTTTAAGGGAGTGAGGTGAGATCCTTAAATCTCTTTGACCTGTGTGTTAGGTGAGAAGGGTGTTCATGCTTTTGGCTCTTTCCTAAAATCTCAAAAAGTCTTGGAAAAACTATATTTCATGAATAATAGTATTTCCAAAAATGTTGTTAGAGCTATTTTTGAACTTCTTCTTTCGGTTGAAAAGCTCAATATTTTTTCATTTCCATAACAACATGATGAGAGATGATGGAGCAGAGACCCTTTCCCAACTTGTTAGAAATTGCTTTGTATTGGAGGATTGTAAATGCTCGTACACCATAGTATGTATTAAGGGTGCTATTTCCTTAGCAAGACCTCTATAGCAGGCACATTTTGAAAAAGTTGGATTTGAGGGATAACAAGTTTCGTCAAAAGGCTGGGCTATGTTCTAGTTAGAGTATATATGAATTTATCATCATATCTCATGATAATTTATTTGGAACTCAGAGTCTTTGTTTAAAAGTTCTGGCTTAGCGGTTATTTAATTTAATTAATTTTATTTGGCAAAAGTGAAGGGTGATTTACTAACATCTGATATTTTATGCTAAGAATCTATATCTACATACACTAAAAATTTTGTTATTTGAGTTTATGTCCTCTTCTACATCAACCACGTATTCCTCATTTGAGAATGATAAAACTTTGTTAAAATAATAAGTTCATTGAATTCTCAAAAGAGTTTGCAGAACATATAGCATTTCTGAAATTAATTTTTTTTTAGCATATGTTTATTTTCTCATTTAGAAAGTTCCCCATGTTCCACGATAAAGCAAATGTCAATTTAAAGTCCTTTGATACGAAATTATCTCCTTTGTAGAAGAATAAGTTGAAGGGTCAGAAAGACTACATAATTTTGAAAATGTAGATGTGGTTATAAGAGACACTTAACATAACATCTGAAATGGCAGTTCATGACCACTATTTATCTACAGTGAGGATGGATCGATGCAATCATTATAGCTAAGTTGCTGAAATATTAATTTTAGTTTAATTAATATTCACTTATTTATTATAGTGGGGGGTATTTAATTTATTTTAATTAATGTTTACTAATTTATTATAGTTGGTGATTTTTTTTTTTTTAAATAATATTTAGTAATTGCGCTGAGAGGCGCTCTACAGCCTAGTATATGAGGGAGATGTTGTCACCTAACATAATGTTACATTAAAAAATATTAAAAAAATATGAGGGAGATGTTGTCACGTAACTAACGTTACATTAAAAAAATATTCAAAAAATATGAGGGAGATGTTGTCGCGTAACGTAACGTTACATTAAAAACTATGAGGGAGAGAGGGAGATGAAGAGGGAGGGAGATAGAGATGGAGAGAGAGTGTGTATGTTTTGTGGGTGACAAGGAGAGACAAGGGGAGATAGAGATATAGATGGGGCGGGGGAGCGGGTAGAAGAAAAAGGAAAAGAGAGGGAGGGAGGAAGAGGGATAGATGGGAGATGGAGGGGGTAGAGAGAGAGGGAGAGTTAGATATATAGATAGATAGATATGGGGAGAGAGAGAGAGAGAGAGAGAGAGAGAGAGAGAGAGAGAGAGAGAGAGAGTGACATATGTTTAGGGGGTTGAGATAGAGAGACAAATAAGGAGAGATGGAGGGAGGTATAAATATAGATATCAGGGGGAGATAGGAAAGAAGAGAAAGATAGAGAAATTTAGAGAGAGGTAGATAGAATGAGACATAAGAGAGGGAGGGGAAGAGAGAGAAGGATATCAAGAGGGAGGTAGACACATAATGGAAGGTGGAGAGAGAGGGAAGAAGAAAGAGTCTCACAGAGACAAATACAGACATAGAAGTTAGATCTAGAAAGTCATGAATATTTAAGATTTTCAATGTGGTTGTTGATTTCTAATCCTATTTGATCACATGCACTATATGCGTTGATTTTGATGTAGATTTCAATTTATAATTATATTTAATACCTCACACTAGATGCATTTATTTCAGTGTCGATGTTGATTTCTACTCCTATTTGATTGCTTGCACATGATGCATTGGTTTTAGTGTAGATATTGATTTCTAATCCTATTTTATCGCTTGCACTAGATGCATTGATTTCAGTTTAGATGTCGATTTCTAATCATATTTAATACCTTACACTAGATGCATTGATTTCAGCGTAGATGTTGATTTCTACTCATATTTGATTGCTTGCATTAGATGCATTGGTTTCAGTGTAGATATTGATTTCTAATCCTATTTGATTGCTTGCACTAGATGCATTGATTTCAATATAGATGTTGATTTCTAATCCTATTTGATTGTTTGCACTAGATGCATTGAATTTAGTGTCTCTGTTAATTTCTGATTTGAAGCAACAAGATGTATGATGTACATTAATTTCAAAGTAATTAGATTAATAGCATGCATTGATTTCAGTGTAAGCACATCTCTACCTCCTCCATCTATATCTCTATCTCCCATTGTCTCTCCTTCTTTATCTCTCTATCTCAACCCCTAAACATACACACTCTCTCTCCATATCTATCTATCTATCTCTCCCTCCCTTCCTTTCCCCTCCCTCTCTCTCTCTCTCTTCCCCTTCTCTCTCTCTAACATTTTCTCTCTCCATATCTATATCTCTTCATCCCTCCCTGGCTTTGCCTCTCTCTTCTTCCATCTCCCACCCCCCCCATCTATATCTCTATCTCCCCTTGTCTCTCCTTCTCACCCCCAAAACATACACACTCTCTCTCAGTGTAAGCACATAAAAATTATTCAACCATAAATACAATACTTGAATTTTCATCCTAAATAAAATGTTTGCTTACCCCAAATGTTTTCTTATTGAAACTATAAACTATTTATAATTGGGTACATTCTTATTATTCCCATTTTCCATCATTCAACATTGTTAATTACTTTGCATTCAAACGCGGTAATAGAAAATAACTACCATTGAAAATTATTTGGGGTTTAACACTCCATAAGTCACAATGATTGAATTTCGAGAAAACTACTATTAATATTGGAGAGGAACAAAGACAAGGTATGTTGTTTACTATAGTAGCTCGAGTTAAATATTTGAATAGTCTATGATTCCAACTACTCTTTTCATATGATCGATATGAGAAAATGGAAAAACTAGTAGGTGTGACAATAGGAACAATAGAAGAAAATAGTTTCAGATTGATTGCAATGAATATTGTTCGTAATTGACTATATTCTTAGTATTCACAATTTCTATGTATCAAATTGTTACATTGACACTTTGCACTCAAAATTTGTATTTCATCATTTTTCATCATTCAAGTTACTAACAGTCTCTGTCATCTCAACAAACTGAGGTAACTAAGCAAATTTTAAATGAAATTGACCAAATTAATCTTAGACATATTTAACATATTTAAAATGATCAAAATAATTAGATTTTCAACAAATTTTGTATGACCACAGATGACTAAAACCAGCCTAGATCCATATTAATACCAGATCTATCAAGCGTTGAGAGGGATCAAATCTCTCGAGGTGCAAACCTTTCCTCAAGTTTTGCACTAAAAAAATAAGTTTGCATCTCGAGGATTTGATCCCTCTCGGCGCTTGGTCACTATAAGTTGTGAAATATCACCAAATATTTATTTATTTTAATTAAAATTCACTATTTGTTTTTGTGATTTAGTTTTCCAAGATGACCTTCCTAAATCTTTTATTTCTTCAGTGTACCTTTACAATTCTAAAAACAATTAATAATTTTATAAATATGAAACATCCTAAAACATAAATATAACTTTTTTTTATAAATATTTAAATTTTGAAAACATTTTATATTTTTTATAGTATTTATTTTTTCATTATTATTTAAAAACCTTATAAAACCTTTATTATGATATTTCTCTATATCGTATTTCATAATAACAACATCAAAATATAAATTTTAATTTTTAAACTATCAAATATAAATTTTATTTTTTGTTTATTGATTTACATTTTTATAATTTATTATTTTTAATCGATTATAAAATTTGTTCTAAATAATTATAAATATTAATAAAAATATTTAAATTTTATTTAAATATCAATATAAATAGAGAGCTTATATAATAATAAATTTAGATATTATTATGGTTAAAATAATATACATTATTATAAGTTAAGGGTGAGATTTTATATATTTAATTAGAAATTAGATAATATTTAAGAATGATTTTATAATATATAATTAAAAATGATGAGCTTTGGGTGGAGAGTTAAAGGTTGGAATTAAAACTCTACATTTAAAATATATATTTTCACCTTCACCCTATTAAATGGGTTGGCAATGATACATGAAATTGTGCATTTTGAAATACAAGTTTTTATTCCCCACCCTAATGATATATAATCAAATTTGTTGAGAATGAGGATGTGTGGTGATATTGTGCATTTGAAACCATTAATATTAAAATGCATAGTTCCATTACCCCATCCACTATAGTACATAATTACATAAGATGAACATGGGGTGGGAGTGAAACTATAAGTGGAGATAGTGTGGGAAAAGGTACATTTGAAACTATGGGTGGTGGTGGAGATAGTGTAGGAAATTGTACATTTGAAACTATGGGTGGCGTGGAGGGTGAAATTGTACTTTTTTATTGTGTATGGGGGTGAAGGGAAAAATTATGCATTTCACAGTGGTGGGGGTTGGGGATAAAACTGTGCATTTGTTTCACCACTAAACAGTACAACTTTACCCCCCACCCACAGTGAATAAAAGTGCACAATTTCACTTCCCACCCCTACCCATAAAGAAATACACAATTTCACCACTTAGAGTCCACCCACAATCAAATACATAATTTTTCCGCCCACCATCATCCATGAAAATGCATAGGTTTATCCCCCAACCTCACCTATAATAAAATGTGAAGTTTCACTCTCAATCCCCAATTATAACTATGAGTGGCAATGTGAGTTGAAACTATGTATTTTATTGGATGTGGGTGGAAGTGGAGGTGACACTATGGGTGCACAATTTATAAATGATGGGAGTTATATAATTTTTTATTTGAAACATTATCATTTAATGTTTTAGTTGATTTATTAATTTGAATGTAATAAGTAAATTATTACCACTACATTCAAAGCATGGCAAAGTAAAGTTATAGTCTAAATAAAGATGTGAAGTTTAAGTCAATGTATATGAAGTTTAAGTCAATGTGTAGATAATAATTTTATATTATTTTTTAAGGTGATATATTTATTTTGAATTAGTTTAAGTCAACAAGATGATCCCAATATTTAAGCATTAACAAAATCAATTGGTTACATTTTTCTATATGTTTTCATTAATCTAGAATGTTTTGCAAGCCATTAGTTTGATTACCATGGGGTCAAGTGCACCAAGTCTACATTACGTGCTTTATATTGGATACCATCTTTGAATAAGGGGGAAGTGCTCAAAATGAGAAGCAATAACAACATTGAAAACACCCTTGAAGGGCCCTCAAGTGTAAAAACAAACATGGAAACCTGGGTTAAATTTTAATCCCTAAACTTAGTAACTACGTGGTTAGATTAATTAATTAGATAGATAGGTCAACAAAGTCCTTCCCTTGAAGGGTACTAATCATATAGTTTTGTGTGTGTATAAATTGTATTGTGTACATTAAATCAATAATTATTTGCCTTGCATTGTTTAATTAAATTACTATCATAACCTTGAAATTTTGGTACATAAATGAACTAGAAATGCATGAAATATCATAATAATTATCAATTAATTAAAATAAATTATAATTTCTTTTTAAGAAAATAAGATGGAAAATACACAACGATAGTTTGAATATAAAATAAGATGTGAAAATAGATTCTATGTGTAGAAGCAAACCAAAGTTTAAAATGAATAATTAAATTTGTGAATATATTCATAAACCCCATGAACTATAAGTATATGGAAATTAATCATAATTAGTAAATAAGTCTTGAATATGTACAATAATTGAACATGCAAAAAGAATACTGAAACATGCTTGTAAACTAATACAAGTGGATGGGAAAGAAAAATAATATTCATAGAGAAAGACAACTTTAGGTATGCTCTAAGAAGGATTTATTCATTGATAGACGTTTATGTACAACCAAAGTTAACCCAAATCATTTAACAATTACCTTGGCTTCACATAAGCATGATTTTTTGAAGATGTATGTTGTTGAAAACAATTTAAATTTAGTTTGTATGAAATGCTAGATCTTCAAAGCCTTTACTGGCTCCACACTTAGATGTCTAAAGGGTTTCTATGATTATAGAAGTGGTAGTCATTGAGACATTCCAAAGAAATACATATATGAAGAAAATACACAAAAAATTAAATGTTGAGGGAAGCACCTTTGCTTCCACCCTAATGTTGGACCTTAGATTGTAGCTTGGTTATAATTGCTAACCAAAATTCACTAATAATAAACATAAGGATAACATAGTAGAAAAATCAAAACTATATCGACCCTCTCTTTTCTCCTCCTATTGCTCATGTTCCTCTCCTTTGTTTCTAAAAATGGTGGGCAGGTAGTTGAACAAATGTAAATATGACCTCTTGTATTTATGATAGAAATTATTTTTTTGGACATTTTTATTTCAAATTTGCAAGAAGATAGAATTTTGAAGATCATATAGGCTAAAACAACTAAGGTCCTAGGTCAACTAAGAGCTTCAACTCAATTAATGTGCACATGAAAATAGATTTGATGATGCATATATTCCTATAAAGTCAATTTAAATAAAATTCACTTCTCAATAGCGAGGTACTTTAATGACGAGTGATGAGGCTCATCAATAGGTAAGCTATATGGGTCACAATGCCACTATGCAACTTATTAAAATTGACTTTTCACACATTTTTTTACATATTTTGTTATATTTTCCTTAGTGAGAAGGGTGAAGGTGAGTTACTATGTCATGTTGCCTAATATGTATTAAATGCAGGAATTGGAGCGGTTTTGGGTTGACTTAAGTGCGGGAACTCGAAGTGGGAAAGAAAGAGAGATTTTAGGAGATTGGTCTCCCTCCTTAACTCCTCAAATCATTCAAAGACTCCTCCACCATATCTCATCAGCTTAGAGTTACTAGCAGCCAAGCAAGTCAAGTCCATTGGCAACCAAGCTGGTGACAGTTAAGAAAGAGTCATTCTCAAGTTAGGGAGCCAAGATTCCCTATTTTCTAGGGAGTTGTTGAGAGATCTAGTTTTGTATAAATAAGGGAGTCAAGGGAGTCATTTAGATTTTATTTTTTTGTTGTAGCTAAGAGGCCATTTTGAGCAAAAACATTGTGACTATTATTGTTATTTTCATTTGACATTTTGATGATAATGAGAAATTCTACCTTGATCAAACATTGAGTTGACTCAGAGGGCTGAAGCTCTTGGGTTAGGGCCCAACCCTAGCAGCATAATTTCCTCTTTTTGTATTTGTATTCTTAGAATAAAATGATAGTTAGCTGTTGAAGTTTATTTATGTTTTGTTTAGCTTAACAAGTATTTGAATTTGTGTAGATCATCTTCTGGATTCATCGCATTAGTATTCTTTAGATCGACATTTTGAACCAGCAACAGTGGTTCATCTTCAAGATTCTTTCACATCTTGAAGATGAACCACCGTTGCTGGTTCGAAACGCCGATCTAAAGAATACTAATGCGATGAATCCAGAAGATGATCTACACAAATTTGAAGATCGCAGAAACCTTAAAGACAAAGTATGTGAATTATTGCTTAACCTATTTTCCATTATTTTGAAGAGGTAGATCAGTGGTGTAGTAGTGAAGGAAAGTACTTCAAAAAATATTGTGATAGTGGCCTCTATCTCATCTCCCTCATGGGATCATGATTAGAGGGCCCCACTCTCACAGCCCCAAAACATTGTTTGTCTTTTGGTCATTGCATAACTTAGGGTTCATTCTTAGCTAGATCACTGATTATGATTTCTTGGAAGCACCTGTCATTGTTGTCTTGTTTCCTTAAATTTTTTGTAGCTTAAAAGGCATTCCATTTCATAGATCTAGTACTTAACAATAGATAGATCAACTTTCTCAACTTCAATTCCTCTTTTTTCCATGTTGACATGTAGTGATGCATAAATGAAAAGAAAAACGGGTTTTGTTGCAAGGATTTACGATCTGCATGGAGGAACTCATCCAACCAGATTCACCTAGGTCCTCTCCACCTTCTACCAAGGCATACCAGGCCATAGTCCGAACCTCTGTTTTGGAGCCACTGTGAGCAAGTCATCTTACGTAAATCAAACATCCTTGGAGTGTTGGGCTTAGTCTTGGGTAATGTGCACCTTCCCTACATCTTATATCACCATCATACATCTCTCCAACTCCTCATCTCAGTTTTCTTCCCCCCTAAGCCCTTCAGCTAATTTCCTGTAGCAAACCAAGACATCTTGTAGCAGCTATAGGATCTCTTGTAGCATCCTGTTTGACCTTGTTTTGACGAAAGATGGTAGTAAAAGAGAAGGTTAGGTGGTCATATTGGATTCCATGCCTATCAGTGCCACCTAAGATCAGCTTTCCCATACCTTATCCCTCTGCAAGATCAGACATAATAGCATAATATTTACATTTCCGAATTTAGCAATTAAAAGATTATTTTTTCTGCAAATGTAAAATGAGATAGTTAATGCATGTATGTATGAGTCCTAGAATGATAGAACAACTTTCCATTTCTAAATAGTCCTAATAGCTAGAGGATAAATTGCAAGGTTAACATAGTTCTTTTCTGTATGTAATTTGTGTCATTTCTTAGCTAGATGATTTTTGGCATTTCATAGCATTTACCATTCAGTAACTTTTATTTCCTAAATAGGTAAGTATTTAATTTCTTGCATTATGTTGGAGCCTTCGTTAATTTTGAATGATTTTGACCCATTTTAATTGACTGAAGGGTGGGAAAGGGACAAATGGCAACAACGGTTGGGTGGTGGAATGAACAGTTGCAGAGAAGTGATGGCAAGGTGGTAGCGGAAGGTAAAGGTAGCCGAGGAGACAGGAAGGAACAAAAGCAGCCAAGAGAGGAAGCAGCCAAGCAAGAACTGGCAGTCCAAGCAGTCGAGAAGGATATAAAAGGGGAAGAACAGAAAGGAAGAAGGTTGTTGTTGAACCTGCCAGAGGAAGAAGGAGTTGGTTGTAGAAGAGGTACGCAGGTGCAGATGTTGAAGCAGAGAGAGCTGGGATCTGAGGGACTGGGTTACGGAGCTAATCTGACCCGAGCTACTGAGCCAGGTATTCTATGTATTTTTTATGGTGAAATGTTAGATTATGATGTATTCTATTATGCTAAGTTAATATAAACAAAGCTGATGGTTGTTGAGACTTCTAATGTATTAAGCATCGTGATTTGTGAGCCTATTAAAATTTTAAGTAGGCTACCTTTTAGTTCTGTGTTGTTTATGATGGATCTATGTGTATGAGTTATGGGTACTGTTATCTTTGTTTCATGTATTATGGATGCATATGTGTGTGATCGCCTGTGCCCGGTTGATATTCTCTCGACCCCATGCTGAACCCTTCTCCCTCTTGGTCGCGATGCACTTCGGGTGAGACTCCTTGCCCTTCGGGGTGAGGTGAAAATGCCAGTGTTATCCTAGACTACAACGGACCACTATTAGTCTCCTATGCCTGAACCTAGGGTCTTTTCCCTGATGACTCTTTCTACCCAACAAATGGTTCCGTTGTCGAAACCCGAAGTTAAGAGAACTAGTTCAAAATATGGTGTCAAGGGTGTTTAAAAGAGAGATTAGAGACTGGTGGAACCACAAAGTAGATCAATTTGTGGCAGAGAAAGTTTCTCGCAGGAATCAACCGATCGACAAGGTACGTGAGGGGATTTTATACGCTGATAGCTCAGATGACCAGTATGAAATTTTCTGGTGCAAGTTCCCTGAGGACCTATACAATTGGTTGAGGGAGCTGAAGAGGCAGAGTCAATCAAGTGGCTCGGTGACAGTCTGCCATAGTTGGACTTCATCTGACACTGCATTATTACAACAATTGGATAACGATCAGACAAGAGCAGTTGATTTCTGGGTGAAGACTACGGTGGAGGGATACATGGTCGAGTTCGCTGCAGAAAGCTATCAGTCCTACTCAAAGGAAGAGGTGGTGTTCAACTTTGAGCTAAGGGGGGAATTGATAGGGGAAGTCCCGACATGGATTAAGATGTTTTTGGTAGAAGAAGGACTGCTATCTTTACCCACTGCTGGGATGGAAGCGTAAAACCCCAGTATTGGGGGAAGGAATTAAAGGGGAAATGCTTCCTACAAGGGGATAGGGATGTTGTGAGGGGATGGATGCAAAAGGATTGAAGAGAGCTAGGGATGTTAGAGCACAGAAGAGGGTGCTGCTAGCGGAAAAGTGGCAGGAAAGAGCGGCTCAGGCTCTAGGGAAAAGAAGGGGGGGTCCCGCCATATAGGAGTGGTGATGGGAAAAACATGAATTGAGATGAAGGGAGAAGACGGTGCTAGGCAATCCAAATGTGGGAAGAAGGGATATTGGAATCAAGAAGAGGAGGAAGGACGTTCCCTACAGGTTTCAGAAATATGATCGCAATAGGAAAGCTGAGGAGGGCCATCTCAGAATGTTGCGGAAGTGGAATCACAACAGGGAACAGACGAGGAATCCTCCCTGAAGGTTGGTGAAGTGGAATCGCAACAGAGAATGAATGAGGAATCCTCCCTTAAGGTTGCAGAAGTAGGATCGCAAGATCAACACCCATGTTGGCATGAAGATGACGACAATGTGGGTGATGGGATGAGGAGGTTGTTCGAAGATGAACAAGCATCCATCAAAATTTAGCAGCCCCAACCCTGAAATACAAGTGGCATTTTCCTTGAACTTCCCCTAGTACTTTATCACAAACCAAAAGAATTTATCATTAACTTAGCAAAAGCAGCGCAAGTATATAGTGCACAGGAGAAATACATGACTGGTCTCAATATTGGAAGTAATACAAGAATTGGCTATAGCAGTAACTTGGGACTACAGGGATCCCTACAACCAGGAAGAAAAGGTTTTGTGCTGTTAGCCCATACTCAGAGCAGTATGGCGGGATCATTTACTAGATACATGAAATTTGCAAGAAAGGGGAACGAGGATGTGTAGCAACATTCGTACCTCTGCGAAGCCATCTGGAGGGCCCATCAAACTCTGGATAACATTCGAGCGGTGGAATTCCAGACCATGCTAAGAGAACGGGCTCTACGCTGGTTCATAAAGTGGGCAGAGCAGAACTAGAACCCAACCATAGATGATATTAAGAGGGGATTTGTGCAGGAATTCAAGGTACCATAGACAGATCAGCAGGGGTTATCAGAGCTGTGGGAAATTAAGCAGAGGGAGGGTGAGATGGCTTGGGATCTCATGCAAAGGTTTAAGGATGCCATTGCCAAGCTAAGTTACACCCTGGACCCAAACCACCAGCAGGACTGGTTCATCAAGGCACTCTTGCCCCTGACCAGAACACTGCTGACACAACAAAATATAGAAACCTTGTAGGACGCATTAGATAAATCCTCTCAGATAGAAGAAATGGCAGGATATCCCCATGAATACCAGGGAGGCAAGAGTCTACAAGACCAGAGAATCATGGGCCTACAAAGCTAGATCGCAAACTTGACTAAGAAGCTAAGGGATCTCTAGCCTGTACGACCAGCTAGGCCCAATGTTTGGTGCACCCATTGCCTAGTGGAAGGGCATGTTGCGACAGAGTGCTCGTGAATGCAGGGAATCAACCAAATGGGACTGGTGGTGGGCTCGTTAGGAACCCCTTCCACTGCAGGAGTTGCAACAATAGGAGTGCAAGTACCCTTCCCAAGAAGGAATAACACAAACTTCTGTGAGATTTGTAGGACATATGGACACTTGCCGCGAATGTGTCTAATTCTACAAAAGTATTCTAATGTCCCCAACAACAACTATTGTGAGTTCTGCGAATTGACCACTCATCACACCGATCAGTGCTGAGCACTGGGTGCTCTAGCAAAAGATTGGACAGATCCACGTTCAGGTTCAATGAAGCAAGCCGAGGGGGGCGAGGAGGAAATGGACCTGAAGGAAGAGTGGGAGGTAGAGGACCCTTAAGGTGCTACAAATGCGATCAGGAGGGACATGTTGCAAGGGAATGCCTACCCCTGAGAATACCATGGTGTTCACAGTGTAGAATTAATACCCATGCGACGGAGGAATGCCCATAGCTTATTGTGAAATGGGAAGAGAGAACCAGACAGCGAGGGGCCAACCTGGTGAATGCTGAGCCTTGGACCGACGAGGGTTTCCCTGCGACAAATATTAATATAGTCACCCTAAGGAGGGAAGAAGATAGGGTTGGATCACTACACCTAGGAACCCTCCATGATCGTTAAAACAGTCTCACCATGAAGGGCATATCAGCCCGAGTGCCAAAAGTAGTATTATCAACAAGCAACGAAATTTTTCGAGGGAATGATTGAAGATAGGGACACTCGAAGACCGCAAGTCCATGGGCTTGCTCCCACCTAGACCATTAGGGAATGGTTTAAATTGTTCTTAAAAATGGTTGAGGATGAGGCCATGCTAAAGGAAATGTGGAAAAGCTTAAAGGCTATGGTGTCCATGGAAAAAGAGGAAGTGGAACAACCATGTGAAACCTGGCTAGAGAAAGCCTCTAGGAGAGTGAAGCGGAATAAGAAAAGAAGTGGAAAGGAGTTCTAAATCAATGCGTAGGTGGTAGGATTCCAGATAAGGTGCACCATGCTAGACCTAGGGTTAGATGTAAACATCCTACCCAGGAAGACTTGGGAGGCAATGGGGAAGCCACAACTGAAGTACTCACCAATTCAATTAAGAATGGCGAATCAGTATTGTATATTTCCTATCGGGAGATTGGAAAACATAGAGGTTGATGTGGCAGGGGTGAAAACACACACTGAGTTCAAAGTAATAGATATTATGGGGGATAAAGACCCGTATCCAGCACTCTTGGGGATTGATTAGGCATATGAAAACTATGCGATCATAGATTAGAAGAAGGAGCTGATGATTTTCGAAGTAGAAGGGCTAAGGGTGTTGCAATCATTGGACCCTTACCAAGGACCCAGGTTTATAGAGACAACAGATGACAGAGAGGAACCAAGGGTGTTATATCAGTTATATATGCTCACGATAGGGAAAAGGGAGGACTACATAAATCCTATTGCCGGAGGATCAGTTAGCTGGATAAGCATTCAAAGCTCAGAAGTTGGTTCAAAAGTTGCATGGGATGCATGGCAGCAGGGTGGATACAAACTGACAACCCGAGAATGTGCAATGATAAGCCGAGTGAACTGGGGAGACCTGGGAAGGGGAGACAACCTGAAGTATTGTGGCCTTGAGCCGATAGATCGGTTCCTGGACAGGGTGGACCAAGATGTATTGGAAGATTAGATAATTACCTTGCTAGATATTTCCCTTATGGAGACGCTAGCAAGATGGTGGAAGGCACACGACCAAGCACTAAACGACTGGAAGGACGCTAAGCAAGCAATGAAGGAGAGGTTTAGCAAGAAAGAAGATCGACCATAAGACAAAAGGGAATACATGGGGAATTCAAGTCCCGAGGAGCACATCAAATATTGCATGACCAATTGGGAAAGCCAGGGACTGCCAAGGAACCTGTGGGTACATGCTTTTATGCATACCCTTAGCACCATCCCCCAGGCTTGGTATATCCAAGAGGAGCTACAACGAAAAATAGCTAGTTGGGATGCCTTGGAAGCACAGTTCATCAACGATTTTTCATTCAAAAGTAGTGAAGCACAAATGACAGAGGTACTCCAGGCGGTAAAGGGGGTTTTTTTCACCCTAGAGATGCTAGTTGAAGGGGAGCATGAAGAAAAC
Source organism: Pinus tabuliformis (assembly GCA_031772625.1). NCBI lineage: Eukaryota > Viridiplantae > Streptophyta > Pinopsida > Pinales > Pinaceae > Pinus > Pinus tabuliformis. The sequence continues at coordinate 907,076,663 of CM062808.1, forward strand.
TTTCTGCAGTGCTTGTATGATATGGAATTGCCAAGATTTGTGACCTGCGACAAAATTGATGCAGAACCAGAAGAGGATGGATTGGAGGGGCTTAGACACCTAGCCTTTGAAGAAACAGAGGGAGAAAGAGGAATTCGGGAGAACTCCTCGATGGAAGGCGCCCATCTCCTACTAGTGAAGCTAAGAAAACAGAATGTAGGAACGGAAGATAAGCCCAAGATAACATCAGTGGGAGACTATTGGGACGAATAAACCACCAAAGAAATATTTGATTTATTACAAGAATACCAGGACCTGTTCCTAGCTTTAGTAGTAGAACTCAAGGGGATAAAAGGTAACTTGGGAGTGATGATAATTGTTTTGAAACCAGGTGTCTGACCAATAAAGCACAGACCATACCGACTGAACCCAAGGGTAAAAGAGAAATTTAACAGGGAGATTGACAAAATGTCAGATGCAGAGATCATATTTCCTGTAGATGAAGCTGACTGGATAAGCCCCATAGTTATTCAGAACAAAAAGGATGCGACCAAAATTAGGGTATGCGTCGACTACAGAAGCCTGAACAATGCATGCGTGCATGACTCGTTCCCCATGCCATTCAATGACAAAGTCCTAGACAATGTTGCGGGGAATGAGGCATACTCATTCACAGATGGGTTCTCAGGCTACCACCAGGTCTAGATAGCCGAAGAAGATAAAAGGAAAACAACTTTCACGATGGAGTGGGGTCTGTATGCATACAATGTAATTCCATTCGAATTAAAGAATGCGCCAACAACTTTCTCAAGGATTGTAACAGCTGCATTTCAGGATTACATTCATATGTTTCTAGAAGTTTACATGGATGACTGGAAATTATACAGCCTGTTGAAGAAGCATACCAGCCTACTGAGAGTGATGTTTGAAAGATGCAGACAGATGTAGATCTCTTTAAATTTGAAGAAATGCATTTTCGCAGTTCCCTTTGGAACTCTACTGGGCCACATTGTCTGCAAAGATGGAGTCTACATGGACCATACCAAAATAACAGCGATAGTCCACAAGGAACCACCACGTAACATGAAGCAACTAAGAGCAACTCTAGGCCACACGAGGTACTATAGAAGGTTCATCAGGAACTACGTAGCCATAATAGCCCCAATGGAGAAACTACTAAGGAAGACAGAAGAATTTATCTGGACTACAGACTGTCAAGCAACACTAAATAAACTGAAAGAAAGGTTGGTAAGTGCACCCATATTAGTGTACCCCGACTGGAACAAAATGTTCCACGTACACATTGACATGTCTGGAATAGTGCTAGGAGCAGTCTTAGCACAACCAAGAGAAAAGATGGACCATCCAGTATACTACGCTAGCAGAAAGCTCTCCATGGCGGAAAAGAACTACACAACAACAAAACAGGAAGCTTTGGCAATGGTCTACTCTCTCCAAAAGTTCAGGCACTACCTGCTAGGCACGCCATTCAAATAAAGTACCTAGTAAACAAGCCGATACTAGAAGGAAGAATATGCAGGTGGCTGTTACTATTTCAAGAATTCATGTTTGAAGTGGTTGTTAAGCTAGACAGATTGAATATAGGGCCAGATCACATGTCTCACTTGGAAATAGGGGAGAATGACAGAGCAATAGATGATTGGTTGCCCGATGTCGACCTGTTCAGGATAGAAGCCATCCCCGATCACCTAGAGGAGATTGCTACCTTACTAACAACAGGTAGTTTCCACAGGGATACACGGTAACATAGGAGGCACTTAGTTGTCAGAGCAGCAGATTACTAGCTCATAGTGGGACAACTCTACAAAATGGGCTTGGACCAAATACTCAGACGCTGTGTCGTACAACACGAAAGAAAGGCCGTCCTATGGGAGTGCCACACAGGGGTCGTTGGAGGCCATGTAGGAGGCAAGGCCACTACAAGGAAGATAATACAAGTAGGATTATGGTGGCCCACTATCAATAAGGATTCAAAAGCATTTGCCAAAGGATGTGATGTCTGTCAAAGGGTCAGTAAGCCTTCCCGACGCGATGAGCTACCACTACACCTAGTCTATATAGTGCATATCTTCAATAAGTGGGCAGTCGATTTCATTGGGCCAATTTCTCCACCAGCAAGACACTCCTGAGCCCGATACATAATCACGATGACAGAATACCTCACAAGATGGGCAGAGGTCACACCAGTGAAAGACTGCACAACAGAAACAACGACAAGATTCATTTTTGAAAATATTATTTCAAGGTTCGGATGCCCGAGGAGCCTCACAAGTGACCAGGGAACTCACTTTCTGAACGAAACAATTGAAGTTATGCTAACAAATTTTATGGTACAACATAATAAGAGTAGTCCTTATCATCCGCAAGCAAATGGTGTAGTAGAGGCATTTAACAAAATACTGGAAAAAGGGCTAACAAAAATTGTACCTTCCAACCAAGATGACTGGGACAAAAGAATTCCAGCGACTTTGTGGGCATATAGGAGAATAGTTAAAAGAATCCACAAACAAACTCCATTCTACCTCATCTACAGCAGAGAGGTGGTGGTGCCAACAGAATTTATACTGCCAAGCATGTTAATCTCAAAGGATACAAGAATGACAGATAACAGTGCCTTGGAGAACAGGCTAAGCCAGCTAATGGAACTTGATGAAACCTGGTTCCTAGCAGAATTCCATCAATCAGTCGAGCAATGAAGACAAAAGGCTTGGCATGATAGGCACATCAAGAAGAAATCGTTTGAAGTCGGAGACCAAGTGCTCCTTTATGACATAAAGTTCCTGAAGTTCCTGGGAAAACTACAAATGCACTGGTTAGGCCCATTCATAATTGCAGAAATAAAAGAATCAGGTGCGGTAAGACTCGCGCAACTGGATGGAGTCCTATTGCAGGGATGGGTGAATGGCACATGCCTGAAACTCTTCCGCAAGTAAAAAACAAAAAAAAAAACAAAAAATATTTCGAATAATAAGGTTGTGGCCATGATTGGGATACCGCAACCCATTTGTGGTCAGGGGGAGGGGGTATAGTATCAGCGGCGATATAGTGTCAGGGGTCGCATTTGTAAGCCTAGTCAGTAGGGACAGTAGCCATGCATGTCACCCCCATTAGCAGAATACACGTAGGTCTGAACCTTTTCTAGAATTGATGGCCGCACAAGTACCTGTCCCATCCACTGTACCAGTAGTTATTTCCCGATTAAGTAATCAATAAGGAAACTGTCAAGATAGGGTTGCAAAATCTTTCCCATTAAGCATATAATTAGTTAATAAATAAGCCCATCATGGTAGAATAAATATGCCATGCAGCCCACTCTGTACCTTCCAGACCACGTCATAGTTGGCACGTACCAGTCAGCCGATGACAGCAAAATATAGCTAGAATACATGGAAAGGTCACCGGAGTAATTAGTTGATTAAAGCCTCATCAATTAGGGGACGTCGTGTCAGAATTGGCTACATAAATTATAGGAGGATGCAGGGAACGATAGAGTTTCAAACAATAGAATAATTCCAGGATCGCTTGGAAGAATAGGAGCAGAAGAAGAGAAGTAGGAGACCACCAGTACAAATTGTTTACCGCAAAAGAAAAGCAATGGAAAAAGGAATCATATCAGTCCCACAACTCTGGATGTAAGAATTGAAGTAGTGGACGATCTATATGGGAAGTATGATAGGTCGAATCTCATCGACAATGACTTCACAGATAGGTTCCAGTTTCCAGCAATGAAGAGGGAAGTATACGCAAAAGAATTTCAAAGGGAGGATGGCACTAGGGCCTCCAGAATCAGAGAGGACTTCAGAGGGATACAGAGGTCCACACTGTTCCACCTGCAAAATTTTACCATATTCGACACCCAATTTTCCGCCATGTAGTGCACCAAATTACTAACAAGAAGGATGCATTGAGGTTCGCTATGGTTGGACAGGGAATATCCTATTCATGTCGAAGATATCCATCGAGTAACTGGGTTGGAAGAAGTGGGGAATGTGGTCAGCACAACATTCTAGGTTGGGGTCAAGCGGGGGAAGAAGCAGACATAAGAGAAAATCTATGACAAATATGGGATAGAGCGAGGTGGGAAGGGTGCGGAGATGGACAAAATCAACAAAGATAACATTAAGTTCGCCTACTACCTTATTGCAGGCAAGACAATGAGGCATTTCACAAGGAATGAGTGCACCCTAGACACCGTTTCGATTGCGGAACATTGTTGCTAGGGAGAAGTACTCAACTGGTCAGCTTTCGTGCTCAATGAACTATTCGAGGCATGTGAAGATGTCTACAGGAGGAGCACTGAATTTGTGTTCAGATACTTGGTAATGGCACTAGCCATGTGGAAATGGAGGCCACCATTAGAGAGGCAAATGGCAACCATTATTGAAGACTAGCCAATTGCGCTCAGGTACAAACCGTGGAGGGCATCGGGAGATCCCAACACAAAGGAGATCAATGAGAGGGCTTTCAAGAGCTGGTATGAGTAGATGGTGGATACCATTTAGTCCACTGAAAGGATTCCCAAGGCTCTCTTGGATGAGTTCTCAGGCGACCTCTGGTTTGGCACCTCCCATGCACACACTTATCTAAGACCGTGGTGTGTCAACCTGAGCACATTCAAATTAAGGCCACAAAGGTTTAGCTTGATGGAGGAAGCCTTACACAGAGAAGTGGAGTCCTAGCCGGGAGTGGCCTGCAAGGTAAGAGAAGGGAATCCCAGGTACCTGTTCAGAGCTCTGATGCCACAAGACCGAGAGGGAGATGGGGCAAAAAGCAGCAGAAAGCGAGCAATCAATGAAGTACTCCAACCGATGTTGCTCCAAATGGAAGAAAAAATGTTTGAAGCAAGAAGGACAGTCATCAGCTTTGAGCCAGGTGAGAGTGACTATCCCGAGCACTTTCAAGGTTCCACCATGTTTTTCCCCATTGTAATGCCACCTCTCTCTATGGCACTCCCTGTGGGAGCAGCCCAGTCTCCCTCTGAGATGCCAGTCCCCAAGCCACAAAAGAAGCGAGTCATCTGCACCCCCCAAGTCAAAAAGTCGGCTACCAAAAAGCCAAAAATTAACCCACCAGCTCCAGTCGTTGACCTCACTGTTGAGGTTGAATAGCCAATTCCCACAACCACCATAGTCGAGGAGATACTTGCCACCACATCCACTGCAATACAACCATCGTGGGAGTCATCCCCATAAACTGCTTCCACCTCCACAACCTTGTTTGAGATCCTGCCATTTGGCCACCGACGGACTACCGTGGAAGCAAAAGTTCAGTCGACTAGCTGGACAGAGGGCACCATCTTGACCATAGGGATGCCACCAACAGATAGTACAACACCAATGCTTGGGTTGGACCCACCATTAGGGAGATGTCTGGATACCAGTTAGCAGAGAGAAAGGACTACCCCGTACTTTCCCGCTCTCCCTATAAATATCATAGTCCCTCCAAACCCTGGAATCACTCCAGCCACACCATAGTTCGCTCCACCATCCCAACAAGAACATTCACCCACCTCCCATTTATATAAGCCCATTGCAAGTGGCCTACCCCTACAACAACAATTCCTAGAACCAGATACAATGCAAGATGATACACTCCATCACTAGTCATCAGCCTAGTTATTTTCGTTTATTCAACAGGAAGCCCACAAGGTCGAGAGCCTTCATGAAGACCTGACCAAAGAACATGAGTAGCAGAAGATGCAGTTGCTCGTAGTGATGGAAGAATGAGATTGCCTATGTGAAGCAACCATAGGATTGCAAGCCCAAGTGGATCAGATAACAAAACAGTTCCAATCCATATGGCCAACCATCACCGAAGCCAACACAGAAGCACCGGTGGACATGTCCAACTACACGTTGATCGACTGCTGCGATCACATACAGACAGCATGCATGCGCTTGGTAACCACAAATGCAAAAATGAAGCAGAAGTTAGAGACTGTTAGGTCTGCACTACCAGATCCTATGGAAATCTACATGCAGATGGTTGAAGGCAAGGTCAGGGAGCTAGAAATGAAGAAAAAATCCTTGGTAGAAGCCCTCACCGACGGATACGCCTTAATGGGAAAGTTCCATGACTGGTCAGGTAGTCTAGCTCTGAAGAACCACCAAGTTTACCCGTTAAGAGAATAGGTTCAATCCTTGTTTTCCAGCACAAGGGATTGCACAGACCATGCTCAACGGCAACAAATCAATGAAAAAATCGACGTCCTCCAGGCCCAGGTTAATAGCATTGAGGAGGAATCAACAAGGATGAAAAGGATAATCTGAGACCTGTGGCCCCTAGTTCGTATGTAGGTTCTACTTTTGAAGGAGGCATGCGACACAAGCGGCCAACAATGGGATGACCCGCAGAGACATCAACCAACAAGTTTAACATCACAATCAGTCGAGGCATTCACACAAGGTGCTGATGCAATCCTCACCAACTGGGACCTGGCAATTCAACGATACACTGAGTTTAGGCAGCAAACAACTACCATAGTCCCAAAGTTGGAGCCTTCATTTGGTACGGAGGAGCCACAAGGTCAAGAAAGGGCCACAAGAACAAATGCCATGCCGCAAGCTAGGATTGAGACAGAAGAGATGCCTACTCCGCAAGCAAGTATCAAAGCAGCAAATGTGCCTGCACAGTAGATAGATAGCAGAGACAACGCCAGTAGCAATGTAGCCACCACTCATAGAATACATGGAAGTAGCAGCAGAATTGCCAGAGGTTGAAATGACTTGAATCGGGGACGAGTCAAGAAATTATGGTCAGGGCCTATTGGAGCTTTTGTTAATTTTGAATGATTTTGACCCATTCTGATTGACTGAAGGGTGGGAAAGAGACAAATGGTAGCAATGGTTGGGTGTTGGAATGAATAGTTTCGGAGGAGTGATGACAAGGTGGCAGTGGAAGGCAAAGGCAACCAAGGAGATAGGAAGGCGTAGAAGCAACCAAGAGAGGAAGTAGCTGAACGAGAACTGGAATTCCAGGTAGCCGGGAAGGATATGAAAGGGGAATAATAGAAAGGAAGAAGGTTGTTTGTTGTTGGGAAAAGTATCCAATACGGAATGACCCTATCCCACTCTAAGGGTGATAGTACCTCAGCAACAACTGAATGCAAATCTATTCAAGATTACTTCTTTATGAGATGAGAGAGAGAAGAGAAGGATGATCTACTAACCGTTATCTTGCACTTAATAGTCGATCCAGTCCTCACTCCTTGCAGCTTGCTCCTAGCTCCTTGCTCTTTCACTGGCCCAGCTACACAAAGATCCTGTAAAAACACAAGGAAAGGAAACTACAAGAAGCATACATCCATAATCGATTTAGGGATTAGCATAAATCAAATATACAAGCATCTATTCACCATAAAGACACATGCATATAGAAGAACCTCAAATACTTTATTAATAGAAGAAGTAAAGTTCTGAGAGAGTTACAACCATAATAGGCCCAATCCAGCAACACCTCCCAGCAGAAAGAAATCTCCTCTTCACCTCCTTCAAGCAATCACCCAATAGTTCTATACACAAACCAACAGCACTTCCTTACTTGCACAAAATTCCAACCTGCCTAGACCTCATTAGAGAGCTCTATATATAGGAGATTTGGAGAAAGGATGAGTCAGCTTGAGGCTGGCATGAAGCTGACTAGTGTCCTCTCCCAATTTAGTTAATCTTCAGTTCTTGAGTCCACTTGGAGATTCTTGCTTCCACTTGGAGATCAAGACCCTCTTACTCATCACAAGGCGAATTCCTTGACCCAAGTGTTAGTTTGGAAGCTTCCTGGGCAGTTGACACCTTGCAGAATGACTGTGCCACTTGGCCAATCTCGCCCAACGCAGGTAGCCTTCATTACTTTTGACATTCAGCGCAGGTACAGAGTGGAGCAGTTGACATTCAGCGCAGATGCTCAGTGGAGCAGCTGACATGATCCAGAAACAACTTGTTTTTGAGTGTTTTCAGGTGGAGAACTGATTTTCAGTGCTGTGGTTTGTTGACCTTGTTCCTCTAGGGGTAGGAACAACATGTTTAGGGACTTTGGATCCCTTAGATTATTGACATTTCATGCTTCATGCTGTTAGGCACAAAAATGTCTATAACAGTTGCCCCCTAAAGTATGAGGTCGTTTATCGGGTGAAATGCTTTATCAGGAGGATCCGAAGTTCATTCAATCGCTGAGAGATGCCCTGTAAAAATACAATACAATACATTATTTTTCATTCTGCTTTCATGATCTAGCTGAGGCGGGCATTCCCATGCTCAGCTTTATAAATTCATTTTGGTACATAGAACAGACGATCGTCTGATGGTAGATTGATAATTCTCTGCTGAAATTATCATCCTTTGAGTAGGATGATCATCTGTTGCAATGATGTACATAACAAATGTCTTTATATCCTGAATATATATCGCAGCCCGGATGGATGAAACTATATCCGGGGTCTTCAAACTCGTTTGATCTTCACTCTAAGTACAAGTTGATCCATGTGAGAATTGCGTTGAAGTCGAACATGGAAAGACATCGCTTGATTACCGGTCAATAATGTAAACCGTTAACAAGCGCGAGAGGAATCACCAATAATGACAATGACCCTCAAGGTACTGCAGTACAATTCACGTGGTGTGAATAAAGGACTTGGCGTCGAACACCACGCAAAATCTTCTGGTCGAAGGTCATTGATGTATACCTGTCGCCGGAAGTGAGAAACTTGCCATTGAGGCATGCAAGCTTCAAAGTACTGGGGGTTTTGTTCCTAGATCAACTTCTTGGATAATGAGCTGAAGTCGACAAGAAGCGATCCGTCAAAGGAGGGCCTTAATGAATCCCACATCAGTGACACGGAACGGAGCTAATGATTTTAGTGGAGGTGAAAACAATCTGTGAAATATGATTCAGGGTGGCGATCATGGGTGGATGAAGGATAATGTATGGCAGTGGATGGGACACGGTTGACTCTTTCTGAACAACATCTCTTGAACATATAACGACACTGATGTGATGGATCGGTAGCATTACCCCAAGTGTGGATGGTTTGGCGAGGACCATGGTGATGAGACCGGTGAATGAAACAACCCAACCCGGTGTGATACGGAGGACAAAGTGTCATGTTCAAGAGCGACTTGCTACCATTAAAGCTTTGAGGTTCTCCCAATTTTTCCCCAGTCATTTCTGACCAGTACCTCTTTATTTTTGTCAAGCTTGAGGAGGATAACATATGCTTGTTCTATAACCTGCCCTTCGGGCAAGCCCATCGCTATGTTTTAACGAGCCTAGCGATAGGGAAACTCGTTCTCGTCTAAAGACAAGTTTGTCGCTATTTAATCATTTTAACGAGTCTAACGATAAGGAAAACTCGGTCCTTTTCATTTTTAGAGAGTCTAAAAAGGTACAAAAAGTTAACTCCAAAATTCCTTATTCGTCATATAATCCCTTAAGTCCGAAAAAGTATAAAACAATACAAAAGGGATGAGTTTTCGATAATTTTAACGAGCCGAATAAAACAAGCGCTCGACCTTTTTGTGTAATAATCCCTCAGGTCCAAAAAGATTAAAATCTAGAGGAGGGATAGCTCTTCCGGTCACTTTAACGAGCTGGAAGGCCAAAACTCGGCAAACTTTTCATATTTTACGAGTCAGGAGAAAAGAGCTCAAAGAAGACTCGTCTTTTGAGGAACGAGTGATAAACAGGGATAGCAGCAGATTCCAGGTACAGGTTGGAATTTTCCAATCACGGCAGTGTCACAAGGATGGCTAAGTGAAATCACTCTTCGCAGCTGTTCCTCAAAATGGGTAAACAATCATATGGAGGTGAACGATTGGCCAAATGAGATGGAGGTGGTGGGTGCAAACACGACCAAGGTTTTTATGGCTAATAAATTTACGATCACAATGGTTATTTACCGGTACTGGGTTCATTTTTTAAAGAGCTTGAATGCGCCAAAACACTGCTCAAAAGCTTATGTTTATTTTTTAATGAGCATGAACTATGACGCTAAAACTGCTCGGATCTCGCTTTTCTATTTTTTAACGAGCATAAATTCCGCGGTAAAACTGCTCGATATATTTTGCATGCCCCCGGCATAAAAATGCAAATGAGGCACATGCCCCCTAGACTCCAGGGGGTCGCTTCATTTTTTAATGAGGTTGACACAGTGGAGAACTATCCTCTTGACTCTTCATTTTTTAACGAGGTTGACCTGAGATAGGAACTATCCTCGATGTTTTAGATCCATTAGAAATAGAAGGTTTCATATTCCACTGTGGCCATTTCCGCCAGATTATTTGGAGACGGTTGGGCAAAAGTACCCCTTAAAGTAGGGTCTTTTAGGAAAATTACTCCGATATTTTGGAGAGGATGATTCCTTCCGTGGATCAATGGAATGCTTCCCGTAATAAATGATGGCACAACTTCTGTCGAAGCTGTCGTCGAACTGCTTGGTTGGTCTTTATCCTTGCCATTTGACAACTGCGGATTCCCGTAACATTTATTCCTTGTCGAAATCAAAGCATCATTCTGTTGCTTGGAGGTCGACAACATCAGCACCTGGCGCGGGGAAGCATTTCCACTATCAACCATATTTTGACCTTGGTTGGGAAATGGATCAGTCAACACAGCTGGATTTTTCGGACTCTTAAAGAATCTTTTTATCTCAGCTTTGTATGGACAGTCTGCTGTCCAATGATCCTCGTCACATATAAAACATGGACTTTTTGGTTTTCCTTTCCTAGGAGAGTTTGAAGAAGATTTTTTAGGAGATGATTCTCCTTTTTCTTTCTTCTTCCCTTTGTTTTGATTCTTCTTGCTTCCTGGTTGATTGGTTTCTTTGCCCTTATCTTCCGATACGGCATTTACTTCCGAAGCAAGAATTTCTTCTTTTGCATTTTGATCCGAATTCTTACGGGCTTTCTTTGACGAAGCCTTTATCGATTTCGTGTTTGTTGTGCCAATCACGCCATCATCGGCATGAGAGTCACTATTTGATTTAGGAGGGGGAGGAATTGAAAATTCTGGTCTAGGGGCGTCAGGTATTTTGTCGTAGAGTGTGCCGGACTGAGTATAAACTAAGTCCAAATATTGTGCACGAGCAATCACTTGCTCCTCTATTACGACTCCCCCCTTGGCCACATCTTCCGTAATAGACGGAAGTAATGACTTTATAAACCATTCAGCTAATAGCTGATCGGGAACATATGTTTTCACCGTCCTACGACGACGCCACTACTCATGTATATGATCAGATATATGGGTAGCAGTTGTCTGTTTGAAGTTGGTTAATATTTCTGTTCCCGTTTCATACCTTATCGGTAATTGAAAGTGGGTTAAGAAAGTCGTGGCTAGGGAACTAAAGTTGTCGAAAGAGGTTCTTGGCAATTCAATATACCATTTAGCCGCTGGACCTGTCAATGTCCTCTGAAAAAGGCGAAGTCTTATCGAATCGTCGTTAAGGGTGTTCGACGAACACCACAGATGAAAAGTCATCACGTGATTCGATGGGTCTTCACCTGGATTTCCATTGAATTTAGGAATGTTAGATGGAAGTTTATGAGGAATCGCTGGCCACCAAGGGGCATAAGCAATCGGATCGTTGGTTAAACGGTGTAAATCAGGTAACTCTAAAGTTGCCACGAATGGTAACTGTTGATTCAGGTTAGGCGAAGCGTAACCAGGGTACGAAGGAATCGCTTGAGCAGTGGGTCTTTGCATACCAGCATAATGTAATTGATGTTGGTATGATTGATACGGTTGGTGGACTTGACCACTGTAAAGTGGTTGGTTTTGACCGTTTTGGATATACGGTTGTCCACTATTCGCAAAGATTTGCTGCTCAGACCCTTGGTACACTTGCTGGAACTGCGGTTGTTGGTATTGTACAAGCCATGGTTGTGACGCCATGTTCTTTTGCACCATGCTAACCATTGGACCAAGGTGTGGGGTAATTGTACCCGTTTGTACTTGTGTCGTCCCACCAGTTGGAGATTGTGGTTGTGACCCATGGTCAAGCGACTGTTGCATTACAACCTGAGGTTGACATGTAACATGTATCGCTTGAACTTGAGACACAGTTACAATAGCCGGTGTGGTTGGGATATTCGTCACAGGTACACATTGTTGCATAGAATATACAATCCTTGGTTGTTGAGGTAGCATAGGTACCCAACTACTTGATGCAATTCCAGTATAACCTGAATACTGTTGAGAACTGCCATATGGATATCCTCCCGGAGGAGGTAATGAAAGGGCATACTGCCCCCCATATGGTAGCAATCCGGAACTCAGAGGGATTGTTAGTCCTTGAGGACTAGATGGCCCAAATTGACCTCCATGAGGATCAATCTGTCGAGTTTCAACATAAGAATTACCGGGTATTACTCCGGATGAACAAACTGGAACAGACCATACTGTCGAAATAGTCCCTTGGTGGACTCCTTCTAGCTGTTGAGAGCTAGTTGGGACAGCTGGTATGCTGGCAAACATCGTTGGAGTGACGGCAGGGGCTTCTGCTGTCGCTGTGTCATTTGACACAGTCCTAGATGATGACGGTTGTTCAGACATTTTAAGTCTATCCAATAGATTTCCTAGCGATTCTACAGGGACTTCCACTTGTGGTGGATTAACCTCTGATGAAGGAAAGAGAGTGACTCCTGCTCCAAAATGAGTTGGAGTACTTGCTTGCGGGTCCTCTGCAATTTCCTCTATTGCAATCAAACCCGGTGGAAGAGGAAGACCGTCAGGTCCGCAAAATATTTCTGGTGCTGAAGAAGTGGTTGTTTCGACAGCGACAGTTGTTTGGGGAACAAAACTTTCTGGACCGGTTACAGATGGAACTGGTTCAGTTACACAAGTATTTGCCCCCAGACTAGGATCAGTATTACTGTCCTTCTGTGGCTGTTGAACTTCTTCTATAGAGGCAGGGTTTCCAGAAATGTTAGGAGTAACCGGAACCTCAGTTGCAGTTGGAACACTTGTTCTAACTTTCAAAGGAGATTTTGAACCGGTTAAACGAGTTTGCTTCGCCCGTACTGTTCTCGATTCCGGGGACAAAGACGATTGACTCGCAAGCCTCCACGAACGACGGGTTTTCAATTGACTTTCTTCCACGATTGCGGATTACTCGATCAACTAAAATATTAAAAGGGGAAAATTTGTGTTTCCGAATTGAATGAATTTTATTAGACGCTTTTAGACACCACTTGCTTTTTCACTTTTTAAGAGTCGAGAAAAAGCTAAAGATGACTCTAGTCTCCTTCGATGTATTAACGAGCCCGAAGTGACAAATGCTCGGTTGGACTTTTTCAGTTATAGAGTTTGAAAAAGGCCAAAAGAAACTGCTCTGGAGATCTAGGCAGAGGGTGTGCCAAACCTTTCGCAAAACCACAGAATACGTTTTACGGTACGAGTGGTCGATCTTCGTGAATGCTGTGTTCACTGCATTGCGATCAGTAGGGCGGCCGACACGGTTTCCTATTGGATAAAGGTTTTATTCCTATAGGGGTCTCCCAATATATACGTGATGGTACGTGAGAGCACAAGTCCGTATTAGTGCCACCGACTCTCAGGAGGAATCACCCACCTTCGTCGAGATCGACAGTCACTACGTTTAACGACGCCGGAACACGTCTCTAGCTTAGACCTCTAGATGTTTGCGTTATGTTTCAAAGTGTTGTTAGGTTCATTCAGTATATTTTAAGTTGATCTTTTTTAAAGTTTTCCTTTCAAGGTTCACCACGAGATGTATTGATACAAATTCCTAAATGCAGTCTAAGATGAGAAGCAAGCTTTGTCAATCTTTTCGACTTATGAAAATCTTAACTACTGAGGGAAAAGAGAGATAAAAATCTTTTCACACAGATCAAAGAGCACTCGCTAATGCACTTTTTCCCTAAATCAACATACAAACTTATATGCAAAATGCAAAGATGCAGGTATTTCTTTTCTCTTTCTTAATGTTGGTGAAATGCAAAAAGAAAGCTGTTGTATAATTTTGAATTCAATTTCAAGTGAAAGCAAACAAGCTTGTCCAAAATCAAAAGACACCTTAAGATTTACTTGTTTCGACACTAGAAATATATAAATTCAAACCAATATGACGAAAGTAAAAGCTCAATCATCTATGAACAGCAAACAAACTAACTCTTAAGATCAAAACGACACTTTATCACAGGTCTAGATCTAAGAGGCCACAGTAAGACTAGTTCACTTTCGTTATGGGAAACTGTAAATGTACAAGAAATACACAAAGAACAAAAACAGTTTCTTTATACAACCGAGGCGGAATAATGATAAGGAAAGTTGGTTTAAGATAGGCCTACTGACTGGTAACAAACAACAAAAAACAAGAGTGAAAACAAGGCAAGACACAGCAGGAAACCCTAGCAGCACAAGGCAGGACTGGTCCAGCGCAGGTGGAACACTGCCTGTTTGACCTTCAGCGCAGGTAGCCCCTTCGGGAACTGCGCTGAAATGCAAACAGCCTTTGTACAGCCTGCACTGAAGAACGAAACTTTCGTTTCTGGTGGTTTCCGGGTCACAGATTGCTCAAAAATTAACAATTTTTTCTCAAATCAGAAGCTATCAGTCAAGGACACACTAAGGAATGACAAGGAGGATGAAAAGATATCACTAAGAGCTTATTAGAGTCCTTGTGGATCAGCTCTTCAAATTATAAACTTGCCCAGAAACTGAGCTAGAGTAGTTGCCCTCTACTTTGTATTTGAAGGATTCAAACACAGTTCGATTCGGTACTCCCTTTGTTTATAAAATGAATAGCAAAAACACAAGTAACCAACAAGATATGATCCCCAGTGGAGTCGCCAATTTGTTGTTGGGAAAAGTATCCAATACGGAATGACCCTATCCCACTCTAAGGGTGATAGTACCTCAGCAACAACTGAATGCAAAGCTATTCAAGATTACTTCTTTATGAGATGAGAGAGAGAAGAGAAGGATGATCTACTAACCGTTATCTTGCGCTTAATAGTCGATCCAGTCCTCACTCCTTGCAGCTTGCTCCTAGCTCCTTGCTCTTTCACCGGCCCAGCTACACAAAGATCCTGTAAAAACACAAGGAAAGGAAACTACAAGAAGCATACATCCATAATCGATTCAGGGATTAGCATAAATCAAATATACAAGCATCTATTCACCATAAAGACACATGCATATAGAAGAACCTCAAATACTTTATTAATAGAAGAAGTAAAGTTCTGAGAGAGTTACAACCATAATAGGCCCAATCCAGCAACACCTCCCAGGAGAAAGAAATCTCCTCTTCACCTCCTTCAAGCAATCACCCAATAGTTCTATACACAAACCAACAGCACTTCCTTACTTGCACAAAATTCCAGCCTGCCTAAACCTCATGAGAGAGCTCTATATATAGGAGATTTGGAGAAAGGATGAGTCAGCTTGAGGCTGGCATGAAGCTGACTAGTGTCCTCTCCCACTTTAGTTAATCTTCAGTTCTTGAGTCCACTTGGAGATTCTTGCTTCCAATTGGAGATCAAGACCCTCTTACTCATCACAAGGCGAATTCCTTGACCCAAGTGTCAGTTTGGAAGCTTCCTGGGCAGTTGACACCTTGCAGAATGACTGTGCCACTTGGCCAATCTCGCCCAGCGCAGGTAGCCTTCATTACTTTTGACATTCAGCGCATGTACAGAGTGGAGCAGTTGACATTCAGCGCAGATGCTCAGTGGAGCAGCTGACATGATCCAGAAACAGCTTGTTTTTGAGTGTTTTCAGGTGGAGAACTGATTTTCAGTGCTGTGGTTTGCTGACCTTGTTCCTCTAGGGGTAGGAACAACATGTTTAGGGACTTTGGATCCCTTAGATTATTGACATTTCATGCTTCATGCTGTTAGGCACAAAAATGTCTATAACATTGTTGTTGAACTTGCCAGAGGAAGAAGGTGTTGGTTGCAGAAGAGGTACATAGGTGCAGACGCTGAAGCAAAGAGAGCTGGGATTTGAGGGACTGGGTTGCGAAGTTGATCTGACCCGAGCTACTGAGCCAGGTATTCTATGTATTGTTTATGGCGAAATGCCAGATTATGATGTATTCTGTTATGCTAAGTCAATATAAATAGAGTTGATGGTTTTTGAGACTTCTAACGTATTGAGCATCATGCTTTGTGAGCCTATTAAAATTTTAAGTAGTCTATCTGTTAGTTCTATGTTGTTTATGATGGATCTATGTGTATGAGTTATGGGTACTGTTATCTTTGTTTCATGTATTATGGATGCATATGTGTGTGATCTCCTTTGTCCGGTTGATATTCTCTTGACCCCATGTTGAACCCTTCTCCCTTTTGGTTGCAACGCGCTTTGGGTGAGACTCCTTGCCCTTCGGGGTGAGGTGAAAATGCTAGTGCTATCCTAGACTACAGCGGACCACTATTGGCCTCTTGTGCTTGAACCCAGGGTCTTTTCCCTGATGACTCTTTAGAGCCAACACATTAGAACTAGATTTACATTCACAGTCAATAGTCAGACTCCTTCTAGTCAATAGAAGACTGGTTTGGAACCCTAGTGGTCTAGCACCCCAGTTAAGAAGTGACATGAATAGAATGTTGCATCTATTGTGTATATAGCATTGTCGCCTCCAAGTTTGTATGAAACCCAGGTTGATAAAGTAAAGTTGGTATCCCTAGGAGTTATAGCATCCTTACTACAATACTGAGGCTCATCACTTTTTGGCGCCATTGTCGGGAAGGTGTCTAGGTAGATGTAATTTCTACTTTTCTTTTTAATTTGCATTTAGTAGGTAGATGTTATTTTGCTTTCCTTTCTATTTTGCAATTAATTCTGAAAAAACACATAAAAGGAAAAAAATTACTTTCATGTCTCGTAGGAGTAGAGACAATTTAGGGAAATTCTTGCTAAATACCCCCACACCATCAAACAATCAACCTTCCCTCTTCTTCAATGACTGTCAGCTTCCCTCTCTGACTACAGGGGAACTAGAGGACCCATTAGGTGAACAACTAGAGATCTTTGAAGAGCCTATTGGGGAAGAAGAAGAAGAAACCATTCCACACACTTACACCTTAGCTAAAAAACAAAATAGGACTGAAAACGGAAATGAGCATGATTTTCCCATTAGAGAGACTAATGGAGATGTTAGGATGAAAAACATAAGCCCCTCTTCCCTTCGTCACTTCCATGGATTAACCTCAGAATACCCTGATACCTTTATGTTTGAGTTTGTTGTCATCTGTAGAACTTATTATTATACCTCTAATGACCAGAAGTTGAAGTTGTTCCCATCCACCCTTAAGGATGCAACCTTGCGCTAGTTCATGGGTTTACCTGGGGACAACATCACTACCCGGGCTCAAATGCAGCAATCCTTCAATGAAAAGTATAGGGACTATTGTAGGTCTAATGACACCAAAGAGGAAATATTTAGAATGACCTTGGGACATGATGAATACTTGGAAGATTATGAGGGAAGATCCTAGCTCAATTACAAAAGGGCTAGATGCACCCTTGATCCTGAATCACTCAAGTTAGTCCTTCTTAGTGCGATCAAGGAAGATATCCTAGAAACCCTAAACACGCATAGTGTAGGGATTTGCTGGTTGGTGCAACTAACTCTGAACTTGGGTCAAGACCCCCTAAGCCAACAACTAGAGTGCATACAAATGCATGTGGATGAGTTGAAACACAAGGTCCTAACTCTTACTGTGGAGTACAAGCTATGGAAAACATACTTGGTCTAATGTTCCATATCTCTGTATTACAAGATTGGATGATTGGAAATGTTTTATTTTCTTAATATTAATGTAAATTGTATTTTGTTGAGAACACATTAGCCCTATAATAGGAAGAGTCATATGGAAAGTGAAAAGGCATTAAAGGTAGATTAAACGTCAAGGAAGGTGAAAGGTCACCTTATCTTCCATAAATAAACCATCATATCTAGATCTACGGGACAATTGTTGCACTTTCCACCAAGATTCTCATTCAGAGAAGATGTGCCCATAATGGGTACATAATATGAACTTTATGGTGAATAAAGTGCTTGATGATCAGATAACTGGAGGTGTGGATGAGCAAGCAGAATATGAAGAAGAAGAAGCCTCTTCTTCTGAATAATTTTAATTCATTTGTGATAACATTTGAAGTTGTTAGAGATGGTGAGGTTCAGTCTATTCAAGAAGCCCTAGTTGGGGAAACTCCTAAACCTCCAAAGAATTATAATTTGAGGAGTAAAGGGCTGGTAGCTGAACCGAGATTAGAAGACAAGAAAAATACATTTTTAAGAAGGATTTTATCCCCTGAATAACCTTGCCCAACCTTAATTTCTAAATCTTCAATCGGGTATTCCTGGAATAATATGTCAGAAAACACTAGAAGTAATTATAACACTCTCAAAATTGTTGTCTTGAAGTTGTTATCAAGCCTTCTCAACCAACTAATTCTATTCAACCATCTAAGGAGGATATTTTATCTTATGATATTGGATACAACATTATTGAAGATATGAAGAAGACTTGGGAAAATATATCACTCTATGAATTAGCCAAGTTTCGCAGGAAGAGGGAATTGATCATCAATGCCTTTGCTAACATGTCTTCCACTAGTAAATAGATTATTTCTTCCATGGAAACATCTATTGGTTAGTCTAAATCATTGATAAATATTGAATCCATTGTCAATGCTGCAAATGCTAATTCTTGGTCTTCGACTCCTCATTTCCTATTGACTTTTGAGATCTTTAATTATAATGTGCATAACTATATTGTTGATTATGATGCTTCCACCAACATCATGTCATGTCTTTATTGGTTTGCAAGAAGCTTAATGTTGAATTGGAAAATACAAACACAAAAATCATTCAACTTGACAAATCCCAAGTTATATTTGTTGGAGAGTTTTGTTGGTGTTCATATATGAACTATAGAATTCACCCTTTTCCACATTAATTGTCAACCCGGGGCTTGCCTGATTATTTCAAGGCTACCATGCAAAGTCTATGTAGGGCATAGTTTCCCTACCCAGCATTAAGCATTCAATCAACAATATAACAATGCATAACAACAAGCAATAACAGTGACATCAATTAGAGTAACAGTAAATTAATATTCACAACAAAACAAACTTAATGACCCATTAAACTGATAAAGAAATAATCATAACATAAATAAATCTACACACACCACTAATCCAACAACACTTGATCAGGAGAGTGGGCCCAACTCTCTGATCAGGGTTGGGGAAAAAGATCAAAGACTAGTTAATAATTCAGAAGATCAAGATTGCATTAATCAAAAGGAAAATACAAAACTCTATTGTTACATTCAGAACTCTCGTGTCTCTCTTCCTCTAGCTCCCTAGCTATATTTTCTACCTCTATAAACTTACTTATACATTTCAAGATGAAAAGAATAGTATCAACGATTTCCCATAGATTACGACAGTTGTCTACCTACAAATGCACAACAATCGTTTGAGGCGGAAACAAAATACAAATATAGTAAATGCATTGGTCCAACATGCTCTCATCGGTTGAGCATGAGATTAGCGTTGCCAACTCATCAATAACCATACGCTGAATTGTATCCTGTTGATCATCATCCTTTTGAATCTGCAAAGAAACATGAGTTAGAAAGACGCATAAGCAACCCTCCCCTAGGACTATGCTTCATCGATTAATATTTAACAAAGACATGACAAATAGATATACCTTCATGTCTCGAGATACAAATTAACCTTGCAAAGACATGAAATAGGTGAAGGAAAGGTATAAAAAGAAGGACAAAAAGTAGGAAAATTTAACAACCAATATCTCCCCCCAACTGGCTTTACTACATGTTCTCATGCATCTCGCTTTCTGCGCAAGTTTGGGTTGGAACCACTGTGGTTGGCATGAAGCTGTGTAAGGTCGTATCTTGCATCCATATCCATCCTGGGAATTTTGAAACCACCGGCACAAATGATGTCCTTCCACCAGTCTTATGTTGTCACAGAGGCTGGTGTGTACTGCTCAGAAGGCAGCAAAATAATGGGAATCTTAAATCTCGAACCTGTCCACCGAGTCCCACAATGTGAGATGAACGTGATATATCATGGGATTTGCTCCAAATCTCGAGCAAAATTAGGGGCCCCAAAAGGTTCATGCACCTGCACTGTTGATGATGACAACATCCGTCATTTTTGACAGGTGTCATGGGCTTCCTCCTGACAAGTAAGGATCTACCTCATACACATGTCAACACACCATTTTTGTGTTGTCAACATCTGGTCCTTTCATCCTTCCAATTGTAGAAATGCTTGATTTATGTTATAAATATCCACTAATTGACAATGTTCCATTCTGATCACAAGTGGCTGATTTGCTTGATTGTCTTCAAATGTCTCGAAGGCTTTCTTCCATTTAACCTAATTAATCATGAAGGAAGTAAATTCTCTCAGCGAATGTCTCCCACATACAATATTGGATTAAACAACTAATCATTATCTAGGATGTAATTATGCATATAAAGTTCACACATCAAGTTTTGGTTTAGTAGATTATGAGGTCTTAGGATCCACAAGAACTGCATAGGGTCTTCTACATTGTGGTTAATTTCCTGGTGCATACTTTCTAGACATAGAAACATATATTTCTTGTGAAGAAACAAAGAATAGAAATTAGCAAGAGGTTAGCACTCCATTACCTATTGCGTTAGGGTGAAAATTTCATCCTTGTCATCCTTAAGTAGCTAAAATTTCCCCTTAATTCTTCAATCTTTTTCTGTTGTTTTTCTTGTTTCTTCTTAGATTTTTCTATCTAGGTGGCATGATTAGCCACCAATTTTGTTGCTTGTTCCCAAATTCCTTTCACTTATTTTTGGTGATCTTCCAAATATATAGATCCCTGTTGAAGATGAGAAGAAGTGGTTCTCCATTTCTGAATTTCTAAGGTCAGCAGAAACTCCCGAGACTTAATCAAATGCAAAAATGACTTGGTCTGTGCAGCTATTGAGATTGTCGACCTTTCTTTAGTCTGTACTACTGTCGAAGTTGTTTCAGCTCCGGGAGTTGCAGTAACTTGATCGATGTTCCTCTTTTTCCTTCTCACTTATCTCTGCAAGCATAATACTTGTCTCTTCAACTTAGTAATTTCCATTTTCAATTGCATGTTCTCCCTAAATAGTGACTAGTACCAGTCTTGGATAGGGGCCTTCCTTTTTGCACATTTTTCAAAGAATTCGTATTTAATAATGACCTCCTCCATCTGTCTCATGGTCGGTGTTGGGTCTGGCAGATTAACATCGACGAACTCATCAATCGGTTCCTATTTCACCCTTATTTTTTCCACTTATTCAAAAACTTGAGGCGCAGATTCAGTGCCTTCTTCTGCAATTCAAGATACCTCCACATTTCCTCCAAATGGATCAAGAGCCACTGTAGGTTCCTAAAGGGTAGTATCATCAACATTTTCTTCCTATGCTTATTCTTTTGCCCTGTTTTCTCCTTCCACTTGCTCTAGGAATTGATTCTGACCCTTGTGGGTCAGTGCCAACAGCCATTTCTCTTTCCAACTGCTCAGGGGTTGACACTGGTTCTTGTGGAGTAGTGTCAACAATACCCCTTTCTTCAATTTGCTCACCAGTCGACATTGGTTCTTGTGTAATAGTGTCAACAATAATTTCTTCAATATGCTCATCAGTCGACACTGGTTCTTGTGTAACAATGTCCACAATATTTTCTTCAGTTTTCTTACCAGTTGACACTATTTCTTGTGTAACAATGTCGATGGTATCTTCCTCTCCCATTGGCTCAAAAGTTGACACTGGTTCTTGTGGATCAGTGTCAATAGTGGTGCTTTCTCCTGCAAGTGCTCCTACAATCTTTAATACTAGAGGATAGATTCTTTCTCTTACTGTGTAGGTAGGAGAGCGGAATTTCCTTGCCCCTTATGGTAGGGAAGTGGGGAGTGGAGAACGAGGAGTAACCTCCTCAATTTCAATTATTTCAACTCCTTTTGTCTCGGTTTCTCCAATTCCATCTATATCCCTCGTATCAGCTAGTTGTTCTTTCATTTCTTCCTCCCTTCCTTCCTTTGCTTCTTTGGTCGCCTATTCCCCCATTTCCCCTAATTGTTTGGCAATTGACGTTGGTTATTATGGAGTAGTATCAACTTTGGATGCTTCCTCTTC
This sequence comes from Pinus tabuliformis, assembly GCA_031772625.1. Taxonomy (NCBI): domain Eukaryota; kingdom Viridiplantae; phylum Streptophyta; class Pinopsida; order Pinales; family Pinaceae; genus Pinus; species Pinus tabuliformis. The sequence continues at coordinate 907,098,799 of CM062808.1, forward strand.
CAACAATTCTTCCTCAACCCTTGGTGGCATCATAGTCACAAGCTCTGCTTGTGCTAGTTCAAAAAATTGTGGCAGGTTACAGGGGTGTGTAACAGGGCATGCACCACCAACAACTTGACAAGTCCATGGTTTTTGAGGACTACCAATACTTGGCACGCTCGATGTGAAAATCGTGCCATTAATTGAAGATTGTTCCACAGGAAAAATGGAATATCTAGAGAATGCAATTGATGGAATGAAAGATGTGATAGAATCTTAAAATGATATTTAAATAGAGTAGAAAGGAAACCTTCACAGGTAATGTATCGCATGATGAAGTATGCAACCTTGGACCAAGGATGCATCAATGATTTTTGGTCATATCCTCTCTCCTTCCGAACCATGGTTTTTCCTGCTTGCAAGAGCAATTCCAAAAATTTTGGCAAGGGTGTTTTCTGGGCAAACCATTTTTTCCCTCCTTGTGGAAATCTGCTAACAATTGATATAATCTATTTTGTTACAGGAATACCCAACCCATGGACTTTGGAATAATTCCCTTCCAAATTCAATGCGAACTTGATTGTTATGCCCTCATCGAACCCATGCAACCTCTCAAAGTAGACATTCCATCTGAAATTATGAAAAATATGCCATACATCCGAGTGATGCCAAACCTGTACTATGTCTTCTAGCTCATGCCTAATAGCTTGACCACCCATTCTGTCAATTGCTTTGTAGAAGCACTCGGAGTAGCAGCAAACCATTGAGGGGGGTTTGTTAGTATGTAAACTTTACAGTGATAGGGATAACAAGGAATGCGGTATCAAGGAAATCCGGACAAGGATTATGGGAAAACCAATGGTAAATTTGTGAAATTATGGTAATTAATCCGACGTGTTGGAAAATGCTACAAATTAATGTCATCGTACATGATTCAAGTTTCAATGTGCATGCATAAGTGTGCAGGGTTTGGTAGGGGTTATGGATTGATACAGATTACAGTGGTAATAATCGAGGGATGTACGAGTTGGCATGAGGTTTAATAACAATGATGACATGACATCATTGCTATTAAATACGATATCTTTGTGATTGAATGTGATACCTCCCCCCAACTAAGGTATGACCATCCTCGGTCATGGTTGGTCATGTCATAAGTGAAATACGAATCAAATTTACGGAGTCGGTTAGGGACGTACCTGGCAGCTTAACTTGGAAAAGTATCAACATGGGTGGAGTAACAACACTAGTGGAGTAACATTGGCAGAGTAACAACACCGACAGAGTAACATTGGCGTAGTAACAACACTAGCAGAGTAACAACATCAGTGGAGTTACAACATCGATGGAGTAACAACATCCGTGGAGTAACAACATCGACAGAGTAACAACGTCGACAGAGTAATAGAATTGTTGGAGTAATAGCCTTAGCAGAGTATTAACACCAGTGAAGTAACAACATCGATGAAGTATCAACACTAATGTAGTAACAATACCTGCAAGAAAAGGAGTACTGATAGAGTAGCAACAACATTTTATATATATATATATATATATATATATATATATATATATATATATATATATATATATATATATATATATATATATATTAAGTACGAGGTGTAGAGGAAGAGTTCTCTGCACAAACAATTTCAAAACCAGAGTTATTAGAGAAATTATTAATAAAGGAGTCCCTAGAAGTTGGATAGTGATACAATCTGAGGTGATGTTTGTTTACAAACAAAGGAGTATGTGCCTCATTGATTGTTACAAGTTTAACAGTCCCATTATCAAAAACTGTGTCAACTTCATACAGTCCCATCCATCTAGAGCAGAGCTTTCTTTTAAAGTCCTTTAGTTGATAGTCATAGAGTAACACCCAATATCCTTTTTGAAACACCTTTTTCTTGATGAATTTGTCGTGCCACTTAGTTCGCTATTGTTGAATTGCAGCAGTATTTTGTACAAATGTCAAAAGAATTTCATCTAACTCATTTAGTTGTTCCAGTCGGTGTTTCTAGGTTGTAGAAATATCCAAACCTACTTCAAGAGCTGTCCTAAATGTCTTAATTTTGAATTCCACTGGAAACAAAGGAAATTTCCCATACACAAGCTCATATGGTGAAAATCATGTTGTATTCTGCCATGTCATTCTATACGCCCAAATTGCTTCAGGATTTTTTTCAACCTAGTTTCGATGATGTTTCTCTATAGTCTTTGTGAGGATATTCTATAGTACCTTATTTGTTTTATCGACTTGGCCATTCCCCTGGGGATGATATGGAGAATTCAACCTATGCTTGATTCCATACTTTTTCATGAGTGTTTCTATTAGATGTGATGTGAACTGTGCCCCTCCGTCTAAAACTATCTCTCTAGGAGCTCCATACCATGCGAGGATTTCTTCAAATAAAATGTATGATACAACCTATTCAGTATCCTTTGCAACAACTTTTTCTTCTACCCATTTTGTCACGTAGTTTGTGCAGACAAGAATATGAACTTTCTGATGTGAAGGAGGCTTGAACGGCCCAACGAAATTGATAGCCCATTTCTCAAAGTGCTGAAGAACTAATTGAGGTTGTAGCGACATCTCATTTGATTGACCAGGCTGACCCATTCGCTAACAACTATCGCACCCACGAGCATATTTCCTATCATCACGAAAAATAGAGGGCCAATAATATCCCATATGCAACACCTTATGACCTGTCCTCTTGTCCGCGAAATTCCCTCTGTAAGGACCATCGTGGGCATATTTTAGAATGTCATAGATGTCATCCTCACCTACACAGTGCCATATTTCCTAATCAGTTCCTGTATAGAATAGGTATCCCTCTATCCATGAGTAACGAGCACTATGATGGATGATTTTTCATTATTCCATGTATGAAAAATGATGAGGTACTTTTCCTGTAACAAGATAGTTAGCAATATCTGCATACCACGGGGTGTGAGTAGAACTTGAAAAAATCTTTTCATCTAGAAAACTATCCTCTATAGGTGTACCTTCATCATTAGTATTCAGCCTAGAGAGGAAATTTTCTACCACATTATCTTTTCCTGGTTTATCTACAATGGTAATATCAAATTCTTGTATCAACAATAACCATCTTGTAACTCGTCCAGGAGTTATGGGTTTGTTCATCAGATACTTGATGGTTGAATGATTAGTGTGCACGAAAGTGGGATACCCTATAATATAATGCCAAAATTTATTAATAGCATAAATAACAACCAAAAACTCTTTTTTAGTTACCGTATAATTAAGTTCCGCAGGAGTTAAGTTCTTGTTGACATAGTAAATCATATACGGTTTCTTGTCGTCCTGTTGTCAAAAAATTTCGCCTACTCCTATATCAGAAGCATCTGTAGAAATATGAAATGGGCGTTTCCAACCAGGACCAAGTAATATCAGAGCTTTACAAACTATTTCTTTGATTTCTGAGAAAACTACTTCACATGCATTTGTCCACACAAATTCTGCATCTTTAGGTAATAATTGGAACATTGGAAATGTTATTTTAAAAAAAAAATCTCTATAGAACATCTATAATAGCCATCATAACCAATAAATCTATGTACCGTCATTGGTGTCTTTGGTGTAGGAAAAATTAAGATTACCTCAACTTTGGTAGGATCAACCTGTATTCCCGCAACTGAAAGCAGGTGCCCCAAAACTATTCATTCTTCCATCGTCATATAACATTTTATTGTACTAAGAGAAACATGTGTCTGTTTACATCTTTTAAATACTTTCTCTAAGTTCTCTAGACCTTCTTCAAATGAATCCCCATATGGGGTAAAGTCATCCATGTATATTTCAACACTGTTATTAACTAGACCAGAAAAAATTCCCAATATTTCCCATTGAAAGATAGCAGGTGCATTACAGAGGCCAAATGGAAGCACTCGGTATGCAAAAGTTCCCGAAGGGAAAGTAAAAGTAGTTTTATCCTGATCCTCAGGAGCTATCTGGATTTGGTTATATCCACTAAATTCGTCCAGAAAGGAGAAGAACTTCTTCCCGGCTAATGTGTCGAGGGCCTCGTGAATAAAAGGTAAGGGAAAGTGGCCTTTTTGAGTTGCTTTTTCAATTCCTTGTAATCAACATAGATTCACCACTTTCCATTTTATAAATAAACCCAACATCTAGCAGCATCTGCAGTTCTTCTTTGACAATGTTCTTCAAGGTAGGATTTGTCCTTCTTTGTGGTTGTCTAACATGTTGGAATTCATATTTTATGTATATATGATGGGTACATAGATCAGCAGGGATCCCTTTCATATCTGTATATTCCCAAGCGAAGGCTTCCTTTTGATCTCGAAGGACTTTAAACAATTGTCCAACCTGGGAAGGTGAGAGATTAGGATTAACATTCAACGTTTTCCCTTGATCGATTCTAGTAGGAATAATGTAATGGGGTATGATGACATGAATGTTTTCACCTTCAGTTTTTGGTTCAATGGTTTTCTGGGTGGTGCAATTCATAACGTATTCTAATATCTGGTGGGTTGGATAAAAAATGAAGTTGGGACTACTAATAAATTTCTAATATTATCATATTCCATATCATCCTTAAAATAGATAGCTTCACCAATAGTAAGAATTGGTCTAATATCTTCATTTCCAAGTTCAAGCTCATCTGAGTGTGGAATTTCTTGTGGTAAAGTATACCCTGGTTTTATTGATGGGCTTGGTTCTGTCGGTGGGTAAAGAAAAAGGTTCTTTGTATTTTCCCCATTGGATATTTCTCGATCGACACCTAATGTAAGCATTTGCGGTAGCAAGCCAAGGCCTACCCAGAATCAAAGGATACCCCTCGGCTGGAGATTGAGTATGCAACACCAAAAGATCGACAGGGTATTTCCACGAGTCTATAGAAATAGCCACATCTTCCAACTTCCCTATTGGTCTTACAATGGATCGGTCTGCCAATTCTAGGATGGTAGGAGTTGGTTTAAGAGTAATCAGGCCCAAGGTGAGTACAGATGCAAAATTTATAACTTTAATTACATCTCCTAGGTCTACCAACACTTTCTATTTCTGTTTCCCCTACAGAACATCCAACTATGAGGACAATGTGCTTAGAATATCAGTCCTCAAATTATCCAACAAGTCCTTTCTTATACCTCATAGCTCCACGTGAGCATTTGATGCACAACTCACATATGATGTTGAATTATTCCTTTGAGATATATCCCCTACCTACCACGTTCAGGAGTTCCAAAGATTCCTCCCTTAGTACCCGAAGAAAGATTATCTTTAAGATACCCTTATCTAGATCACTATGGCACAATCTTTGTAGACTATATTTAAAGCGTTCTAAAAAGTCCTCCATGTTCTCATCCTCTTTCTGTACAATCTTAAATGTTTCCTCTTTAATATCTTCAATTTAGAGTAGCAGGGAATATCTTCAATTTATGAGCATGGGAAATATAATCATATCCCTGATAGAAAACGTCAAATTCAAAGAGGAATGTGTCCGGATATTCAAAAGAGAGACCATGGAAATTAGATAATGTTGTCAAATTAATAAGATTCATAGGCGCATCACCTCTAATATTTCCAATTGGGAATTTGATCGTGGAAGTTGGATGAGCCATGAATATATTCCAATATTCACTTGGAATATCAACATGTTTTGGCTGTTCTACGTTGCAGGGTTGAGCTTGTCTAACATCACTTCCTCGATCAAATAGTGGAGTGAATTCCCTCAATTCTTCCTCTTCTTCTTTTGAACTTGCAATGCCAAATTCCTCTGATCCTCTGCTTCCTACTTCTTCTTCCTTGAATTTTTTTTTTGTTATTAGGGAAGGCTCTAGTTGTGAAACTGTCTACCCTCCACATCTCGTGTCAGATATTGTATGAGATCTGACCCTAACAACAACTCGTGATGATACCCCTCACTCAACTCTTGAAATGATTTCTTGGATATAGGTAACTTTGCCTCGATCTTTCTTCCCTCTCCTTGGGGGTCTTCCTATGCCCCTTTTATTTGGATCTCTATTCATGCAATCAGGGAGAAAAATAAAAACATTCAAACAAATCTAAAGATTAGGACCTGGAACAGATTGGAGACTTCCCTTCCCAAGAAGAGAGAATGGCCCCTAAAATCAATAAGACAGAAGAAAGAGAAAAAAACCAACCACAAAATCTAAGCTGAGGACCTGAAATAGGGTAAACACTTCCCTTGCCAGGATGAAAGAGAAGTTCCTATAATCAACCAATAAACAAGAAATTGAAACAACTAAAGAAATTTAATGTTCATGATTTGGAACAGGGTAAAAATAACTTCAATACTTGTCGTACTTTCGCACCTTGATAGCCTCCCAGGAAATGGTGCCAAAATGTTGGTGTTCAGATATGAATTATAGAATTAACCATTTTCCACATTAATTGTCAACCCGGGGCTCATCTAATTGTTTCAAGGCTACCGTGCAAAGTCTATGTAGGCCACAGTTTCCCTACCCAACATTGAGCATTCAATCAATAATATAACAATGTGTAACAACAAGCAATAACAATGACAACAATTAGAGTAACAACAAATTAAGATTCACAACAACACAAAATTAATGAACCATTACAGTGATAAAGAAATAATCATAACACGAATACATTTACACACACCACTAATCCAACAACACCTGATCAAGGGAGTGGGCCCAACTCTCCAATCAGGGTTGTGGCAAAAGATCGAATACTAGTTAATACTTCATAAGATCAAGATTGCATTAATCAAAAGGAAAATACAGAAGTATGTTGTTACATTTAGAACTCTCATGTCTCTCTCCCTCTAGCTCCCTAGCTAGCTTTTCTGCCTCTCTAACCTTACTTATACATTTCAATATGACAAGAATGGTATCAACGATTTCCCAGAGATTACGACAGTTGTCTGCCTACAAATACACAACAATCATTTGAGGCAGAAACAAAATACAAAGATAACAAATGCATTGGTCCAACAGGCTCTCATTGGCTGAACGTAGTTACAGCCAACATCCTGAGATTAGCACTGCCAACACATCCATAACCATATCCTGACTTGTAGCCTGCTGATCATCATCATTTCGAATCTGCAAAGAAACCTAAGTTAGCGAGTTGCATAAGCAACTCTCCCCTAGGACTACACTTTATCGATTATTATTTCACCAAGACATGACAAATATATATACCTTCGTTGTGTGAGATACAAATTAACCTCGCAAAGACATGAAATAGTTGAAGGAAAGGGATAAAAAGTCTGATATAAAGTAGGCAAATTTAGCAACCAACAAGTTGAAAAATGTATTGATTAGATTGTCTTTTGACTCAAGAGTTTACTATTTCATAGATATTATGGTTATTGATATCCCTAAAGCATATGGGTTATTGTTAAGCAAAGACTGGTCTAGTAAGCTACGAGGGTATTTCAATACAAACTGGTCCCATTTTTGGCTCCCTCATAAGGGAATCAACAATTAGATCAGATTCAATAGTAAGCCATACATGACTCTACATGGTGATAGAGTTGGAAGCACCTAATGAGCCAATCAACATTACTCAAGTAGAATTGATGACATGTTTCTTAGAATCCCACATTGGTTGTTACGAAGCCATACAATCACTAGCTTTATCAGTTATGTAGTTGGAACTCCTTACCTGCCCTCTAGTTGATGGCAATGAACTTTGTACTTTAGATGTAAATAGGTTTATCTTAGATTCTCATTGTAGTAATATGTGGGATTTGTCACCTATGATGCATTTGAGGCTCAGGATGGATCTAGCATCAGCTGTATGTTGATGGACCCCTAAAAAATAAATTTTTATTTTTTTGTTGATTAGAGATTCAATGCACTAAAAACATTGTAGAGTATGAGACATTTATTCCTTGGTTGAATAAATCCATTGACTTCAAGGTGGATTTTCTAAAGGTAATTGGTGATTCTGAAATCATTACAACACTTGTACGCAATACTATTCACTCTCTTTCACCACATATAAAGAATTACCAACAGGAGGTATGGAAGTTGATTTATGAATTTAAAGCTTTTTGGTATTAAATTAGTTCCAAGAATTAACAATGCCACTGTTGATACATTACCGAATGCTACTGCTAGGTTTACACTGCTTAGGGATGAATTTTCTATTGAAATTGTTTATAAACTACTTGTTTCAGATAACATAACTATTTTTTGTGTTTTTAATGAAAATCAATAGATACTAGACTTTATCACCAATGCGGATGTGTTTAAGGATGTGACAATAGATGAAGATGAATATGCTAAGGTTTTGCTAGAAGAAGTTGACAGGCAGAAGGGGAACCCCATACCCAAAGGTGTTGTTTCTCTTGAAAAGTTGTTCGACTTACAAAATCCATTTCAGGGACCCCAAAACACAAAGACTCAAAGTTCCACATCGTTGCATGAATAGATCAATCTCATAATAGAGGATGACCCCAAGTTTATTAATTTCAATACTCATTTCTCTCATGGAGAATGGAAAACCTTCATTGAGTTATTCAAGAAGTATCATTATATCTTTGGTTGAACATATGAAGATCTGGAAACATATGAAAGTTTGAATTCTTAGCTTAGTGCAACATCAAAAGCCCTTGCAACTACAAATTTATCTACAATATATACAACATCATGTTTCTCACTATGTTGGTTCCTCTTGATCTTCATCCATAACCCTCACTTGCGTACATTTCATAGTTCGAAGATTTTTTTTTCTTTTCAAGTTTTGATTACTTTTGGGGTTTAGGAGTGAGTATGGAAGAAGATTCAACACCTTTTCTCTAGAGGGTGACTCTTCTAAGTCGAATATGACATGGAAGCAATAAAGGTTCAATATATTTCTCTATTCATTGAATTCCCATCCACTGTTTTTATTTTCAATTGGTTAACTTATATATTCTTTTATTTTATTTGTAGCCTGATTCCGCTACAGTGGGGTTGAAAAAGAAGTGGGGAATCATATTGGTAATGGAGAAGCATATCGCAACGCCTTTGCTAGTTTGATTCTTTATTTAATCCATTTATCTGAATTATATGCCTTTCTTTTCAATATTAATTGATCCGTAAATCATCGTGGATATTACACTCGACAATTCGTCACAACAAATCTAATAATATTATATTAAAAATTTGAAATTCTACACTGTTACAGTTTTATTAAATTTTTAGATCTATATCTTTTACCGCAACTATTGCTTTCATGTGAATGGAACAGACGCAAAAAATAGAAAACATCAAAATAAAAGCTCACACATGCACATAAGACACAAGATATGCTCTGAAACCCTTTTGGGAGAAAACCTGGCTAGAAGTTGAGGTTGCTTTGTTCCCTTTTTATGTTTAGAAATATCGTTTCATGTACAAAGAAGTATTTCCTATGACCCGTTGATCTAATAATGGGGCTCTTTGGATTCTTGTCTAACTTACAAGAACCTCTCCCACTTCCATAACTTTAATTTTTCCCAAGTCTTATTGATTAACCAATGCGGAAATAAGAAAAGCTTGAAAATATAGGTGTATGCTTGTATTTGTTTTAAACGATTATGTGTGGTAAATTAATGTGTTGAAACTAATATATAAATACATATAATCGTAAATAAAGAAGCAGAGACAAACACACACATAAGACAACAATTTAACTAGGAGTTAACCCAAAACTCTTGGGTTATGTCCCCGTGAGCTCTAGTCAACTCGACTAGGCTCTTTGGGATTATGGTTGAATTCTTTTACAAGTCTGTGACCAACTCCATATGGTTTACAAATGAACCAATGGGCTCAGAATATCATCTTACCCCTGGCTGTCCTTTCTCTAAAGACAAAACTAGGCTTCTCTGGACTAATTCCTTCAATCAATGCTCTGAGCTTCTTGAGCTTCTGGCTTCTCTGACTCCCTCAGAATTGTTTACTGTCTCTGGACTCCTTCTTCTGTCTTCAACTCAAACAACACCAGCAACAACTAGATCATTTTGGTCTCTCTATTGTTCTGCAACTTCCTCATAGCTTCATGGCTTGTAGAAGTCAGTTTAGAGCTCTCTGGCTCTGTAGCTCTGCCTTTACCAAGCCTCCAACCTCTGGTGGCTCCTCTCTGTCGAGCGCTCTGGCTCTTTGGCTCTATCTGGATTTTCGACTCTCTACACTCTGCTTTTGAGTCCTCCCGAGCACTTCACTTACTCTGTAGATAGCCTTCCTTGCTCTGTCGACTGCCCTCCTGGCATAAATCGAGCATTCAAACAGATTCCTCAGCCTTCACAGCCTCTGAGCTTCCTCTGTGCATTCTTTGTTTCTCTGTTTTACTCTCAGCATCTGCATGAATCCCCTGTCAATTCTGCTCTTTGTGTATTTAATACACAGTAGTTACAGTTCTCCTGAAGCGTGGGATCAACTGTTTCCTCTCAAGAATCAGTTCACAATTGAAATGAACCGGCGGCATAGGAAACCTGGTCGTTTGGCCTCCTCTCTGTAGAAATCCCAAAAATAGCCATATAACAGCAATACACAGGCAAACGCATGAAAAACACATCATGAGCCGTTTAACTGGACTTCAAAATACATTTAATCGCACCTATAAACTTATCGGGTCCACCTTTGATCGCATATCGCAATTGCAACAGGCAAGAGCCCCGGTCCATGGTCTTAATGCAAATAGCGATGCGATATTCCCCGTTAAATCTCCACCATCCGATCAGACTCACGATCCAACAGTCTAGATGCGATCACATTATCGCTCATCGCATGTCGCATATGTAAATGGCCCGGGGTCCATTCAACGTTCAATGGAACGTTGCGATGCGATATCGCGACAATCGCATATCGCAATCGCTTGAGGCCTAAAGGTCCCATCCACTCCGCTGGCTTTTCTCCGATGTGATAGAGCGGAGATCGCAATTGCATATCGCTTGTGCTTCAGGCTTGTTGTCTGCCCTTTATATTATTGCGCTGCGATATATATATATATATATATATATATATATATATATATATATATATATATATATATATATATATATATATATATATATATATATATATATAACAAGCCCCTATTCCCCTCCATCGATTGGTCCACTACCTTGTTAAGGTTTGCTTGTAAAAGCTTTTTATCTCCATGATCCTCCTTTTGTCACATTTGCGATGTGATATTTCCTCTTTGACCAATCAAACAGGGCTACGTGGGCTGATCCCAACCTGCTATGTGTTATCTGTGAATTGGCCCGTGAGCCAATACTAAAAATCAAAATTTTCAATATAGTTCAAAATTCAATGAAATTGCCTCCTTTTCTAAGGACATTGGGCAATTTTCATTTTACAATAACTCCTTCATCCGGAGTCCGTTTTGGTCTGTTCAAATTGCGTTGGATTCAGAATGAAGAGATCTCTGAAATGAGACTATTTCTAGGAGCAGCTTGCAATTTTCATTTTCCTTTGATTTACAAAGGATTTGTGCCATTTGGCACCTTTTACCTCTTGCATGAAGTCTTTTAGACTTAGAGGTTTATCCAGGATCCATTTTTGGATCACGCCTTCCCACTAAAATAACTTTTGGTCTCCAAAAGACTGATATACTGATCTGAACAATAAATGAGAGTGACTCACCCTCTTCTTTCAGCCTCCCTACACTTGCCTTTGCATAGTGCCTCTGAACCAAAGTTTCTGACCACTTCCCTTCTTGGATGGGCTGGTCTTCCCGAGAAGAACTGTCTTCCTCCTTGCCTTCCTGCAGAACTTCTGCTGAAATGGTCATAGAAGGTAGTTTGAGCTTCTTTGCCTTAATCATTGATCCAAGGTGGCTCAACAAATGTGAAGTATATCTACTCCACAAAACTTTCATTTGTACCTGTTTGACAAGATGCCAACAACAACTGTTAACAACAACAGGCATACAGACAACAACTAGATGGACTAAACGCCTGCTTCAACAAAAGAAATAGATTTCACATCTTGTGAACACCTCCATGTCTTACATCTGCATACAAATGATGGACTAGATAACAAGCCCACAAAACATGCCTTTAAACAGATGACCCTTAAGTCAAGCATGTAGAAAAAGACCATTAAGATTCTTTTCAAAAGATGAAACAATTTCATCACTATCTCCACCAAACCAACTTTACATGCATGTTTACAACAAAGCAATCAACCCTTCAAGTCAATCACACACACATGTTCCCAAAAACAAGGAAAACATCAACATCCTTGTGTTCATGCACATCATCTCATGCATGCATTTCATCCTTCAACTTTCGCTTAAGCACACTATACTTTCGAAGCTGAAATGAAATATAATGTTGCAATAACAAAGTGAGTCTCCTACCCAACCTTTTCCCATTCACCTTCTTGGTAGAAACCTACAACTTGCATTCAATTACCACAGAAATGCAAATAGATGCATCATATCCATAGGCATGCAACTTTTAATTGGATAAGAATTCTAACCATTTCTTACCAATCCATTTCAAAGGTCCTTCCTTTGTCTGTACATCAGCATCAATATGTGAATCATCTTGAGACACATCATTCATGGAATCTTCCTTTCCATTTCTGCCATCTTCTCTTTCCACCTTCTCCTTCAGCTTTTGTGGAAGCATTGCTAGATTCAAAGTCCAACACCTTTCAGCAAGATGCCCTTGCTTATGGCAGTAAGTGCACTGCATGTGCATCCTCTTGACAGCATGATTTGCCTTGTCCAATGGACCTTTGGCTGCTTGCTTTCTTTCCTTCAAAAGTTTCCTGTATGTGGCCATTCTCTTCCAACATCTAGAAACATGATGGTTATCCAAACCACAAAAGGAACATGCAATTCTTTTCCCATATCTATGTGGAAATTTATCATGCTTTGCAAAATCAAAAGGACTATGGTTAGAACCAGATTTATACCTGCCTCTTTCACCTTTATTGTCTTCATAAGGAGGTGAAGCAAATGAAGAAGTGGCTCCCTTTGGAATCCCATCAATATCTTCCAGGATGTTAGAGTTTACACAACTCTCTGGTTCAAGGGTGTGCTTTTGAACACCTACACCCTGCAAATGATGCTTCAAGCCATTGCATTCCTCCTGAACACAATCTTCACACTCTTGAGATAGAGGACCTGCAATGAAACTCCTTCTTGGAACAGTTTCAATGGCCTTCATGGCAGCTTTGGAACTCTCTCCATAAGACTGTCCATAGCCAAGACCCAAATACTTAGGCCTTTCCTCAAGAAAAGCATATAATCAGCCTCTTGCTATTCAAACACCTTTCAGACAAACAGTGTTTTCTTTGTCAATCAAGCATTATGATATAACCTTCCTTGAAGGTGGGGTTAATCAATCTTAAGCTCTGATACCACCTGATCTAATAATGGGGCTCTTAGGCTTCTTATCTAACTTACAAGAACCTCTCCCACTTCCAAAACTTTAAATTTTCCCAAGTCTTATTGATTAACCAATGCGGAAATAAGAAAAGCTTGAAAATATAGGTGTATGCTTGTATTTGTTAAACTGATTATGTGCAGTAAATTAATGTGTTGAAATTGATATATAAATACATATAGCAGTAAATAAAGCAATAGAGATAAACACACACATAAGACAACAATTTAACTATGAGTTCACCCAAAATTCTTGGGCTACGTCTCCATGGGCTCTAGTCAACTCGACTAGGCTCTTTGGGATTATGGCTGAATTCTTTTACAAGTCCGTGACTCAACTCCATATGGTTTACAAATGAACCAATGGGCTCAGAATACCATCTTACCCCTGGCTGTCCTTTAGCTGCAGACAAATCTAGGCTTCTCTGGACTAATTCCTTCAGTCAATGCTCTGAGCTTCTTGAGCTTCCGGCTTCTCTGACTCCCTCAGAATTGTTTACTGTCTCTGGACTCCTTCTTCTGTCTTCAACTCAAACAACACCAGCAACAACTAGATCATTTTGGTCTCTCTGTTGTTCTGCAACTTCCTCGTAGCTTCATGGCTTGTAGAAGTCAGTTTAGAGCTCTCTGGCTCTACAGCTCTACCTTTACCAAGCCTCCAACCTCTGGTGGCTCCTCTCTGTCAAGTGCTCTAGCTCTTTGGCTCTGTCTAGCTTTTCGGCTCTCTACGCTCTGCTTCTGAGTCCTCCCGAGCGCTTCACTTACTCTGCAGATAGCCTTCCTTACTTTATTGACTACTCTCCTGGAATAAATCGAGCATTCAAACGGATTCCTCAGCCTTCACAACCTCTGAGCTTCTTCTACGCATTCCTTGTTTCTCTGTTTTACTCTCGGAATTTGTGTGAATCCCTTGTCAATTCTGCTGTTTGTGTATTTAATACACAGTAGTTACAGTTCTCCTGAAGCGTGGGATCGACTGTTTCCTCTCAAGAATTAGTTCACAATTGAAATGAACCGGCAGCACAGGAAACCCGGTCGTTTGGCCTCCTCTCTGCAGAAATCCCAAAAATAGCCATATAATGACAATACATAGGCAAATGCATGAAAAACACATCATGAGCCGTTTAACTGGACTTCAAAATACATTCAATCACACCTATAAAATTATCGGGTCCGCCTTTGATCGCATATCACAATTGCAATAGGTAGGAGCCCCAGTCCATGGTCTTAACACAAATAGCAATGCGATATTCCCCGTTAAATCTCCACCATCTGATCAGACTCGCGATCCAATAGTTTAGATGCGATCGCATTATCACTCATCGCATGTCGCATATGTAAACGGCCTGGGGTCCATTCAACGTTCAATGGAACGTTGCGATGCGATATCACAGCAATCACATATCGCAATCGCTTGAGGGCTAAAGGTCCCATCCACTCTGCTGGCTTTTCTTCGATGCGATAGAGCGAAGATTGTAATCGCATATCGCTTGTGTTTCAGGCTTACTGTCTGCCCTTTATATTATTGCGCTGTGATATATATATATATATATATATATATATATATATATATATATATATATATATATATATATATATATATATATATATAGATATATATATATATATATATATATATATATATATATATATATAGACACACACACACACATATAACAAGCCCCTGTTCCGCTCCGTCGATTGGTCTGCTGCCTTATTAAGGTTTTCTTGTAAAAGCATTTTATCTTCGTGATCCTCCATTTGGCACATTTGTGATGCGATATTTCCTCTTTGACCAATCAAATAGGGCCACGTGGCCCAATCCCGGCCTGCCATGTGTCAGCTGTGGATTGGCCCGTGAGCCTATACTAAAAATCAAAAATTTCAATATAGTTCAAAATTCAAAGAAATTGCCTCCTTTTCTAAGGACATTGGGCAATTTTCATTTTACAATAACTCCTTCATTCGGAGTTCGTTTTGGTCCATTCAAATTGCGTTGGATTCAGAATGACGAGATCTTTTCAATGAGACTATTTCTAGGAGATGCCTGCTATTTTCATTTTCCTCTGATTTACAAAGGATTTGTGCCATTTGGCACCTTTTACCTCTTGCATGAAGTCTTTTAGACTTAGAGGTTTATCCAGGATCCATTTTTGGATCACCCATGGGCTGTTATAGTGCATAAATCCTCTCTGTGTGATCTACATCCTATCCCTTTTGGTTATTTTTGCTCAACTATGGAACAAATGCACTCAAAAGAATGGAATGCCTCTTCTTCCTAGTTTCTTGATTATAACACAACCCAATAGCCTACTAGTGGTTAAGTTTGACTACCTCAACTCTTAACTAGAGTTACAATATAGACTCTTCTAGAGTCTTTTACATCAAAATAGAGTGGATAGCCCATTTTCCATTAATAATGGGGGTTGGCATGACATCCTATTGAACCATGGTGGTGAAAACATGAAGGTCAACTTCTGAGTGGAATAACTTTCGTATACAGAATCCAATTGACACGCTTCTTGTGGCGTTGGCAAGAGCTATGTGAGTAGAAGAACAAGAAAAAGTATATTGGTAAAGAGATAAAGTTTTACCCCCAAAAAACGTTGTTTGATGCCTCAAAATGATCTCGGAAGGTTTCAAACCTCTTTTTCCAAACTAGGTCCCGTTGGTAAAAATGGTCCCGTGAGATGATTCCTCCAATTTTGCCACTCTAAATATATTGAGATGGATGAAAAATGATATATGATCCAATTTGGATCAGTAATACTAGATCCATAAAATGCTTTTTATATAACTCTAAATCCTAAAGCTCTAATCTTAATCTTAGGGAGGACCCAAACTTTGAAATACCAAAGAGACCTAACTTCTTTAATTGGAAATTAATTTTGTTCTAATCCTTGTGCTATCTTAAATTCATCTTTAATTTCTTGGACCATCAATAACATTGACAATTTTGAAACGTTAACTGATGTCAAATCTATGCACCACAAACATCTAAAACTAATAGTGGATGGAGAGGTGGATATTTTTATGTTCTTCACGAGTATATTAGAGATACTTCAAGTATTGTCACGTGGGTTGTGGCTAAATGGTAAATATATTGATATTTATTCCCAAAGACTAAGTCTCAAGATCAAATTGAGAAAGGTTTTCAGTGTAAATCTTATTGTTTTGGAAGGTTTTGTTGTAATTCTTGGCATTCGTAGTTGTCAAGGATCAAATATGGGGTTGATGTGATGTTTCTTTAGTTCTAGCCCATTGTTTTTTGAAGGTTTAGTGACTTTAAGTAGAATTTATTGGGTTATTTAGGTCAAATAGTGCTATTATAAGATGAAATAAGTCAAGATGAATGACTTCAAAGATTTCAAAGGAACTCAATTGTTTGATTTGATGGATTTGAAGACTTTAATGGAAGAGAATGCTCGTAAGTATTCAATTTTTTTGATCGTTGAAAAATGATGGAAAAAATTTGTTCATGACCTTGATATTTGAGTAGATTTATCAATTATTTGTTTATTTATACATAAATAAATTTGAAATTTTAGGTTTCTGACCTCTGTAAGAAATAATTGATAGAATTCCATATCCTAGTTGATTGATTTTTGTTTCTAAATTATATAAAATAATATTATCCAAAAGTTTAGTAATGAGCCACTATGCTCAAAAGGGTGTGGTTGCTAAGACTAATGGTCTACCAATTTTTGGTGTCATATGTTCATCATGTGTCTCATAAGGTTTATTACAAAATGTGTTGCAGTCAAGAATTCATCGTGTCCATACAAAATCACCTTGGAGTCAATTTTTATGGATTTTCATAGTTGAATTTCATTTTATAAAATAAATTAGTGATGTTACACTAAAGGATTAAGGATTAAATTAATAATTGACCTATTGAAATGATATGGGAGAATTCCTTTGCTAGAACATTATGTATGGAAATTAGTATAAGGGATATTTTTTAATAGTGAATGTGCTTTGGCTTGAGAATTTTTTTAAAGAAACTTGGAAGGGATTAGTTTACTAATTTGATTTTCTTCTTTATGTTTAGTGGATTTTTCATATTTCATATTAGTTTTATCTAATTTGTTTGCATGGATTCATATTTATTAATCGTTTCAATGCATCACAATATGCATTTTTTTGGAAGGATGTTACACAAGAGGTAGAGCTTGGAGGTGTAGAAGACAAAGATGATATAGGGAAATTGGGGACTCTTCATGATGACAAATATGGGTTTTACTTAGTTTTTGACAGAGATGAGGTGATTCTTAAACCCACTTCGAGACAATGTTTTGGATGTAGGTTTATTTATTTTAATCATAGATATTGTGAGTGTAAATGTGGTGATGGATCCTTTTATTTTTTTGGATACTCTTTATTTTATTTCCTTGAAAGATATATCATGGGGAAACCTGCCAGGTACATCCCCTTATTCGAAGGATGGTACACATCATAAGTTGGATTACGCTGAAACTTAAGGTTTCATTGACATAAGACTCAAGGTCATCTCAACAATATACTTGTTAACAACCAAACATTTCACTTGTGGCAATTTAATCTAGGAGGGGAGTATAAAAATCATTACTCCCAACCACCCTTGCTAGATCCAATTCACAATTTTGTTTAGATTCTCATGTTATTGACTTATTTTATTAATATTATTTGCAAGAATGGATTATAAATGTGAATAGACTACATACAATTTTCATGATTTATATTTATTTTCCCTTATATGTCTCACTAAGAATTTAAAGATAATCATGAATGGTGCAAGATGAATAGTTTGATGCTATATCTAAATTTCATAATATGTCAAAGTTATCCAACTCCTTTATGATGGTTAGTGTTTCTTTTAAGCACCTGAAAACGAGACAAGTCATTATCCTGAAAATGCAGCTACTGAGATAATGATTACACTAGCTATTTACTTAATATCTAATGATGCTGGTAACAACAATTTTCAAGTTCTATACAATTTATGATTTAGTTGATAATTACATGTTAGTGTTGCACACCTTATTAAGAAAAAAATTATAGTCTAGGAAATATGAGACCGACTATTTTTTTTTTAGTTTTACTTGTGATAGATCACTATTTCTCTGCAAAATTTTTGAAAATTTCTATGGGAACTCATAAAAGAGCTTGTTCTCATAGGGTGCTACTAGGCCATGATTTATATAATATTTCTTGATAAGAAGGTCACTTGAAGAGAATAAATGCTACATCTCTTAAGCTCTTCAAATATGCCAAAAATTCATAGAACAAGCTAAACACTTATCTTTTCTTGTCAAATGAAATATATTAGCATCAATATTATTTGTAAGATCTTAGGACAAAAAAGGTTAGAACTTCATAAATCCGTAGAATTTAGTGTTGTAAATGACTATTAGGAAATTCCAAAGTCTTTCATCTTTTAGATCTTTTTGTTTCTAGTTATTGTTTACATGTCATAATCGTTTTGTATCAATTGTTTATGTGAGAAGTGACATTCTATTTCAACTTTAAAGGGCTTGTTGACCTTCAAGCATACTTATTCTTTGTGCTCGAATTTAGAAGGCAATTCTTAGTGTACATTTTTTGCTTTTTTATTCTCTCTTGAAGGTGATCTTGGTAGAGGATATGCCATAAATATACTATCACTGAGCTCTTGTTTTAAAGTATTTTGTTAATGCCTTGCATTAAATTTGGTGATCTATTTCCATATCTATTCTTTTTAGTTTCTCCTAAGTTGAAATCTATTTGTGTGAATTATAATTTTATTTCTTATTTCCTCATTTACCTTAATATCCCTTTCCCTTTTTTTGGATTTACAATTTTACTCAAAAGGCATATATGATCGTGTGAACAATAAGTGTATAAGAAGTGTAGTTTGGATTACCCTGTGTATGGTTAGTATGATTCTTCCTTTAATTTTATTTGTTTTCACCATTGTTTCTTTTTGTAGGTTGATCCATGGGGGATTTTAATATTGAATCTCATGGTTTACATAATAGTTCATAACATGATGATTTCCAGTTGAGTTGCCCTATTGTTGAAAGGGGAAATTTGCTCCTAAAAACTTCATAATTGTGCATACTTATTAGATCGATGAGTGGGAAAAATTTCTTGAAACTTTTCATATCACAATATTTCCTATAAACATTTCTTTTTTCACTATGATTATTGTTTTGATCTATTATTATTATTATTATGTAGATATAATTAAAAATCAACTTTGATTACAAATTACAATATATGTAGCGTCCTTCATTTGTAATGTGTATGTTTGGGAAATTTTGAGTCGAAAGTGCATATTGTTTGGACACTTATATGCCATAGAACAATAAAATTATATTTTGTAAGCATCTCTATATATTTTAGTTCTCAATTTTATTTTTATTTTATAAATGAACAGGGTCTTCGGGGAAACTAGGCTTCTAGAAAATACTCGATATTTGGGATTTGGAGCTAGAGAATCTATGTAGATTTTCATTGTTTTATTATAAGTAGAAAATAAAACGCAATGACATAGAAATGATTGAAAGTGGAGAAACACTATAAGAACAGATTTCTTTTGGATTGATTTTTATAAGATGCGGCTTCTCATGTATACATTTGGAATATTTGCAATAAGAATAATATTGCAATAAATGAGATTGAAAGTTGTTATTTCATGTGTATAATGTTAATTGTTTCTAGTCTCTATACATTGAATTTCTCTGCACATTGTTGTGCAACATTAGCCATCTTGTAAAACTACCTTAAACATTGTTTCTAATATATTGTTCATGGAGGTAGTTGTGCTTGAAACAAGCTAGAAATGTAATGAATCGGTCAAATTGAAAGAATTAAGTGTTTTTTCGTAGTAGAAGATTTAATTTTGGAGAAATCACTTAGACCTCTTTATATTTTGAAAGTTATTTCTGTAGAAAATTTCATATTTTTTTATTTACATTGAAATATTTATTTTGTTTTCTAAGCCTATTTTTGTGCGTTTTGATAATAGGGCACTAGCACCTCAATTCCCAATTCTCTGACATTAACAGAGTTGAAATGAACATCTCTTATTAGCGTAGACCTTGATTGAGGAAATGAATATTCAATGTTTAAGAAACTTTAGGGGATTAAATGTGAGAAAAGTGTTAGGCGTGTATGAAACAAACTCACTTATATAAACCTTGGATTATTGTATCATTTCCATTAGGATTATATATTAAAATTTGCAATTTAATCCTTTAGTTATTATTTTTTGGTTACATTGGGTTTTTCACTTTGCTTCTTCAAATCCATAACATAAAACTACAAGGTATTCCAGGTATTTTAGTTCAAACACAACTTATATCTATTGCCAAGTTAACATTGTCCCAAGTTCGTCTCTAAGTAAATGACTCAAACTCTCTAGTAATGGGTGGAAAAAATTTCCAGCATCTAGTAGAAATGTCGGTAAGGAAAAGAAAACCCTCATTTTGAATGATTTCTTCAATTAAGTATTTTCCTAGACTAAATCTAATAATTACACTATGGTCTTGTGGATTGTTATAAGATGAAGTTTTTAAAATAATTTGAAACTTTAGATTTAATCATTTGCAACTTGGTTGTATGTTGTGAATTTGTGTTTATGTAGACAAATAATTCAATACATTAACCATCCTTTTATGGTCCATTATAAGAAAGGGATTTGAAGAGGATCTTAACAATATGATATTGAGGTCTGATGTGAATATGGATTGTGTGGCTTTTCACTTAAAATGGCCCAGTAGATTTGTGAATGAATACATATAAATTGGTAATTGTCATTTTGTATGATGTATTGTGTATTTATTCATGCATATGTATTGTGTGGCCAATTTGTTTAAAATGTTAAGAGGTGGAATGATTATCAATGAAGTTAGTTGTTGTTCAACATTTCACAAGAAAACTTGTAAAGTTAGATGGTGCAACCAATGAACTATTCTACCACTTTGTAGGTTCTTTTGGATCTCATGTTAAGCATAATGGATTTTTCTTTCTTGCATATTTTTTGACCCATCTAGGCTATAGTGATATCCACTTTTGCATTTTATTTCACTAATATGTTTTAGATACATCGTTGAGTTTTGATTATATTGTGTATTATTACAATCATTTCCATTTTTAAGGTTTATTCAATAATATTCAATAATATATCTACTCATATATATAGTTGAAAATTATCTTTCCAACATGGATTATGGTGGATTGAGATCAAGATAACTTAGATTGCTTTGGATAGTATCCTTATTTTTGTCCATGTTCCTTGTGTCAAATTGGAGTTCAACAAATGGATATCTTGTTAAGGGATATACTCGTTAGAATTAATATCCTTTCCATTTCAAGAAACCTTTGAATTTATCCCTTCAAGGAGCTTTAAACCTTTCTAGTATATTTTTTTCATTTTAGGTGCCATACAAAATAATTTTTTTGTAATTGCATTATAACTTTCATCTACTTATATTGTGATGAAGAGCCATTTGGTTCAGAGTGCTACTACTTAGGATTTTATATAAATGATGTAAAAGCCTTAGGTATTTGGGAGTGTATCATTATTCCCATTTTACTTTGTGGAGCCTTTCTACAATTTGAGTTGGCTCAAGGGAACTTCCTAAGCAACTAAATTGACTTAGTAAAAATTCATTTTCAAGAGAGAAAATTAACACTATTAATTTTTTTTTAATAGCTACAGGTTCATCAAATATTTGACAAACACATATTTTTTAGATATCTTATGAGCATTCTAACAAGCTATCTAACAAACTATTGTTGGATTATCTGAAATTTTCTATCAAAAAATCAATGGAATTTTTTATCACATATCCAAACCCCTCTGAAAAATATTGGTTGGATATCCGACAATTATGTGTCAAAAAAATAACTAATTTCAAAAGGATATCCGACGAAGGGGTGTTGGATAACCATCGAGAACATGTTCGTCATATTATTTAATAAAACTGCACAAATGAAATATTGGAATACGAATGTATCCAAGGAAAACATGTTCATTAAATTATCCAACAAAATTACATTGAATAAACTTGAAGCCACGTTACAACTGAATAAACTTGAAGTTCATTGGAAAATCAACGGACAACCATTGGATTTTAGTGTGGATTTTAGTAGTGTGAAAATGTCTCATCGGTAGTCTTTTATGACATATTTTGGAAATCCAATCTAATCTAGAAGTTAATGAAGGGTCATTTGAAATCCTATTCAACTGATTGCCCTGCCAACATGACTAACAATCAACTTTGTTACTAGTGCATTTTCCCCTTTTTTCACTTTATGCTTGATAGTTCTCTTCTGCTTAGCCACAATTTCCCCCAACATCACACACTACACACAACCACAATAGATTTGTGTGATACATCCCTCTATGTGTAGTATTTCCCTTCACGTAGTGACTTTATTTTCAACCAAAAAACATACAACTACTACTTTTGCAACAAAACTTTAAAACTATCTATTATGCGATACAAAAAATCCATTATTTATTTATATACATAGACCTCATCTATAAAAGGGGTGGGGAATGATCATGCAAACATGAATCATTAAGCTTCCTCAAGTCTACACAATTTCCAATTTATCCTATATTTTTATTATGAACCACCGTAGGAATAATCCACCATGATTCCTCTCTTGACTCAATTCTTCTTGCTTCTAGCATTTTTTATAACTCTTATTTCACCTTCTTATTGTAAAACTGGTTTTAACCGGTAAGGTCTCTTCTTAATAGATTTAGCACCTACTTTCAAGGGGATTTTATTTTTCATTTCTCCCAATTCTCCTACTATCCCCCTCATTTCTGCAAAAGTTTTGGGCAGTAGATCCTAGCATTATTTCATCAAATTAGCCACTTTTGCCACTATATCATTATCCCAATAATCCCCTATAATGTCCAATTTCAGATTATGCATAGTTCCAATATTCACTTTCTTGGTTGTAATGGGATTGGAATAGTATTTTATCTCCTACTTGGCTCCTGATACTATGTAATATCCTTCTATTTCTAGAATTTGTAGATTTCTTGGGTCTTCATCATCATCAACTGATCCTTATACAATATTGTATCTCTCCATAATTTCTTTCACTTTTGTGAATGTTTATGCTCTTAACACAGAGGTACTAACTTGTGCACAATCCAACATTTTGGCACAAAGATATTTTCTTTCAAGACATTCAAGTATTTATCAAGTGCAACATCCTCAACTAAAAAATTAAATGTGGATTTGAAACTTTGTTCCATATCTTCTGGTTCTACTAGTCCTCTACTCACTTCGAGCTCACCATTCAAATTCTTAGGAATAACATCTAAACTATGAATAAACCTATGGACCCACTCCTCCTATCGTATATTTCTTCTATTCTAGAAAGAAAAAAAAATCTTTAGATGGGTTGTTGGATAATCTAACCTAGCATATTTCACTCCCTTAATATCTAATACTGAACCAAAGAAAATACATAGTAAATTATTACATTGTTGCCAAGTCTTAATATTATTCGTGTAGCCAACCCACTAGTGTACCAAAGTTGCTCTCAAAGCAACATTTAAAGCTAATAAGCATAAATGATCAAGTATATATATTTTAAATTCTTGTATAAAAGATAAAACATTAGATAAAGAATCATACCTTAGAGGATCTTGCATATCAATTCCAATCCAGTGTACTACACGAGTAATGTGTGCGCACCTTGTAATTGACACCTCATGAAATTCTAGTTCTCAAAAGAAAATTCGTAATTTGACTAGAAAGAACCAATAACGTGCCATCTCAACACGCCATCTACAATAGGATTGACATAGTCGTCCTATCACGTAGTTATGTTGTAAATGTTATTTAAATCTTCTTCATATATCTCATCACATACAGGTTCGATGTATCTATCCCCTTCCCTAAGATCCAATGGTGCAAGTACTCTGACATCCCCAGACTCAAATACCATCTACCTCCTTTTAAATTTGATGATGAATTGATTGTCAAATTTCCAGTAAATTCATAATAGCACGAGATATGGATCTATGTCATCCACTATTTCTATGGCTTCAAAGTCTGCAAAACTCTCAAGTCCATCAATATCCACTTCCACATTAGACAACTAGCTAATGGGGAATATTCGGTATTTTTTTTCCAACCTCAATTGAATAGAAGACCAAGTCAGTTTAGGTTTTCCCATCATCTCCCAAGTCTTATTTGGTAGAATGTTTATATTTGATCCCAAATCTATAATAAAGTTGTCCATATCATAATCACCTACCTGCATGCTAAATATGAACTCCCAACTTGTCTTCTTTTTGCATGTGAACTGATTAAATGCACGTCATGGGGTATGTATTGTAATTACTTCTAGTTCTCTGGCACATTGATCTATCAATCCACAGAACTTCTCTAATGCATTTGTTACCTTCATTAGGTCTAATCAAATTTTCAAGAAGGGTTTTATAGCACTTTCTCCAAGTTTAGGTTCTTTGGTAGTTTTTACATCATAAATTGGAGGCATGTCGTACACTAGAACCTCTTTCAAAATATTCCATTTTGATGTAACAAGCTCTTTTCATGAACCCTTATATGTTTTGTTTCCAATAAGTGGATCAAATTTTAGTGGAGGATCTACAACCTTCCTTAGCCCTTATTGATTTGTATTGATTTTATTTGCGGTATTCATCTTAGCATTTGTGCCTCCCCCTATAACTACACCCACATGTGATTGGTCTTTGTGTACTTTAGAAATGATCATCTAGATATTATGTCCTTTATTCTCTTGTCATTTCATAATAAGTAGGGATAATCTTCTATGGCATGGTAAAGTTCTCTACAATAAGTACAAGTGGAGCAAGGTTTGGGGAAATCCTTTGCAATATTTCCTAGTTTTCCACAATTAAAGCAAATAATTGGCCCTCTACCCTTTCCAAATCCTCCTCTTCCTTGGCTTGGTCCTGTAGGTCCTCTACCCATCATTCCTTGACCTCTTCCTGGCTGATTATGTGGTCTAGGTTGATTATATGCCTGCACAATTATTTCATGCTTGTCTGCTCCTTACAGACAATAAGAATCCATAGTGTGCTCCTTCATCAACTCCAATGTGTGGCAATTGAGAATCTCATGTCCCACTGACTTGTAGAAATTACAAAACAAGGTCCTTACAAAATTCTGTTATCTATACATCATGCGGAAGTTCGAGAGTGAATGTCCCTAAACTCTACAAACCTTACATCACATCCCTCTTCCTTTTTCCAATGGGTTGGTTGTACTGGTGTCCATGTATTCTATCAACATATGAAATTCATTCATATGGTGTCCTTCCTTCCTACATATCATGCATCATTCTTCCTCATGATTTTCTTTGCACTTAGTCAAGCCCTTTAACTGGATTGTCATTGTAGCTAGATATCATTGAACTTGAGCCATGCCATTATTACCTCCACTTCTTGCTATAGGTGTTTCCAATTTCAGTGTAATCTCTAAGGCTTCTTATTATTATATTATTTTATGCTAGGTCAATGGTACTCGTATATGGGGGATTAGTCTAGAAATGAACCACTCCTTGTGTTATGCATATAGAATCTCAAATGTCTATCTACCCAATAAGATCTTAACCTTTAATGATAGTCCTAGATAAGCTCACTTTGAACCTACTTGATCCCCTTCAAATCTATAATGCATTGTGACACAGATTTGGGTTTTTGAAATTATTTCATCAATTCTTACTTTATATCTCCCAAAGCTATCTACTATCTAGCTAGGGTATTACTATTATACTTCATGATGTACTATGTCATTGTGTGGTCTCTAAAGGTATTTTACAATTAAATAATATTAGTGGGTTCATCTTGGGCTTGGTTCATAGTCCATACTACCTCACACACAAAAAAATGTTGATTAGGATCCTTGGTCCTAGAACCATGAAATATAAGTATCCTCAAAGTAGATTTGTGATAAATAATTGTTACATATACTCACTGTTTGTTGTGGCATACTATGCATAACATTATTTAATAGAGAATTATTCGACACGCTTCTATTAAAATTACCAATCTCACTACTACTTCTATTATGGCTACTCCCACTTCCTTTATTGAATAAAGTATGCAAAACACTACTACATGAAATTACCTCTTGATCAATTGATGTGTGTGGGGTCATGGGTTTGACATAGGGTGTTGTATAAGTAAGATGAATAGGATTCACAAGTTCTAGTATTTGCAGACTATACTATGAGGGTCCTCCATCCTCTCCTCATTTGTGTGGTATGCCAAGTTGCATTTTCTCAGGATTTATTTGATCTTTGGTTCTCTTTCTCCTCCTTTGACCTCTTCTCACCACCTTCATTAGGCTTCTATTAGTTGCTGTTATTGATGCAAATATCTCTCCTATATCATTTCCATATCGAAACCTTCTTCTATTACGCAATACTACACCCTCAAAAGATATCATCATTTTGTACCACATGCTTCCTTTCTTGGGCTCCTCCTTTCATGTTGTAAATTTTGTGGCATCTTGGCATACCATTTGATAATTAAATTAGAGTTCTCAATAGTTGATCCGCTCTCTTCCT
Organism: Pinus tabuliformis; assembly: GCA_031772625.1. Classification (NCBI taxonomy): domain Eukaryota; kingdom Viridiplantae; phylum Streptophyta; class Pinopsida; order Pinales; family Pinaceae; genus Pinus; species Pinus tabuliformis. The sequence continues at coordinate 907,125,680 of CM062808.1, forward strand.
TATTTTTTTTCACCTGAGGCCCTATCTGCTCAGGTCATTCCCTAGTCATCCCCTAACTTTCCCTTTGCGTATAAGGGGTTGAGCTGCTCATTGTATCTAATTCCATATTTAGGGCTACCTTGTCGCACAGTAAAATTTTAATGGTAGTTGGAAACAATCTGGTATACCTTCCATGTAGTCCTTCCAGGAAATTCCTCTCTATTGTGCTATATGATACTATAAATTTATCAACAAACCATACAATGTATCCTTCTAGTATAACTTTGACCCAATAGCCTATCGTGTGAGAGATATTTAATAGCTAAACTAATTTAGGTGTTCATATTTTTGGCTCATCATGTCACCAATTCCTATTTTCATCATTCAGCCTCTGTAGCCACTCTATTAATAGATTTGGGAATTTAACAATAAAACATCATAAAACTCAGTGAATACATACCTATGTAATCATTCTTCTTTACTGATCCACCAATCTCCAATCTCACGTGTAACAAATTCTCACTCTTTTCCTTTGATCCACTGAGTTATCTCCTCCTTAATGGGATTCCACATTCCCTTCAATAATAGATCCCTTTCCCAACAACAAAACATTTTTTTGGCACTAGGGCAGGTTTGACCCAGGTTAATACATAACTTCTAGCCAAAAAAGTCCCACTATACACTATCCCTTTTGGCATCAACTACAAAACAGGTGAAGTCTCATCCAAGGAACCTATGGGGATTGTAGGAACTAGGATTCTATAGTGATGAATGGAGTCAAAATATGCAATAACGCTACCATATTCGATATTCAACAACATTCAATAACAATCATACATTAAATGCAATTGTAGTAATCCATAATAGCCATTACACGTATCAAAACATTAAAATTTTTTAAAAGGGGTGCCTCACTTCTATGCGTAGTGCAATATCAGACATTAAGACATTTGACACACTGGAGACTACTCAGAACACTACTATAACATGCTGAAAATAAACATAATTTAAAGGAATCATACAACCATCATGTGAAATATGTAAAGTGGGACAATCCATCCATCAACCATTTACTATTAATATTCATAAAGGGTGCTAAGCACAACATTACAAAATCACCTCTTTTACCCCAGATTGGCTTACTAGCCTATTTGGAAATAACATTACAATAGAAATACCTCAAGTTTCCCCCAATGTAACATGAATTAACTAACAAGAATTTACCCCTTGATTTAGCCAACCCAAATCCTTTTAGCTTCCACCTATTTATAGATGATCATGTGGACCCATTCTGACCTTACCATTGAAAATATTTACCATGGGCACTACCATGGGAAGGAAGATTACAATTGATATTCTTGAGCTAATCAGAACTGGTCCAAAAGATGTCGTCAAACTTAACTACTTCACCTTGATCACCTCACGTGCTTCTCCTTTCTACACACTCTTTTCCTTCTGCTACACTTTTGTGTGTTGATGATTTTGCAAAATTTATTCAGTTGATGCTTTTGTGACAATTATGTGTGTTATTTCCTTCTCTTCTCTTCTATGTGCAATTTCTCCAAAACTATCAAAATGGCATCAAAATTCTAAGTGTTCCACCTAAAACTCACCCCAAGAGCTCCTATCACTAGTCATATGTTTATAACACCCACTATCTAGATACTATTGGCTACCTTGGCTTTAGTAATATAAGACAATGCCATGTCCTTCAATCCTTTCTTCCTTTTTCTTCTTCCAAGTCTTCGGTTCCTCTTGAGTTTGCTTGATTTGATGAGTTGATTTGAATTTACTAGTTCTACACTCAATGACTTTATATCCATAGTTATGAAATTCTAGCATTCATTCACTAGTAGAAAATGAGCAATTAGTGACTAGGTGACTAAAATCATTAGTCACCACAACTTTTCCAAGTGAAATAGTACCAAAAATGAGCATTCTTAAATGACCAATCTAAAAACAACTAACATAAATCACTAATTTAGTCGCGGGTTAAAATATGTGACTAGATAATAAGTAATACAACTAAAAATGACTAACATGAATGACTAATTTAGTCTAAGAACAAAAATACATCTACCTAACAAGTACTACAATAATATGAATCGGTTTTTTATGTTAGTCATCTTAATTGTGCCAAGCAATCTAAACTTACAAGTGATAGGGGATTGAAAGGTTGTTAAAGATTGGTTGAAAGGTTATCCGTCCTTTAACACTTCTTCATCCTCACTTGGTGTATATGTGAGCCAACTTTGCACTATTTATCTCTAATAATTTGTAATTTTAAAAATATATATTTTTAATAAAAAAAAAATATTTTATGTATTTTTTAAAATCTATTCATTGAATCTAATTGAATCTAGTTCTAATTTGAAATTAATTTAAAGGGAAATTTTATTTTTTAAGACTATAATATAAAATAAAAACTACTTTAATTTCATATTGACTGACCTACATCCATCTTAACCCCGATCTATCGAGCATTAAGAGGGGTCCAATCTCTCGAGGTGCAAACTTTTTTTTTTCTAGTGCAAAACATGAGGAAATGTTTTCACCTCGAGAGATTGGATCCCTCTCGGCACTTGATAGTTATAGGGTTAATATGGATCTAGGTTGTCTATATAATCATATATAATATTTATATTTGTATTTGTGTCTATTTGTTATTCACTCTCTCTATATCACCCCCCAAACATACACACACTCTCTCTCCCTCTCTTCCCCTTCTCTCCCACTCTATTTATATCCTTCTCTCTATTCCCTCCCGCTCTCCTCTCTCCCTCACTCTCTCTCCATGAATCCCTTGTCACTCCCTCTCTCTCTCCACCTTTCTCCCTCTATGTTTTTCTTGTTCCCTCCCTCTCCTACCCCCTCCAATTCCATCTCTCTATCCTCATCTCTATCATCCTTCCTCTCTATCCCTTATCTCCCACCTCCCTCTATCTCTCCCCCCCAAATCACTCTCCCTCTCTCTTTCTCTCTCTTCCATCCAACTCTATCACTATCTCCCCCCCTCCCTGTCCTTCTCCATCTCTATGTCTCCATCTCTCTCCCTTCCCCTTCTCTGCCTATCTCTATCCTCTTCTCTTCTTTCTCTTCCCTCCTCTCCTCTCTCCCTCACTCTCTCTCCATATCTCCCTTCTCACTCCTCTCTCCACCCACCTCTATCTCTCTATGTATTTGTTCTTTCCTCCCTCTCTCTCCCACTCAACTCCATCTCTCTCTCTCTCTCCTCTCTCTTCCTTCCTCTCGCTCCCTCTCTCCCACCTCACTCTCTCTCCCCCTATCACTCTCTCTTTCTCTCTCTCTATCCTCAAACTTTTTCACCATCTTGCTCCCTCTCTCCACCCTCTCCCCAACTCTCTCTTAAATTTGATCACATTGTATTGTGTTTAAGAAATTATCTAAATTAGAAAAGCTTAATTGGTTGTAAAATATTAAACCTATATTTTGGATCAATCATGTCAAATAAAATAAAATAATGAAAAACTTTAAAAAATCATGCACTATATTTAATCTATTATAATTAATCAATTTGCTTGCTCTCATCCCTTGAATCCTTAGTTGTGATGGATCGATGTTGGTTCTTTAGATATATATATATATATATATATATATATCGGCATAGATCCATCTTAGATTAATTTTATTAAAACCTTATTTTAATTTATATGGGAATATTTTTAGTAGTTGTGAGGATAGACGGTTTAGATATATATCAAATTGTAACATTTTCCCTTTTACATTCAATTAAAAAAATGTTGTAAAATTAAATTAAAATAAAATAATATGAAATAAGTTATTGTTTTTTGGCATGTGGTATTGATAAGCCATGGTATTGGGCCATGGTATTGTAACAAAGCAGATTTACAAGTTAATATCCATGGTAAAGTGAGGGTGAATATCCATGGTTAACAATCTTGTCATTGTAAAATAATTTATGTTGTTTGGACATGTGGTATTGTTATAAAATATGTTGATTTTGAAATAATTTATGTTTTCTGGGCATGTGGTATTGATAATCCATGGTATTGACCCATGGTATTGTAACAAAGGCTATTTTTTACAAGTTAATAATATCTACGTACCGGTTAAGAATCTTGTCATATTGTTGTAAAATATTTTAGTTGTGAAATAAGTTATGGTTCTTGGACTTGTATTATTGATAAGCCATATTGATAAGCCATGTATTGGCCCATGGTATTGATTTTAAAATGTTAAACCTATATTTTTGATCAATCATTCCAAAGAAAATAAAATAGTGAAAAACTTTAAAAAAAACATGCACTATATTTAATCTATTATAATTAGTCAATTTGCTTGCTCTCATCCCTTGGATCCTTAGATAAGATGGATCTATGTTGATTGTTTATATATATATATATATATATATATATATAGCTAAAGAACAGAATAGATCCATCTTAGCTTAATTTTATTAAAACCTTAATTTAATTTCTATGGGAACATTTTTAGTAGTCGTGAGGATAGAGGGTTTAGATATATCTCAATTTGTAACATTTTCCCTTTTAGATTTAATTAAAAAAATGTTGTAAAATTGAATTAAAATAAAATATTTTTACTCTAAAATACGTTATGGTTTTTTGACATGTGGTATTGATAAGCCATGGTATTTTCCCATGGTGTTGTAACAAAGCGGATTTACAAGTTAATATCCATGGTAAAGTGAGGGTGAATATCCATGGTTAACAATGTTGTCATATTGTTATAAAATATTTGGTTGTGAAATAATTTATGTTTTTTGGGCATGTGGTATTGATAATCCATGGTATTGACCCATGGTATTGTAACAAAAGCTATTTTTTACAAGTTAACAATATCTACCTTAATGTTGGGGAATATCCACGATTAAGAATCTTGTCATATTGTTGTAAAATATTTTGGTTGTGAAATAAGTTATGTTTTTGGACTTTTAGTATTGATAAGCCATGGTATTGGCCCATGGTATTGTAACAAATCATATTCACAAGTTAATAAAAAAATCAAAATATGAAAAATTAAACTTTATTATTTTTATTAATTTAACATTTTATTATTAATTGAGGTCATATTTAAATGTTCACTCATCATGATCCAAAATCTTTTGCTTATAGATGTGTTAAAGAATTAGATGCATAAATTGTAGCTTAACATAGAAAACTTAATGTGCACATGAGAGAAGAGGAGAAACACATAAAGCATGAAAGAAGACAACAAGACTTGATAATGGAGTTGTCTGACTTGGACTACGTATCTGGGCCCTCCTCAATCAATGGGGAGGCCTTCATTCACTAAGTGGCATGAGACAGAAGAGTACAATCATTAGTTACAAAAAGGAGTTTTATACCTCCATACTGAAAAATGGCCGAAAAATGCAGAACTCTGATGGAGAAACGTAAAATTCCATTGTGTTCGTGGCATCGAGAAGTGCTAAAACCATATAAAATTTGTCAAAATCTGACAAAGTGAAATTTCACCCCTCCTGCAAAATTTTGCCTCGAACTGCATGCATTGCCTTCTCCTTCTGGGCGCATTGACAAACTGCATTTAAATAACAATTGGGTGGTGGATTTTTCAATGAATCTATTATGGTGCATTGGTTGAGGATCTGTTTAATAGGGAGGAGGTCGGGCAGTCAAACCCCGCCTCCTTTTTTTATACATCGAATATCTTAATTTAAATGTTGGTTGGGTAGGGCCTGCCTTGGGCGGTCCACCCACCACACCCACCTCCCCAACACATTTCATTAAGTGTGTTCAGCGCTTGTTGTTTGGGCGTGGTTGAGTCCGTGCCCCAAGGGTCGACCCACCACCCAACTCCCAACTACCACCTTTTATGGTGGTCTGTTTCATGGATCCATGCAAGGGGTCGGCGGTCATGGCCTGCCCCTCCACCATTTTTTTATATTGTTATATATGGTGTGTGGTTATGAGTTGGGGTGGTGGGGTTGGTGGCCTGCCACCCTTTTTTATATATACATTTTTTTTTGTTAATAAAATAAAAATGTGCATTTTTGGGAATTCGGTTTTGGACGAAAGGAGTCATTTTAAGGAGACCACAATTTTGCCCAAAATTTGGCCAGATTCCATCCATCGGAAAAGGCTAGATTGTGTCTTGTTAAGCCTGCTCATTCATCAAAAAGTCAACCCAACTTTGACTGCGTCTATCTCCTTCATCCGGACACAGATTGGAGTGTCGTTCACATCGTTGGAATCAGGGCGATGGGCACTTCGATTTGATGTCAAGTTCATCAACTTTCTGCCACTTTGAATTTTGAGATTTTTCCATGCCACTATGTATAGAGATCCACCTAGATCAATCCTCTCCATTGAGGAGCTTTTGGACTGCCAAAAGATTTATCAGTCAATTGGCAAGTGAGGGAATTGTTCCTTCACTCTTTCTTTTTCCAGTCATTTTGCCTTGCTAGGGTGCATCCCCTTGAAACCAACTCGAAGGTATTCCACATCTCCCTGTCATGAAGTCCTGGTTCTTTTGTCAAGGATGATATCCTCAAGTAACTCATCAAGATATTCTGGTGCAAAGTCATCAACTGTAGGAACTATGCTCACCTCTTCGGTGTCCATAATCAATGGTGGCTCATACAGCTTTAAGTTCTCCACATTCACTATGGAGTACATTTGCATATATAATGGCAAATCATGATGAAAGGCATTGTTTCCAATCTTCTCCAAGATGGTGAATGGACCATACCAGATTGGTCGCAACTTCTTCCCTTCTCCCTTCATCCTGTCCTTGCTGATGTAAAACCACACTTTGTCACCCACTTGAAATTGATGGTCGACTCGGTGTTTTTCATGTCGAGCGTTGTATCGGGCTTGACTTTTCTCCAAATGCTCCTGTACTACTTGGTGAATCAATTGGATCTGCTAAATGAACTGTTGCACTTTGTCCTTGTCACCACGTCCACTGGAGTCATCTTCCCTTCCAAAGACCATATCAAAAGGGTCTTTTGGTAGGTAGCCAAAACATGTCTCAAATGGTGAACGATGCGTAGATCAGTGCACTGCTCGATTGTAGGAGTGTTGCACATATGGAAGATGCTCATCCCATAACTTAGGATGTTTCCCACAATAGCCTCGTAACAAGTGTACCATGGTGTGGTTGACAACCTCTGTTTTTCTGTTAGTCTGTGGATGAAATGTTGTGCTTCATTTCAACTTGGTGTCCATCATCTTCCACAAGTTGGTCCAAAACTCTCCGATAAAGAGAGAGTCTCGATCTGACACAATCGATGTCAGCAGCCCAAAATGGACCCAAACATGTTGAAAGAAAATATAAGAAGTTTGCTCTGTAGTGATCTACTTTTTACAAGGCATTAAAATACACATCTCACTAAAATGGTCAATGACGACATACAAATAGTCATGACTTTTTCTAGACAAAGGTAAACCTCCTACAAAATCCATCGACACACTTTCCCATGGATGACTCAGAATAGGGAGTGGTGTGTAGAGCCTGAGTTTTCTATTAGAGGGCTTTGAAACAGAACAAATCACACACCCCTTTACATACTGAGTTACAATATTCTTCATATGAGGCCAAAAACAAAATCTTTGTACATGACACAAATTTTTTTTCAATACCAAAATGACCAGACACAAGGGAGGTGTGGGCCTCCTGGATTACATGTACCCTTTCTCCTGTGGGTATGCACAATTTTCCAAGGTGATACAACAGTTTCCCCTGCAAGTGATAGTTGTCTACCTGTGAAACATGGGTTAGTTTTGCATAAATCTCCTTAAATTCATCATCATTAGCATATTGTTCAACATAAATTTCAAAAGATAACGAAGCATTATGAAAAATAACAGAAGCAGAAATAAGAGGGCGAGATAGCATATCGGCCACTTTGTTGCTAGTGCACTTCTTATACTTTATTACCAGATGAAACTGCTGAAGAAAAGCCATCCACCTGAAATGAAGAGATTGCTGCAACTTGGTTTGTAACTAAAGATACTGCAAGGGATGATGATCTGTATGGATGATGGTCTCCTTGTCGATCAGGTAGTGTTTCCACTTTTTCACACTGTGGACCAAGGCATATAATTCCTTATCATAAGTGGGATAGTTTATCATAACCTGAGAGAACTTCTCTAAATGGTAACATATCGTCTTCTTTTGTTACATCAGTACAGATCCCGTGGCGTATCCACTGGCATCTATCTCGATCTCGAATGGATGTTGGAGATCTGGTAAGGCCAAGATCGATGTGGTGCTGATATTTTCTTTCAATGTTTCGAAGGACTTCTGCTGCTTTCTTCCGCATTGAAAGACTTGCTTTACACTTGTCAATGCGTGTAAGTGTGCTGCAATAATAGAGAAATTGGCAATAAATCTCCTCCAATACTGTACTACACCCAAAAAGTTGCAAACCTCGGTTACACTAGTAGGCTTAGGCCAATTTAAAATTGCTTCAACTTTAGAAGGATCAATTTTTAGCTGACCATGACCAACAATATGACCTATGTAAACCAAAGAGGTTTTCCCAAACTCACACTTTGACAATTTTACATAAAGTTTTTCGTTTTTCAATACATCACACACTTTCTTCACATGGCATACATGTGCATTCCTTCTTTTACTAATGACAAGAATATCATCTAGATTTACAATAACAAATTCATCAATGAAAGGCCTAAAGAGATCATTCATGACCCTCATGAAAGTGGCTGGAGCATTGTAAAGTTCGAATAGCATCACCATCCATTCAAACAACCCTTGTTTGGTCTTAAAGGTGGTTTTCCACACATCCTGCTCTGCAATTTGGACTTGGTGATAACCACTACGCAAATCCAATTTGGTGAAATAGATAGCATTCTTTAACTGATCTAATAAGTCATTAATGCGGGGAAGAGGGTAACAATTTTTCACCGTGATTTTGTTTAGTGCTTGATAATCCACGCACATCATCCATGTGCCATCTTTATTTGGCACTAAGACAATCGGTGAGCCGCATGGAGAAGTACTCGGTCTAATGACCCAGTGGTTCAATAGTTCCTGCACCTGCTTTTTGATCTCCTCCATCTCAATGGTCGACATCCTGTACATGCCAATATTTGGTAAAGGAGTGTCATGTTGTAAATGGATCTCATGTTGGATTTCCCTCTTCAAAGGTAATCGCCTTGGTTCCTGAAACATCTCATCATAGTTAGAAATTAGTTCACATAATTCATTTTTATGCACATGATCACAACCCTGGAAAGCATCAGATAATTCTGCATCTTTCCCCCTTACAACCATAAGCATGCAACCCTTACTGGAATTCACCAACCTCTTCATTTGTCCTACACTTACAAGGCTGGCATTGATTTTAGTTTGATGAGCCCTTACAATATATTATACCCCATGTTTTGTGATTTTGTATTTGTTTTCATGATGGAAGAAGATTTCCTTTCTATCATATAGATATGGACTCCCTAATATCATGCCACATATATCCAATGGTATCAAATCATGTTTTACCTCATCCACCAACTTAGAAGCGATCACAAATTTAACCTTACACTGCCTAGTTACATTAAATTTTGCTTTATCATGTATCCATCCAAGTGGGTAAGGTTTTGGATGTGGTTTGGTTTCCAAACCTAGCTTCTTTACCAAGGACTCTGAAATTAAGTTTTCTTGGGATCCACTATCAAATAGAGTTTCTAATTTTGTATGATTTATGATAACTCTAATATGAAATAGCTCAATTCTCTTTCGTTCATTAGGAAGAGACTCATCCATTGAACTAGTGCCTTCATGTGATTCAGAATTAACATGAGGTGTAAGAGTACCTTTTGTTCCTGCTTCTATGATCAATGCTTCATCTCCGAAATCAGATCGAAGGTCTTGCTACACAGCTGCCACTGTCTTCTACTTACCATTTCCTCCATACTTCTTTGGTCTCTTTTCCGGGTACTGTTTCCAACAATGATCGTCGTCGTGACCTTCCTTTTTGCAGTGAGTGCAATAAGGTATTTCTCCTTCATCTTTCTTGGTTGATGTCATCATCTTCTCCTTTCCTTTTCCTTTCACTTTGGGTTTGCCATTTGGAGGTTTGAAAGGTGGTTTCTTGAAATGATTATCTCTTTCATTTTTTCCCCTTGTTCTCAAGATGAATTTCCTTCACACTAATGGAGTCAATAGTAGTTGGTTCAAACAATAATAATGAATGTCTAATGTAACTATGTAATGATCCAATATACTTAGTTACTACTTCAGGTGAGTCAAGTGAAATGCCCAAATTAAGTGCTTGTTTTCTAAATTCCTCTATAAAGCTTTGAACATCCTGTCCTCTGCCTTGCCTTAAGTATTGCCAATCCATTAAGGCTTTTTGTTTATAACCCAAGGCATAAAATTGTTCCTTTAATGTAGAAATGAAACTAGGCCATGAAGAAAGAAGATTACCCACATTCTTACTACTTCACAATTTTCTCTCCCACCAAATGAGAGTGGTGCTACTTAGCCGAAGAGAGGTTAGCTAAATCTTTGCCTCATCCTCTTCAATCTGCTGAATCCTGTAATAGATTTAAATCTACCTAATCCAGTTATTAAGCTTCTCTGCATTACTTTCACTGTTAAACATGGGAAGATCAAATTTGACATCTAATTTAAAGAAAGGTTTCTTATATGCATCCCTTGAATTTCTATGATGATGGTGATGAGAGGAAGAAGAAATTTCACTCATGGAAGGAGAAGGAGGGGGTTATTCTTCACCATTTCCATGCACTGAACCTTGTTCTCCTGCCTTTTTCCCTTCTGCTTTCTCCACTCTTGAAAGAAATTGGCCAACATTTTCTGCCATTGTATAGAAGGCTTTATGAAAATTGAGCTCCTCTTCATAATGAGCCTCTTCATCTACCATGTTTCTCCTTCGATGTGCACGCCCCGCTTCGAGATCGAAAGACTTTAGTTTCCCTTCACCTCTTCGGAGCCTGTTTCTTGTTAGCATACAAACATGTGATTCACATCCAAAAAAAGACCGGCTCTGATACCACTTGATCCAAAATATTTTGCTTATAGATGTGTTAAAGAATTACACGCATAAATTGTATCTTAACATAGAAAACTTAATGTGCACATGAGAGAAGAGGAGAAACACATAAAGCATGAAAGAAGACAACAAGACTTGATAACAGAGTTCATCTAACTTGGACTACGTCTCCGGGCCCTGCTCGATCAATGGGGAGGCCTTCATTCATTAAGTGGCATGAGAAAGAAGAGTAGAAGCATTAGTTACAAAAAGGAGTTTTATAGCTCCATACAGAAAAATGACTGAAAAATGCAGAACTCTAATGGAGAAATGGAAAACACCATTGCATTCGTGGCATCGAGAAGTGGTAAAACCATATCAAATTTGTCAAAATCTGACAAAGTGAAATTTCTCCCCTCCTGCAAAATTCTGCTTCAAACTGCGTGCACTGCCTTCTCCCACTAGGTGCAATGACAAACTGCATTTAAATAACAACTAGGTGGTAGATTTTTCAATGAAGTTGTTATGGCACATTGGTTGAGGATTTGTTTAATAGGGAGGAGGTCGGGCGGTCAAACCCCGCCTCCTCCTTTTTTTATACATCGCAAATCTTAATTTAAATGTTGATTGGGTCGGGCCCGCCTTGGGCGGCTCACCCACCGTACCCACCTCCCTGGCACATTTCATTAAGTGCAGTTAGCGCTTGTTGTTTGGGCGTGGTTGGGTCCATGCCCCAAGGGCCAGCCCACCACCCAACTCCCAACTTCCGCCTTTTATGGTGGTCTGTTTCGTGGATCCGTGGGAGGGGCCGGGGGTCGTGGCCTATCCCTCCACCATTTTTTTATATTGTTATATATGGTATGCGGTTATGAGTTGGGGTAGTGGGGTTAGTGGCCCGCCACCCTTTTTTTATATTTTTTTTTTTTTTAATAAAAAAAAAAGTGCATTTTTGGGAATTCGGTTTTAGACTGAAGGAGTCATTTTAATGAGGCCACGATTTTTCCTAGAATCTGCCCAGATTTGGTTGGATTCTGTTCGCCAGAAAAGGCCAAATTGTGTCTTTGTTAACCCTGCCCAGTCATCAAAAAGTCAACCCAACTTTGACTGCCTCTATCTCCTTCATCCAGACTCAGATTGGAGTGTCGTTCACACTATTGGAATCAGGGTGATGAGAACTTCGATCTAATATCAAGTTCATCAACTTTCCACCACTTTGAATTTTGAGCTTTTTCCATGCCACTGTGTCTGGAGATCTACCTGGATCACATCCCAATATCATTTTTAACTTTTTCTTCTTATTATTATTAAAAATAAATCATTTAACCCAAATTCTATTTATATATTTTATTTTATATTATAAATATTTCCTTTCTTTTTCATTTCCAGTTTAGTGCTGGGTTCAAATAAAATATTCACAAATTACAACATCACATTGTAGAAATTCAAGAAGAAGGAAGACCATCAACGTGATCTATGGATTTCATGGGATTCGAACCCCAGATGGAGTTTGCAGGGGAAACACCTTAAGAGAGCATCAACGATTGGATGGAGGAAGGGAAAGGTCATTCCACGTGGATATTTTGGTAATTTGTACATGGGGATGACTTTGGACTCTGTTCTTCCTTTTTACCAAAGAGGGTTTTTGTTTGTATGGGTAAATAATTTCGAGGGTTTATATGATCAAAGCATAAATTTTATCTAGAGTTGAGGATTTAATGATTTTGATAAGGGCAAGGTCATTGGGCATGGATATTTTTTTGTTTGTATGGGTAAATAATTTCGAGGGTTTATATGATAAAAGAATAAATTTTATCTAGAGTTGAGGGTTTAATTATTTTGATAAGGGCAAGGTCATTGGGCATGGATATTTTGGTAATTTGTACATGGTTATGCATTTGGACTCTGTTCTTCCTTTTTACTAAAGAGGATTTTGTTCTTATGGGTAAATAATTTCGAGGGTTTATATGATTATGATATTTTTATGTAGAGTTGAGGGTTTAATGATTATGATATTTTGGTAATTTGTACATGGCTATGAATTTGGACTATGTTCTTCCTTTTTACTAAAGAGGTTTTTTGTTCTTATGGGTAAATAATTTTGAGGGTTTATATGATCAAATCATAAATTTTATCTAGAGTTGAGAGTTTAATGATTATGATAATGCAGATGCCCATGGGGCTTTGGATTGACAGTGAAAAATAAGTATCAATAGGGGGGACAAAGATGATCCATATAGGGATGAATTGTAGGAGTAGGATTGTTTCTAAAATTATATCTATAGGCAAGTCAAGGGACTATTATAGAGGATTAGTGCAGGTGCAACCAAATTATCATAATGCAAGGAATTTTTCACAGTGTGATTTGATGCTCATCGATGACCATGAAGCTACAAGTACTTATTGTTACATTTAGGTACAGTTGAGTTGCATTCTAAAGTCTCTAATTTGATTTATTGATAGTCCTTCTTGTGTCCTTGTCTCTCTTAATTTAATTCTGGTAGGATTGGAATGGGTTAAAAAATCAAGCATATCATTGAGTAAAATAGACACCCACATGTCACTACATGTCATTGTGCATACTCTTTGTTTTTGATACATTAGAAGTGAGAAATATGATGTGTGCACACACAAACAATCCTAGCATGCATGATGAATCCCCCTCCAATTCCATTTTCTATGGTGACATTTTAGTTGCTTTGTTTATACAAGTCATCTAGCCACATAGTGGCCACTATTGAATGTTGAGGTATATGTCATATAAATATTTTATAGTCTACTTTATTTTATATTCAAGTATTCATCGTCTTTCACATCTTATACTCTGCATTGTATCTTCTTTCATTTTCAGGAGAGGAACTCAATATTGATGATAAGAAGCAACAATTGAAGGAAGAGGAGAACAATAACACTAGAGTGACAAATGCAAAATGAGAGAGAGAAGAGAATTTGTCTAGTGATATCCTTAGAGCCAATATCTTGCATAAGGCACACTCATAGAGATTGATGGTCAAGCCTGCAGAGTTGGTGAATTCACTTGCAATGCTTTGGAAACACAATGATAATGTTGTGAAATGATGAAACAATATTTCATGTGTAAATTATAGCCCAACCCATATTAAGTTGGAAACTCATATTGTAATACTTGATATTTTATATAATAAAATTTATATGGTTGAAATTATTTTTATTTTCACTTGATATTATTTAGTCTTGTAATTAACATATGTAACTTTGCGTTATCATATTAGATAAACATGCACATTGTATGACATTTTCTTAAAATTTAGTCGCAAAATCATACTAATTAATTTATGGTGATTAATAATAAACACATAAAATCAATCTAAAACTACTAAATTAGTAGTTTATATTAATTAATGATGAACATGAATAAAATGAATATATGACTAAATTAGTCGTTTATAATGATTATGAATGAAATTAAATGAAATGAATAGAAACTACTAAATCAGTCGTTTATATAATGAATATGAAAATACCAAAAAAAGATAAATGACTACTGCAAATGATAAATTTTTTATTATTAAATGATGACTAAATTTTGCATATATATGACTATTAGTAGTTAATTTACAACATCTTATAACATGACTAAAATTTAGTCATATTTCTTTGGTCATTAATTGGTTTTAAATGATGACTAAAAAATGCATATATATGACTATTAGTAACTAATTTACAGTATATTATAACACGACCAACGTTTTGGTCATATTCCATTGGTCATTAATTGGTTTTCTCGAGGATTCATATAGTAATATATTTTGTTATATATTTGGTCATTAATTGCGATAATTAATGACTAAACCAATGAAAAATTTATGACCAAATTTATGACTGAATATACTACTAGATGGTAAAATTAAGGAAACTAATTAATGACTAAGATAAAAATGGCTAAAAGTTGGTCGCGTTATAAGATACTGTAAATTAGCTACTATTGGTCACCAACTGAAAAATGGTCATTTATATGCAAATTTTAGTTGTTTTTTTAGTAACTAATTAGTCATTTTGTACTAGTGATTATAATCAAATAAGGTACCAAAATGATTGTTGTCCATGGGATCATTTCTACGTGAATTTACAAAAATGTTATCTTGGTTTAACTGATAAGATTCATTTATTTTGTTTCTTATCTGATTGTTTCCAAGATATGCTCTACAATTTACAACTTTATGTCTAAATTTTGTACATGAATAATAGTAACCATGGAAAACGTTTGGTACTTGGGAGCCATTTTCCTTTGAGGATATGATTTACTAATTCTTTGATGGCTTCCTCTTTGAAAGAAACAATATCTTTCTTGATTTCTCACTTGATCTTTGTGGTTGTTCAAATAGTTGTAGCTTTCTCTCCTTCATTGCTACTAAGTTGTATTCTTGTCTTTTTATTTTCTTTGTTGATATTGATCCTTGTCATTTACTTTGGTTGCATTATTCAATGGTCCTTTGAATACTTCAACATAACTTATTGGTTATTTTTCTTCAAATTTGTTTGTGCTTGTATCTCCTTCATAACCCAAACCAATCATGATGAGGCAATGCATCTGTACACTAAAAATCTCATATAATTTGTTAGATCTTTTAATAAACTTTATATTTTGGTTGAGTCATGCCTAAGTCTTTTCTAATTATTTTCTAAGGGAGACTACTTCTTCCTCTAGCTTTTCACACACATGTCCCTTCTCTTTCAGTTGTTACAATATAGTGTCTTAAATCTTCTTTTCTTCCTCCCGCTCCACTTTAAAAAAGAAGAAGTGATGAATCTTCAAAGTTAATCTTCTCTTTCAATTTTTTCTAGAATCTATTTTTTCTTCTTATTCTTCCTCCAGGACCTTTGAATTTATTCCAATGCACTAATCAATTCACCTTATAAAGTTTCAAATGTATTAAGCATGAATTCATCCATTCTTTCTTCATCAGAGGATTGTTCATATTCACCTTTTTATGAATTTTTGTCTTCTTGGGTATATAAACTCTTCTTATTAAATTTCTTTCCTTCTTTACTTTCCTATATTTATCTATCTATTTATGATCATAGTCATTATTTTATTTCTTATGTGGACATTTAGATGCATAATGACCTAGTTTTCCACAATTAAGGAATTTGAAGGGTAACTTACCTTTGTACTTTCCAGATCCTCTCTTAAATATTTTGACAAAATTTTCCTCTTGTTCATCGAATCCATAGCTCAATTATTATTTATCTTCTTTCCTCTTCTTATAATATTTGAAGGTTGCCTCCTTTGATGTAGATTTGCCTTTTGATGTCCTCATTTCATAAATTGTCATTGTTTCATGCCTTTGATCCAATATTAATGTGTGGAGATCTTTCTTCTCCTAAATGGCTAATACATTGGCATTGAATATCATAGGAAGATATCTTAGCACCTTTTGAACTAAAAAGGAATCACCCACAAGTTCATTAAATTCTCTAATGGTGTTGACTATTACATCCAAGTGAAGGGAAAATTTGGTAGTGTCCTCATCGTCATTCATATTTAATGATTCAAATTGAATTCAACAGACTTGGAGTTTGCCTTTTTTACCTTATTATCTCCTTCATAACAACTCATCATATTAACTTATATTTCTTTGGATGTTTTTCAGTGCATGACTAACTAACTCAAATTCAGGAAACCGCCTAGACTAGCATTAATTGTTTTAGCATTGTAAGTGAATTCAAGCTTATCATCTATGTCAATCAATACATATAGATTTTTACAACCATTTTGCACTGTATCCCAGAAATATGCACTAAGAGACATTACATAATTTCTCATTATTACCTTCAAAATTGCATAATTCGTTCATGTGAACATAGGAGCCTTTTTGGTGAAATTTCCATCTTGGTTGGCCATGTCTCATATCTATATTATAGCTCAAAAATCAACCCGTAGGATTAAGAAGACAAGCACATCCTTTGCCAAGATAGACAATCAATTTGTGATTAGTGACACATCAAAAAACAAGTGTTTTGAGGGTTCAAATCTCCTTCCTAGTTGTGGGAACTGAACTAGAAGGCACAATAATGCTCCTACTTAGTGGTGGGGATAGAAATATAAGTCCATCAAAGCCCTCTCTGCACAAGGAATCCGAATGGATAAGGTTGGATTTAGTCCAATTTAAAACCTTTGGTTAAAATAGTCATTATTAATTAAAATAATGATTGATTTGGTCTACCTTAATCATCACCTCGATACAATAAAAAACTGTCTAGGTGCAATCAAGGCTACTCATAAGGAAATATATATAATAATGTTCTTCACTATTCACAGGGAGAAGGGAGGAACTTATGTGGAATGTTTCCAAAGGTGTAACCACACTGACAATGATAAACTTGTGCATTCATGCCAATGAGCATAGAGGTTAGGAATTAGATCAAGGGAAGAGGCTTGTAGAACTCATTGATGTGCTCTACTTCAATTAAAGAGAAATAGTAATGAATATTTTCCCCATATTCATATATTTCTTTTATTTGATATGTTATATGATTGATGTATTATGTTTCACTAAAGATATTTTATAGGAATATTGGATTGGTTTCTTTCTCAGTGTGCAAGTGATCTAGGAAATATAGGAGTGGATATTTTGGGGAGATATTCCTAGAGCTGGCATTGTTGAATATAGCTAAGGATATATCATTTAGAGGTATGTTCTCTAACTTCCTTCTTGTAATATGAAGTGTTTGGGATTGTTTGATTTACTTTGTTCCACTTCTTCATTCACACACACCGTTTAGGAAAAATCTAGGAAAAGCTTGGTGGGATTAAAATAACCTATTATTGTAGTTGAAATTATCTCTTAAACTAAAATGGTGACCATATTGGGGGTCATCCAGTAAGTCAATTCTTTTTTACCTATTGTATTTCATTTTTCTTGGGGATTTTTCTATTCCTTGGTGTTTTATGGTGGTCATTAGTCATCTACAAAGTTTGGCTTCGAAGCCTAGGTCCAAAAACCTCCTAGATCCAAGTTTTCTCCCTTAGTTTCATGTCTCCAATTTAGAACAGGGCATTGATAACCCTCTATTTCAATCTACATAACTATTGGGGAGCATTGATAGCCATTTTTGTTTTGGCAAGTCCTTCTATGATTGAGTGTTAAAGGAAATTTTCTTTAGAAATTGAGGGGTTACGCTCAAATTTATTAGGGGATTTTTGAAACTTTCTAAACCTTGTTGGGTGGTGTTTCAAATTTGAATTTTTAGATTTTACCATTGGTTTTTTTTAATTCTAAGTTTACATTAAACTTTGTGGACATAGTTACCTGATTAGGGTTTGATCCTTCTTTGGGTTTTAATTTTTTTTCCAAGAACATTGGTGTTTAGATGGCTCTCTAGAATCACTGTATTGATAACCTTTAATTTATTATGTACCTATAGCTTGATTTCTTGATTGAAAACTCATTTTTCAAATCTTAGTGCATTCTTCTAGGTAGAACTAGGGTTGTGGTTTTGGTTAGCATCTTCTTTGTTTCCTTTTTCTTCTTTTGCTGCCATTTTTGTAGTTGATTTCTTGTTTTTTTTTTATAGGATCAAAGTGTTAAATGAGAGAAAAGTGAGGGAAATGTGCATGGTTTCATTCTAAAAATAAAATATCTCTTTCTTACTCTAGGTAAAATTCATTGAAACTAAACTCTTGCATTTGCATATCTTTGCATTGTTTATTTGAATCAACTGAGTCATAAAATCATCATAGTTTCATCCATAACCATTTAATTAATGAAAAACCATTAAAATCAACACAAATAATAAAATTAATTCAACAATTTTCTATTTCCTTTGTAGTAGTCTGACATTAGATAGTGTAGATCTTGGGATGAAAAATTGAGCTTTACTTACCCAAAACCATAAAACAAACATAGAATCTTGAGATAGGGTGTGTAAATCCACTTTTAGTGGCACAATTTGGGAATCCCTTCTAATACAAAGGTTAAGCGCTAGGCCACATTGGGACCTTTAGAGTGACCTCCCAATTTTTTTGGAATTGGTGGCGGTTATATCCAAGAACTATATTGTACTCATGAGGGTATACTTTGGGAGGCTTTGGGCCTGATACCCTACCCTTGCGTGTAGTTATAGCTAACAATTTTCCTCCTAAGACATGTTTTTGGTGGTGGTAACCTTAGTGGCCTTTATTAGGATACTATCACAAGTGACAGTGAGGGGGGAAATCCTTGTTGTACTTGGGGTGAATTTCAAGAAAACTTACTCAATCCTCCTGTGAAGTAGGAAAGTGGTCCCTTTATGGACAGAGGCAACCCCTCTAGCCCTAGAGTGGGTCTAGTCACAGCAAAACAAAACAACAATTGATTTCCTTAAATATTCATCATTGGAGGCCTACCTCAAACCGGTGTTTGGTGAAGCTTCCGTTGCACTGCTCCAGCTTCCGTTTCCTTCTCCTTAATAAGTAATTGACCTGAAACACCACAAGAAAACAACAAAGCACATAACCGAGAACAAAAATGATCTATTTACTTATAAAGTCAAGGAATCATAAGCTATCAAGTAAATTATACACAAGATATAGGAAATCGTTATTGATTGTATTAAAATAAATCAAGAGAAAAGCTTACAACCAAGCCTTGATGTCGCAAGCCTTCTTAGAGGGTCTAGTCGGTGTGTTCCTTCAAGCATTCACTCTCAAGAATGGGTCTCCCCAATGGACAATATCTTTCTCTCACTCACAAACTTCTAATGCAAGGTTAAGGCACTCCACAACCTCTTACCAAACTATCAACAATTCCACACTTGTCAAACTCACACCAAAGCTATCTAATCTGCTTCAATCCAACTAGCAACCAGTAACTAGGAACTAGCTAATCATAGCAATGGTGAGTGCTTTTATAGGAGGAGGAGCCTCCATGAAATGAGGGAGAGGGAGCTTATCCTCAAGGGAGGTTTCATAAAAGGTGGAACTACCATCCCAGAGGAGGAAAGGTGAACCAATTTGACCCAACAACCAGCTCTAGAATCACCCAGAAGGCCGACTATTTGAACTAATTCGCCTAATCTGGATCGTCACAGGTCATGAACTAGGGCTTAGCGACGACATCACAAGGGAGCAATGCGTTCAGACCAATCGTCACAATAAGAATCTGGAAGACTTGCGCCGAGCCCTAAAATTCAACTGTCGTAGGAAACAGGTGTACACCTGCGACGACATCGCAACGATACAGTTCATGACAAGGAACCGTCATACTTTTTAAGGGTTTACTTGCAACGAAGCAGAAACTTAGGCAAAGAGGGTCAATCTTTAGCATTAGAGAGCACTTGCTTAATATTCTCGCATGAGTAAGAAGATATGGACATGTTTATCTGATGTATGACACAGCGGAGGGACTAAGATGAGGTCAATGACAAATTACTGTGTAACACTCCTAAGGGGGGGGAGGGGGTTGCTCCATGACTCATAAGAGCACTTGATCCTACATTGGATTGTTAGGAAGGTACCTATTATAATTGTCCCAACCATTTCATCATTATTAAACCGTGCATTAATTAAGTTGGATCTAGTGGTTGGAGGATGAGGATCCCTTTCCCACTCTGGTTTACTTGGTTTGTATCTTCAAGATATTTTTAGGGTGTGTTGTTTTCTCTCTTGTAAATAGTGGCCTTATGAATTTATTCAATCATGATTTTGTAAGCTTTGGCAGTCACTGTGGCATATTTTTGTTTTTGTTGTTCTCGTAGACTTGTGGCCCTTGCCACTTATGAGGTAGGTCCACCTGCTCATAGACATAGAATTAATTCCAAAATAGGTACAATTATGTCTGGGGAAACTTTGGGTGTTACTCAAAGGCCTGAACCTTTCATTCATAGAGTGGTTGACCAAGATTTTCCACCTCATCATCCTACCTCTAAATCCAAATCCTTAGGTGGAGATATCGACTTATCTAGATCTTTACATAGTCCCTTACATGAGTCATTCATGGATAACGTTAATTCTTTTGTGTTGGAACTCATTGCATCTAGACCTACAGTGACTGATGGTCTTCCACGGGTCACATCTACATATGTTCCTTTGGCCACGAATTCCTTCCAAAGGACATGTTTTAATGACTCTTTCTCCTCATTATGGTAGAATTTTAGCGAAGTTCCACCATTTAACACACCCCATATGGGTTCCTCTACATCAACAACCTTTACATCTCTATTCACGATGAGTAGCGGTTCTAATTCCATTTAATCTAATATCCCTATGTCCATTATTGGAGGGTATAACTTCTCTTTCACATCCAGGTTAACGAGCCCCATGATGGGTTCATGTATCTCAGTAGGAAGTATGTGTTGGAAATAATACTGAGTGGGGGGGCGGGAGTGAATCAGTATTATCAGATCAATAAAACTTTTTCATTTCCATACTTAGATACATATACGCTACTTCATCCAAGGGAACCCGCGTGTATACGCAGCTATGTCTAAAGCAACTAGCGTATATTCAAAATACTTATGATTCAGTTAATCCATTAAATGTTGATCTTTAGTTAGTGCATCATAACTTCATTAACCATATGAATAGTAAGCAGGTGCAGTAAAAACAGAATAGATCATCACACACAAGAAGCAGACATGAACACCATGATATAAGGTGGAAACCCAATGTGGGTGAAAACCACCTGCTGCAATTCGTTTCTATCTTCCTTTATTAAGAAACTTCTTTTACAATGTACTGGTGCAGTCCTTTACCAACACGCAGGCTACAACCTGTAGAAGGCTACAACCTTCTCTCGTTCTCCAGACTCTCCTGGAAGGGAGCTCCAACCCCCTTTGCTCTTGTACTAGCTAAGATACTAGTACGTAGGCGCCGACCTACAATCTTCTCTCCTCCGGGTACCACGTTTCATACATTTTCAGGCTGGATACTCCTGAAGCACAACACTACAATCTGAAGGCCACGTTTCATCAAATTTTCATACTGGACCCGTAAATATCATTGAAGCACAAAACAATCAATACTAGCATCATCAATCTCTGAATCACTGAAACCCTGTCAACAACACAGTCACCAGAACACAGAGCAAAACTCTGCAATAACAATCAGATCCAACTGTACCATCAAAATCATGCATGAGAGTGCATACGCTACTTGGAAGTGCCGAACTTGCGTGTATACGCAACTTCATCAAGATGAACCAGCGTATATGTCATTAATCACTTAGTCATAACTTTGCTACACTTCCTGACTTCAGACATAATCAAATCATGACATATACAAGGATAATATATGCGTTAGCACCCAGATCTAGTCCATCAGATCTCATAACTATGAGTCATTATGATCCTGATCCAATATTAGTTCTCATCCATCAATACTGAAGCTAAACACAATCAGCCAAACAAGATATGCAGAATACTGACACCTTTAAACTGTCATCAGAACCTTTTAACAACCAGAACCACCTGTAACTTCAAATATCATAGCTCAAAAGGTATACGCTACTACAATGAACTCAACCTGCGTACATACGCGCTTACACCAAAGCCAACCCGCGTACAGATCTATAAATATTCAATCATGACTTGCAGCGATTACAAACTTAAGTTATACCCAGTTCAGATCATTGCATGCGTCAGTATACAGATCTAGAATAAACATAATCAATCATATAGAGATAGTTCATTTCAAACCATTTGATCCTGATCTATCCTTAGATCTTTTTCTCCATCCACCGGTGAGATCCCTCCTTAGCTCAGATCAAGCAATGCATCATCAACCCATAACCTGCATACTAGATCTCATGCTTCCTCAGATATTCAAGACTTTTCAGATAACCTTGCCTAATGATCTTCTTCTCCTTTTATAGTCTTAGGCCTTGCTCAATACCACGGTCCAAAACCATAATAAATCAATACCAAGAGCCCAATACTTGGGATCAACACACTTGTCGAGATACCATGGTCCAAAACCATAGGTTCAAATACCGAGGACTAACTACCATGGACCAAAAGTAAGATTTTTGACATGTACGCGCTTTTCCGTGCATGAAACTGCGTGTATACCCTACTTGGTATATAGCGAACCTGTGTATACGCGACTTGATATATAGTGAACCTGCGTGTATACCCTACTTGGTATATAGTGAACCTGCGTATATACTCTTCTTTCTTCATTCTTTGTAGTCTGATCATCAATTCTTTGCTACTGACCTGCTGCACTATAATCTGTTATTTTTCCATCAAGGACAACACTTGTCTCATAATGCCAACAATCTCCCCCTTTGGACTTGATGGCAAAGCTAGCTTGTCATACTTAGAACTTGATCTTCTTATTCCTTTGAGCTGTCCTGCATCCCATGCATTTAGTCACATCTGTAGATTGATCCAGTTATATGTAAGTGAGATGTTCTTCTATGAGAGGGTTGCCATCAAGTACAACACATGCATCATAATGCCAACAATCTCCCCCTTTGGACTTGATGGCAACAACACCAAATCACTCTCCCCCTTTGACATCAAGGGCAAAGGATGGACCAAGATATTCTCTTTCCTTGATAAACATTCTGCTGTCCATACTCCCCCTGAGTACCTGCTGAAATCTCCAAATGTGCTCCCCCTTTGTATATGCCAAAGTGTACCAATCTATCCATGCTCCCCCTGAGTACATGCCAAGTCTCTGTACTGCTGAAGTGTGATGTTCATGCTCTTCCTGACTGAAGGCCAGATCTGCAAAAAGATGTTCTTCAAGAAGAACCATGACTTATACATCATAAGAGACCTTCCTATCACCAAAATACTCAATACATACATCCATTTCCCAACCACGTGGAGATATAATAGAATTGACTCGTCCACCCAACCAAGTGGGGATACATCAAAAGTTTACACATGATAAAGCAAGAACAATACATCTTCATCCCAGGCATAGTGGGGAAACCAATATAGGCCGTTACATGACCTTGACACCTTGAAAGAGATATATGACCGAAATATCTAGAGCAAGACTTTATGAAAGTCACCAATAACTGATATCGCCAGCAACTGTCAATCACCATTCAGATTAGCAACCAAGAGATCCTTTTGTTCTCCCTCTGCCTTTGTTTCACCTGAAACCAACAACAACTATGAACTAGAACCAAAAGCTTCGAAGATAATGCCAACAATGCATCATTGGAAGATTATCTGCTCCCCCTGAACCTGTGCCAGATGGTCTCTGTCAGACCCATATCAGACTCTTCTCACCCAGAGTCTGGCCCACTGATTTTATTCAAACCAGCATATACGCGAATGTATCCACAGGAACTAGCGTATATACGCGGATACTCCTTGTGAAACTCGCGTACAACCAATTCCAGATCGGCAACCTGTAAATGTCCTGTAGAGAATAAGTCATCAACCTATAACAAGGTATGTCTGCATCAATTCATCCCTTTGAACAAAATTCAGAGTCATTCACATTATATCATGTGTGAAACCACCATAGCCATTTCATGAACATCAAGATCTACATGATCCAAGTATCATTGCTTGGGAAGATCAACATATGTAAGTATCAACCTATCATCATATAGATAAGAACTCATCATCATGTCTCCAACAAAGCAACTTATCAGCACTATGTATCTTGAGCTCAAGCTCTTTTGACAAAAACTTCTTGATATCATCAACAGCAACAATCCTTATCCACATGAGTGTCTGCATCATAACTTTATGGAACTTCCATATGAGATTCAGGACACTGAAGTTTTACACTTCCAGCTCCCTCTGAATCTGTTATGTCTGTATGTTGTGCTGTGCCGCCTCTTTCTGACTGTACTTCTTTCTTCTTCCACATCTTCAAGTGTGATGTTGTTTTCTCCTTTTGGTGTGATGTCCGCACTTTGTTCCTGCATTCCTTTGCTATATGTCCAAGCTTGTTACATGCATAACATCTTACATGTTTCATTTTTCTCCTGTAGCAATCAACAGCTTTGTGACCAAACATATTGCAAGCAAAGCAATATCCATTAAAGTACCTTGAATGTGATGATCTTTCTGCATGATGGTCTTGAACCCTTCTTCTTCCACATCTAGCTGCAACATGTCCAAGATTATGACATACATAACATTCAACATTATTCATAGGAGGAGTAAAAGATTTTCTTTGAGGAGTCTCTTTCCTTGATTGTTGATGGGGTTGACCTTTCATCTCCTTGTTGATCATTTTAGATTTCTCTTTAGAGTTCCTTGCCTCACCTTGTGAACTAGATTCACCTTCAACAGATTCATGGAAACCAAGACCAGTCTTGATAGCAGGAGACCTTTGACTACTAAGAATATCATCCAAAGCTTTAGTACTATCTTGAAATCTCAACAGTTTATCCTTTTCTTCTAATTTACCTTTCAAGATATTTACCTCAACTTGAAGTTGTTCCTCCTTTTCTAGACATTGCTTCTTCATGTCTTCTTCAGCTTTCCTTCCTTCTTCCAACTGATGCCTTAGTTTGAGAATCTCCTTTTCTTGTTCTTCATTCAGATCCTGCTGCATTTGACGAATTTTGAAGGCACATTCCAGCTGAGATTTTAAGTTGATAACTTCGTTTACCTGTTTTTCAATAGCTTGGAGTAGATCTTTATTCTGCTTCTTTGATTCTTCAAGATCTTCCTTTAGCGAGCGGTTCGTGGCTTCAAGACTTTCATAGTAACTGGATCTGTCTCTGAGTTTCTTGATGGTTGTGCTTCTTTCATTGACTTCATCTCTTAGTGATGTTGCTTCATCCTGAAATTTTTGATATTTGTCCTTGAATAACTTCCTTACCTTGTTTCCTTCCTCTAGTTGGGCCTTTAGTTTGGTAGCTTCTTCTTTGAAGTCACATTCCCTTTTGTTCAATAGATCTTGTTGATCTCTAATTTTATCTGAAAGCCTTTTAAATTCTGCCTCTATTTGGTATCTTTCTTGTTCACCCATAAGAGAAAATTCAGTTGTTTCGCTATCACTTTCATCTTTTCCAAATGGATAGATAGCCGGGATATCAGAGGATAGCACATTCATACCTGATAGTTCATCTTCATTCTGAAATGATTCTGAATCTGATTCTGAATCTAAAGAGCTTCTTATACCTAATCCCCAATCGATTCTCCCACTGTCATAGTTCTTCTGAGATGTCTTCTTCTTCTTAAGCTTCTTTCCCATTGTTCCACGGATCTCCTTCAAGCGATCAAGCTTCTACCAAAGGACCTGCTCTGATACCAATTGTTGGAAATAATACTGAGAGGGGGGGGGGTGAATCAGTATTATCAGATCAATAAAACTTTTTCATTTCCATACTTAGATACATATACGCTACTTCATCCAAGGGAACCCGCGTGTATACGTAGCTATGTCTAAAGCAACTAGCGTATATCCAAAATACTTATGATTCAGTTAATCCATTAAATGTTGATCTTTAGTTAGTGCATCAGAACTTCATTAACCATATGAACAGTAAGCAGGTGCAGTAAAAATAGAACAGATCATCACACACAAGAAGCACACATGAACACCATGATATAAGGTGGAAACCCAATGTGGGTGAAAACCACCTGCTGCAATTCGTTTCTATCTTCCTTTATTAAGAAACTTCTTTTACAATGTACTGGTGCAGTCCTTTACCAGCACGCAGGCTACAACCTGCAGAAGGCTACAACCTTCTCTCGTTCTCCAGACTCTCCTGGAAGGGAGCTCCAACCCCCTTTGCTCTTGTACTAGCTAAGATACTAGTACGTAGGCGCCGGCCTACAATCTTCTCTCCTCCGGGTACCACGTTTCATACATTTTCAGACTGGATACTCCTGAAGCACAACACTACAATCTGAAGGCCACGTTTCATCAAATTTTCATACTGGACCCATAAATATCATTGAAGCACAAAACAATCAATACTAGCATCATCAATCTCTGAATCACTGAAACACTGAAACCCTGTCAACAACACAGTCACCAGAACACAGAGCAAAACTCTGCAATAACAATCAGATCCAACTGTACCATCAAAATCATGCATCAGAGTGCATACGCTACTTGGAAGTGCCGAACCTACGTGTATACGCAACTTCATCAAGATGAACCAGCGTATATGTCATTAATCACTTATTCATAACTTTGCTGCACTTCCTGACTTCAGACATAATCAGATCATGACATATACAAGGATAATATATGCGTTAGCACCCAGATCTAGTCCATCAGATCTCATAACTATGAGTCATTATGATCCTGATCCAATATTAGTTCTCATCCATCAATACTGAAGCTAAACACAATCAGCCAAACAAGATATGCAGAATACTGACACCTTTAAACTGTCATCAGAACCTTTTAACAACCAGAACCACCTGTAACTTCAAATATCATAGCTCAAAAGGTATACGCTACTACAATGAACTCAACCTGCGTATATACGCGCTTACACCAAATCCAACCCGCGTACGGATCTATAAATATTCAATCATGACTTGCAGCGATTACAAAC
Source organism: Pinus tabuliformis (assembly GCA_031772625.1). Classification (NCBI taxonomy): domain Eukaryota; kingdom Viridiplantae; phylum Streptophyta; class Pinopsida; order Pinales; family Pinaceae; genus Pinus; species Pinus tabuliformis. Next base: position 907,153,085 of record CM062808.1, read on the forward strand.
TTAAGTTATACCCAGTTCAGATCATTGCATGTGCCAGTATACAGATCTAGAATAAACATAATCAATCATATAGAGATAGTTCATTTCAAACCATTTGATCCTGATCTATCCTTAGATCTTTTTCTCCATCCACCGGTGAGATCCCTCCTTAGCTCAAATCAAGCAATGCATCATCAACCCATAACCTGCATACTAGATCTCATGCTTCCTCAGATATTCAAGACTTTTCGGATAACCTTGCCTAATGATCTTCTTCTCCTTTTATAGTCTTAGGCCTTGCTCAATACCATGGTCCAAAACCATAATAAATCAATACCAAGAGCCCAATACTTGGGATCAGCACACTTGTCGAGATACCATGGTCCAAAACCATAGGTTCAAATACCGAGGACTAACTACCACGGACCAAAAGTAAGCTTTCTGACATGTACACGCTTTTCCATGCATGAAACTGTGTGTATACTCTACTTGGTATATAGCGAACCTGCGTATACGCGACTTGATATATAGTGAACCTGCGTGTATACCCTACTTGGTATATAGTGAACCTGCGTATATACTCTTCTTTCTTCATTCTTTGTAGTCTGATCATCAATTCTTTGCTGCTGACCTGCTGCACTATAATCTGTTATTTTGCCATCAAGGACAACACTTGTCTCATAATACCAACAATCTCCCCCTTTGGACTTGATGGAAAAGCTAGCTTGTCATACTTAGAACTTGATCTTCTTATTCCTTTGAGCTGTCCTGCATCCCATGCATTTAGTCACATCTGTAGATTGATCCAGTTATATATAAGTGAGATGTTCTTCTATGAGAGGGTTTCCATCAAGTACAACACATGCATCATAATGCCAACAGTATGGAAATTCCAAATAATGAATTTCCCTTTGGTTGGAACCCTTTCAATGTATCCATTCATCCTCTAGCAGCATTGGAGGTGCGTTCATTTTAGTGGGTTCACCAATCCTCATGGGAGTTGATCGATTGGAGGATCTAAATTCTAGAGTCATACATCTAATCCTTGGAATGCCTCTAGGGGGGTGACACTTTTTGCATGTATAATCCATGGGGTCTTAATCCTTTCAATAACCCCTTTGGATCCCCTTATGGTCTAAGAGCTCAACAACCTCTTAGGAATCCTTTTTCCACTAGGAAATCTTACCCTAGGGGAGATAACTAATCACAAGTTTACATGGGAATTGGAACTAACTACTATAGCCAAAGCACTCCCATGACCATCCCTTATACTAGAAACAATGTTATGGGAGGTGAACCTCATCCACTCGGGTCACAAGGGGCCTCTACCCCCACCCCTAATCTTCATTCACATCTTCTTTCTTGGAAACTCTAGATTTTCCTAATATTTCTAAGTCGATGACTGACCCCATATGACATAATCCTTAATGATCGCATGTTCCACATAAAATGCAACCGGACATTCCCAAATTCAATGGTAAGCCTGGAGAAAACATTGCATCCCATATCACCGCTTATCATCTATGGTGTTCATCCAACTATTTTATGGATGATAGTATTAGACTGTGCCTTTTTCAAAAGAATCTCACAGGTGATGTTTCCAAGTGGTATATTGATCTTGAATCCATTGCTTATGAAACTTTCCCATCTTTGGCATAAACAGTTGTTAATTACTATCAATTTATTGTTAGATATGAGGCTAGTACATAAATCCTCACTAGCTTCCATCAAGATTAATTCAACACTCATTTATGATCATATTCGTGAGTGGAAGAAATGATGAGCTTTTTTCCAAATCAAACATCCCAATGAAGTACTAAGTGAGTGGTTTATTAAATATTTATCTCCTAAAATTACTGAAGATGTGACAAAGGGTGGACCCCAAACTTAAGAGAAATAAATCTTGTGTTCCCACCAACTTGATTTGATCTATTATTTGTTGGGCACCTTGTATCATTGCATTCCAAATGTTCCTCGGCCATTGACTGCTTTGTCAACCTATAATCTTGAAACACATGCAGATGTATTCATGGGCTCTGTATCATATGGAAACATAAGTAGCCTTTCAGATGGGCCAACTAAGCATCTCTTCTAGTGCTTCACCTAGTCATCCTACTACAAAAACTCTTCATGACCAAGTTCCCACCTCCAAGGTAAATTCTGTTCAATTCACTTGAATATGAATCCTCAACAAACAGGAGGTAAAAGGAAAAAGAATAAGTCAAGGAATTATTTTAAGGAATAAGGGGCATAGAAAACCCAATATAACACTGAGAGTGGTACCAAAGAGAAGAAGAAGAAGAATCACTTTCCCTGCAAGATTTTTGGAAATGATCATCTTACTCATAAGTTCCCTAGATGGATAAGATTCACTGATATTTCTTGTAGAAACCTGCTCATCAACAAGTTGTCTTGAGGAATCCTTTTCCAACCAAACAACAAAACATGGTTGTAAATCCTCTACCACCTTAGAAATAAGAGAGTAGGGGCAAATCTTCTAATGCTTCATCTTCAATGCAAGATATATTTATGGTAAAGTTAGGCATCCATTTACAAACCAGATCTTATAATTACAAGAATTCTCAAAGCAATAATTTTGCCTCAGATCCCGTGAACCAACCTATATAGGATGGTCAACTTCATTTCGATAAGCCACCACTGAACATTGTGTCACACCTTCTTGATGATGCCCTTTGAAAGACTACACACAGTCCTAATGGAAAAATTTCTCACAATTATAGTATTGTTGAGGATATGGTCCAAGCTCCAACTTTTATGTCTGCATTATAAGTGTTGAAAATTTTCCAAATGCAACACAAGGTTATTTTATTTTCTATTAGTGGGGTGGATCCCTTAGACTCAAATATTATGACCTTTGATCCATCTCTTTGGAAATCCCATCTTCCACATCATGTGGCCTTCCAAATAATGGTCCATGCTTTTGGAAAATGTGTTCATAGGACAACCTTGGATGAGGGGCCATCGAATTCTATAATGTTATCAAAGTGTTGAAAAGCTCTCAGTTCTCCCACTTTGTCTGCAACTAGATAAAACTTGAAGGCCTCTGATGGGCACACCTTACAACCTCAAGGGGGTTTTTCAACTTTTCCTATTGAGTTAGTAGGAAAGAAACTCCCTGTTGAGGTTGAGTTCATTGATGCTCCATTATATTATAACCTCCTCCTTAGGAAAATTTGGTTCTACGCTATGACCATTCTCATTTCATCAATATTCCATGTCATGATGTTTCCACATGAGGGTAAAATAGTTAGTATCCACCAGCTAGACTTTTCTAAGCCCAATCTTCAATTTCAAGATAGTATGTCAATCCCCTTTGTAGGTGACTCATCCACTCTTGAAGAGGGTATTAGACGAGGAATATTCAAAGACTCCTCATTGATGGGAACATTTCCCCTTGCCCCATCGTACCCATGTCCATTTACTTCCACATTTAACATGATCTCTTCCGTCATTAGTGAATCCCTTGGACCTCTTGATCCTTAGGAAATTCCTACAGAAGATGAATCTCATGGAAACACAATGCCACCTTTTGTGGAATTAATCACCTCTTCAATGGTTCCACCACCACTTGATGAAATTGGTCAAAAAATCCATCCTAATATGGAATTTTATCAGGATCCTCTTCCATATATGCCATCGCTCAATCATTTTCACATGACTCCCTTGATATTAAGCTTCTTTTAGATAAGGCCATCTTAGAGGTCATGGCTTCACAAGACAAGATAAGGGATACTATTCCTCATGATGCATCTACTCTCTCACAACTAGAAACGATGGAGATTGTCACTGAAAATATTGAACTGATCCAAGGGGAATTTCCCACATCATCTAATGAAGTACCATCCTTGGACTGAATCAAGTTGAGATTTATAGTACTAAAATTTCCACTATTTCATCCACTGTACCTTCTCCCATTGACGAGTGCCTCATACCCTATTCATGTCCTAATCATCATTATCAAGGATTTGTCTTAATTCATGAGATAATTCATCCTTTATGTCCTTGGTCCATTCCTGATAATGCTATGGTTTTAGGCGATTCCCGAAATCATGAACCTTTAGGAACATGGAACTTTAATTGGATGTAGCATGGCTCCATAATCTTGTGCCATTTGCTTCCAAAAAATGCACATGAGTTACATTATATAACCTATTATATTGTGCCATGCCTTGTACATATGTATATAAAGTTAAAAAACAAAAAAAATCCTTCTTTTCCATTATTATATTGAGGTATATCACTGAACCTGGCATATAGGACTAAGATTCACCAACCTTGTCATTACATTGTTGGTCATTTATGTCTTTGTTTTAGCTTACCATAGGATCCACCCCACTAGCTTGTAGCATTAACCACTCCTTTATGCACATCGTAACTTGTGCAATAGACCCTACCCTCCATGGGAACCCTAGAGTAGCACCCAATTTCCATTTTGGTCTCCATGTTGCAGTTGTTCATAGGTTCAAGGATCCTATTTATTACCTTCCATGACACCTAATTTGAGTCTCATGCCTCTCTTTTTCTATCATTTCTGACTATCATTCTATAGGGGGTCCCCACACTTTTTATCATGTTTCTTTATGGTCACCTATGCTCATGGTTTGCAACATCCTACTAGATGTTTTCGTGCCAAAGCCTTTTCTGATTTCACTTGTCAGAATTGCAGATGTGCTCAACCTTTTTCCTTTGCATTAGCCTTGGATCCATCTCATAACCATCACCTTTTAGAGAGACCATTGTGATGAGTGTATTTCCATAGCTAGACACTTTGCCACTGCTTCTTGCTTTACTTAGGTTGGTTCCATCATTACCCCTCGAAACAAGATGCATGTCATTATACCACTCATCTATATGAAATGAGCTTCCTTTTGTCCCTCCTTTTATTCTTGTTAAACAATGAACATCTCAAGCTCCTTTCGTTCTATTTTTGTGCTTGTTAAATCTATACAAAACTATCGAGTCTAGTTTGATCTTCTTTTCATGACTCATTAAACCCATGAAAATTTTGAGCTTCTTTTTCTACTATATTTTCATGCTCATAAAACCTATATGAAAATGTTGAGTTATTTTCGTATTTTTATGATTGTTAGTTAAATTTAAAGTCAGTGAGTGATCTCTTGTCCATTCTCAAGATTTTTAAACCCTGAGAAGCTCATGAGTGTACTTTTATATCTTTTTAGCCTTGGTATAAACTTTACAAAAAGAAACCTATTGAGCTTACTTGTCTTTTTTTTCATGCCCATTAAAATATGAAGGGGATACACTATACAAAAGGGGTGGTGGGGGGGGGGGGGGGGGGGGGTGGGGGCGGGTGTGGGGGGTGTTTCATTATCGTGTCTTTGTCTTGGTAGTTGTATGTCACCCTTGAACATGGAACTTGTTTCATTTCATAATGTTACAGTTATTTTTGTCAGAATTTTGAACCACACCTTTATCTTGAGTTAAGTCACTATGTTGTTTGAGTCAGTATCTCACCCAATTATATACCCTTCCAATCTATGGGATTTTTTTATGTCTCCTGTGTCACCATCGTGTCCATCAGTAATATTTAGTCTATGATGCCAAGTTACCTATTATGTCATGTTGTTATATATTCAAGGAAAATCTCAGTCAAGAGTCACTCGTCTTCACATATCATTATACCTTTTGTTTTGGCCATCCACGTGTCAGTTGTACATCACTTCTTCATTTTCTTTCATCAGATACATTATCTTGGTGTCAATTTTGTGTTTATGATGGATGATACTTTAAATCCCTCCTTCAACAGATCTTTTTCCATCGACTTCAACACCTTATCTACAATGTGTATCTAGAAACAGTCTAGTACTTTAGAGCTTGTAGTCATTAGTCGCAGGTTTCTTTGCGGTTTACATTGGGTTTTCATCGTTGGCCCATGTAGACTGATTTTATAGAGTGCTTGAATTCATCTCATCCATATTCACTTTGTAGATTTTACTAGGTACCTTGGAAACCATTTTCATTATTGGTGGTATCCCTCGTGTTTGTTAACGAGATACATCAATGATTGGTAATCAAACAATCTCGTTGCATGCTTGACATGATCTCATTCGTTCACATGTAGTCGAGTCGTACCATTAAGGTGTTTGGGGAATTGGGACTACTTCACTCCTAACCATTACCTCTCCCAAGCTATGATTGGATAATATATTATGTACTTTGAAGGCCATCATTAGGGCACTCACATCAATGTCCATCCCTACTAATAGCTACTATGTCAGAGATCTACATTATATCATGACTAGTCCTTGATGACATTAATCGACAGTATGTTGTGTGGGAATATATGCTACTGTGTTGTAATGGTATTCCTACCACTTGGATGTACTTCTCTATGTATCTGACTATACTTTTGAGTTTTTATAGGTATCTTCTCTATTCTCATATTCTCTTTTGACCTCATACATGAGGGGAAATTTGTTATAGCTAAAAAAGGCACCCCCTGTTGGGACAGGGTCCCCCACGGTTAAGTTTTGCTATGTCTTAAGTCAAATTTTGATAAGATATTGTAAAGATTCTACATTTTGAGGAGTAGAGTGCGAGTAGCGTAGGTTGCTAAGAGTCAAAGGTGATTTTAAGCAAGTCAAAACCCCTTATTTTGTAAAGGGATGAGTTGTATTAAGCTCTGCCCATGGTTCACGGACCATGGTAATGTAATGTAAACACTATAAAAGGGAGTCATTAAGGAGTCACTAGGAATTTAAGTTAAGCTAATTCAATGAATGGTTGATTCTTAGAGTCTAAATTGTTCTTTTTTGTATTCGGGCGAAGGGGAAGGATCTTGTTGCTGTGTGCGTGGAGACCTTGGTAAGTCTGCAACTGAGTTCGTGGACCCCTGTAGCTGTGTGCTCAAGGTATGAAAAGTATATGTATTAAAGATATAGAATAATAAAGAGTATTTGAATCAATTCTATGTCTGAACTATATACTTATGTGTTTTCTGTATTTATGCTCAATTGAATGCTCTATTGAATTGGAAATTTCTTTAAGTTTGGGGATTTTGAGGATAAGGGTTCGTGAAGGTCAAATCAAGACTTAAAATGAAGAAACGCCTTACCCCCACATCACATACCCTTATGGATGTAGAAACCTAGCTCTAGCATCCCCCAATACTGCCTCGGGTGAGATTGCAGCCTATGCTAAGCGGGTTGTTTCCGAAAGGGTCGGTAGTGTAGGGTTTCCTTGGTTAATGCAGCTAACTTTGAACCTGGGTCTAAGCCCCCTCAAACCGATGAATGGTTCTGTTGTCAGGACTGAGATCTATCTAAGGGATGTGTGTTGTGGCATCTGTGGATACCAACTAATTAGAAAGAAATCAAGAAGTGGATAGATCAGAAGTTGCACGAATTCGCAGCTCAAGGAAATCGAAATCCATGCTTGCCAAAAGAAAGGTGATTACAAAAATATCTCTACAAATAAGTACACAAAGTTTTCTTTTCAACGTTCCCTTGCGAACTACACGAGTGGCTGTCCAAATTAGCGAATAGCAAACCTGCTTGAAAGCACGATGATCCTATTGTGTGGACTCCAAAATTTGTCAAACATCTCGAAGGATCTGATTATAAGGTTGCATGGGTTGTTGATTATTGGATTGATATTATCTTGGGTGGTTTCATCACTGAATTTACAATCGATACATTTGTGTCTTATAGCGAAGTTGAATGCCAATTCTTCAAAGGTCTGAGAGGTAAGTACCTGAAATCGCTAAAGACCTGGATTAAAATGTTGTTGTGTGAAAAAGGGGTTATGCCTTTACATTAATGTTTAAGAGAGGTCAGACTGGATCTACGCGAAGTGGAAAGCGATTCAGAGTAGATCTAGACAAATTCGTTGGAAGTGAATACAGTCCTTTATTGGGAGAGTCTGGAAGTGAAGAAGAAATAAGTAGCCCTAGTACGCCCAGAGGTGTGACACAGAAAGTGGATCAGAATACTTCTGGAATTCCACATCCATCCACTCCACCTCTGCCTTCACCTCCACCTCATACACCTATGCCTCCACCTCCACCTCCACCTCCGCTATTTAGTATGGCGAATACAGTGAAAATGCATGTATTCAGGGGTCAGGGATTAGAGGATCCTGATCAGTTTTGGTTCATTGCAGAAGTTGTGTGGAAAGCGTAGCAGGTCAATGATGATGACATGAAGAAAGCGCAACTGGTTACAACACTACATGACATAGCGCTTACCTAGTACATCAGATATAGTACGACTCATCTGATTACTTCGTTAGCTGAGACAAAGGATGCGTTGAATTCTGAATTTAGGAAGTCGAAATTGCAAGCTTAGTGTGTGACCAAAATAAAGGAGATCAAGCAAATGGTTAACGAGTCCATTTCAGATATAGATTAGAGACTGAAGTGTTTACTAAGCCAAGCTAATTTTCATATTTCATATGAACAACATAAGGAATGGTACATAGCTACGCTATTACCTCACTTAAGATTGTCGATATCTCAGCAGAAGATTGGGTCTTAGGCCAAAGCATTATAGATCATGATGAAACTAGAAGCTTAGCCAATCCAAGACATGAATGTAGGAGTTCAACAGATCTAATCACAGTTAGAAAGCCTGCATGTGGAGTTGCATGATCTAAATTAGGGAAAGGAGGTTAAATCAGAAACACATTTTGAAGTTTGGTGCATGAAATGAAAGACTGAAGACCATCATAAAGATCAGTGCCCTGTATTCCAGGATTATATAGCTACAGGGGGGTCCCAACCCGTTGGAGCCAGAATATTCCACTGGATCAAGCACCGGTTCAAGTACCTCATGTAACATCTGCCAAGTGTCGGGACAACATTCGATATATAATTGTTATCTATTACAGAAATTTGTACAATCTCCAAAGCAACTATTCTGTAACTTTTGTAAATTGATTGGTCATTGTTATCACCTGGATTGAACCTCAGGTTGAAGGGAGGCAAGCCAGGGTAACCACAAACCATGCTTAGCAAAGTAGCTATCTCTACTAGGCCAGGAGAGGGCTCTCTCCATATGGATCTCATCCAAGATGACTAGACCAGGGAAAATATTTTAGGCTAGGTATAGTAGCACAATGTTTTGATTGAGCTTTTGAAGGTGTTTTTCCGGAGCAGGAGGAGCTAGGCAGTTTAGGTCTGTGAAATTAGGTCAGAAATACATGGTGTTCTATGGGTCAAGGTAGACATAGGCTTTAGCACTTTAGGCTTGATGGATGAAGGTTTTTTGAGACTGGTGAGATGCTAGGAAGAGCATGTAATTACCATGAGTTCTTCCTAAACTATAGAAAACATGAAATATTGAATGATTTCCCAAGGTAGAGCACTGATACAATGGATTCTACCTATCAAACTTGAAAAAATTCAACTAGAAGCATTGAAATGAATGATGGAATACATAAAAATGTAAACATATAATCACAGAAGAATAAATTGTACTAAAACTCCATACCACAGGGATCCCATAAAAATGGCTACAAATCTTATTAAATTCCTTGCCAAACTGCTTACAAATGTGTACAATAAAGGTCTAAGCATCCAACTGAGTCCAACCCCCCACAAAGAGAAAGAAGAAGAAGATATAGACAAGTATTCAACCTCCTCCCATCCTTAGGGGTTGAATCCCTAAGATGAGGAGCCAATCTAACTGATATTGAACAAGAAACAGGAATATAGGCATCATCAAGAACTTGCCTCTAAAAGTGAAAAACTGATTCATTTGAGATGAAACTAACTCCTAAAGCAATTAATCTACCCTCTATTACTATTTTTCCATCATAATTATATTCCAAGTCATCATTTACAATGGTAAATCATCCACCATGAGAGATAATCCATAATTACAGTAAAAAAACTGGAGAAATAGCAACCCTGAGCAAAACGGCCAAAAGCGCAGCGCCACTTTCAGGTCACCTTTGGAGGCCTTCCTAGCATCCAAATTGAGCCCATGATAGCTCATTGGAAAGGTATTCAAGTCTACTTTCGAAAAAACCTATAATTTTGGCATTTTAAGCTCATTTGACCCTTCAAAACTTTATTCTCCCAAGGCTGCTTTTGTGTGTTCAAAAAGTGGTAGAAAGGTCATTTGTAGGGTGTTTTTTAACCTTTTGGTGGACCAGTTCTGCTCCAAAAACTTTGAAACTTCCTAGGGAGCATGTCTTCATTGCTCTGAATCCAAAAGTGAAATCCATTTCTTCAATGAGTGCCCCTAGGAAAAGTGCAGCGCCGGTGGCGCTGTGCTTTTAGGCAGTCTTCCTGTGTAATGAAACTCAAAATTGCAAATGACAAAATTAGCTCAAAACTTGACCAAAATTTGTGTGAAGCACCACCTTCATGTACTATGATGAGCCAAGGAAGCCTCAACTATCATTATAAGTCTATCCTCCTCTTTCTTTCCCTTCAAGGCCTGCCTTAACCTAGCTTTCATTTTCTTGATCCTCATGTTGCAAATCCTGTTGCGGGTCTTGTAATGATAGGCCATGTGTCTGAGCATCTAATTATCTTTTTTGGCCTTGCATAGTAGCTTCTCAAGGTGTAGGTTGACTCTCTCAAGCCAAGTCTACCTATCCTCTTCAATCTCCTGCTCAATAGGAGTCAAAGTGACTTGTGTCTTTTTACCGCTTTACCTTTTTTCCTTGAGCATTTCCAACTCCATGAGGACTTGTTTGTCACTCAATTGTTTGTTTTCTTGCTCTAAGTATGTGATGACATACTTGGCCCTCTCTAAATTCTCCATCGGAGCCTGTACTTGGGCCTCCCGTTCTCGTATAATGATGTCTTTTATTATTTCCTTATCCTGGGCCTCTGAGTCAATAACTTCCATGTCATGATGAGAGTGATGTTGTTCTGGCTCATCATGCTCTGTCAAGTCAAAGTACCTTTCCTTCTCATCATCATTTGGCATTTTCTCTTTTCCTTTGTGCAGCTGCTGCACTTGTACCTGTTGTGTCGATGAAGAAGGCAAAGCCCCATTCACATCCTGTGGAGCTAGAATTTTCCTATGGGTCGATGAAGAAGGCAAAGCCCCTTTCACATCCTGTGGAGCTAGAATTTTCCTATGGGTCGATGAAGAAGGCAAGGCCCCTTCTACATCCTGTGGAGAAAACACTTGCCTACTAGCTGAAAATAGCCTCCTTATGCCCCTTTGATATGTCATGTAAAAAGGCACCTCAATAGTTCTTGTCTCCTTGTGTGGTTTTCTCGGTTGCATGGCTCTATCAGCTGAAGTGTCACTGCTTGTGTTCTCCTCCTCATAGTCTTGGTCTTTCCAGGTCCATGTTTGCAAGGTTGAGGTGTATGGAAATGAGGAATGAGGGGATGCAAGATGAGCTTGTGGCTAGGAAATGAATGGAGGAGTAGGAAATGAGAGGGAGGGTTTTGTTTGCTTGGTATTTTCTCTTGGGGAAGAGGGACAAAGGGGAATGTGAATGATATGGAATAGTGGTAAAGGGGGAAAAGGGATAGGGTGATAGGGAAATAAGAATAGGGGAATTTTAGGACTGTAGGGCTGGGTGCTAGGATGAATAGTAAGGATTTAGGGTTGAAGCATCATTAGGGATATTTTATGGTTTGAGATTAAACATGGCAAACGATGCCTGTAACTTAGATTTTCAAATCAAAACCAAGGTGAAGGATATCTACTTACCTGTGATGATGGAGAGAAAGAGAAATTTTGAAGTTTTCTTGAGGGTTTTGAGGTTTTTAGGCTCTCCTTCTAAAAGCGCAGCAACAACGCTCAGAAGCGCAACGCCTGTGTAAATTTGCACCGGGAAAATCTGCCAAAAGCACAGCACTAGGCCAAAATCGCATCGCCACTTCCAACCCACTTTTTATTGTCTTTTCGATGTCTAAATTGGGCATGGGATAGTTTGTTGGAAATATTGTCGAGTCTACTTTCCAGAACATCTTGAATGTTTCAATTTGGAGTTCATTTGCCCTGTCAAAAGCTTAATCTCGCAAGACTGGTCAAAATGTGCAGAATGAGGCTGCCAAAATGCATAGTGATGTTTTAGTCAACTTTTGAAGCTCTTCCTCAACTCCAAATTGAGCTCATGATAGCTCATTAGAAATATTTTTGTGTCTAGTTATCATTTGACTCATCAATCAAGTCATTTGGTCACTCCAGATAGGCGAAATATTTATTTTCCCAAAGTCACTCCAGAAGTGCAGCAACTCTCTTGAGGCAAATGATGTTTTCGACATTTATCCCAAACCATTAGACCTGTGTAAAAACTGAAAGAGGTTTTTATTCTTGAGTCTATGATGGAAAAAATTGTCTCTCACTTTTGTCAAACTCGTCTTTTCTTTCTCAAAAACATCATTTGAATAAAACCTATCCCAATGTGTGGAATAGGGGACTTGTAGAAATGAAGGGAAATGAAGGGGATGAGGGGCTTATAATTTCTTGAGCAAATTTTGGGAAGTAGGAAGGGATGTTAGGAAGCAGGGGAAAGTGGAATTTCAAATATTGAGTGAGGGGAAGGGGCCCAAAAGGGAAAAACATAGGCCTAACCTAGAAAAGTATCAAATTGTAGCAATAGGCTAGGGCTTGTGGGAAAATGATGAATTTGAGGGATATCAGTGATGGGAAGTGTTTAAGGAGGTATATTCAGGATAGGGGAAGGTGTATGAGAATTAGGATACAAGTTTTTTTAATGATTTGACCATCCAAGAAAAATTACCTTCGAAACCCTAGGAGAGGGAAATGAGCCTTACCTAAGCACAACTGAAGCACAAACAAGGTCTAAAATGACCCATTGGAACTTAAAATAATGATGAAAACTCTTTGAATGATGGTACACTCAGCCGAAGGGTGACGTGGGCCGAAACTTGGAAAACTTTGGAAGGAGTGTAAAAAATCCTAGACCTAATACCAGTGACCAAATTTTAGTTGAAGACTCACTGAAATGACAAAATTTGACTTTGACACCCTAAGATCACTTTGTAAGAGCATGTTTGATTGCTGGTGGAAGGCTGCAAAGACTGACTCTAACATTGGCTCCATTGGGGATGGTAGCTCCTTGGAGGTGCCAAGAACATCGTAGACCAAGTAGCCTTATCCATTGGGCATGGAGTAAAAAAAACAAAAAAAAAAACAAAAACTCAATCTAAAATACATGACTAAATACTGATGACTCAAAGACACAAATTGACTCGAAACTGACTTGAAATTGACTGAAAAAAATGACTTAAGACTTACTTAGTTGAAACAAGTACTTACAAAACTTATTAATGGCAACATACCATCGAGATTTGAGGGATTCAAATACTGAGGACAACCACCTGCCTACTGAAGAAATATGTACAATCATGTGAAGTGAACCTTCCAATGTAACCAATCCAGTAGATGGCTACTCACTGAAATTCTGCTCTCACTTTCCTCAAGCATGCAGAACAATATACATGTAGGCAACTCACAATAACAACTGAAACCAAGGCTTACACTAACGAACCATGCAACATTCATCTTCTCTAATTCTTGCAAGAGAATGTCGAAGGGATCTTGAAAATCCTGAAGCACTAGCTTGTCTTGAGATCCAACATCAAAAATACAAGTACTCCCTTCATTCTGATCTGAAAGAACAGTTGGTTGCTGATTGATAGGAAGACATAGAAAAGTATAAGCTTCTGCTATCTGAGTGTTGGCTGTAAATTCCTCGAGCGTGAGAAATTCTGACTCGATTTTTAGCATATTGTCTCTCTCAGGCTCATACTCCTCAATTTCATAGTCTAAGTCATTCTTAAACAGAAAACATTTTTCAAGATTATCAAACATGACAACCCTATCATCTTCATGAAAGAAAACAATATATGTTTGCTGAACTATAAATCTAATTTCAAGGCTATCCTCATTTTCAAAAGTGGAAGAAGCTTTACTAACACCTTTTTGATGATGTGAACACTGCAAACCTGCATTAGCTTGAGCTATAACATGACCTTTCAGGAGTTGATCTATCTCATCTTCAGACAGAGGAGATAGTACCTTTTGTTTTCTTTTGCTAAAACAATAATTGTCTTCTTGAAATAACAATTCAAAATATGACATGTGAGAAGAAAAATCTGAATGACAGTCCTCAATTCCCTAGTCTTCTGAAATTTGAATACATTGTTGATCATCTTCACATGACATGGCAACCAGATTGTCATGTTTCTTATCACACTCATCAGTCATACGAGGGAAAACTTCAGATAGTTCTCGAAACTCAAAACTAACACTTCTATCATTTACCACTGATTTATTCAAAGAAGATTTTTCACTTACTTGAACAAAGATCTCATCTTGTTTTTCATAAAAGGACTGGATTACCTCCTTGTGAAGGCTTTGTTCTAATGAAATGATAACACTTGGGTCAATAAATTTGTCTTCTTCATTCCAAATGATCTCAACAACAGATCTATCCTTCATGGGATTCAGAACAAGGTACTCTTCATCATCACGATCTAAATCTAGATCTGAAATAACCATCTTGACTTTATCACAATCTAAAATTGGAACTTGATTTCCTTGCATACTGTCTTCTGTTATGAGCAGATCTGAAATAAGACCTTGTCTTCTATCATTTTCAAGATCTTGAACCTGCTGCAAATTTTCCGGAGCATCTTGATAAGTATTCTCTAAGCTCTCTTTATGCTGCTGAAATGGATTTTCATACAGGGCTTCCATGATCTCATCGTCCATGAAGTCATCATCTTCATAAACTTTCTCAATATTTTCAATAAAACTATAAACATGTTTACAACAGTTCTCAACTAATATTAAGGATGGACAAGATTCTTTATACCTTTCAAAAAACATGGTATGAAAATCCTTTAAACAGTAAATACTAGCAGGCGGCAAACATTCATACCAAGATTGGGCTTCACCTTCTAGAGTGGCCATGAATATCTTCATCAAGCAGTCTTCAGGAAAATCAACCTTCAACTTGCGAGTATGCATATGAAATCTAACCAAATGTAAAGCATCATCATTCCTATTATCATCTTTAAACATAGGAAAATTCCTTTGCCAATCTACCTTAGGAATTTTATTTTGGAAACCTGGAATGTGATCTCGGCTCATGGGAGCATACCTTCGAGCCAATGAATCCATTTTGATAGCAATGAATTCACCAAGAAATTCTTGAGGCTACTGGTTCTTGAAGAGTGGAGTTGTCGTAAAAATTCTGAACCTTAGGATTTTTCGACACTCTAGTCGCCAGGTGAATGATTTCAGCCTTCGCATGCATCTGACCATTGTTCACCATCAGTAATTAGATCTGAACTTTGATGATATTTCCTGGAGAATATATGTCACCTCATCCCCAGTATGGTCACCAATATGTTATCGCCTGGATTGAACCTCAGGCTGAAGGGAGGCAAGCCAGGGTAACCACAAACCACGCTTAGCCAAGTAGCTAGCCCTACTAGGCCAGGAGAGGGCTCTCTTCGTAAGGATATCAGCCAAGATGACTGGATCAGGGACAAGATTTTAGGCTAGGTATAGTAGCACAATGTTTTGATTGAGGTTTTGAAGGTGTTTTGCCGGATCAGGAGGAGCTAGGCAGTTTAGGCTTGGGAAATTAGGTCAGAAATGTAGGGTGTTCTATAGGGCAAGGTAGGCATAGGCTTTAGCACTTTAGGATTGATGGATGAAAGTGTTTTGAGACTAGTGAGATGCTAGGAAGAGCATGTAATTACCATGAGTTCTTCCTAAACTGTAGAAAACATGAAATATTTAATGATTTCCCAAGGAAGAGCACTAATACAATGGATTCTACCTATCAAACTTGAAAACATTAAACTAGAAGCAATGAAATGAATGATGGAATACATAAAACATGTAAACATATAATCACAAAAGAAGAAACTGTACTAAAACTCCATACCACAGGGATCCCATAAAAATAGTTGCAAATCTTATTAATTTCCTTGCCAAACTGCTTACAAAGGTGTACAATCAAGGTCTGAGCATCCAACTGAGTCCAACCCCCCAAAAAGAGAAAGAAGAAGAAGATATAGACAAGCATTAAACATCCTCCCATCGTCAGGGGTCGAATCCCTAAGATTAGGAGCTAATCTAACTGATACTGAATAAGAAACAGGAATATAGGCATCATCAACAACTTGCCTCTAAAAGTGAAAAATTGATTCATTTGAGCTCAAACTAACTCCTAAAGCAATGAATCTACCCTATATTACTATTTTTCCATCATAATTACATGCCAAGTCATCATTTACAATGGTAAATCATCCACCATGAGAGAGAATCCATAATTACAGTAAAAATTTTGGAAAAATAGTGACCCTGAGCAAAACTGCCAAAAGCGCAGCGTCATTAGGCAAAAGCGCAGCGCCACTTTCAGGTCACTTTTGGAGGCCTTCCCGGCATCCAAATTGAGCCCATGATAGCTCATTGGAAAGGTATTCAAGTCTACTTTCCAAAACACCTAGAATGTCTACATTTGAATCTCATTTGACCCTTAAAAACGTGATTCTCCCAAGGCTGCTTCTGTGTGTTCAAAAAGTGGCAGAAAGGTCATTTTTAGGGTGTTTTCTGACCTTTTGGTGGACCAGTTCTGCTCCAGAAACTTTAAAACTTGCTAGGGTGCATGTCCTCATTGCTCCGAATCCAAAAATGTAAGCCATTGCTTCAATGAGTCTTTTAGGCAATTTTCCTGTGTAATGAAACTCAAAATTGCAAATGACAAAATTTGCTCAAAACTTGCCCAAAATTTGTGTGAAGCACCACCATCATGTGCTCTAATGAGCCAAGGAAGCCTCAGCTAGCATTCTAGGTCTATCCTCCTCTTTATTGTCCTTCAAGGCCCGCCTTAACCTAGCTTTCATTTTCTTGATCCTCATGTTGCAAATCCTGTTGCGGGTCTTGTAATGATAGGCCATGTGTCTGAGCATCTGATTATCTTTATTGGCCTTTTGTAGCAGCTTCTAAAGGTGCAGGTTGACTCTCTCAAGCCAAGTCTCCCTATCCTCTTCAATCTCCTGCTCAAGAGGAGTCAAAGTGACTTGTGTCTTTTTTCCACCTTGCCTTTTTTCCTTGAGCATTTCCAACTCCATGAGGACTTGTTTGTCGCTCAACTCTTTGTTTTCTTGCGCTACGTATGTGAGGACATACTTGACCCTCTCTAAATTCTCCATCAGAGCCTGTGCTTGGGCCTCCCATTCTCGTATAATGATGTCTTTTATCGTTTCCTATCCTAGGCCTCTAAGTCAATAACTTCCATGTCATGATGAGAGTGATGTTGTTCTGGCTCATCAAGCTCTGTCAAGTCAAAGTACCTTTCCTTCTCATCATCATTTGGCATTTTCTCTTTTCCTTTGTGCAGCTGCTGCACTTGTACCTGTTGTGTCGATGAAGAAGGCAAAGCCCCTTCCACATCCTGTGGAGCTAGAAATTGCATATGGGTCGATGAAGAAGGCAAGGTCCCTTCCACATCCCGTGGAGAAAACGCTTGCCTATCAGCTGCAAATAGCCTCCTCATGCCCTTTTGATATGTCATGTAAATAGGCACCTCAGTAGTTCTTGTCTCTTTTTTTGGTTTTCTCGGTTGCATGGCTCTATCAATTGAAGTGTCACTGCCTGTGTTCTCCTCCTCATAGTCTTGGTCTTTCCAGGTCCATGTATGCAAGGTTGAGGTGTATGGAAATGAGGAATGAGGAGATGGAAGATGAGCTTGTAGCTAGGAAATGAATGGAGGAGTAGGAAATGAGAGGGACAAAGGGGAATGTGAATGATATGGAATAGTGGTAAAGGGGAAAAAGGGATAGGGTGATAGGGAAATAAGGATAGGGGAATTTTAGGATTGTAGGGTTGGGTGCTAGGATGAATAGTAAGGAGTTAGGATTTAAGCATCATTAGGGATATTTTAGGGTTTGAGATTAAACATGGCAAACGATGCTTGTAACATAGATTTGCAAATCAAAACCAAGGTGAAGGATATCTACTTACCTGTGATGATGGAAAGCAAGAGAAATTTTCAAGTTTTCTTGAGGGTTTGGAGGTTTTGAGGCTCTCCTACTAAAAGCACAGCGCCAACGCTCAGAAGCGCAATGCTAGGCCAAAAGCACAGTGCTTGTGTAAATTTGCACTGGGGAAATCTGCCAAAAGCGCAGCGCCGGTCTCCAAAAGCGCAATGCCACTTCCAACCCACTTTTGACTACCTTCCCAATGTCCAAATTGGGCGTGGGATAGCACGTTGGAATATTGTTGAGTCTACTTTCTAGAAAATCTTGAATTTTTCAATTTGGATTTAATTTGCCCTGTTGTCAAAAGCTCAATCTCCCAAGACTGGTCAAAATGTGTAGAATGAGGCTGCCAAAATGCATAGTGATGTTGCAGTCAACTTTTGAAGGTGTTCCTCAACTCCAAATTGAGCTCATGATAGCTCATTAGAATTCTCTCTATGTCTAGTTATCATTTGACTCATCAAACAAGTCATTGGGTCACTCTAGCTAAGTGAAATGGTGATTTTCCCAAAGTCACTCCAGAAGTGGAGCAACTCTCTTGAGGCAAATGATGTTTTGGAAATTTCTCCTAAACCGTGAGACCTATGTAAAAACTGAAGGATGTTTTTCTTTTTGAGTCTAGGATGGACAAAAACCTCTCTCACTTTTGTCAAACACATTTTTTCTTTCTAAGAAACATCATTTGAATAAAACCTATCCCAATGTGTAGAACAGGGGATTTGTAGAAATGAAGGGAAATGAAGGGGATGAGGGGCTTCTAATTTCTTGAGAAAATTTTGGGAAGTAGGGGAAAGTGGAATTTCAAAGATTTAATGAGTGGAAGGGATCAAAAGTGTAAAACACAGGCCTAACCTAGAAAAGTATCAAATTATAGCAATAGGCTAGGGTTTGTGGGAAAATTATGAATTTGAGGGATATCAGTGATGCGAAGTGTTTAAGAAGGTATATTCAGGATAGGGGAAGGTGTATGAGCATCAGGATACAAGTTTTGTTGATGATTTGACCATCTAAGAAAAATTACCTTCAAAACCCTAAGAGAGGGAAATGAGCCTTACCTAAGCACAACTGAAGCACAAACAAGGTGTAAAATGACCCATTGGAACTTAAAATAATGATGAAAACTATTTGAATGATGGTACACTCAGCCGAATGGTGACATGGACCGAAACTTGGAAAACTTTGGAAGGAGTGAAAACAATCCTAGACCTAATACCAGTGACCAAATTTTACTTGAAGACTCACTGAAATGACAAAATTTGACTTTTACACCCTAAGACCATTTTGTAAGAGCATGTTTGATTGCTGGTGGAAGGCTACAAAGATTGACTCTAATAGTCATGATGAAAGGAAATTTCAAAGCTATGAATTGATGATGGATAGGACTTTGTTGTATAGAATGCAGGCTAAAAGCCACACGCAAAACGATCAAGGCTCACCTCCGGCTCGTGGAGGATTCCAAGGATGGAGAAGAGGATGAGGAGGAGGAGCTAGAAGAGGTCGAGGCCAGATCATTTACTACAACTGTGGAGAACCAGGACACTTTGTGTGCGACTATCAAAATCCACCTCACCCTTCTTTTCAATAGTGTCAGCAATTTGATCATGTTTTAGAAGATTGCCCAGTGTTAATAACGAAGATGAAGGATAAGAAGAACCAACAGCCGATGCAGAATATTCAGATGATGAGATCCAAGCCTTTCGGAGATGATCTCAGTACCAACATAGTCACGTGAAGCAATATTTCCACTGGTGAAGACAAGGTCGAAGGTAAACAACCAATATCGGGTCTGTGGTTTCAAAGAGCCAGTGGGAAGAATGTTGGGTTTGATTTAAATAGAGAAAAATAAATGTTCATGGAGGCAAGAAATTTTTTTATAGATCCAAGTGCTTCTACGTCTAAGAATCAGATGCCACTAGTCCCACGGAAGGAGAAACTTGAAGAAGTTTCTGCGACATAGGATTCATATCCCACAGTGTTAAAATCATTTCCGCAAACCTGCATGAAGTTATTACTGGATTAGAAGGCAGTTGAAGGATTGCAAGAGCTGATAGATAATTGTGCCAGCAACGATAAGCCATTACCAAAACAACGCATAGTCGATAAGGTGAACCGAAGCAAGAAAAGAACAGATAAGGAGATGCGATTGACAAAGTAGATTGGTGATTTTGAAATGTACCAGGTAATCCTAGACTTGGGCTCTGATGCTAACATATTGACAAAGAAAACTTGGGAACGTATGGGCAAGACTAAGTTACAGTGGTCACCAATTCAATTGCACATGGAAAACCAAAAAAATATAATTCCAATGGGTCACCTCCATGGAGAAATTGTAGATATTGAAGGTGCAAGTGCAATGGCAGATTTTGAGGTTATTGAGATAGTAGATGACAATAATCCATACCCAGTGTTATGACAGAAATTTTCCCTAGAAGTTATCAGAAGAAGGAAAGGACTAAGGTAACCACAAACCAAATTTGGAGCATAGGCTCTAGCCAACCTAGGCTCAGAGAGGGCTCTCTCTATATGATTTAGCTTTGTTTGCTTGGATTTCAGGCTAGTTATGAATGTTCTGGGGTTTTTCGATTTGTATTCAAGATTGGATAGTGGGATCCTTGAAGCAGATGGATAGAATGATGTCTTTAAACCATTGGGCTATGGAGTCAACAGAAGGGCAGTAGAACTGGATTAACTCACTAAAGGGAATGTTCAAAGGGAAAGCTAGTAGAATAAAGTGCAGGTCTTTGGAATAGAAGGGTGAAATGGCTTCAATTAGGATGAGAGAGCAATTAAGGGTTCTCAGACTAAGATGTGAATGAGGAATAGAGGGGTAATCGAAATCAAAGGGCAAGTAAGAATCCTTTAATCTAGACATACAAGAGACAACCTAAACTAAGGAGCAATTAAAAATTCCTTAACTTAGATATCAGTTGAAAACATTTATATGCATAACTGTTAAAACAGAGTGTAATTAAACAAATTCTAAGATATTATTCCAGTTATAGCATTTAGATTCAGAAATACATTAAAGATTGTGGGAAAACTTTAAGAAGGATAACCATAACATAAGAGAATACTTGTATGCACTTCGCTCAACACATGAATCCTTTGAAATATCTTGTCTTTATTCATCAATCCAGCTTGCTGGCTCATCCAATGATACAATAGATTTACAGTATTTTTGATCAAAACTCTATAGAAATGTCTAAGAATCCACACTACATAGTTTGAATTGTGAAGTATTTATACAAAAATTATTACAAAATATCTCAAACTAATTTGAGATTTAATCTAGGAAATAAAAACATCTTGCAAGAAGATAGAGACAGCTATTGAACTACATTCATGTTCTCCCATTTATTGTGGTACTGCTAGCCTTTATGGTTTGATCTTTAGCCCTTTATGCTGCCTTGTTGTTTGATATCTTATGCTGGAAGCTTCATCTAACCTTAGGCTTTCATCTGATACACTTTTACTTTGATGACTTGTCAATATCCTTTATTTTTTTTACTTTTAATATACATTTTAACTTTTTATTGTGTATTTCAACAATAAATTATTTAATTTTTTATATGTATCAACATAGGGTAATGGATATTGATCAACTTTCTATATGTTTGATCTGTTTGTCTTTTGACTGTATGCTCTATCTGGTTCCTTTATTTTAACAGTGAATGACTCTATGTGAATGATTTCTTTCTCTGTTCTATGTATAAATGTTTTCTTCTTCTTAATTAAGGATTTTGAATAAATTTCTTTTCGACTCTTGGGGTAAACAAGTTTTGTGACTAGTATCAAAATTGTTTATCTAAGCTCTGTTCTTCTGCTAATTACCTGCAAAATATAACAATCATTAAGAAAACATAGGTTGGCAGGAAAGACAATTGATGGCTTTATTGCACAGGGATGTCTGGGGAAGGAGTCGTGGCAATGTATTGAAAGTAATCGGAGGTCAAATTGTGTTGCAAAGGTTTAGAGTGGCGCTATAAGGGTTTGATAGGTTTTACTATGAAACAGGGCGAAAGGAATGAAAATGAAGGTTTTCAGGGTTTTAACAGGCAACTTTTTAAATCTGGCGCGAAATTTTATATTTATGAACAATAGGTGGTTTATCGGGTCAAGCGAGGAGGCAGTTTCCTAGGTCACCACATCGCTTTTGTGGTGAGGGTGGTATTTAGGAGGGGTCACCCAATCTACTCCATCGATCGACATGTAGCAGGCAGGGGACCAGGGAAAACTGCTTTATTGGGCGGGTAATGATCGGCCATCAGGCTCGGCCGATATGGATGTGAATCGTTAGATGTGGGGGATGGTGATCAGATGGTAGTTGGGTGGAGAAGATGCATGGATAAAATGAGCCGAGGTGTTGGGGGGGCCCAGGGATTTTAATCCTTGGCAGTTTGGGATTAATTAAGACTTAATCATGGGTTAAGAGATCAGGCAGGTAACGATCGGCCATCGAGCACAGCCGATATGGCTATGGACTGTCGGATGAGGGGGATGGTGATCTGACGGTAGTCAAGCGAGGTAAGTGTGCGAAGGAAATGAATGGGAGATTGGGGGGGGGCTTTAAACTTCAGTAGTTTGGGATTAATTAGGACTTAATCCCAGATTTAAATTGATCGGGCGAGGTTAAATGACGGGTTTAATTTGGGTTTATCACGCAGGGGTGAATTAAGAGGGTTTTGTCGAGATAAAGGGGAATTGTATAGTTTTTATCAAAACTAAGGGTTGGGATATTACATGGAGGATTTAATTCATATAGGGGAAAAGGTATACAGGGATTTATATAATAAAGTTAAAAATTAATATGAAATGAAATGAGCGGAGATGAAAAATTGTATCAAGTGTAATGTAATTTTTATGCATTCTTCTCACATACACTTAATACTTAGGATAAAAAAATTTGTGGGTTTTTTGAATGAAAAGGGTTTTAACATGGAGTTGCTTTACTTTTCCTAGGCAAATGAAGTTTTACCTTAGGAAAAGGGGTTTTATTAGGGAAATGAAGGGAAATGAAGGGAGATGAATAGTTATGAAGGGGATTCTAACACTTGATGTCCATAAGTCATTAAGCCGAGGGTCCGATCCCTCCAAAAGTCAGAGAAATGCTCTGAGCCTTTATGACTTGAAGGATTTAAGTACTAGAACTTACTTATGAATGGGGAAATTAGTAAGTAAAGGGGTGAAATGACTGAGGGGGAGTTAATTAAATCAACTTGTAAACCATTGTTCCTGCTTTGTTTACTACTTATGCACATTGAAAGATGTATTTAAACATGACATAAGTGCTTTTGTGCAATCAACTTCATACTTCAGCAACCTTTCTTCTACTTACCCATTACTTACCCTACCATTTTTTCTTCATTTTATTTGGGTGCATTTAGGCTATCAAACCCTACCATTTTTTCTTCATTTTATTTGGGTGCATTTAGGCTAGCAAACCCTTATCAATCCTTTTATTTTAAAAAGTAAACTATCTAATTCTAACCTTATATCATCCAAGGGCTCAGATTAAACTGATGAGCTCCTTTTATTTTCTCTACCTATCTAATGATCTGCCAAGATTGAACTGTTTGGTCAGATTTTATTCTCTAACTATAAACATAAAATTCAAAGCATGAGATAGTCAAGTTTTAGCAGTTTGACTACCATGGGTTGTGGCATGTATGACAAGCTACACACAATCATTATTATGCATAAAAGTAAATAGTAGTGGCATTTAGACTTGCACACTTTCATGGTCTCTTTTTGTTTTTGGGGTTCATATATTTTCATTTTTTGACCTTCTCTTATTCTTTTTGTCATTTGATTTTTCTTTTAGGACATACCCTTTTTACATTTTTTAATTTTTAATATGAAAAACATTTGCAGAAAGCAAAGGTATGTACAATATTACAAGGCTTAACCTTAGTCATTTAAAATTATGACTCCTATTGGTATAGGAACCTAACAGTGGCTCCACTTGGGGATGGCATTTTCTAGTGAAATGTCAAGAACTCTAAATATCAATAGCCTTTGAATTGTTGTTGATGTTACCTTGCAAAGTGTCATTCTGTGAATTTGCATTATTGATACTTATGATAGTAAATCTTTTTGAGCTTAGGGCCTTCTCTTCAAGCTTCAACTTCAAATATCACCATCCAATCCAAACTATACTTTGTAAATAAGGTATGTACAAATGGGAATAAAAATTAGTAACTTGGTTCAAAGTAATTTTTTAGCATTCGACCATTCACTAGTCCACCTTCTACATCTGTACCATCAATTTCTCTCAAGAAGAAAGCATTATTTCCTCTATAAGCATAAATGATATAGGGACCTTTCCATAGGAAATCAAATTTCCCATGTTTTCCTTTGTCTTCCCTCCTTGAATCCCACTTAAGCACTTTGTCACCAATGTAAAAATCTCTATCCTTGGCCTTTTATCAAAAATATTTTTAATCTTTTCCTGCACAACTTGAGACCTAACATAGAACTCTTCTCTGGTTTGTTGTAGATGAATAGTTTGGTTGATTCTTTTTTGGATACTATTTGGTTCAACCTGCAATTCTTGAAGTAACTTCATTACTGGTATTCCCAAAGAAGATGGAAAAACATCTTCCATTCCATAGACTAGTTGATATCGAGAAGTACCAACTGATTTCTTAGTAGTCAATCTACCTGCCCATAAGGCATTGACTAGCTTTTTATTTCAAGTTTTCTTATTGTCCTCCAGTAACTTCTTGATGATGTTTACTAGGATTTTGTTCCAGGATTCTGCCAGTCCATTACCTTGAGGGTAATAGGTTGTGGAATGGCTGAAGGTGATATGGTATTTATTGCAGAAATCTATCATTCTTTTGGATTTAAAGGTTTCCACATTATCAGTAATGAGCTTAGTTGGACATCCAAATCTTGATAGAATATTGGTTTCAAGGAAGGTTATGATAATAGTATATGTGGCTTGCCTTGAAGGTATGGCCTCTATCCATTTTGTGAAGTAGTCTGTGGTTGTGAGGATCCATTTGTGCTGGGCAGAGGAGGGTGGGTGAATTTCACCAATGAAGTCTAAACCCCATTGTTGAAAAGGTATTTTTGCAGAGATTGGCTTGAGGGGTAAAGGTAAGAGCTTTTTCTTCCCCTAAAAAATTTGGCATTTGTGACAGGAGGTCACATATTTTTTGACATCGGAAAACAAGGTAGGCCAGTAGAAACCAACTCTAAGGATTTTATCTGCAGTGGTCTTCTAGTAAAGGTGTCCTCCATAGTCACCTGCATGAAATTCTTCCAAAACTTTGTTAGATTCTTCTTTTAATAAGAAATTGAGAAGAATACCCTCATGATCTCTCCAAAACAAAGCATTGTGTAATATACAAAATTTTAAGGATTTCATCTTCAAAAACCTACTTTTAGTCCTAGATAATTTAGGAGGAGCTTGTAAATTCAGTAAAACATAAATAATATCAGCATACCAAGGTGATTCAAGAAAGGCTTGGCTGATTAGTGGAGTCGCCATCTCCTCTTCATTATCTATTTCTGCAATAAAGTTTATATCCAAGGCCTAACAGTTTGAGTCAGCCATGAGCTTGGCCAAACCTTGGCCCTTGATTAACTTAGTAGGTTTGATTTCTATATCATATTATAAAATAGTAGCAATCCACTTTAGCCTCTTTCCTTCAGGACCATCCTGAGTTAGGATGTCTTTAACTACTAAATTAGGAACGTAGGCCACTATATGAGAATATAGGATGTACACCCTAAAGTCCTTAATAGCTTTGACTAAAGCCAAGGCCTGTTTTTCCATTATGTTATATTTCAAGGGGGAATCTCTCAGGGCTATGCTGAAGAAAGAAATGGGTTGTTCATAGCCCTAGTAATTTTTTTGTAATAGAACTGCAGCAACTATGTCCTCAGAAGCAAAGGAAAATAAGATGAAATCTCTGTCAAATTTAGCACTGATTAACATAGGTGTTTTGGTCAAGGCTAGTTTAATGTATTAAAAGGATTTTTCTAGCCTCGACAGTCCATTTTATTGTAGAATCCATTTTCAGCATATTTTTTAGTGATCTAATTAAATCTAATAAATTAGATATAAATCTTCTAAGAAAAATAATTTTTCCTAAGAAATCTTGTAACTCTTTGATGTTCCTAGGGTGTTTTATTTGCAGGATGGCTTCTATTCTAGTAGGGTCTATTCTTATACCATCTTTTGAAATTATGTGACCTAACAAATTTCCTTCTTCTAACCCAAACAAGGACTTTTTGGGGTTCAAAGAGATTCCAAATTTCCTGCATTTAATAAAAACTTGCCTTAGATGATCCAAATGTTGATTGTCAGATTTTGAAAATAAAGTAATATCATCTAGGTATATTACAAGGAAATCATGGATTTCTTTTGCAAAGGCTATGTCCATATCTCTTTGGAAAGTGGCTCCTGCATTCATTAGCCCAAAAGGCATTTTCACATACATAAATGTGCCCCAAGGAGTAGTAAAGGCAATTTTGGGTTGGTCATCAGGATGAACTAAGATTTGATTATAACCAGAAAACCCATCCAACAATGAGATTCTGGTTGCTCCAACTACTCTCTGTAAAATGTGGTCCATTTTGGGGAGAGGGTAATTGTCTTTCAGTGACACTTTGTTGACGTTTATGAGATCCACAAAGAGTCTGATCTCACCAGTTTTCTTTCTAGTTGGCACCAAGTTTGAGACCATATCAGAAAATCTAATTGGTGCAATTATTTTGGCATCATACATCCTCTAAATTTCTTTTTCAATTGTAGGTAATAAGACCGGATTAATCCTTCTAAGTTTTTGTTTAAAAGGATTTTGATTTTCTTTAATAGGAATTGTGTGTTGGATGATGTTGGTGTCATAGGATTTGAGGTCCTCATAACTCCAAGAAACGACATCTTGAAACTCTTTCAATAGCTCAATGTATTTTACCTTTTCAGTAGAGGTAATGATTTTGAAAGTTTGATCAATTTAGGATTTTCATCGGTGCCTATATTACATTCTTCTATATCAGACCTTAAAGGCTCCATCTTAGGCTTCCTAGGAACATCATTTGAATCAAATAAATCTTCGAGAGGGGTTAATCCCTTAGGTAAGAAATTATCTTTGAGATTAATTACTTAGGTTTCCCCACTGATTATTTCATCAATCTCAATTTTCTCTAAGTTATCTACATCTAATGTGGAAAATTTAGTAGGGCTAAATCGATCTATTTCTTCACGTTCTATCTCATTTATTTATATCTCATTTTTAGTTTTAGGATCTATTGATGTGTCAGTATCTATGTTGTTATTGCTAAACTCCTCTTCTAAAATTAAAAAGTTGTTTATCTATTTATCATCAGAAAATACTTGCCAATTGTTCAAATTATCTAGAATTGCAGGTCTTTGCCTAACTTCAGCAATATATTGATGGTTGGGCTAGAAGGGTAATTTGCAGGTGCCGACAAACACTGCTAAACTATGGGCTTGCATGTTATGCTTTCTAGGAATTACTGCAAGCCTTGATTCTAGGATAAATCTTTCTACAATAGTGTCCCTATAACAACTTAATCTAGGGTCCTTTGTCATATATACACCATTAATATGTTTTACAATTAGTTCAATGTCTCCCATGACAGAAACTCTTTTATCTCCTAGCTTCTTAACTAACTTAAGACCTAAAATTAATGCTTCATACTCAGCCATATTATTAGGACATCTTAAATTTAATCTATATGCATGACGTTCTGAGTAATCATTTTCCAAGTTATATATCCACACTCCTACTCCTACTCCTAACTTGTTGACGGATCCATCAAAATCTAAATGCCTTAACATCTCATGATCTATATTTACACTATCTGGTGCAACAAACTTCTCATCAATTATAGAAATTTAACTGTCTTGTTTATTGAAAAGCTCTGTATTTTGGTCTATTTCATGTTGTGTAGAAACTGGAATTTCTTTTGGTTCTATATTAGTATTGTCTAAAATCATTTCTTGCATTTGATCAGCATTATACAAGATAAAAGAATCAATATCTGAGTGTATGGAGTATATGGGAATGTTTTGAGGCCGATCCTGGCTACAAACCATATATTTCATTAAGGTTTCTCGGTATAGTTTCTTAGGTTGTCCAAAAATGGAGATCGTTGCATATGACATATCTAGTGTTAAGGATCCCTGAAGTTTGGCTCCCCATGATCTGGATAATAGCATGCCATACTTTGGTGGGATGTCAGCAACCACAATATCCATAAGGATGCTTTTGGTAGGATATTGAACTAAAGTAACACACAGGTCTTTAATCAATCCTAGACACTTTACTTGACTGGAGTCAAATGAGAATAAGTCTTTATAAGGCCTTGTAATGTCTAGGTTTAATTTCTCCATCACTGATTTGGGCATTAAGTTGTGAGAGGCCCCAGAATCCAAAATTGCATTCGGTAGAATTTTTTCATGGATACTAAGGCTAATGTAAAAAGGTGGAACTCCTCCTTCTAATGGTTTGCCATTAACATCTGGGCCAAATATGAAATCTGGTTGGTCATCAAATAAGTTTACTGAATCCTCATTTTCAGCAATGTTTAAGGTCTGCTTTATCTGTGATTTATAAGTTTCATTCTTGATTAGTTCTGTTAAAGGAACTGAAATCTTTAGCCTTGCTATCTTTGTTCCCAAATTGAATGGCAAAGAGACTTTTTCTATTTGAAGGTTTTGAATTTTTGTAATAGGGATTTGAGTAAGCTTGTCTTTTTTTCATTTATTGGGGACCTCCTTATGTGGATTTTCAAATCTGATGATTTGAGCTTTGTCCACTGGTTCCTTAGGTGGAATCAAAGTGGATGGTTGATCAGTAGAAGGTTGATCAGAGGTTATTTCTATAATTGTGGGGCTAGAAGGATTCGAGTTCTGCCTAGGGAGAATTTGGAGGATTTTTGAAACAGGGGCTTCTTTTATTTTCTTGGGTTGATTTTGCACTATTTTCTTAGTTTGGTCAGGGACATCAACATTCTTTTTGCTTCTTAGGTTATACTATTTATGCACTTCAAACATCGCAGAGTTGTATCCCTATTTGTAATCAAATGATTCCCCATATTGTATCTGTAATTGTTGTAGCGTATACAGTTCCTGCTCATCTTGGTTTAGAAAAATAGTGTCCTCATCATTTATTCCCATTAGGTTAACTTTTTTTATCTTGTTCTGGATCTTCTGGATGGGATGTCTCTGCAAAATTTTCTCGAAAAGGAGGCCTTATGTTTTGATCAGGTCCGTTTTTCCCAATGTTTTGGTTTTTCCTAAAATTTGGGTTTCTAACTGGAGGTCCTTGTTGGTTATCCCATTGGGGTTTTCTTTCTATGTTCTCTACTCTATCCATTAATATTTCCATACTTTTGGCTAAACTATCTATTTTAATGTCATATGGTGAAGTTTCATCCTTTGCAGTTCCTCTCCTTTCATTTCTAACTCTAGCCCTTTTAGCTAACAAATTAGCTTCTACACTAATTGCTACACTTTGCATTTCTTCTAAGGTTGGGGGGTTTCTTCAATGAGTTGGTATGCCATGTCTGTGTCAAAACCATCAGGGAACTTTATTAATGCTAAGTTAGGTGGGGGTCTAAGGTTAACTGGGATTGCGTTGTATATATTATTGAATCTAGTGCAGTAATCTTGAACAGTTTCATTAGGTCCCCTTCTAATATTCTCATATTCTGAAAGGATTTGTAGGGGATTCTTTTTCTTTTCCCATCTATTCAAAAATTGTTGGTAAAACAAATCTAAACTATCAATACTATTGGCAAGCAACCCCCTAAACCACTTCCTAACCTCACCAGCCAAAGTTTGGGCAAAGAGTCTCATTTAAACATTATCTGTGTCATTTTCGTGCAACTCGAAGTAATTTGTCATCTTGTTGACATGTTTCTGTGCAGTGTAATGTCCTGTGCCATCAAATTGAACAATTTTACTTTGGTAGTCTACTGGCATAGCACCAAGTTGGACAGGTAAAACAAGAGGAGCATATATATTTGCCATGGCTGTAAGTTGGGAGAGGTTGAGATGTGGGGTTGGGGTACTTGGAGATGATGCAATAATGGATGAATAACCATGACTAGTAGATGATGAATAAGTAACGATAGGTTGATGAGGGAGTGTAGGTATAAATGGTGGTGAAGAATGGAGTGTTGAAGTTGAAGGGAACAATGGTGAACTCAAAGTAAAGGAAAATTGTTCAAAAAGGTTGGGGGTCGTGGCAGTATTAATGGATGATTGTGGAGATTTCAGAATGTATTCTTCAATTGATTTGTTGGCCTTTTGGACTTCAATGTATGCAATAAACTCAGGACCTAGAATAGTTTCATCAAGTTCACTTTCACATTTTGTTCTAAATAATGATAAATCAAATAACACATCAAAGGGAAGTTCTTCTAAAAATAACCACTCATCAGGACATGAATTAGCTTCAATTAATGGTATTTGGCTTATTGAACTTTCTTCTTTTTTGGATTTTCTTGAAATTAGGTTGGGATTATCAACTCTTAGGGCAGGGTTTGGATCTAGATTAGCCCTAGTAAAATGAGTCTTCCTAGAAGGTAGAATTTCAAAATTTTTAATTGTTTTTGTGAGATCTTCTCAAAATAACTTATAACAAATGACTTTAAGAGGCTCAGAATATAGATTTAGAATTTTCTTAAAGCTTTATTAGGACAAAGGGTTCGATTCCACAGTATGGTTGCCACTATGTTATCACTCAGAACTTTTCCCTAGAAGTTATCTGAATAAGGAAAGGATCGAGGTGACCACAAACCAACTTTGGAGCATAGGCTCTAGCTAACCTAGGCTTAGAGAGGGCTCTCTCTATATGATTTAGCTTTGTTTGCTTGGATTTTAGGGTAGTTATGAATGTTCTGGGGATTTTTTATTTGTATTCAAGATTGGATGGTCGTAACTGCTGGGTAGCGGAAGCCCCGCTCAACAATTATGGGGCTCAAAGCCCACAATTTTGGGTAAAAGCAAGGTAAAGACTCTGCGAGATGCACAAAGCACGATTTGTAATAAGTAAAAGTCGAAAGGGTAGTCCGCCCAAAAAATAATGTAAAGAAAAGTAAGATGAGCCGGCTTGCCCATGGATCGCGGTCCATGGAAAGGTATAAATAGAGCAAGGCTCTATGGGTAGAGGAGTTAAGTTTTGTTGGATAATCTTGAGATCTGATATGTGATGAGTTTTTGAGAGAAGCAATCTGAAAGAGTCTATAAGTCCAAGTCGAGGGTTTGGGTAGAGGATAGAGGCTCTGCAGCTGTGTGCGCAGAGACCTGGAAGAGTCAGCAGTTGTGTGCGCAGACCCCTGCAGCTGAGTGCGCAGGGCAGATTTGGATGTACTGGGGTGAAGTGGAAATAAAGATAAGTTCATTCTAAAATTTATTTGTAATCTCTAAGTTATCATGAATCTGGCAATTTGTATGACTAATAAAGCTGTTTTGGGCTATGCGCATTAATTATTGAATACTTGTGAATCAGGTTTTGATCTTAATACGTGAATTGAATAAAAGTGATAAATTTTTTCTTAAAGACCACTTTAAAGTAGATCTGAATTGCATTACTTCATCCTCTAGATTAGATCTATAGAATTGCACGAGGTGTTCAGGATCCGCGTGAATACAATGCAGTGCAAAGCTGCATAGCAGAGCGCGAAACCTCCAAACCATATCCAGACATCCCAAGGGTGCGGAAACCTGGTTCCAGCACCCTCCCTTGCTACCTCGGGTGAGACCTCATTCCCTGCTTTGCGGGCTGTTGCCAAAAGGGCCGATAGATGCGGGATTTTTTTAGCTAAATAATTCTTTTGAACCTGGGTCAAGCCCATATAAGCCAGCAAATGGTTCCATTGCCGGGACCGAGATCTGCCTAAGGGGTGTCTGATGTGGGAACACTAGAACCCTACAAAGAAAGATATTGAAGAGTGGTGGGATCTAAAACTCCATGAGTTCACAGTTCAGGAAAACAGAAACCCGCAAGTATCAGAGGAATATTGGCTGGACAGTATATATCACAGATATTCACGAGATCTTCTTTGCATCATTCCTGGTAGAGTTGTACAAGTGGATCGCAAGGCTAGCTGACAGCATGGGAAGGTGTAGATTAGACCAGCGTATTATGTGGACCCCGGAACTGGTGCATAGGCTAGAAGCCACTAAGGATAAAATCGCACGCGCAGTAGATCATTGGCTGGATCAAGTAATAGGAGGATTTATCGTTGAGTTCATGGTAGATACTACCGTGAGCTATAGCGAAGCAGAAAGGTGGTTTCTTCAAGGACCTCGGGGTAGGTATATCAAATCATTGAACATGTGGATTAAGATGCTGTTATGTGAAAAACAGATTATGCGTGTCTATTGATGTCTGGAGTAATGCAGAGCAGAAGAGGTTACCGCAGAATGGGAGGAGTAGAAAATAGTCCTTTAGCATCCATTTCCCAGGAAAGCGAGGAGGAGCTTGCAAGGTTCTCACCAGGAAGTGCGGTCCGGTTGATCAAGGAGCGCTTCCCGTTGATACCACCCCTGTCTACATCACCACCTGCGTCACCGACATCAAACCCATCCACCCCAATACCGACCCCACCTTCAACCCCGCCACTGCCGAAAGTCAGAATGACGAGCGCAGTCTAGCTACCAACATTTAAGGGGATGGGAAATGAGGAACCGGGTAGGTTCTGGTTTGTGATAAAATTTGTATGGGACGCTCAGGGCATCACAGATGATAACATCAAGAAGGCTACCCTGGTTAGTGCGCTGCAGGACTGCGCATTGACCTGGTACATGAAATATTCAAGTGATCACCCCAATGAAGGATTGGTAGCAATCCAGGAGGCACTAAATAAGGAATTTGGGTGACCCAAGTCGGAAGCACAGTTAGTTATTGGATTCAAGGAAATTGTAATGATGCCTGGTGAAACCCCGTGGGATTTAGATCAGAGGTTGAAAAGTACCATCCGTGAGGCCAACATGACACTGACAGATGAGTAGCACCGCACTTGGTTTATTGCATCATTAACACCATATCTGAGATCGGCTCTGTCGCATCAAAAGATCTCAACCCAAGCCGAAGCACTAGAGGCAGCGATGCGACTACATGAAACCCCAATACAAGACCCACGGTTGGGAGTACAACAAATCCAAGTGCAAATACAAAAATTATGTCTGGATATGTGAAGCTTAAAACAAGGACAGGAGCCTAGGATCGAGTTACAGGAAGAAGTATGGTGTATCAAATGCAAGGGACCAGGACACAACAAAGACCCCTGTCCAATATTTGCAAACCCTGTGATAGGAGGGGAGCCCATAACATTGCAACCAGAGGTACAACTTGGGCCAAGCATAACACCTGCACTTTGGTGCGCAATCTGTGAAGTAGGAGGAAAGCATGCCATGGACAATTGTCACCTATTGCCAAGCTTATGACAACCCCCTCCTCAACACTTATTTTTTAACTTCTGCAGAATGGTGGGCCACGAGGAAAGAAATTGCCGCAGTTACCAAATGTTGATGGATCGAACACCTGTGTATAGGATGCAAATAGAGGCACGCGGGCAAGATTCCACCGCACCATTCGTACGGGGAGGGTACCAAGGGCGTGGACAGGGCTGCGGAGGCATGGGATCTGGATGGGGACAAGGGCAATTAATTTGCTACAATTGTGGAGGGTCAGGGCATTACGTGCGGGATTGCATGAATCCGACCAAAGCCTGTTGCCCTTACTGCTACCAATTTGACCACGAAGTAGTCGATTTCCCCACGCTGATCACTCAGATGTGTGAAAAGGGGGTGCTCCCAACCAACCCCACTCAGAACGTCCAGATGATGAAGGCTGAACCCCGTGCAGAGGAGCCGAACGTAAATATGATGCTCCGGATAGGGGAACCAGCCAGAAACGGATGCATGGGTCTGTAAGGTCCCCCCAAAATAACCAGACTTTGATTTAGAGCGTGCGAAGAAAATATTTATGGAAGCCAAGAAGAGCTTAGCAGAAGCTTCTACATCGGGGGGTAAGGATCAATTCGGATCAAAGAAGGATACATCTGTGCTAACTACCTTCCTGGAAACATGCATGAACTTACTAAGGGATGCCAAAGCGGTAAGGGGGCTGTAAGAATTGATAACTCGGTGTGCGGGAGTGGATGAACCGCGAATGATATGAAAATTAGGAAAACATGCTTTGTGCACTGGGCGGGAAATGCGACTAACAGTCCAGATCAGGGACTATGAGATGGATCAGGTCATTTTAGATTTGGGGTCTGATGCAAATGTCTTACCGAAGCAGACTTGGGAACACATGGGCAGGCCTCCACTGCAATGGTCGTCGATTCAACTAAGGATGGCTAACCAGCAAAAGATTCTGCCTATGGGACGCCTGCACGGAGTTACAGTAGACATCGATGGCGCTAGCACCCAAACCGATTTTGAGGTTATCGAAATTGTGGATGATAGTAACCCATATCCTGCACTGTTAGGGATAGATTGGGCAACAGATATGAATGGAGTCATAAATCTCAAGAAACGCAAAATGATCTTCGAAAAGAAATCTCTCCACATGGTGGTCGCGTTGGACCCAGCAGAAGGGGCACGATATACCAAGCCATGCGCGACATAGACAACGACAATGAGCTAGACTATATTTAGCAGATTACTGCGCAAGATCAGGACAGGGTTAATCCGACAACGGATGGTCGACTCTCATGAGACTGCGATAGTTCTTGCATGTTGGAGTCAGATGAAGAGGTTGAACGATGGCAGAACCGACTGCATGAAGTAACCATGCTCAATTGTAATCGGATGGTGATAGTGGGAGTAGAGGAACCGCTGAAAATATTCACGAAAAAATTCCGCTCAGCTACTACTTCTGGACAGAGGTCCACTTCGAAGATGTGAACGCCAGGGCATAGATGTCAATGGAAAGCGCACACACAATCGGAAGGACGAAGCGACGTATGCATTCCTCGCCAACAGAGGCTACAGGTGTTTGAGGCGTGGACATCTACCCAGCCTGGAAGTAGTAGCCTAAAGCTCCCTCAACAGACCAACACTAGGGTTAGGAGAGGCTCAAGGAAGTTGCGGATACCACGAGTACGTTGGGCTTGCAATAGCCGAAAGAAGGTAACTCAGAAAAGATGGAGTGGCCATGGACCTTCCAACACCGATAAACGGGGGTTATGGCCAAAGAAGCAAAGTACACTGCGAAGTAGAGGGGCTCCGAAACGCGCTGCGACATTGCTACCATGGCTACGCCCACACTCACGAAAGAATATAAACCCCAGACTGATTACCCAGATGCTTCAGAAGTGCTCGCAGCCCAGGCTAGCAGGGACGAGCCGAAATCTCACTAAAGGTGCGAACACCTGACTAGTAGTAGAAACTACACTCTTAGCACCTCGGGCAGTTGAAAGAAGGCGTGGGACTATAAACCAATTTGTGGAAAATCATCGCGGAAAAAGGAATCGTCACCAAACTAAGCACCCCAAGGATAGCGCTACCGCGGGGAAAAATCAGAAGATAACCGTTAGCCACATGGTCCCTGACAGGTTAGTCAGATCACGTCAAATAGGAGTGGGTGGCGGGACATTAAGGCGAAAGTTCCAGACGAGATACACAGAGATTTGCCAACTTGAATTGCAAACAGGTGGAAGATATTTTTTCAAATCTCATAGCGTGTGGCCGGTGCTGGATTTTGGCGCTTTGAACTAGAAAAAAACAGCAAGTACACGGCTACCAGGCACTCCATGAGCACTATGGCAAGAGCCCGAGCACGAGTCGCCAAAGAAATGCAGTTGAGTCATGAAGAGCCCTCTCAAGTTCTGGAAGTTCCTAAATCCCCACGCACCCTGTGACCCAGGAAGAACAAGCAAAAGATGGGTCCAGTCTGGGCCTCCCTAAGATTCAACAAACACTCGGCAGTTGACAAAGGTAAAACAGTGATCGACAAACCTGTTGAGGAGGAGGACGACTTGCAAGACCTGATCGATCAAATTGACGCGCAAGTAGAGGAAGAAGAACCTGCATTCTAGTTCCCGTCATTACCCCTATATCTTTCTCCTTGGACCGGGATGACCAAGCTAGCAAAAGACATAGGCGCTACAAAAACTATGCTCCAGAGCCTGCTTCTTCCAGATGATATAAGGTTCGAAGGATTGCCAATGGGGCGTGTTCCAAGCACCAAATTCGAAGATTGGGACCTGGTAGACAGCAACAAGTTCCCTGAACTAGCCGAAGGCATGCTATTGCTGCAGAAGTGGTTACTAGGTGTGGAGAGGGCCGGACTGTTGAACCTCAGGTGACTACCTCACTATCACTGCATGACCATCACCATATTTGTGATTCGACAGCTGCTAGGTCTCATCCATGATGGATATCTCTGGTTGGAAGAACCGATCCCGATCAAGGCCAACCTAATCCACCAGATTACGCACCTGCCATATAAAGGGAATAACCCCACAGACATAACCGGAACTAGTAGTGAGGGAGGCCTCGTAGAAACAATCAAGGCAAAGTACCATTTAGAAAAAGGGAAGCGGGGATATGTCATAGCAAGCATCAGCAACCGTGCAGTACGAGTCACCACTCAGATCCTAGATGGTAAACTTATGAGAAAATGTCGCATCGATGAAGTGCCCGCCACTGTCATCACATTGGCCAGATAGTGTGTCGAGGGGGTTCAGTTCAATTGGGCACAGTTCTTATGCGACAAATTTCTGACCAATTGTCAAGAAGCACAGGAAAAAGGTAAGGCCTTTCATTATGCATGGCTCCTCTTATCAATCCTTCTGGTTACAGGTGACTTGCTACCAGAGAACCAGTTTCCCAGCACTGAGGATAGTCTACCCGAGGCAGTACAGTATATTTCACTTTGGGCTACAAAGGATGCAGCCAAGGTTTCCGCAATTTGGGCATTTTGGACCTCCATGGAAGGAAATATATGGACGCGGATTGCTCGAAGACCGTGCATGTCCCCCACAATTTACAACAATTTTCAAAGCATGGCCGAGTTGAAGGCAGACATGCATCACGTGTATATCTGCGCGCAGAAGGATCCAGAGCAATATTGGGTCACACTTCCATTCCTTGCAATGGATGATGCCATTTACACAGTATTAGCAGCATGGCCCTTGGAATGGCGTGCCCCAGACAAGACCATTCTCGACCGAGTGGCCGCACAACAATAAAAGAAGGAGCGCCCGTAGAGACTCATCCAACTGGTAGAAAAAACGTGACAGGACCAACAAGACGCTTTACAATAGGGGGCTACCACATGTCCGATTACAACGGAGAATCAGACGGATCAGGGCATGGATTTGGAACAGGATCCGCAACACGGAACAGAGATGCAGGACCACCTCAAGCGGTCACGCACCAAGGAACCCTCGGCCGCTCAGAAAAAGTCCAAAACAGTGAAGGCTCTGGAAAAAGACTTCATGGATAGTAGCCTACCCGCAAGCAATGTTACCACCAGTGCATTTCCCGAACTGATCACTGCACAAACAACTGTGTTGGAGGAGATCAAAGCATAGTTACAGGCCTTACAAGAGCGACCCTCAGGCTGGGTCCCTCGCGAGCCAGCTGAAGATACAGATGCCGCCGCGTAGATGGTCAGCACGCACACACCACACATCCTCTCATTGCCAGCTGAGGTTGTCTGAGTCACAACCACAGGCAATTGAGAATTAAATCTAGCCGCTCTGTCTAGAGACATACTATATCGGCTGCAAGAGGGAGTAATAGGAATTTCATGCCAGGGAAGGCCACGCGTTCCACATCTTGACAGAACAAAAGATAAAGATAGAACAAATCAGCCTCCAACATGATGAACTAGCTGCACAGCACTGAGAGGTAGAACAAGCTGTGATAGAGGCATGTGGTATGGTCCTCGAGCTAGCCATCCCCGAGGACCTCCCCCTAGCTACCAGGATTTAGCACATGGTAGCCAGCTTTCACACGGCCCAAGCAAAGGCCACAAGACACCAGGAGGAGCTAACGTTACAGATTGCAGAACTCCGTCTCAAGGCTCAGCCACCCACACCTCCGGCCGAATGGGAACACCGCTGCAGCGCAGTTGTAGCTGGACTACAAACAATGAGTAGTGTTGTTCGCGAATGCTCGGGACTACTCGGGCAGTCGCTTGGGATACTCACCGCCCTCCAGGAAGATCCAACCATACAGTGAGTAGAAACCGAGGCGCGCGAGTTGCAACAGGCCTATGACACCACCCAGGGCATTGCACAGACGGTCGCTATCACACAACAGTTGGCCAAAATGAAGGAGGTCCAGGTGCTCAAAGCCCAAGTTGACGCAGTGCGACAACAGGAGGCCACCCTTAAAGAGCGTATCCAGCCCTGGCTCGACAAAGCGTTTAGCGTATCTACAACCATTGAAGGAAAGCTCACACAGATGCAGGCAGTCTGTGCGACGGAGCAAGCAGTTGCAAATGATATGGATACCTTAGCAGCTCATATGGAAAAGGTACAGAGATTCGCAACCGAATTTGCTATAGAGATAGGCGAGATGTAGAAGTTGTTGACCGACCTCCGCGTGAAGATTCTCGTACTAGTCGAGTGACTCAGGACAAGTCACAATGATTTTGTTGGGTGACTTTTGGGTAGCAGAAGCCCCATGCAATCGTTATGGGGCTTGAAGCCCACAATTTTGGGTAAAAACAGGGTAAAGAATCTGCAAGATGCGTAGAGTGCGATTTGTAATAAGTAAAATTCAAAAGGGTAGTCCACCCAAAAAATAATGTAAAGAAAAGTAAGATCAGTCAGCCCGCCCATGGATCGCGGTCCATGGAAAGGCATAAATAGAGCAAGGCTCTATGGGTAGAGGAGTTAAGTTTTGTTGGATAATCTTGAGATCTGATATGTGATGGGTTTTTTGAGAGAAGTAAGTCTGAGTCGAGGGTTTGGGTAGAGGATAGAGGCTCTGCAGCTGTGTACACAGAGGCCTGGAAGAGTCCGCAGCTGAGTGCGTGGACCCCTGCAGCTGAGTGCGCAGGGTGGATTTGGATGTACTGGGGTGAAGTGGAAATAAAGATAAGTTCACTCTGAAATTTATTTGTAATCTCTAAATTATCGCGAATCTGGCAATTTGTATGATTAATAAAGCTGTTTTGGGTTATGCGCATTGATTACTGAATACTTGTGAATCGGGTTTTGATCTTAATACGCAAACTGAATAAAAATGATAAATGTTTACTTAAAAACCTCTTTAAAGTAGATCTGAATTGCATTACTTCATCCTCTAGATTAGATATGTAGAACTACGCGAGGTGTTCAGGATCTGCATGAATATAGTGTAGTGCAAAGCTGCAAAGCGGAGAGAGAAACCTCCAAACCATATCGAGACATCCCAAGGGTGCGGAAACCTAGTTCCAGCACCCTCCCCTGCTACCTTGGGTGAGACCTCAGTCCGCACTTCGTGGGCTATTGCCGAAAGGGCCGGTAGCTGCGGGATTTGTTTGGCTAAATAATTCTTCCGAACCTGGGTCAGGCCCATATAAGTCAACAGAATCCTTGAAGCAGATGGATAGAATGATGTCTTTAGACCATTGGGCTATGGAGTCAATAGAAGGGCAGTAGAACTAGATCAACTCACTAAAGGGAATGTTCAAAGGGCAAGCTAGCAGAGTAAAGTGCAGGTCTTTGGAACAGAAGGGTGAAATGGCTTCAATTAGGATGAGAGAGCAATTAAGGGTTCTCAGACCGAGATGTGAACAAGGAATAGAGGGGTAATCGAAATCAAAGGGCAATTAAGAATCCCTTAATCTGGACATACAAGAGACAACCTAAACTAAGGAGCAATTAAGAAATCCTTAACTTAGATATCAGTTGAAAACATTTATATGCATAATTGTTAAAACAGAGTGTAATTAAACAAATTATGAGATATTATTCCAGTTATAGAATTTAGATTCAAAAATACATTAAAGATTGTGGAAAAGCTTTAAGTTTGATAACCATAACATAAGAGAATACTTGTCTGCACTTTTCTCAACACATGAATCCTTTGAAATATCTTATGTTTATTCATTAATCTAGCTTGTTGGCTCATCCAATGATACAATAGCTTTACAATCTTTTTGATCAAAACTCTATAGAAATGTCTAAGAATCCACACTACATACTTCGAATTGTGAAGTATTTATACAAAAATTATTACAAAATATCTCAAACTAATTTGAGATTTAATCTAGGAAATAAAAATATCTTCTTGCAAGAAGATAGAGACAGCTATTGAACTGCTTTCATGCTGTACCATTTATTATGGTACTGTTGGCCTTTATGGTTTGATATTTAGCCCTTTATGCTACATTGTTGTTTGATCTCTTACGCTGGAACTTTCATTTAACCTTAGGCTTTCATCTGATACTCATTGACACTGATACTCTTTCATCTGATACACTTTTACTTTGATGACCTGTCAATATCCTTTATTGTGTTTTTACTTTTAATGTACATTTTAACTTTTTACTGTTTATTTCAACAGTAAATTATTTAGTTTTTTATATGTATCAGCATAGGGTAATGGATATTGATCAAATTTCTATATGTTTGATCTGTTTGTCTTTTGACTGTATGCTCTATCTGGTTCCTTTGTTTTAACAGTCAATGTCTCTATGTGAACAATTTCTTTCTCTATTTTGTGTATAACTGTTTTCTTCTTCTTAATATAGGATTTTGAATAAATTTCTTTTCGAGTCTTGGAGTAAACAAGTTTTGTGACTAGTATCAAAACTATCTATCCAAGCTCTAGTCTTCTGCTAATTACCTGCAAAATAAAACAATCATTAAGAAAACATAGGTTTCCAGGAAAGGCAGATGATGGCTTTATTGCACAGGGATGTCTGTGGAAGGAGTCATGGAAATGTTTTGAAAGTAATCAAAGGTCAAATTGTGTTTCAGAGGTTCAAGGTGGCGTCGGAAGGGTTTGATAGGTTTTACTGTGAAACGGGCAAAAGGAATGAAAATGAAGGTTTTCATGGTTTTGACAAGCAACTTTTTAAACCTGGTGTGAAATTTTATGTTTATGAACAGTAGGTGGTTTATCCGATTGAGCGGGGAGGCATTTTCCCAGGTCATCGCACCACTTTTGTGGCGAGGGTGGTATTTAGGAGGGGTCACCCGATCTACTCCATCGATCGACACGTAGCAGTCGGGGGACCAAGGAAAACCGCTTTATCGGGCGAGTAATGATCGGCCATCGAGCTCGGCCAATATGGCTGTGGATCGTTAGATGCGGGGGATGGTGATCGGATGGTAGTTGGGCAGAGAAGATGCACAGATAAAATGAACCGAGGTGTCGGGGGGGGGCAGGGCTTTTAATCCTCGGCGGTTTGGGATTAATTAAGACTTAATCATGGGTTAAGAGATCGGGTGGGTAACAATTGGCCATCGGGCGCGGCCGATATGGCTGTGGACCGTCGGATGAGGGGGATGGTGATCTGATGGTATTCGGGCGAGGGAGGTGTGCGGAGGAAATGAACGGGAGTTTAGGGGGGGCCTAGGGCTTTAAAATTCAGTATTTTCAGATTAATTAATACTTAATCCCATATTTAAATCGATCGAGCGGGGTTAAATTACGAGTTTAATTTGGGTTTATCGTGCAGGGGTGAATTAAGAGGGTTTTGTCGAGATAAAGGGGAATTGTATAGTTTTTATCAAAACTAAGGTTGGGATATTACATAGGGGATTTAATTAATATAGAGGAAAAGGTATATAGGGGTTTATATAATAAAGTTAAAAATTAATATGAAATGAAATGAGCGGAGATGAAAAATAATATCGAGTGTAATGTAATTTTTATGCATTCCTCTCACATACACTTAATACTTAGGATAAAATGTTTTTGTGGGTTTTTTTGAATGAAAAGGGTTTTAACAGGGAGTTGCTTTACTTTTCCTAGGCAAATGTAGTTTTACCTTAGGAAAAGGGGTCTTATTAGGGAAATTAAGGGAAATGAAGGGAGATGAATAGTTATGAAGGGGATTCTAACACTTGATGTCCATAAGTCATTGAGCCAAGGGTTCGGTCCCAACAAAAGTCAGAGAAATGCTCTGAGCCTTTATGACTTGAAGGATTTAAGTACTAGAACTTGCTTATGAATGGGGAAATTAGTAAGTAAAGGGGTGAAATCACTGAGGGGGAGTTAATTAAATCAACTTGTAAACCATTGTTCCTACTTTGTTTACTGCTTATGCACATTGAAAGATGTATTTAAACATGACATAAGTGTTTTTATGCAATCAACTTCATACTTTAACAACCTTTCTTCTACTTACCCATTACTTACCCTACCATTTTTTCTTCATTTTATTTGGGTTCATTTAGGCTAGCAAACCCTTATCAATCCTTTTCTTTTAAAAAGTAAACTATCTAATTCTAACCTTATATCATCCAAGGGCTCATATTAAACTGACGAGCTCCTTTTATTTTCTCTACCTATCTAATGATCTGCCAAGATTGAACTGTTTGGTCAGATTTTTTTCTCTAACTATAAACATAAAATTCAAAGCATGAAATAGTCAAGATTAAGCAGTTTGACTACCACGGGTTGTGGCATGTATGATAAGCTGCACACAAACATTATTATGCATAAAAGTAAATAGTAGTGGCATTTAGACTTGCACACTTTCATGGTCTCTTTTTGTTTTTGGGTTCATATATTTTCATTTTTTGACCACCTCTTATTCTTTTTGTCATCTGATTTTTCTTTTAGGACATACCCTCTTTACATTTTTTAAATTTTAATATGGAAAAAGTTTGCAGAAACCAAAGGTATGTACATTATTACAAGGCTTAACCTTAGTCATTCAAAATTATGACTCCTATTGGTATAGGAACCTAACACCCAGTGTTGCTTGGGATTGATTGGGCCTTCGACATGAACGAAATCATTAATTTAAAGAATAAAGCATGTTGTTTGAAAAGAATGATCTTCGAGGGATTGTTCCATTGGATCCAGCAAAAGGTGTGTGATACACAGAACCAGCCTATGATTATTATGAAGATGAATACATTGAGCACATATATATGATAACTATGCGAAATGAATATTGGATCAATCCCACTACAAATGGAAGGATTAGCTGGGAGAAGGACAATTCCTACAAATCAGATTCACATGAAGAGTAAGAAAACTGGAAAAATTGGTTGCATGAGGACTCTATGTTATGATGCAATCGTTTCACAAAGTCGTTACGCTGTATATCTACCGAGATATGTAAGTTTCCTTACTATGATGACTTCGACAATGTCAATATGTTTCTTGGTCATTTTGAAAGGGACATCCTAGAGGAGCATCGATTCCAGTCCTTAGATCTAGTGTTGAGAGCTACATCTGCAAGATAGTGGGGTACGCACAAGGATAATATTTGTGACTGGAAGGAATATCATAGAATGATGTGATTAAGATTTGGCTATGCAAAAGCCCGACTCAATGAAAATTACACTGGGAAGGATGATTCATGGGAACATCTAGCTTGATGGACTAAGATGTGGGGTGAGGTACCTCAACCAAAGTGGGTGCATATATTTATTGATACCTTGGACATTATCCCAAGGAACTAGTATTTAGAGATGAAGCTATGACACAGGACTGCTGATTGGGATGAAATGAAGCAGAGTTTCTTGCTGACATTTAATTTCAAAGACAATTTCGAATGCATTGATGAAGCATTTTAGGAGATTGAAGCAACAATCTTCTGAACACCCATAGAGCCTATCACTTGGATACAACCTGACTGGAGTACGTAGATACAACATGCTTTGGAATGTTACAATGTTACTACGGAAGAAGGCGATGAGGATCCACGAAATATTAATATCCTTGAGTCAAAAGGACAATGAGAAGTTGCTGGACCTT
This sequence comes from Pinus tabuliformis, assembly GCA_031772625.1. Taxonomy (NCBI): domain Eukaryota; kingdom Viridiplantae; phylum Streptophyta; class Pinopsida; order Pinales; family Pinaceae; genus Pinus; species Pinus tabuliformis. The sequence goes on from CM062808.1 coordinate 907,196,920, forward strand.
ATGTGGGGATCTCTGATATCTCACAAATGGTGAAAACAAAATGGTACATATTGGCTCAAAAGAAGAGCCAAAATTCGTGAACATTGGCGACTATTGGGATGAAGACACCATGGATAAGATCATTGAATTATTACACGAATATCAAGATTTATTTCCAACTAAGTTCTTTGACTTGAAATGGATAGTAGGAGATTTGGGTATGATGAAGATCAATCTAAAACAAGATGTGAAGCCGGTTAAGCAACACTTATATCAATTGAACCCCAAATACAAGGAAAAGGTAAGAGAAGAACTTAATAAGATGCTCACGGCAGGAATAATTGAGCCTGTAGAAGAATCAGAATGGGTCAGTCCTATGGTGGTCCAAGAGAAGAAAATGAAGGGTGATATCAGGATTTGCGTTGATCTACAGAAGTTAAATGATGCATGTGTACATGATCCATTTCCTACACCTTTTACAGATGAAGTTCTAGAAAATGTTGGTGGGTAGGAAGCTTATTCATTCACAGATGGATTTTCAGGATATCACCAAATTAAGATTGCGTCAGAGGATAGAAGCAAGACTACTTTCACTGTAGAATGGGGGCTTTCCAATATACAGTCATGCCTTTCGGCCTAAAAAAATTCTCCTGTGATATTCTCAAGGGTGGTAGTGGCAGTGTTTAAGGAATTCATTCATAATTTTTTGGAAGTCTACTTTCATGATTGGACAATGTTTGGGCTAGTCAAGAAGCATGACTCTACTCTGCACCTAATGTTGTATACATGTATAAAGTATCATATTTCCTTGAGTTTGAAGAAATGCATTTTTTGTGTACCATATGGAATACTTCTGGGACATGTTGTATATAAGTAGGGATTGATGGTAGACCTTGCTAATATTGTTGTAATTATCAATTTGGATCCACCTAAGAACGTAAAGCAACTACGTGCGACTTTGGGTGATACTAGGTACTATAGAAAGTTTATTAAGGCATACGCGCAGATCATTGCCCCCATGCCGAAGCTGTTAAAGAAGGATACTACGTTATACTAGGATGACAACTGTTAGAAGAGCTTGGATGTTCTTAAGGAAAAGATGTTCATGACACCAATCCTAGTATTCCTGGATTGGAAGAAGGAATTTCATGTGCATGTTGATGCGTCTTGTATAGTTTTGGGAGTTATCTTAACTCAACCAAGGGCAGGAGATATTGATCACCCGATTGCCTTCGCCAATCGAAAACTGTCTAAGGCAAAGAAAAATTATTCAACCACAGAGAGAGAAGGATTGGCCATGGTTTAAGCACTACAAAAATTCAGGCATTACCTGCTAGGTCCACACTTTAAAATGTATGTAGACCATTATGATTTGAAGTAACTGGTCAATACGCCTGTGTTGGGGTGGGGGGGGGGGGGGGGGGGGAATCTATAAATGGTTGCTTCTTTTCCAAGAGTATGATTTTGAAGTGATAGTTAAGCCCAGGGAGATTGAATGTTGGACCTGATCACCTCTCTCGAATCGAGAATGGAAAAACCCCACCAATATTGATGAAGGGTTACCTGACGTGCAAATCTTTGCTATCAGAGTTGCAGATGAGAATTTTGCAGACGTTATTCATTTTTTATCTACTGGCGTAGCCCCTGAAGGTTATACACCACAACAAAAGAAGGAATTAGTTTTCGGGGCTACATATTTTTCCGTGATTGTAGGACACTTATATAAGATGGGATCAGATTAAGTTCTATGCGGATATGTGCTTGAATATGAAAGACAGTATTCTAATTGAAGCACATAGTGGTGTCACTAGAGGACAATATGTAGGTAAGGAAACTGTGCAAAAGATTAAGTGAATAGGATTATGGTGGCCTAAGGTACATAAATATTCTAAGGAGTATTGTCATGCGTGCGATGTGTGTCAAAGGACCAGGAGGCCATCACGAAGGGATGAACTTCCATTAAATTGACAAGTCATGCTAAAACATTTGATAAATGGGAAATTGACTTTGTTAGACGTATTCATCCACCAAGGAAGAAGACGAGAGCACGTTATATTATCACTGCAATAGAATACTTAACTAGGTGGGCCAAAGCACAACCTATGAAGGATTACAGCGTGACAACTATTTTGAAGTTTATATTCAAATTTATTCTGTCAAGGTTTGGATGCTCGAAGATTTTGATGAGTGACAAAGGTTCACACATCCTAAATGAGACAATTGCAGTTTTAACAAAAGTATTCTAGATGTGCCATCAGAAGAGTACACCGTATCATCCCCAGGTGAATGGAACTGTCGAATCTTTCAATGAGATCTTGGAGAATGGCCTAACAAAGGTCTGCAATGTTAATAGGAATCATTGTGATGTGTGCATATATAGGACGACCTATAAGAAATTGATTGGGAAATCACCATTTCGACTAGTTTATGGAAAAGAAGCAGTGATGTTGATGGAACATATAGTGCCCAACCTCCGGATCGCAACAATAACCATGATGGAAGATCATGACATAATGGAGGAACACCTAGCGCAACTACTTACATTAAAGGAAGAGTAATTTTTGGTTGTCTTTCATCAACAGGTGCATAGAGCTAGAGAAAAGGCGTGGCATGGTCGTCACATTAAGCAGCGTACTATTAAAAATGGATATTTGGTCCTGATGTATGACAACAAGTTTACCAAATTTCCAGGGAAGTTTCAGATGCATTTTCTAGGACCGTACATGATTAAGGATATTTTGGTTGGTGGAGCAGTTCAACTCACGAAGCTGAATGGGGAAGTGTTTTATGGCATGATTAATGGGATCAGATTGAAGTTTTACAAGGAAGATCCCACCCTTGCGCAATGACTACATGACAACAGGAAATTCTTAGTGCTTTTGGCAGTTAACAAAGAGCGTAGGACTATCGAGGAAAAATTCTATTCGAAGAAGGAAGGTTGCTCGATCTTCAAGAAGATGGCATAGGTGGAAGCTGCGATGAGGTATATGTGCTATAAGGATGGGTCCCATGCAACCTTCCCATAAAGTGACCATTGGAACAACTACAGTTGATTTGATAGTGATTTTGTCATTAAAAGGAGTGGGGGAAATGCATTTAAGGAGCATATCTATGAAAATTTGCTGCCAAAAATGCATTAATGAGGGAGATATGGAGGGAATCAAGTGGTTTTAATTCAAAAGAGGTTTTGGCACCCCGCTCCACATTCAGACACTTTTCTTTCAGAGATATTATTTTGTGATTTTGTGCCTAAGTGTGAGCTGAGAAAATTTTTGGATGTCTGAGTGGAATTTGGGAGAATTAGAGAGGGAATTCTTGCAGAGAGGGCTTGGATATATCATGACTTCTACACTTCCTTCCCGTAATACGATGCCGAGATTCCCTAGCAAGCAGCCTACTACCTCAGTAGCAGCTAAGAAGTATAAATAGCTACAGCAAACCCCAGTTCGGCAATCATCACAGAAATTTACAAACAAGCGGAGATAGAAGGGAAGAATGGATAAAAACAGGCAGTCAATGGAACCGAAGGACTTGGATGGCGAGGAGTTGTTCGGTGGCCTTGAATAAATTAGCGCCGACAAAGTAGAACCAATTTCAGGTTTCCTTCATATTTGGCACCGCAGAAGCCAACATCCAAGGTCACAAAGGATCCAGATGCTATTAAATATAAGGTTTTCACTCCATTGTTACCTGAAGACGTACCTATTGAGGGTGAATTGTTGGCCCGGGTACCGTACCTAAAAATGGAAGATTGGGATTTAAATGATCGAAGTAAATACCCATAGTTTGAGCCCAACCAGTACCTAAAATTCGTATATTATGAAGAAGCAGGCGTCACACGAGTTGAACCAATGAAGTGGGCTGCTAGAATTCAGTGTGCGGGATTGTTGAACATGTTGTATGTTCTGCATTTTGGGCATAGTAATATAAATACTATCTGTGTGCGCCAATTGCTGGCTCTGGTGCATGATGAGTGTCTTTGGCTCGGGACGCCCATCCCTATTGATGAGATGTTAATCAAATAGATTACCGCACTACCATGCCAGGGGGAAAATCTGGATGATGTTTCTCTAGGAAAGTCAAAGGAGAAGAAACTAGCAGATCAAATGAAGAGTGACTTTTGATTGATTAAGAAGTCTTGGGGCTACACCATTAGCCCTATCAACAATGAGGTTGTGTGGTTTTCTGCCTCTATTTCTACCGAGAAGATTATGAGAAAGTGTCACGCAGATGAAGTGCCAGCCCCTATTGTCTCCTTCGCTGCACAGTGCAGCCAGGGTGTCCAGTTCAATTGGGAGGGGTACCCATGTCGAGAATTCCTAGATGATTGTCATGAAGTACAGGAAGAAGGAAAGTCATTTCATTATACATGAATGTTACTTCTCATTGCATTAATAGCTTGGAGAGCACCCGAGGAATCACAATTCCCCATGGTGGACCTAGATATCTATGAAGTTGCACGATATGCCTCATTGTGGGCATCCAAAGATCCTACAAGGGCCATGGAAAATAATATGTTTTGGGTTCTGTTCAAAATGGACCTGCACATGGTGATTAACTAACGACTGCAGTTATCACTTTCCCTATTTTCTCAATATCTCGATGTTGAAAAGTTCAAGGCTGATTTTCACAATGCATATATATGTGCCTAGAAGGATTTGAAAAAAGATTTGCATGTGTTACCATATCTGGTAGCAAAAGAAAATATTTTGGCCATTATCCGTAAGTGGTCGAGTGATTGGCTCACCCCGACCAACACGACAGCAACAGGCATAAGCAATATCGTTGTCGAGACGAAGGCTAAGAAGAAAGATCCGAAGAAAGACACTCATCAAGGACATACTAGCAGAGTGACTCGAGACGAGTCACATCTTTGTGTTCGGGGCCTGTTGGGATGAGATCCCCCAAGGTTAATTTTTGCTAAGTATTAAGTCAAATTTTGATAAGATATTTTAAAGACTCCACATTTTGAGGAGCGGAGTGCAAGTAGCGTAGGTTGTTAAGAGTCAAATGGGGTTTTAGTCAAGTCAAAGCCCCTTATTTTGTAAAGGGATGAGTTGTATTAAGCTCCACCATGGTTCGCGGACCATGGTAATATAATGTAAACACTACAAAAGGGAGTCATTAAGGAGTCATTAGGCAGTTAAGTTAAGCTAATTCAATTATTGATTGATGCTTAGAGTCTTAATTGTTATTTTTGGTATTTGGGCGAAGGGGAAGTCTCCTGTTTTTATGTGCGTGGAGACCTTGATAAGTCTATAACTGAGTGTGTGGGCCCCTATAGCTGTGTGCATAGGTTCTAGAAAGAATATGTATTGAAGATCTGGAATAATAAAGAGTATTTGAAGAATTTATGTGTCTGAACTGTATACATATGTGTTTTTTGTATCTATGCTTAGTCGAATGCCATTTATCTGTAAAGTTGTCTTAATTACACCGCGAGGATATGGATCTACTGTTATATGTTATTTTATGCATGATTAGACCCTTGAGCGAAGCTCATAACTCTATTTAATTGGAAATTGCTTTAAGTTTAGGGATTTTGAGGATAAGGGTTCACGAAGGTCAGATCAAGCCTTAAACTGAAGAAATTCCTTACCCCCACATCACATAGCCTTTTGGATGTAGAAACCTAGTTCTAGCATCCCCCAATATTGCCTTGGGTGAGACTGCAGCCTGTGCTAAGCGGGTTGTTACCGAAATGGCTGGTAGTGTAGGGCTTTGTTCGTTAGTGCAGTTAACTCTGAACCTAAGTCCAAGCCCCCTCAAGCCAACACCCCCTAAGGTCAAGAAGACAAGCACATCCTTTTCTAAGCCATAGGATCACATTTTTACTCGTGACACATCAAAAAACAACTGTTGTGATGGATCAACACTCCTTCCTAGTTGTGGGACCTGAACCAGAGGGCCCAACAAAGCCCCTTCCTAGTGGTGCAGACCAAAATAGAAGGCCATCAATGCCCTCTCTTCACAAGAGTGGGGAAACATTGGGGGAATATGATTGGATAAGCTTATATTAAGTCTAATTTAACATCTTTGGTTAAAATAATCATTATTGATTAAAATAATGATTGATTTGGTCTACCATAATCATAAACTTGATATGATCAAGAAAGTGTTTTGGTGCAACGAAAGCCAATCATAAGGAAATATATATAAATGAAGTTTTTCACTAGTCACAGTGAGAAGAGAGAACATTATGTCGAAATATTTCCATAGTTGTGACCACAATAAATTTGTGCATTCACACCAGTGAGAATAGAGGTTAGGAAGTAGATCAAGGGTAAAGTCTTGGGGAACTCATCGATGTACTCCATTTCAATCAAAGAGGAATAGTAATGAAGATTTCCCCATATTCATATCTTATGCTTCTTTGATATGTTATATGATCGGTGTATTTTTTGCACTAATATTGCTTTGCATGAAGATCAAATTAGTTTATTTCTCTTTGTGTAAACGATCTAGGAGATCCAGGAGCAAATATCTTGGGGAGATCTTCCTAGAGCTCGCAATGTCAAATAGAAGGATCTATAATTTAGAGGTATGTTCTCTACCTTCTTCCCTATAATCTAAAGTGATTGGGATAATCTGATTTACCTTGTTCCACTTATTCATTCACACACACCACTAGTACAAAATGGCTAATCAGTTACTAAAACAACGACTAAAATTTGCATATAAATGACTATTTTTCTGTCGGTGACCAATAGTAGATAATTTACAGTATCTTATAACACGACCAAATTTTAGCCGGTTTTAGCTTAGTCATTAATTGATTGTCTCAATTTTATCGTCTAGCAGTATATTTAGTCATAAATTTGGTCATTAATTTAGTTATTGATTTAGTCATTAATTGCCACAATTAATGTTAGGCCCCTATACTACTAGTGTAACCCCTTATTGTTATGAGTACAACCCCCTTATTATATTTATGTACCCATGTAGTGCCCATATTGTTACTATTGTGCCCCATAGAAGCCCACTATTGTTATTATTGTGCCCTTACATTATTATTGTTATGTCAGCTCTGATTATATTATGACCCCTTAGACTCCTATATATAGAAAGGAGGTATTTTCATTTGTATCATCCAAGAATTGTTCATTTATGTAATGTAAAGGAGGTTTCCCCCTCGAAGAGGCTGAATTCTAAGGCATTGATCTATCTTTTCTATCTTTTTGTGAGCTAGTTTCATAACATTTGGTATCAGAGCTTTGGATTCTAGGGTTTCGCTGCTCCAAATAGGTCATCATGGCATTTTCGCTATAACTTTTTTTCTGCAATGTTTCAGAAGCTAAAAAAAAAAACCCATTTGAGACAAAATCACACGGAACCTCGAGCTCGAATTTTAATGCTTTTCGCACTATAATTGCAAAGATATGATCTAAGGAAGTTGATCTTTTTGCAGACTCCTGAATTACATTCCAAACAAGTGACCTTGGGAAAATTGTCATAACTTTCTCTCTAAGCATCGGATTGAAATTTTGTAAGAAATTGCAGAAAGAGGATGGACTGTAGTTTATTTTGTATATTTTTCAGAGCAAAAGGTTAAAACAGTGACTCGTGGCACGTCGCACAAGTTCGCTCTACTGAACTAGTCTATAATCAGGTCACTGTGGGAGATTTGGCATAACTCTTCCCTAGAGAATCCAATTTCGATCAGACTATGGCATTGGAAAGAGGACGCAGAGGGCTACTGCATGTCACAATTTCAGAACTAGAAGAATCGAAATTACAGAGTTATGGTCATTTCAAGATCGAGCTCCTAAAATCAAGAAAAGGCGACATGAGGAAGTTTGATGGCAAGGATCCGGTAAATTGGATACTTCAAATGGAGCAATATTTTGATCTACATGGTGTACCGCTGTTACAAAAGGTATGTATTGCATCTTCATATTTAGAACCAGATCAATTTTTATGGTATAAAGGGATTTGTTCTCATAAACAACTTGTTACGTGGTCAATTCTCCTGGAGGAAATGATAGCACATTATGAGGATACAAAGAGCAACACCTTCTTTAGAGCAACACCACAATAATTGGAAGAAAAAAGAGAAAAAGGGCTTTGTTACAATTGTGATAGAAAATGCACTAAAGGTCATAAGTGTGCTGAGAAGAAATTATTTTACATAGAGTATGAAGAGGAGGAAGAAAAGGAGCAAGAAAGGTCAAAAGAAGAGGATATACTCCAGGAACAAAGCCTAGATAAAGAAGAAATGAATCTGACCATATCTTGTAATGCATTGGCTGGAATTACCACTCCTCAAACCATCAAGATAGAAGGACAAATCAAGAAGAAAAAGGTAGTAGTGTTGATTGATTCAGGAAGTACCCACGATTTTATTCATTGTAAGATAGCAAAAGAATTGAATTTCTTCCTATATCCAGCACCAGAGTGTTAAGTGATGGTTGCAAATGGAGGAACGATAAATTGCTTTGGAAAGTGCCATAATATCAAGCTATCCATGGGAGAATATGTATTGACTATCCCAATGCTTTCCATTCCAATGGGAGGTGCTGATGTTGTACTAGGAGTCCAATGGCTACAATCCTTGGGTACAATAGCTTTTAATTTTCAAGAACTTCTCATGAAATTTTCTATGGAAGGTAAGGAAGTTGAATTAAGGGGTATTGCAGGGAAACTAGGAAAGATAATCAGCTCTAACGGTATGAAAAAGCTTCTAAAAAAGGAACAAAGAGGTGTAATTGCACAATTATGTTCGCTAGATGTTTCGACATCAGAATCATCTATTTCTCCAGATCTCGAAAAAGTCTTGGATAATCATTCCAAGGTATTTGAGACTCCCAAAGGTCTCCCACATATTCGTGATCATGATCATGCTATTCATCTGATTCCAGGAAGTGTTCCTCCAAACATCAGGCCGTATAGATATCCCTATGCCCAAAAGAGTGAAATTGAAAGTATGGTTGCAGAAATGCTAGAGGCTGGTATAATTCAACCTAGTCAAAGTTCTTTCTCTACTCTAGTAGTATTGGTGCACAAGAAGGATGGATCATGGCTCATGTGTCCAGATTATAGGGAGCTCAACAAGCTCACTATTAAAGATAAGTTTCCCATTCCTGTCATTGATGAATTGCTGGATGAATTGCATAGATCAATTTACTTCACCAAGTTGGATCTTCGTTCAGGGTATCATCAAATCAGAATGAAGACTGAAGACATTTTGAAAACAACATTTAGAACTCATGAGGGTCATTATGAATTTTTGGTCATGCCTTTTGGCCTTACCAATGCACCTTCTACATTTCAAGGTTTGATGAATTCCATTTTCAAACCCTTCCTTAGAAAATTTGTGTTAGTATTTTTTGATGATATACTAATCTACAGCAAGTCTTGGAAGGATCATGTTGAACATGTTGACAGGGTGCTACAACTATTGGAGGACAAACAATTAAAGTTGCAAAAGATCCCAATTCAAACAATATTGCCAAAAATTAAAGAGGAAGGAAAAATCATATTGGAACCTGGAGCAGTCACAAAAACAAGAACTCGATAACTATGAAATCGATCAATTTCAGAGTATCTCATCAAGTGGAAGAACTTACCTGCTGAAGATTCCACATGGAAGGACAAGAATTTTATACAAAAGCATCAAGAACTACTCAAGTGTTGAGGACAACACTTTTTGAAGGAGAGGGGCATGTTAAGCCCCTATACTACTAGTGTAACCCCTTATTGTTATTAGTACAACCCCCTTATTATATTGATGTACCCATGTAATTCCCATATTGTTACTATTGTGCCCCATAGAAGCCCACAATTGTTATTATTGTGCCCTTACATTATTATTGTTATGTCAACTCTAATTATATTATGACCCCTTAGACTCCTATATATAGAAAGGAGGTTTTTTCATTTGTATCATCCAAGAATTGTTCATTTATGTAATGTAAAGGAGGTTGCCTCCTCGAAGAGGCTGAATTCTAAGGCGTTGATCTATCTTTTCTATCTTTTTGTGAGCTGGTTTCATAACAATTAATGACCAAATATATAACAAAATATATTACTATATGATCATCTAAGAAAACCAATTAATGAACAAAGAAATATGACCAAAATGTTGGTCATGTTATAAGATACTGTAAATTAGCTACTAATAGTCACATATATGCAAATTTTAGTCGTCGTTTGAAACCAATTAATGACCAAAGAAATATGACTAAATTTTTGTCGTGTTACAAGGCACTGTAGATTAGCTGCTAATAGTCGTATATATGCAAAATTTAGTTGTCATTTGTAATGAAAAATTAAGCATTTGCAGTAGTCATTTATATTTTTTTGGTAGTTTCATATTCATTATATAAATGACTAATTTAGTAGTTTATATTCATTTCATTTATTTTCATTAATAATCATTATAAACGACTAATTTAGTTGTATATTCATTTTATTTGTGTTCATAATTAATCAATATAAACTACTAATTTAGTAGTTTTAGATTGATTTTATGTGTTCATTATTAATCAACATAGATTAATTAGTATGATTTTGGGACTAAATTTTAAAAACAACATCATACAATGTGAATTGGTTCATCTAATATGAAAATTTAAACTTACATATGTTAGTTAAAAGACTAAACAATATCAAGTGCAACTATAAATAATTTCAACCACATAAATTACATTATATGAAATGTCAAGTATTACAAAATGAGTTTCCAACTTAACATTGGTTGGACTACAATTTACACATGGAATGTTGTTTCATCACTATAAAACATTATCATTGTGTTGTCAAGTCATTGCAAGTGAATTCACCAACTATGAAGACTTTAACATTAGTCTCTATGTCTGTGTATTATGCATGATATTGGCTTTAAGGGTACCACTAGACCAGTTATCTTCTCTCTCTTTTTGCATTTGTCGCTCCAGTGTTAGTGTTCTCCTCTTTCTTCAAATCCTGTTGCTTACCATCAATATTGAGTTCCTTTTCTGAAAACAAAAGAACCTAGAATGCAGAGTGTAAGACATGAAAGACGATGAATAGTAGAATATAAATGAAAGTAGACTATAAAGGATTTATATTACATATACCTCAACATCAACAATGTTAAAGCCATTCTTCCCCATAAGAGCAAGAAACTTGAACAAGTTTTCTTCAATTGAGCGATAGTGGCCACTATGTGGCCAGATGACCTGTATAAACAAATTAAAGTCACCATAGAAAAGAACACCTTAGTAACTTAGTATTCAACCTTCAGGGAAAGCTTAGGCACAATCATGCCAACTAAGTTACATGCTAAAAAGCTCAAGCTGTAAATAACTTGTTAAAACAAATAATCTGAGGTGTGATGTCTAATCCTTGTCATTTTATTCACAACAACAATTTGTTGTCTAATGCATGAAATTGGTCAAGTATATAAACATGTTCTCAAATAACAAAATGAAAGTAAAATTTTCTAATAATCATGAAAATATTTCAATACAAAATAGTTAAAAGGATTTCAATCAATATCGTGTAATATTAATTTCATCTTCAAGATTTGGTTGTTGTTTAAACAGACATAATACCAAGTACTTTCAATTTCATAGTTAAAATACAAAGAAAAATCGAAATAAACGTTCAAAATACAATCAAACAATAAAGAGAGGATATCATGGAATGGACATTGCAATTATAAAAAAATTGTTTACCTATCCATCGATATCTTATCACACATTCCTAGAACATTTGCTTGCCCAAAATAATCATGAGGTGAAAGAATCACAACATTAAAAACCATAGGAGTACTTACTAGAAACATTTCCAAAGTCGATGGCTGAAGTGACCAAAGGATATCCAACATTAACAAATGAATCATATCCAGGACATGATCTCTATATTGTCTCCCCATCCTTTTTCCAATCACACTTCATGTAAGCTGCCCACACCAGAGTCAAGTAACAATCAAATGAAGGAATTGACATTTTTTTTTATCTTTTATATGTATAACCTTTGAATATAATTTGTTTTGGTAACATATCAATTCGTATTTAAGGCCTTCATGTTATGAGAATGTATCAATCAAGTAGAACATCAGAAAAATTGACCTCAATGAGGTCCTCTAACAATTTCTACAATATCAATATTTGTCTTGCTGTGATATCTTGGATAGAAAAAAGAACATATCTGCAAACAAAAAAGCCATATATTACTTATGTTCAAACTATGTATATGGTGTATTCTTAGGTAACTTTTTAATATGTCCCTCTACCTTTACCAAAGAGGATTGTAGCTTGGTTAAACTCTTTATCCTTTCATTCAACATCAATTTCTGCAAGATAAATGTCACACATTATTCTTTCCCATTTCTCAACATGATAGATATGATAAATTGAAAGTCACATAAAAGCAAGAGAAAACCATTTTCTAACCAAAACAAATAAACAAACAATGCCTCTAATAAAAATTCACACCTTAGAAATTACTATGCCATCTGCTCAGACTAGGATTCTCTATTTTAGTTTGGTTTGAGTTGAGTTGGTATTTGAATATATAGTTCTCTCTAAATAAGTGAAATAGAAAGATGAGAATCAAAATAACCCTGTGAATTCTTAATTAATTCATATTATATATCTCTAAAATAGCCAGGTCATCCTTCTCTGCTATTTGATAGAGATTTATTGGCATAGAATAATAATGAATTAACTATCAAACACAATGATGCAATATATTAACGAAGAAAAGAAAAAAGACACGGCTTTGGTATTTGTGTGCTCAAAGGAAATCCAACAATGGTTGTGTTCTTTCTTTATCATGAAATAGTATTGAAGACAGATGTTGGTTTAGGACTTGAACTCCATTACCAATAGGAGACGGCCATGTTGGGTAAGGAAAGGATGAATTGAAGGGCTCAAGATCTAGCTCCAATACATAGTTATCCTTGTCACTACAAACTACAAAGTTGTCATCATTTGATTATCCAAGTAAAAACAAAAGTGAGTTTGCATTTGTGCACTTGTGATAGTATATGGAAAAGAGAGAACTAGTGGAAATCAAAGTGTGTTGTCCCATCATTCAACCTAAGATAAAACTTATATATTCAGTTGTTGACTACAATGGAAATCAAATGTAAAACCCACTCAACTTGATCTTTACATGACATAGTCGTAATGAACTAGTACAATAGAAGCATGCTAACTCATAAACAAGAGATGATAAAAAGAATAATGGAACATTATCTCCTGCCACATTATTGGCGTGAATAAAATTTCCACAGAATTGATCCAAAAAATGAGAAGAACTTATGGCAAAGGAACATATCATTAGTGTTTTGTAGCCTCTTGAACATATGTAGCCTAGGGAAGTAGAGGAGGCCAAATGTAGCAGGATTCCAATTGTGTGGGATATAAAAACAGAAATGTGGAAAAACACGCCTACCAATTCATGAAATCTCACTCTAAATAATAGAACATGTTGAGGATAGTAATGTTGAAAATAGATCTTTTTATAAAGATCAAGCCCCTTATTGGTCATGAATTAGCAAGGTGGCTAGTAATTTTTACTCGTAAAAAAAATATCATAATTAGTGTAATGACTGTGTGGATCTTTTTGTGAATTTTTTTACATTTATATTATGGCGTCCTTGTAGGAGAGAGTGATGAAAGTTCTCCAAGTTTGGCTAGACAAGTTTCTCCTTTCATATGCTTATGTGAATGGACGGAGAGCTACCTTTCTTCGATTTGGAAATTCAGGTGTCCCTCCCTTTCATTCAATATGTGGATATGCCTCGCCATTGAAGGACCTTGATAGTTCTGAATCCAATATTACATATATAAAAGATGGATCTGGCCCAAATCAATATGTTGCTATGGTGATTGGAGAGGGAGCAAAAGCTCGAGAATTATTTAGTATTCCTCTTGTGGAGCTTGAAAGATAGTGTAGGAAAAATGGTTTATCTATTTGTGGTGGTAGGGAGGTAATGTTTTTCCGATTGCTTAGCTTAGAAGAAGAAGAGAAGCATAAGAACCAAGATTAAGATGAGGATTTCAGGTATGGGTATAACTTTGCAATCAGAGGGAAGCATGCAAGAGAAATTGATGCTTATATAAAATTGGGAGGGGGAAGGTGGAGCACGGGTGAAGAAAGAAAATCCATACTTTATGATGATAAGGACTATATATCATTATCATCATCTAGGAAAAAAAATTAGGAAGAATCATGTTTACGGTCATGGGTTGTGGAATGTGAATCAATGGATGCCTCTTGCAGTGGAACTTTACCAAAAAATGTTGGGGTCGTGATGGTAGTGTCATGTGATGTGCCCTCAAAAATTCAAAAATATTCTAGGCAATGTGAAGGAAAAATTATTTCTCTACTCCTTAACTCATATTTCGCCCCATCCACGTTTTGATAAGCCAATTATCAAGATCATAGAATGATCTTTTCTTTAATGAAGGATTCCAAGGGATAACAATTTAAGGATATGATTAATTTTTTTTTAAATGGACAGTCATTTCTGACTTGCAAGGACTTGGGTGTCAAACTTGCTGTCGAGCCAATGTTATTGACATGTCAAAATTTTGAGTATGACTTGGGGTTGAGTTTGAATGAGAGGATTTTGCTTAATAATGTTTAGTCAAGGAAAAGAATCAAATTTAGAGTCCATTTGAATTATGATTCATGAAGCATGGTAACATAGTTGGTGAGCTTAATAGGGCTCATCCTTGTTGTGATGTGTTACATTCGAATGGCATGAATGCATGAATTTCAAAAGGCTAAGATATGATATAAATATTGGGGAATTTTGACCAAATAAATAACCCAAACCTGACACTTGAGATATAACATAAATCTTGGGATATTTTAACCAAATACATAACCCAAACCTTAAACCTAGTAGTGTGAAATCCATTGTTTGAAGTGTGGCTACTAAAGACAAATTTCTTAAATACTTTTAAAAATTAACATACAAATAATTTATAAAAGCATGGAATTTCGTTGTCAATCAAATGTCAAACTGGATAACAATTAAAGTGATAACCCGCAATGACAATCCAAAATCGACAAGACATATTGGACAAATGTTCAAAACTCATTGGGAACATCCTAATCCTACAGGTTGCTCATCTAAAGCAACCGAAGATGTTACCTTGCCTAGGAAACATGGAATGTTAATGATATAAATGACAAAAATATAAATAATTAAAACTGACTATTAGAACCAGTGCAAACAACAAATGATAAACAAAATGAAAATGGGGCAAAATGTCGCATACCCACTCCATGAGACTGCCATCCGCTTCCATACTCGATGTTGCCCAAGACTAAGCAGGTCATTCCACTGGTGTCCACATCCTCGTATCCACAGTAGAATTCATCCTCGTATCCACATACAACCTGCATTGGTCATACCCTTCCGTAAAGAAAAAAAATAAAAGAAAATGAAGCCTGAAAGCCTTTTTACTGGTCAACGATTTAAAGATTTTGAAGCATGTATTTAAAAAGAAGATTCTCATACCAATATCCTTGCTTGATTTGAAACTCTATTCAAATACATCACTTCCTCCAAAAACTTTGCATATCGTGGATTGTCATAATTCAAGTCATCAATTAAACGAAGTTCTATTGTCTCTAGAGCAAGGGTGCTCTGAAGAAAGCAACCTAATACACTGATTTCCCTATCATGAAATTTAGCTATGTCTACATAAACCTGTATATATGGAGATGAGAGAGTGGGGATCTGAGACGTCGAGGTATGAGATATTTTGAAATTTCCTGCATTGCATTTCAAAACCAGAATAAGCCAACTCTGCACTCATTTACGAGGTAAAAGACATAAATATTCATTATGAACATCATGGAAAAAAACCATGGAATAATTTTATGGTCTTTTCACATCTTATAGCAGGTTAACTTTTTTAATTTAGGTAGTATAGATTTTCTTTAAGGAATAGATATGAAACAAAGTCATTACTTATTTTTGTTTCATATCTATTGGATATACTGAATATGCAAACGGGACATAATAATGAACCAAAACATAATAGTAAACCTAAGCTACATCAATATATGCTTTGTATAAAAAACCATTTATGCTATACCTGACAACTAAGTAGCAAATGTAAACATTCTTAAACATTGAAACATGTTGTTCGTTGCACATGTAAAAGAAAAGTAGAAATTCTGTTTTTACCAAGAAAAAGTTGTCACCCATTAACAAACATTGGAAATTAGGAAGCCTCTCGAACAAAAAATTGAGAAGAAACATATTTATTTAAGCAAATGCACAACACATATGACCAGCTCCTTTAATGATTTAAATCTCCCCATCATCTCAACCAATATGTCCACAAAGAAATTGTATGCATTATCGGGATATGAGTCCATTTCTAGTACAGTCAAATTACTTCCACGTTGCATATTGAGTCTCAAGATAGAGCATGAAATCTCTTGAAACAATATCCCATTCACTATCAAATATTTTATCATGTATGCCCTTGCATACACATACAAGATAACCTATGTTTACAGTGGTTTATATTTTATCCACAGACAACCTGCATTTACACTGCTTTCATTGTAAAGCATTCAAAGTAATAATAAAATATAGACTTACATGGTTGTAGTTCGAAGCAATGCAATTGAAGAGGTTTTGTCCATATCTAGCGGTTGTTTGACGCAAATTCAGTGATTCCTCTACTGAGGACCACAAACGCAGGGAGTGCACAGATGGTCGAATACTGGCGATCAAATATTCTTTATGGTTTGGCTAGTCGAGTGGGATGTCCGATCAAATTGGATGAGCATACAACTAAGATTAAAAAGGGGTCCTATGTAAGTGCTTTTAAATGATATCCCTTGGAAGCTTCAACATAGGACTCAGTATCATCATACAACACACCACCCAAAAACAAACCATCTGATCTTGTCGAAGTTTAAAGAACCAAGTCACCCTTTTTCAGAAGCACATTGCTATTGTCATTTTGAGCAATTATTTTAATGTCAACACCTAGGATTCCTAGCAGCACTGACCCTGAATGTACTTTCCTAGGCACCCCAAAAAAGAAGGAATATCATGTTGGCACTGATCAGTTTTAACAACAACGTGCCGACTTCTTGGATAAAACAAGACCTTTTCAAAACTGTTTTTCTCACTAGCATTCTTTTTATCTCTCAGAACAAAGACCATTTCATCTTCAAGTTTGGCCCAGTGAGTGTACTTATATACAACAATGTTGTTTGGTCCATTAGCACTTGAAACAAGTTTGACATTATTGATCATATCTATAAATGCACCTTCCTTTTTCCATATGTCTACAATAATGCTTCGAGACAACTCATTTGCTTTGGGATAAAAACTTGAATCAACATGTATTTCACCACTCAGTAGATATTTTTCACCAGTCAAATATATAGGCTTATGGTTCAATACATTGAATTCTAATGAATACATTCCAAAGAAAATGCACGAGTTCAAGAAATGAAGCATGTGCACATGAGAAGCTTCTAAGCATATTTGCTACCATCCTTTCTCAATCAATAAATTCATTGGTTCTTTGTTTGGCTGTACAATGTAAGAAGCCATGAGGTGAGCAAACATAATACGCAACCAATAGCCTTTTTTTATAACACTATCTCTAAATGATCAGAAACACCAACATTGGCATCAATAACCTTTCTCTCCCAACACCAGTCATCATCCCAATCTAACAAATCAGATGAAGTTCCATGCTTTACCTCAAGGTGTAATACACCAGGTAGGACTTTCTCAAATATGAAGTCACTACTCTCATTTGTTAAACTTAAAGAGTTAAGCTTCTCTAAACCTAGAGTTCAACAGCCAGAGAAGTAAGTGATATAGAAACCGAGGAGTCACATCCTTCCTTGCATATCATCGATCCACAGATATCAACAAGGGCCTTTATAAATTCAATGCCAAACATTGGTCTAGTTACTGTCACATCAATATGTGATGGTGAAAATTGAAGACTAGAATCACGTTCTGTTGTTGTGGTCAGTGGGGATATTCGATATTAACATGGTTGAACCTCGAAGCAGAAGTTTCCCATATCATCAATCCTCTTTAGTTGAGGCTTAACATTGTCTGGCCCATGTGTCAAGCCAACTTGATGCTTGCCATAATAGCCATTTTTCACTAATTTTAGGGAACCACAAATATTATAATGTGTTTCTTCTATCTTTGGGATTGAAGCCATGTTTGGCACAACCATGAAATTCTCCAAACTGCTAAACTCGAAGTGATCCTTCTTAGCCTTGATTGTGTAGCATGTTGATGTTTCATGATCTAGTTTTTAATATCCCTGGACATCTGTTGTATCTCTTTCTTGTCCATCAAATAATATCTTAACACCTATAAAACAAACTCCTTTAGAAGTCACCACAAGTCCTCCAACTGAGAAACATGTGACCTGAAATGGCTGAGATATATTAACATGACTGTGCTGAACAAGAACCTCTATAGATGGAATTGAAACATCAAATATTGTATTCTGACCCTTGTAGAATGGCAACAACCTTTATTTTCCACATGGAATAAAATTAAAAGCAAATTTCCCATATGCATCAGATATTGCATGACAAAGCGCTTGATTTGGCCAAGGAGCTTCTTTGAGGGCACTTCACCTCATGGACATCATCTGAATAATGGTATACATGAACACCTAAAATATGGTTACCCTGAGAAACAAATAAGCCATCCATATCATAACTTGGGACATAAAACATGTCATCTACTACCAAATTTCCAAAGCAAAAACTCCATCTCTCGAGAGCCTCTTTGGGCAATTGTTAAGAGAACATGAGAATCACGTATTTGAAAGAGACTATTATAGAAAATATACTCTATAAACATCAATCATTGTACCTCATGCATAGTCCCATCCTAGTTAGGATCGACATTAGGTACGACCTTGTATCTTCTTCCTCTATTTAACAATTGGCTACAGAGCCGCTCTTTCCACTTCTTGACATTTGATTTCATGGAGGGCTACTGTGTCCTCTGGACACTCATCCTTAAGGAATCTCCAAAACAAATTTTTGTATCAAACGAAGGCAAAGAGAGAAAAATATCATGGCCTTTCCTTTTTGAAAAAAAATGTAGTGGGATTTGATATGACCTGATATTTGTATATTGCTTGAGAATTGATGAAGTTTATGTATTCATGATGGGAAGCAACCAACCTATATTTCCTTGGAGTAATATTTGAAAACTTGTAACTGCCTCCCTGCAACGTCAACACATCATTAATGAGATCATTGCTAGTGGAAATGAGTTCAACATTCACATTGGCATGACCTCAATTTATATCTAGACAACCTTCTGCTCCAACAACCCTATCACTCTCCGAAAAATAGTGAAGTGAAAATTGATGTCTTCATGGCCATTGCAACCATTGCGATCCACTGATACATATTCACCCATTTAAGATATATTCACCAAGTGAGGTAATAATCTGAATATTTCCGATGTAATTTTTCGGCTCGATAATCTTAACATCAAATCTGAAATTGTCTTGTTCATCTTCACATCAAATCCAAAATTGTCTCGTTCATCTTTAGAGAGTTCTTGAAACAATTATTTCTGAATTATATCGAATTTGCACAAATATATTCAAAAAATTATTAATGTATGTTGCTTGATTACCAATCAAAATGTTTAAAACAATACAACACCAATAAATTTGTATTTCATCTCCATTGCACATAATTCACCTTCCTCTGTAGAATGCATATGGCTCCTAGATATTTTCCAGGTACTTCAATGGCTATAACATATATTTTGTAGATGATCTTGATAACCCCGCTATCTGCAATATTACTATCACTTTGCAATGATTAATTTTATGTATTTTTTTTTATAATTATGGTAAATCAATAATTCTTTAGATTAAATATCGAATCTACTCCTTGAACAAAGATTATATGCAAACATTATACGCAAAGTAAAAGTAAAATTTACATGAGTAAATTTTTAACTTTACAAATTCCATTAATATTCATCAAAATTTCAAGTAAGAAACACAGAGTATGGTTACAACTTACGTTGTTTGGTGAAATAACCGTTGTGTCTAGAGCCTGCCGATAATTCTCAAATAATTCTCCATAGTATTAACACTGGTCAATTGCTTCAACAATTTTATTGGTTCTCCAATAATTCTCCATAGTATTAACACTGGTCAATTGCTTCAACAATTTTATTGGTTTTCCTTTGCGATCAATGTAGGGATTAAATTTAAAATGTTCAAATATTATTTTTTTTAAATCTTGAATTGTTAGGTGATTTACCACCAATTGTTAGGTGATTTACCACCAAAGAAGCAACCTGATAAACCTTTAAGCCATGCTTTCCTGTGTGTTTGGTAATGGCTTCATAATTTGCATTCACAACCATGTCTTCCGATATCTGCAATTTGAATTCAACCAAAAAAAATAACACATTTAAGAGAGAAAGGATAATGGTTTTTTGAGTCAAAGTTTTGAAGACATATATGGAAGATCTGATCTCCCAAGAAAAATAAATAATGTAGAGAAGCTCTAAAAAAATAAAATAAATATGATTTAAATAATTAAAAAATGTCAAATCTAAGTGGACCATTTCGAGATATAGATGAAAAACGTAATCTAATCAAAAAATTAATTAATATGGAAATACTCCAGAAAATCTAAAATTAATTACGAAATGCTTTTTCACAATTTGTTAATAGTTACTCACCAGATCTAGAACAGTATCTGGATCGGCCAAGAAGCAAGATAGTTGCATTTCACACTTCGTTAAGAGTTACTCATCTAACACAGTATCTGGATCGACCAAGAAGAAAGATAGTTGACCTTTTCCATAGTGCGTAACAATTGGATCAATCATTCTACAAACTGAATATTTGATTTAGCTCAACAACAATGTGAGAGTAATCGAGCATTGGATCCGAAGGTTTCATCAACTTTGTAAAAGACTGACTTTCGAAGAAACCTCAGCATCCAGTAGTTCGAACTGCCAGACATGTAACCAACATCTGAAGTACCCACCATGTCTCCATTACAAGGAACTTCGAATCTAAAAACCTATTAGTTTTTTTCCAGGTTTCAGCAACGCACTGCGTCTCTCTTTCTCTAGTTCCCAACAAGTTGTCGTTAGTTCAATGCTCATAGAATCTGAAATCACTCTGATCGTTGAGATGTCGATTTTTAGGGGCACCAAACACATGGATCCACTGAAAATTTAGCTGCACAATCTAGATCAGTTTTATCTTCCCAGAGATTTAGATATGTGTTACCATTTACGACACTTGAAATTATTAAATTATTTGTAATTCAAATTTTAAATAAAATAATTACAAATTTATTTACTCTTTTTTAAAATAGAAAGCAACTTTTCATTCAAATAATATTATTTTAACTTTCAATTAATTGAAATTTATTTTATTTTAATTAATAGAAAATTGTTTTTGATTATTTATATGTATATTTCAAAGTTATTTGTAATTTCAGATTAAAAATAAAATAATAATTGCCACCATAAGGTAGATCTCGTGTAAAAATGTAAACATGTAAACGCAAATGTAGGTGTAAATGTAAATGTAATATTTAACATTTAACATTGTTAATCGACCCTATTTAAAATCAATCTAATTATTATTATGTATAAACACAACATAAATTTAAAATATAAAGAGGTTTACGAATAGTAAAAAAAAAAAGGAGGTGTGGTAAATAAATAAAAATATAAATAAACCAGAAGTATGCTAAATAAATAAGACTTTTTTTTTATATTTACTCCAAAGGTATGTTAAATAAAAAATAAATAAATAAAACTAAAGGTATAGTAAATAAATAAAACCTCTTTTTATCTTTACTCCATTAACATTTTTATATTTATGAAAACTCAAAAAATAGGTTTTATTTAGGTGGACACATAATTATTAATACCATGGGCCAATTACCATATTTATAAAAGAGGTATGATAAATAAATAAATATAAAATAGGTATAAAGATGTATGGTAAATAAATAAAAACATATCAAATAAGATTAGAAATCAACATCTAATTATATACCAAGCATATGGGCCAAATACCATTGTAAATAAAAGAAATATGATAAATAAATAAAAATATAAATAAACAAGAGGTATGGTAAATAAATAAAACCTATTTTTATATTTGCTCCATAAACCTCTTTACACTTACTAACACTCAAAAAATAGGTTTTATTTAGGTGAAGCCTATGGGAAAAATACCATGGACCAAATTATTATTAATACCATGCAAAAAATATTATTAACCATAATATTAATATTATTAGATTATTACTATTATTATTATTATTATTATTATTAAAAAATCTAATATTCATATTAGTATGTCATAATATTGATATTATTAAATATAATAACTTTGTTTTAATCCAATATTAAATTTGTTATATTATAATATATATTAATATATCATGATATATATTAACTCTATATATATGGGAGGTAAGAACAAAGACATAAAGTTATAGAGGTGGAGAGATAGGGGGAGTGACAAGGGAGAGATGGAGATAAACTGAAGGAGAGGGGAGAGGAGGAATAAAAAGAGAGAGAGGTAGAGAAGGGTAAAAGAGGGAGAGGGAGACACAAAGATGGAGGGGGAAGAGAGAGGAGAGTGGGAGGGAGATAGTGAGAGGATTGGAGGGCAGAGAGAGAGAGAGAGAGAGAGACGGGGGAAGAGAGATAAATGTAGGAGAGAAAGGGCGAGAGAGGAAGGATGAGAGAGAGGAGGAGAGAGGGAGGGATAGAGATATGGAGTTGGAGGGGGAGAGAGGGAGGGAAGAAGAAAGACATAGAGAGTGAGAAGTGGAGAGAGAGAGGGACTGACAAGGGAGAGATGGAGAGAAAGAGTGTATGTTTAGGGGTGAGATAAAGAGATAAATAAGGAGAGATAGAGAGAAGGGGGGAGAGAAGGAGACAGAAGGAGAGAGGGAGGGATATAGTAACATAGGTAGAGAGAGAGAGAGAGAGAGAGATGGGGGAAGAGATAGGATTGGAGGGAAAAGAGAGAGAGAGAGAGAGAGATAGAGAGAGTGAGAGAGAGGAAGAATGAGAGATAATACTTGAGAGAGAGAAGGAGAGTGATGGGGTAAGAGAGAGGATTAGAGGGAAAAGAGAGAGAGAGAGAGAGAGAGAGAGAGAGAGAGAGTGATCCAAAATTGGATTTTGGATAGACTTCTAATTCTAAGTGTTCCTCACAGAGGAAAATGAAAGTCTAAGGATGCTCTTGGAAATAGTCCCATTGCATAGATATTTTCATTCTGAATCTACTGCAATTTGAATGGGTCAAAATGGACTTCGGATGAAGAAGTTATCACAAAAAGAAGCTTGCCTTTGTCTTATGAAAATGGGCTAAAGGCCTTATATGCAAAAATCGCATGTGAAAGGTTTAAAGGGCAGACCCAAAATATTATGTTCCGCAGCCTAAACCCTTATCGGATCTGTGAGATGTATCAGATCAGAGCGACGAAGGGATAAAGGCATGGCGGGAGGACAAGGCGACATGCAATTAGCGATTGGCGATATAGGCGATCGGAATGATCGGGGTGGTCGGCGATTGGAGATCGGCATAGCAAAATGACAGAACCCCCGGGTTGTTACCAATGCGATACGCCGATGTGATGGGCCGATAGCGATAGCGTCAATAAAGCAATTGCAATCGACGATTGGCGAATCCCCGATACCAAGGCCATTTACACATGTGATTGTGACTTGCGATAACTGATAAAGCGCGGACCCGATGGGATTATCAGCGCAATTTCATAAGTTTTGAATTCCGATATTTTGCGCCCGATAGTGTTTTCCCGTGTATTCCTGTTACGAGCCAGAAATGCGTTATTTCATGGATTTCGTTATGGAAAGAGGCCGTCGGTTTATTTCCATTTGAAAACAGCCATTCCTCCTTGCCACGTTGTAAGCAGGCGTTAAATGCATTATACGCAGAGAGCCACAGAGCCACAGAGACAGATGGCCAGACGCAGAGCCATAGAGTTGTAGAGCCACAGAGCCAGATGGCCAGACGCAGAGCCACAGGGAGCAGAAGAGATGCAGACCGCAAAGGGATGACTACACACATAGGAACGGATGGAAGCCGCAGAGTTAGAGGATTCCTCACAAAAGCCAGAGAGCACGTTGACAGAGGGGGTCGATGGTTTTTGGAGCCGATTGCTGAGATTCGCTTGTAGGTCAAGTGAAGAGCAAGGAGGTGGCAGTTGAGAGGGTCGCTTGGAGGTCGAGCGAAGCCCAGCAGCTTGTGAAGCTGAGAAGCCACCAAAAGTTGGGGCGATGGCAAGAGGGTGATTCCCAGAGAGCTGAGCGTAGCAAAGTGCAAAGCGCAAAAGGCCAGAGAGCCAAGAACAGTGAAGAGATCCAATGATCCAGCTATTGCTGGTGTCCAGAGTGTGCTGAAGATAGAAGAAGGCATTCCAGAGATAGTGGAAGAATTCTGAGGGAGTTGATGCAAGCTAGAGCAAGATCGCTCAGAGCGCTGATTGAAGGAATCAAAGTCTAGAGAAACCTAGATATATCTGCAGAGTGAGGATAGCCAATGGGATAAGATGGTATTCTATCCCATAGGTTTTTTTGTAAACCCATGGAGTTGAGCGTGGATCTTGTAAAAAGAATTAAACCATAATCCCAGAGAGCCTAGTTGAGTTGACTAGAGCTCAAGGAGACATTGCCCAAGAGTTTTGGGTGAACTCCATATTAATATTGTTGTTATGTGTGTTTTTTTTATTTTCTGCATTATTTACTGTCACATGTATTTAAATATTAGCATAAGCAATAGAATTTAAAGCACTTAACAATATTGAAACAAACACAAGCATACACCTCTTTTAGGCATTATTAACTCTCCATTTGGTTAATCAATGAATCTTGGGAGTATATAAGCTTTGGAAGTGGGAGAGGTTCTCGTAAGTTAGACAAGAAACCTAAGTGCCCCATTTTCAAATCAGAGAGAGAGTGATGGGGGAAGAGAAAGGGAGGTAGGAGAGAAAGGGAGAAAGAGGAAGTATGAGAGAGAATATTTGAGAGAGAGGAGGAGAGAGGGAGGGAGAGAGGAGGAGAGAGGGATGGATAGGGAGATGGAGTTGGAGGGGGAGAAAGGGAGGGAAGAAGAAATACATAGAGAGTGAGAAGTGGAGAGAGAGAGAGGGAGTAACAATGGAGAGATTGAGAGAGAGTGTGTATGTTTGGGATTGAGATAAAGACAAAGAAGGAGAGATGGAGAGAATGGGGGAGAGAAGGAGAGATGGAGAGAATGGGGGAGAGAAGGAGAGAGGGAGGGATATAGTAACAGAGTTGGAGGTTGAAGAGTAAGAGAGAGAGAGAGAGAGAGAGAGAGGGAGAGAGGAAGGAAGAGAGAGAGGATGTGAGAGAGTGGAGTGAGGGAGGGAAAGAGATATGGAGTTGGATGGGGAGAGAGAGAGAGGTAAGAAGAAAGAAATATAGAGAGAAAGGTGGAGAGAGAGAGAGGGAGTGATAAAGAGTATGGAGAGAGGTGAAGAGAAGAAAGAAGTATGGAAGAGAGATAGAAGCGGGGGAGAGGGAGAGAAGGGGGAGAGAGAGAGAGATGAAGAGAGGGAGGGAGGGACAAAGAGATTGATAGATATGAAGTGAAATAGCATGTGTGTTTGGGGGGTTGAGATAGAGTGGAAAATAAGGAGATATGGAGGGAGATATAGATATATATGGGGGGGGGGGGGAAGAATATTTCTTGCACTAGATACATTGATTTTAGTGTAGACGGTGATTTCTAATCCAATTTGATTTCTTGCACTAGATGCATTGATTTTAGTGTAGATGTTGATTTCTAATGATATTTGATTGCTTTCACTAGATGCATTAATTTCAATGTAGATGATTTCTAATCCTATTTGATTGTTTGCAATAAATGCATTGATTTCAATGTAGATGGTGATTTCTATTCCTATTTGATTGCTTGCACTAGATGCATTGATTTCAATGTAGATGTTGATTTCTAATCATGTTTGATTGCTTGCACTAGATGCATTGATTTCAATGTAGATGGTGATTTCTAATCTTATTTGATTTCTTGCACTAAATGCATTGATTTCAATGTAGACGGTGATTTCTAATCCTATTTGATTGCTTGCACTAGATGTATTGATTTCAGTGTAGATGTTGCTTTATAATCCTATTTTCTTACTTTCACTAGGTGCATTAATTTCAGTGTAGATGTTGGTTTATAATCCAATTTTCTTACGTGCACTAGATGAATTAATTTGACTGTAAATGTTGATTTCTAATCTTATTTGATTGCTTTCATTAGATGCAATGATTTTAGTGTAAATGTTGTTTTCTAATCTTATTTAATTGCTTGCATTAGATTCATTAATTTCAGTGTAAATGTTGATTTCTGTTTTGATGTAATTGGATGTATGATGATACATTAATTTTAAAGTGATTGGATTAAAATTTTGCATTGATTTTAGTGTAAGCACAAAAAATTATTGACAATGTACATTGATTTTTTTGTTATATCGATTCAACCTATTAATATTGGAGAGAAGTAGAGACAAGGAATGATGTTTACTACAATATATTGAGCTAAAGATTTAAATGGTTTATGGTTTAACCTGTCCTTTTCATATAATCGATATGAAAATATGACAATCAATATGAAAAGATGACAAAAGTAAAAAGGGTGACACTAAGAATAATAGAAGAAAATAGTTTTAAATTAACCACAATGAATACTATTTGTAATTGACTATATCCTTATTATTCACATTTTCTATCATTCAACACTATTACATTGCCCCTTTACATTCAAAATTTATATTTCATCATTTTTCATCATTAAAGTTATTATGATCACAACAAACTAGGGAAACTAAACAAACTGAAAATTAAAATATAAAGATTAATCTGAGACATATTAGCATATTTAAAATGATTATATTAATACTAAATGAATTTACATATTATTGATCAAATTAATCATATGTTCGTTAGATTTTCTTTGGCCACACATGACTGAAACCAATCTAAATCCATCTTAACTCTGGATCTATCAAGCACCGAGAGGGATCAAATCTCTAGAGGTACAAACCTTTCCTCAAGTTTTGCACTCAAAAAAGAGGGTTTCACCTCAAGAGATGTGATCCCTCTCGCTGCTTCATAGATCCAGAGTTAAGATGGAACTAAGCTAGCTTTATTTTAAAATTGAGGAAATTACAAATATTTTTGAAAGTAACTTTTCATTAAAATAATAATTCTTTACTTTCAATTACATAAATTGATTTTAAACTAGCTTGGATCTATCTTAATTTTAGATCTTAATGTCGGATTTACCAAGGGAAGAGGGGATCAAATCTCTTTTCACTTTAAAAAAGGTTTGTATATGAAGAGATTTTATGCCTCTGACACTTGGTAAATTAGGAGAAATATGATTGAATTATTAATTATAATTATAATTATTAATTTTATATCTCACTTTACTTATTTTTATTTTTATAATTTACCCCAACTTTATTTTGCTTAACATTTTTCACATTAAGTTTTATTTTATGGAGTTTCCTCAAGTTAGATGTTAAAATTGATTTTCAAATAAAATAAATTGGCTATATTTTTTAATATTAAAAGTTATTTTTAATTTGCCCCATGGTGTAGGTTATTTGATGATATAATGGGTTGTTAAGTCATTTCTTATGATGTTATTGGTTTAAACTTCGATTAGCTCAGTGTGCCACGTGCGAGACAATGTGGGTACACTTGGAGGTGATTGTGGTAGGGGATATAATCGATCCTAAAGTACAAACATGATATAGTTGTCTATTCTCTCATATACAAAAAAATAACAACAATAATAATAATCTTATTTTTTTAATTTTATTGAATTAATTATTTATCAAATTAGATTTTATTAAAAGAAAATGATTTTATTGGAAGTAGTTTAGGGGATGGAAATAAAGGAAACTAATTTTCTTGTAAGCATTATCTAAATTGTATCTCCACTCAAACAATCTCATAGATTAAAAAAAAGTCTTGACCCCACCCATCAAGCAGGCCACCCAATGTCACCTTGGTGGCCTTCTCTCACTCTTTAGACTACAAGAAGGATATTCTTATCTGGGGGGGATCCTTAAATATCGAGCTAATCTAGGTCATTGAGTAATGAAAGAAAGTTCCTTAACGAAGACTAGTGATTTGGAAATACTCACTCTCAAAGTATAAGGTCAGGGATAAGTGTGCGAATAGTCAAACAAACCATGAATTATTAATAAATTTTGAATGATTTTAATTACACAACTATGCTTATTCACGCAACCAGACTATAGTAGAAAAATGAAAGATAAAGCTTGCTCAATTAACCATATAGCATGAGATGCTAGTGAAGCATATATACAATGGCACAATAAAAATAGAAAATGAATCATAAATTGTCTATGCAAGTAAGGCATTAGATCATTCATTCATCGTATTCATGAGCATTAGAGATTGAGAGTTCGTTATCATCATCAAGAGACCATTCCGCAATTAAGAGATAATATACCAACAATATTAACTATGTTTTGGACAACAAAGAGTTATGTGTTTGCAATGATAAATAAAGGAAATATTAGAACTTGTCGTTGTTACTAAGGACAATGAAGACAACAAAGTTTAATGTGTACTACATACATGTTTGTAACATTCAAATGTCATCCATTTGTCATCATGCAAGTTGCATGAAGGAAATTTGGTAGTGGTATTAAGTGAACATTCTTTGATCAAAGTTCATACCCTCTCCTTAGCACTACCACTTTGCAAGACGAAGAAGAAATGTGAAATATATGTGCAACCAACTAAATAAGTTGGAAATATTGTTGCAACATATATAGGTGGTCATGTCGTGTTGCAAAAGGAGGTGTTGGCCCACTCCCCTTTTCGATAATTTGTCAACCTTTGAATTTGATTCCCTGTGAATGTGATCAAATGATATGACCCTAAAGATTCTAATAAGCTCCATAATTTTGATCATACTTTGATCCAATAAACAAGTGTACAAGGAAGTATAACCTTTCACCCAATCTAAAACAACCTTTGAATCCCCTATGACTTGTAATTTTAGATTGTTGAAGTGACGCAATTAAAATGACTAATTCATATTATTGGAGTTTTTGTTAGATAGTCATATTTTTTGTCCTAGACTAAATTAGTCATTTATGATAGCCATTTTTAGTAGTATTACTTATTATCTAGTCGTATATTTTAACTGGTGACTAAAATAGTCATTTATGTTAGTCGTTTTTAGTTGGGTCTCTTAATATTGCTAATTTTTGGTAGTATTTCACTTGGAAAAGTTGTGGTGACTAACGTTTTTAGTCACATAGTCACTAATTTCACCATTTTCTACTAGTGCACCATCTAGGAAAGCTCTAGACAAAGCTTGTTGGGATTAAAATAACCTACTAGTGTAGGAAAATTTATTTCTTAAATGATCTACCTTCCATTTGTTATATTGTTGTTGAAGGGAGCCAATCTAATATGAATTGTTGGAAACTAGGAAAATATCAAGAAGGGGGGGTGTGAATGAGTACTTTAAAACTTCTAACAATTATTTGGCCAACTTAACATACTTAGTAATACTAGAATAGAAAATAGTGCACCAATCACAAAAATATTTGACACAATACATTTACGTGGAAACCCATAGGGGATAAAACCACAAATTATTTTTTATTATGATGTAAAATGAAATCTCCAACTAAATATTACATAAAATTATGTAGGTACCAACCTACAAGAGCATCCAACCCCCCTTTCCTTGCAAGCACCAACTTGATGGAAGCACCAAATCATTCAATTTACAGGAACCAATGTACTGGAGGCACCAACCCCCACTGATCTATAAGAACCTACTTTCTAAACCTATCATATCCCTCTTTCATTAATTTTCACACTCATGTAAGGCTCCTTTAATTAAAATATTATCGATCCAATTGTTTAATTCTCATATCTATTGCTCCTTTCTCTACCACCACCCATCTTCCTCTTATTCAATTCATATTTCTCAACCTCTTAGGCTCCTCTCTCTCATATATATTCATAGATGCAATATCTTTTATGAAATTGTATTTTTAGTGCTTAATATTTGTAGTTATTCAAACACAAAACTGCTTTGGATCTTAAACTTGTCTATAGACATAGCCTTTAACCATCAAATTACACTTCAACTATATTTCATATTTTCTCCTATTCACTCTTTGCTAGACTCCACCTCATCTCTTTGCATTGTATATTCTTGTATATGTAAAAAATAACTATAGGAATTTAAATTTGAATGGGAACACTTCATATTCACATCATTTGGATTTTTCATTTATAGGTCATGTTGTATCTGGAGATAATAATGGTAAGCTATTATGCCAGAGCATCTAAGATAATTGTTTTTGGGGTTTTGTTTTAATTTGGGATACCAATGGATGAAACAGATATAGAACTAATGTGCCTAACCTCTTGAATAATATCAATATGTCAGCAAAGGGATGCTATAAATATTTACACAGTGAAAGAGCTTTTATGATGATGAGCAGAAACAGAAAAGTAATATGATTGCCACAGTTTTCAAATTGAAAGCTAGATAATCATAAGTATGAAAACCCTCAATCTATGTTTAAAGGTTTGAGAAAATACACACGAGATTACAAAAGATGCTTATGACTTATGGATTTTGAGGGAATTAATTAAAAAAACAGTCCATTAATTCATTCTTTTTATAGATTATCACTTCAAAAGCTTATAGGAATAGATTGAAATATAATATTTCCTACCTAGTTATCTCTGCAGGACACAAGTATATGAAGAAAAAACATAATGAATGACATTGGAAACACATACAGGAGACACAAACTGTGTAAAACAGAATTCAGAATCCTTTTCTTCGTATTAATGATCCAGAAAGATTAATTACATCAGATGCCTAGAAATGCTTCTTCAAGGGTGCAACCCTTTAATAACTTGTGAAGAGAGTTATTTATACAACAGTAGGATGAAAATATCCTAAACTACTTTTACAAAAATAGATTATTACACAATCAAAAACAATACTGCCTAATGATCTGGCACTATTTTGGTGTTGCGTTGTTTGATGACTATTACTGAAAAAGTTGAAATGTGGTTGAAGTTGGCTGACTGTTTGTTAGAAAATTATATATTACGGAGCAATGGAATACGTAAAATATTGCAAAAATATAAACACAAAAAATGCATAAAACAAGAGAGACATAGATATACGTGGTTCACCCAGTTTGGGCTACGTCCACCCTGAACAGCCAGTCCTTCCTTTCTATTATCCAGCAAAATGAAGAGACACAACCTACAACAGATCCATTGTAATATCCTCTATTTTCTCTCACAGTCTCACCTCTCTGCTTCTCACTCGGAGAATACACATATATTACACAGACTCAATACAATTCCCTCATACAAAGAGAGGGGTTGCCTTCTAGGGCAAAAAACCCTAAACTAAACATAAGTTCTATCGTCAGATCATCCGCCAAATGAATGGCCCAGATTGACTAGAAATTACTATACTTTTATAAGGCAATTTTACATTTGTTTTTAGCTTCGGGGGCGCTGCCCCCGAGCCCCCGCCTAGGGACCGCTGGCCACCGAACCCCCCAGCCGAGGGGGATCAGCCCGCTCGGACCCTCACGGGGGGGACAAGTTCCCCCCGCACCCCCCCCGCATGGAGAGGTGTACAAACTTCCTTGGGATATACATCTGGATGAAACAAAGACCTCTGAAAAATCATGCTTCACACATAACAATCTCCCACTTGGAGAATGATTGTAGCAACTCCACTGCTACTTCATTTGTTGGACAATGACTCCTCTTTGGACCTGGCTATTTCTCATCTTCATCATCATCCTTGAAGACCAATTGAAACTGAACATATTCTCAGTTTCTCCCTGGTTACAACTTTTGTTAGCATATCTACAGGATTCTAGCTAGTGTGTATCTTTTCCATATTCAACTCTCCATCTTCCAACACTGATCATATGAAATGGTACTTGAGCTGTATGTGTTTAGTCCTGGAATGAAATGTTGAGTTCTTTGCAAGATGAATGGCACTTTGGCTATCACTGTATAACGTGCCCATATCATGCTCCTTACCCAATTCACCCATAAACCTTTGTAACCAAATAATTTCTTTACTAGCCTCTGTAGCAGCAACATACTCTTCTTCTGTTGTTGAAAGTGCAACAACACTTTGGATTTTTGAAACCCAACTGACAGTTGTTCCACCAACAGTAAATACGTATCATGTAGTGCTCCTCCTGTTATCTCTATCACCTACCATATCTGCATCAATTGAACCACCAAAGCATAATGGTTGATTTGTGGTACCTTTCAAATATCTGAGAATCCATTTCACTACCATCCAATGTTCCTTTCCTGGATTGTTCATTTACTTGCTTACAACTCTCACTGCATGTGCAATATCAAGCCTTATGCAGACCATTTCATACATTAAGCTTCCAACTACTGATGCATATGGAACTTTAGACATATAATCCATGTCTTCTTGGGTCTTTGGGCACATTTCCTTACTAAGTTTGAAATGGCAAGCAAAAGGTGTACTAACTGGTTTTGCATTTTGCATATTAAATCTTTTCAACACATTTTGTATGTACTCATTCTGAGACAATGTTAATTTATGATTTTTCTTGTCTTTAGTTATTCTCATACCAAGGATTTCTTTTGCAGCTCCCAAATCCTTCATTGCAAATGAATTTGCCAATTTTCTTTTGAGCACATTTATTTCCTGCATGTTAGACCCTGCAACAAGCATGTCATCTACATACAATAACAATATAATATAGCTTCCATCATTTTTCTTTTTCAGATAAGCACAATGATCATAGTGACATCTAGTATAACCTTGTTTAGATATAAACTTGTCAAATTTTAGATACCACTGCCTTGGAGCCTGTTTTAAGCCATACAAGCTCTTCTTCAACCTGCACACTAGTTTCTCCTTCCCTTTCACTTCATATCCTTGTGGTTGTTGTATATATATCTCTTCCTCCAAATCCCCATGGAGAAAGGTTGTCTTTACATCTAACTGCTCAAGATGCAAATCTTCAACTGCTACTAGACTTAAAATAGTTCTAATTGAAGTCATTTTAACAACAGGAGAAAATATTTCATCAAAATCAATACCTTTCTTCTGTACAAACACCTTCACCACAAGTCTAGCTAAGTACCTCTGTTTTCCTCCATCTTCTTCCTTCAGCCTGTAAACCCATTTATTCTTCAATGTAGTTTTTCCTTCAGGCAACCTAACTAAGTCCCAAGTCTGGTTATGCATTAAGGAGTCCATCTCTTCTTCCATCGCTACCTCCCACTTCTTCCTGCTTTCAACCTACATTGCTTCTTCATAAAATTTGGGTTCACCAGAATCAGTCAACAATAAATAATATAATGAAGGAGAGTATCGTTCAGGGGGTCTACTTATCCTGGTAGATCTTCTAACACCACTTTCAGGTGTTTGGGGTGATTGTTGCTGTTGTGGTGGTTGTTGTTGTTGTGGTTGTTGATTATTATTATTTTCAAGCACCTTTACTTTTTCAGTGATTTCATCAAGAACTACGTATTCCTTGTTTTCTTTTTCTTGTTTCTTTTCCTACAACTGATTCTTATACAAGACCTTTTCATTGAATATTACATCTCTACTCCTAATGATTTTGTGATTTTCATAATCATATAAGCGATAACCAAAATCATTAACACCATATCCAATAAAGGTACATTTCTTTGACTTTGCCTCAAGCTTTGTTCTATTTTCTTTATCAATATGGACAAAGGTCTCACAACCAAAAGGCTTTAAAAAGGAGTAGTTTACATTTTTACCTGTCCATGCTTCCTCTGGAACACCACCATCCAAGGAACTTGAAGGCCCTCTGTTTATTAGATAAATAGCAGTATCTACGCATCTACCCAAAACTGTAAAGGCAATCTTGCATGCAATCTCATGCACCTGGCACACTCCATGATTGTTCTATTCATCCTTTCTGACACACCATTTTCTTGTGGTGTTCTTGGAACTGTCTTCTCTCTGCGAATTCCATGCTCTGAACAGTACCTATCAAACTCTTTGCTCCAATATTCACTTCCATTGTCTAATCTAAGACACTTCAATTTCTTTCCTGTCTCAATCTCAACCAAAGCTTTCCATTTCTTGAAAGTATCAAATACATCAGACTTATTCTTAATACAATAAATCCAAGTTTTTCTAGTTGCATCATCAATAAAAGTAACATAATAACGAGAGCCACCGAGAGATGATACCTGAGCTGGTCCTCATACATCTGTATGCACAAGCTCTAATTTTTTTCTCTTCTTTTCTTTCCCAACTCTGAGAAATCTGACTCTCTTCTGTTTTCCATAAATGTAATTCTCACAGATGTCCAAATCAACATTCTTCAAACCCAGCAACAAATTCCTTGAGTGAAGAATATTCGTCCCCTTTTCACTCATGTGTCTGAGCCTATGATGCCATAATGTTGCATCTGCTCCTTTTGAAGTTAAAGCATTAACAAAGTTAGAAATACCATTGCATAAATACAATGTACCAACCTTTTCGCCTTTTGCTATTACCAGGGCTCATTTGGTGACCTTCCAAGCTTTATCTGTGAAAGTTGTCACACAATATTCACCGCCTAACTGCCCTATTGAAATCAGATTTTTCTTTAGATCTGGAACATGCCTTACCTCCTTTAGTAGCCATTGGTTTCCATTCTACTGTTTTACAAGAACCTTACCCATTAAAACAATTTTACAGGGTTTATCATCACCCAAATGAACTTGTCCAAAATCTCCTTGAACATAGTCATGAAAGTATTTCTTATCAGGTGTGGCATGGAATGAGGCCCCTGAATCTACGACCCAGAAATCAGTAATATTTTTGAAAGAAAGAATCAAAGCATCTTGTAACACCTCACCTGTCACATTTGCTTCATGGTTGTTTTCTTGCTATGCATCTCCTTCTTTTCCTTTCCGAGATCTACAGTCTTTCTTTAGGTGTCCTTTCTTTCCGCATTTCTAGCACACTATCCCAGATCTAGACTTGGATCTGCCTTTCCTTGATTTACTTCTTTCCTCTTTCCATTTTTCTTCCCCTAGACTATGCACTCAAAGCATTACCCGATGTCTCACCGGAGCATTTCCATCACATTTCCTCGCTAAGGATAGCACCGACAACATCATCAAACTTTAAAGTACTATATCCAGACACAGAGTTACTAATGGCCATTACTAAACCATTCCAACTTTCTAGCAATGAGCACAAGAATAAAAGAGCTCTAACTTCATCATCAAATTTTACCCCTACAGAACATAACTGACTTGTAACAATATTAAAATCATTTAAATGGTCTGCAACAGATCCACCTTCCGACATCTTCATATTAAATAACTGTTTCATAAGAAATACCTTGTTTGAGGCCGATGGTTTTTCATATAGTTTCTCCAACGCCTTAATCAAACCCTCTGTTGTTGTTTCCTTCAAAATTTTGAAGGCGACCGATGCTGCGAGGCACAACCATACTGTTCCGAGTGCCTTTCTATCGAGAAGGTTCCATTCTTCATCTGTCATACCCGTCGGCATCTTTGTTTTTCTGCCCAATGGTAGGTACAGATCTTTCTGATACAGATAATCTTCCATTTGCATCTTCCACAGCGAGAAGTTTGGCCGTTAAATTTCTCGACCCTAAACTTACCATCTTCCGCCATTGCTCCCACTCGAACCAGGAACCCTTCTTTCCTGTGAGTTTATCAGCGAAATTGACCTTCGGCTCTGATACCAGTTGTTAGAAAATTATATATTACAGAGCAATGGAACACATAAAATATTGCAAAAATATAAACACAGAAAATGCATAAAACGAGAGAGACACAGATATATGTGGTTCACCCAGTTTGGGCTACATCCACCCCGAACAGACAATCCTTCCTTTCTATTATCCAGCAAAATGAAGAGACACAACCTACAACAGATCCGTTGTAATATCCTTTGTTTTCTCTCATAGTCTCACCTCTCTACTTCTCACTCGGAGAATACAAATATATTACACATACTCAATACAATGCCCTCATACAAAGAGAGGGGTTGCCTTCTAGGGCAAAAAACCCTAAACTAAACATAAGTTCTATCGTTAGATCATCCGCCAAATGAACGGCCCAGATTGACTAGAAATTACTATACTTTTACAAGGCAATTTTACATCTGTTTTTAGCTTCAGGGGCGCTGCCCTCGGACCCCCCAGCCGGGGGGGATCGGCCCCCCCAGACCCTCGTAGGGGGGACAAGTTCCCCCCGCACCCCCCCACGTGGAGAGGTGTACAAACTTCCTTGGGGTATACATTTGGCTAAAAGAAAGACCTCTGAACAATCATGCTCCACACACAACACTGTTCCCTCAAAAACTGAATGTTGTTCAATTATCCTTAATCAAGTAAATCTGTTAATTCTTCCCAATGTTTCTTATCTAGGATAGAAAACTGTGTACCCTCGTGTATATTTTTTTGGGGAAGGAGTTGTGGCAATGCATTGAAAGTGATCAGAGGTCAAATTGCATTGTAGAGGTTCAGGGTGGCGCCGAAAGGGTTTGGCAGGTTTTAATGTGAAACAGGGCGAAAGGAATGAAAACGAAGGTTTTCAGGGTTTTAACAGGAAACTTTTAAAATTTGGCGCGGAAATTCATATTATGAATAGTAGGTGGTCTTGTCTTATGTTGGGAGACGATTTTCCAAGCCATTGCACCGCTTTTGTGGAGAAGGTGGTATTTGGAAGGGGTCACCTGATCTACCTCTACGCTTGACACGTAGCATTTCGGGTTCGGGGGAAAACTACTTTATTGGGCAAGTAACAATCAGCCATCGGGCACGGCTGATATGGCTGTGGACCGTTGGATGAGGGGGATGGTGATCATATGGCAATCGAGCGAGGGAGGTGTGCGGGTGATAAAAACAAGGGCTTTGGGTGGGGAATCAGAGCTTTAATCCTCGGTGAATTGGGATTTATTAAAAGGTTAATGGCGGGTTAAAACGATCTGGTTGGGCTTAATGAAGGGGTTTAATTATTTGGGTAAAGGTCGGGCGTCGGGTGTGCCTGATATGACTGTGCACCATTTGATTTGGGCGTAGATGATCGGACGGTAGTCAGGTGGCAAACTAGTGTGGTGGAAATGGACGGAAGTTTTAGGGGGTCAACTATAGTTTATATTTAAACTAAGGGTTGGGATATTTATTTATGGGGATTTATTTAATACGGGAAAAAGTATATCAGGGAGGTAATACATTATGTTAGCATGTTAATATGAAATGAATGTGCAGGAATGTAAAATACACTAAGCATGGTGTAAAATATGATTTTTAGGTGCAGTTTGTTCATTGTGATGCCCCACATAATCATTTAACACTTCTACTTAGGATAAAGCATTTTTGTTGGTTTTTGAGTGAAAATGGGACTTAACATGGGATTTTCACTTTTCCTAGGCAAATGAAGTTTATCCTTGGGAAAAGGGGTTTTATTAGGGTAATGAGGGGAAATGAATTTTATGAAGGGTATTCTAACACTTGATGTCCATGAGTCATTAAGCCGAGGGTCCGGTCCCACCAAAAGTCAGAGAAATGCTCCGAGCCTCTTTGACTTGAAGGATTTAAAGTACTAGAATATGCTTGTGGATAGGAAATTAGTAAGTATAGGGGAAAAATGACTGAGGAGGAGTTAATTAAATTAACTTGCAGACCTTTTCTTTTTCCTTCATAATTGATCATTCATATTAGCACATATCTAAGCATGATGCATGTGTTTTGATCCAATCAATCTTTGAACTTCAACAACCTTTCTTCTGCTTACCCATTTCTTACCCTAACATGTTTTCTTCATTTATTTGGGTGCATTTAGGCTAGCAAACCCTTATCTTTTTCTTTTCTTTTATAAAACAAACTATCTATTTCTAACCTTATATCATCCAAGGGCTCAGATTAAGCTTATGAGCCCCTTTTTCTCTACCTATCTATTGATCTGCCAAGATTAAATTATTTGTTCAGATTTTATTCTCTAACTAAAAACATAAAATCCAAAGCGTGAAATAACCAAGATTAAATAGTTTGATTACCATGGATTGTGGCATGAATAACAAGTTGCACACAATCATTATTATGCATAAAAGTAAATAGTAGTGGCATTTAGACTTGTACACTTTCATGGTCTATTTTTCTTTTCTGTCTAACCTAACATTTTATTTTGCTTTCATTTTTTAGAGCATCTACCCTATCATTTTCTTTGATATGGATATAGATTCTATCAAAATATATTTTCCTAACATTTTTTATTGAATATTTTTTTTTTTTCCGCATCCTATCTTAACATTTTGTAAATATATTTTCATTTTTTGTGAAATTTATTCTCACTTATCAAAACCAAATAATTCTACAACATTGGCTCCAACTAGGGACTGCTTTCTCTTGTAGAATGTAGAGAACCTATAGATCCATGTGCCTTCTCCTCGGGCTATGGAGTCCTTTGCTGTAAAAAATCTCACTGACAGCTTG
Organism: Pinus tabuliformis; assembly: GCA_031772625.1. NCBI lineage: Eukaryota > Viridiplantae > Streptophyta > Pinopsida > Pinales > Pinaceae > Pinus > Pinus tabuliformis. The sequence continues at coordinate 907,235,461 of CM062808.1, forward strand.
AAAAGTAAAAGAAACCGGAGTTTTTACAATGAAATGTATTCCAACTTCTTAGTATTGAATGAAATGTTTGAGAAACCTTCCATTTACAGGATAAGTGGAATATAGTCCCTCAAGATTTTGTAGCACAAAAGTGTTGTTGCCCTTCACTTCAACAATTGCTAAAGGACCAAACCATAGGTTATCAAACTTGCCATGCTTTCCCTTTTCCTCCCTCCTGGAGTCCCATCTTAGAACTAGGTCACCTTCCCTGAAGTCCCTTCCCAGGCTTTTCTATCAAACAAGTTTTTCATCTTATTCTGATATTTCTTCAATTTGTATTGAACTTCATGTCTGTTTTCATTTAGTTCAATAATCTGATTTATCCTTGAAAAATCTTCAGGGTCATCTGTTGAGTCCTGCAAGAATTTTAAAACTGGGAAAGCCAAATTGGTGGGAAAAATTGCATCTTTCCCATAGACTAACTAAAAAGGAGATTTTCCAGTAGATCTTTTTGGAGTTATTTTGTTTGCCCATACTGCATAAACTAAATGAGAGTCCCATCTCTTTTTGTGATCTGCTAGGGTCTTTTTGATTACCTTCACTAGACTTTTATTTGAGGATTCTACGAGGCCATTACCTTGAGGGTAGTATGGAGTTGAATGATGTAACAGAATCTGATATTTCTGGAAAAACTCAATCATTTTAACACTAGAGAATGTTGTTGCATTATCTGTGACAATTTGAGTTGGGCAACCAAACCTAGATAAGATATTTTCTTCAATGAATTTAATTACTACTGAATCGGTAGCATTTCTTACTGGAATTGCTTCCACCCATTTAGTGAAGTAGTCTGTTGCTGTGAGGATCCATCTGTGCTGATTACTTGAAGTAGGATGGATTTCTCCAACAAAATCTAATCCCCATTGAAGGAAAGGTGCTGAAATTATTGATGGTACTAGTGGAAGAGCTACTAGTTTCTGCTTACCATCTGTTATGTACCTAGGGGGGATAATATGGGGTACTAAGGGAGGTACCCAAGGTAATAATGTAATAATGGGATGGGCCATAGTAATAAATAAGGTGGTTAACCCATGTCATGTAAGGGACCACAAGTAGTTAATAATAATGTAAGGGGCCCATGGTATTAGTTGATGGTATGAGGAAACCATGGTAATGATACATGGTATTGTATGTATGAGGCCTATATAAAGGCTAGAGACTCCACATGGAGGATATGAAGATGAAGAGAAGTATTCTTGTATGAACAGGCATATGGCTTGTGGAGTGTTCTCCTTCCTTAAGGAGTGAATGTATGGTGTTGCCCTACCATAAGGGTTTTGATCAACAATAAAGAATCATTTCATATTATTTCTAGGTTTATTGTTATTATCTTATATTTTCATATCAGATGTATAATATTTCTGGGTCAGATCTACAACAATTGGTATCAGAGCTACAACAAGTGGTATCAGAGCTACAACAATTGGTATCAGAACAGGTAAGAACATAAATAATAAGATCTACTCAAAAGAGTAGTCCACTGATACCATGCACGTGCATCTAGCCATCCAAGAGAAAGGTGAACCCTCGATCTCGCTGGTGCCTCGCTCGCTTGAGATGGAAGTTGATCGTGGCAGCTCTTCTGTGTTGATGTGCAGTGGGTGGATCTTCTCTCCTCGCGATCCGTCATGTGACGACTTGGTTTCCATCTTGATGGTTTTCTCGCTGGGTGATGTGGGTGATGATATGTTGAAGTTTTAACCCACGATGGCTTTTGCTTGACTTCACCCTGTTGTGGTGCCTGTTGTGGTGTCTTCTTTGTCAATATGACTTCAACCACTGAGCCCTCCTCTGATGTATCATCACCTGTAACCTTTTCTTCTGCAGCCTCTGTTTGTGTTTGATTGTCGATCATCAAAGGCTCATCATCTGATATGTCAGTCCCTTGAACATCTTCTGCTTCAGCCTCCATGTGCTCTACCTGTTTATGGATGGAAATATCCTGTAATATAATTTTCTTCTTTTTATACCATAGCTTCAGGAATTTCTTCTGCACATTAATATTGATAGTACCCACAGATTCCATCCAAGGATATCCCAAAACAACATCGATATTATCCATCTCTGAAGCATAAAAATCACCATGAAACACATACTTATCCATAGAAAGCTTCAAATCCTTATAGATTTGAACATCCTTATCATCTACCTGTGTATTTTCAATTTGTTTTGCTGGGACTTGCAATTTCTTTGTTAAGTTGATATTTATGAGATTTTGCTTCCAACTCGGATTTATATACACAATGATGTTCTCCTTCTGAATTAATCCATGAACCTGCAATAAGGAGACACCTGTAGCAATTAAACCCTTATGTGTCTCATTCTCCTTTTTTCTAGCCCGAGACCATTTGTCCAAAAAGACTTTTTCAAATTCTGCATCTGAGATGTTGGCCATCTTCTGATGGTGGTCAAGTGATAACCACCACTTTTTTGCCTCATCTCTCATACTACATACTATTGGAATCCTCCAATATTTCCCATGTGTAGACTTGGATCTTTGTATGAATTCTTCAATAGTAGGACCATCATCTTTCCCTGTAAAATCTAGTATCTCCATGAAGAGGGTTTGAGAAAAATTCCTCACTTGGCGAAAATTTAAAGTGGCCACAATTTAGTCAATATTGCTCAGAATCTTTATTATAACATGTTTTTAGAAATGGAACAACCATTCTGCATCTGCCCATGTGATAGAAATCCTGATTTAGACACTGGAATTTCAGATCTGCGCTGCTACTCTCCCGGCGTCACCCAAAATTTCTGCAAAAAGAGCTGATTTTAAATCAGCGATATCTCCCTCATCCAGACTCCGATTCGACTAATTTTTTTTTTTAAGTTGGGTATTTTTTCCAAAAGAATCCAGATCTGCAATTAGATTTTGTATATCTTGTACCAGGACGTCTAGATCTGCGCCGCAAAATCGCTGCCCTGAAAATTGTCTGCAACCCCACTGATTTTTAGATCAGTGATATCTCCTTCATCCGGACTCCGATTCAACTGATTTTTTTTTTGAATTCGACTATTTTTGCACAAAGAATCCAGATCTGTAATTATATTTTACAGATCTTGCACCAAAATGTACAGATCTGACCTGCAAAGTCGCCGCCCCCGAAACCCTGCAAAAAATATAAAAAAAAAATCTCCACTTTTGTGCCCAAGAAAGTGCTCTGATACCACTTGTTGTAGATCTGATCCAAAAGATATATGATAACAGAAATAAACCCAAGAAAGAACAAGATCAAAATAGATAGAAATGATTCTTTATTATCAAACCCTTAAGGTAGGGCAACACCATACATTCACTCCTTAAGGAAGGAGAACACTCCACAAGCCATATGCCTGTTCATACAAGAATACTTCTCTTCATCTCCGTATGTCGAGTCTATAGCCTTTATATAGGCCTCATACATACAATACCATGCATCATTACCATGATTTCCTCATACCATCAACTAATACCATGGGCCCCTTACATTATTATTAACTACTTGTGGTCCCTTACATGACATGGGTTAACCACCTTATTTATTACTATGGCCCCTCCCATTATTACCTTGGGTACCTCCCTTGGTACCCCATATTATCCCCCCTAGGTACATAACATTCCACCCCCCTAAACATGTTTCGTCCCCGAAACATGGGAAGAACATAAATAATAAGATCTACTCAAAAGAGTAGTCCACTGATACCATGCACGTGCATCTAGCCATCCAAGAGAAAGGTGAACCCTCGATCTCGCTGGTGCCTCGCTCGCTTGAGATGGAAGTTGACTGCGGTAGCTCTTCTGTGTGGATGTGTAGTAGGTGGATCTTTGTTCCTCTCGATCTGTCCTGCAGGGTTTGTTGTCCATGTGGCTAATTGGTTGCCATCTTGATTGTTGTCTTGCTGGGTGATGTGGGTGATGATATGTTGAAGTTTTAACCCACGATGGCTTTTTCTTTACTTCACCTTGCTGTGGTGCCTCTTGTGGTGTCTTCTTTTTCAATATGACTTCAACCACTGAATCGTCCTCAGATGTATCAGCACATGTAACCTTTTCTGCTTCAGCCTCTGTTTGTGTTTGATTGACGACCATCAACTGCTCATCATCTGATATGTCAGTCCCTGTAACATCTTGTGCGTCAACCTCCGTGGACTCTACCTGTTTATGGATGGAAATATCCTGTAATGTAATTTTCTTCTTTTTATACCTGTAATATTAGGGGGGTGGAATGTTATGTACCTAGGGGGGATAATATGGGGTACTAAGGGAGGTACCCAAGGTAATAATGTAATAATGGGATGGGCCATAGTAATAAATAAGGTGGTTAACCCATGTCATGTAAGGGACCACAAGTAGTTAATAATAATGTAAGGGGCCCATGGTATTAGTTGATGGTATGAGGAAACCATGGTAATGATACATGGTATTGTATGTATGAGGCCTATATAAAGGCTAGAGACTCCACATGGACGAAGAGGAAGAGAAGTATTCTTGTATGAACAGGCATATGGCTTGTGGAGTATTCTCCTTCCTTAAGGAGTGAATGTATGGTGTTGCCCTACCATAAGGGTTTTGATCAACAATAAAGAATCATTTCATATTATTTCTGGGTTTATTGTTATTATCTTATATTTTCATATCAGATGTATAATATTTCTGGGTCAGATCTACAACACCATCAAACATCTGATGAGGAACACAACCTCTAACCTTTGCCCCTACTTGCAAGAACAATGTTGGCCAATAAAATCCTCCCCTTAAAATCTTGTATGTTGTTTCTCTCCAAGAATAATGTCCTTCACAAAAACCTGTATGAAACTGATCAATGATTCCTTCAGTTTCTGATTCTGTTAAACATAATAACAAAATATTAAGTGGATCTTTCTAGTACAAATTTGCATTTACGATGCAGTACTTGACTGCTTTCAATTTAAGAGTTTTACACTGGGATTTGGAGAATGAAGCTGGGCATTCAAAATGGAGCAGAAAATTTACAATGTCTTGATACCAATCTGACAATAGAAATTTGTCATCAATATGTAAAGGGATGATCTGATCTGAAGGTAAAGGTTCTTGTGTATTCTTTTCTTCATGTTGAAGAGAAGGTTCTTGTGGGTTCTTCCCTTGTACTTCTAAACTATAATTGATTCCAAGCACTTTGCTATTGGATTCTGCTAGAAGCTTGGCTAATCCTTGGCCTTTAACTAGCTTTGAAGTTTTGATAGTTAGATCAAACTCAAGTATTTGAGTGATCCACCTACCTCTTTTCCCATCAGTGTCTGGTTGAGTTGAAACAATTTTTATAGCACCATTAGGAACACAAGCAGTAATAGGTGAATGTAGGACATACATCCTGAAAGATTTCAGGGCTTGAATGAGGGCATAGGCTTGCTTCTTGATTATGTCATACTTAAGCTCGGCATCTCTCATAACCTTACTGAAAAAGGCTATGGGCTGGTCATGGGAATCTTCATTCTTTTGTAATAGAATAGCAACAAGGGTTGTTTCTGATGCAAAAGAAAAGATACTGAATGGTTTAGTATAATCAAGGTTGGCCAAGGTGGGAGCTTCAGAGATAGCTTTCTTGATCTGATCAAATGCATGCCTAGAAGAGACAGTCCATTTAACTTCATGATCCTTTCAGAGCATGTTAGTTATATCTTTTACAATCTCTGCATAATTTGGAATGAATCTCCTTAAAAAATTAATCTTGCCCAAAAAAGCTTGAATTTCTTTCTTGTTTCTAGGTAAGGTCAATGTTTCAATGGCAGAAACACATTTGGGATCAATCACCACTCCTTCCTTTGAAATTATATGGCCCAACAATTTTCCTTCTTTGATAGCAAACAAAGACTTTTTAGGGTTCAATGATATCCCAAATTTTCTACACCTATCAAAAACCTTGATCAAGTGCTTTAGATGTTTCTGATCAGATTTAGAAAAAACAGTAATGTCATCAAGATAAATAACCACAAATTTGTTTACCTGACCCATAAAAGCTACATCCATAGCTCTCTAAAATGTTTCTCCAGAATTTGATAAGCCAAATGGCATTCTAGCGTACATAAATGTACCCCAGGGTGTAGTGAAGGTTGTCTTTTCTCTGCCTGCTGGATCAACATTCACTTGATTATAACCTGAAAATCCATCAAGCATAGAAAGTCTTTGTGCTCCTGAAACCATTTGAAGTAACTGATCCATTTTGGGCAAAGGATAATTATCCTTTAATGATGATTTGTTCAAATTTCTAAAGTCCACATAAAGTCTGATTTCTCCATTCTTCTTCCAAACAGGAACTAAATTTGCAACCCAATTAGAATATCTAAGAGGGAGAATGATCTGGGCATCTAGAATTTTCTTAATTTCCTTTTCTATAGTTGGTAGAAGGGCCAGATTAATCCTCCTAAGTTTTTGTTGATATGGTATTGCTTCTAGCTTCAAAGGGATCTTATGTCATATTAATGAAGTATCATAGGTTCTTAGATCAGCATAGGTCCAAGCAAAAACATCCTTATAATTTTGAAGTAACTTAAGATATTGAGTTTTAATCTCAGGGTCTAGAGATGCACAGATTTTGATGCTTTTGACATCCTCATTTGTTCCAATGTTAATTTCCTCTATGTCCTCTTCCAAAGAAATGGACTGAGGATTTCGGAGGACATCATTTTGATCAAACAATTTTTCTAAAGGTATCAAGCCTTTGGGAATAAAATTGTTAAACAATTGAATAATATCATGATCAACAATTTTTTAACTAAAATCTGAAGTATCAATTTTGCTTGTATTTTCATTTATTTCGGATCTATCTTCATCAATTTGTAGAACAGAAAATTGATCTACAACTTGCGGAAAAGATTTCAAATGTTCATCATCTTCAAATATCTGCTAGTGTTTTAGATCGTCTGGGATAGATGGTCTATACTTGACTTTTATTTGGTAGAGTAAATTAGTTTGATTAGGAATTTTAAATGAACAAGCAAAAACAGCTAAGGCATCTGCATGAATATTCTAATCTCCTGGAATATAAGTCAAATTAAAAGAATCAAAGAAGTTTTCAACTGAATCCCATACTTCATTTCGGTAAGACCTCATTCTGGGGTGTTTAGTTTGGAAAATATTTCTCACTTGCTTGACAATAAGTTCTGAATTAGTAAAAACACTTAAGTTTTGAACCTTTAAGCTTTTGGCTAATTGCAATCCCAAAAGGAAAGCTTCATATTTAGCCACATTGTTTGTAACTTCGAAGTCGAGCTTACATTATTGGGTAATGTTTTCTTTTTTTGGTGATATTAAAACTACTCTAGCTCCTGCTCCACCTTTTGTACAGGAGCCATCAAAAAATAGTTCCCATACATCAGTTTGATTTGGTCCTGGACTTTCAATTACATATTCAATTTTAACTTGAGTTTCATGCACTTGGTTTGAAGATTGTTGAAAGCAACCAAATCTTGGTCAATTGCATAAATGGGATGGTTCCTTGGCTGGTCTGTTTTGCAAACAGTGTGCACAAATCTTACCTCTCTATATAATCTTAGTTGTTCTCCCCCATAAACTGGAATAGTAGCATAAGACATATCCATCTGAATATTTCCCCCTAATTTGGCACAGCAAGACCTAGAAAGGAGCATTCCAAATTTGGGAGGGATATCTGTGACAACTATATCAAGTACTATACTTTTCACTGGAATTTGGGCAAGGGTGACTACTAAATCCTTAATCAATCCTAAGCAAGGCACCCTTTTAGAATCAAAGGTGTACAAGTCATGATAGGATCTAGTTATGTCAAGTTTCAAATGGTCCATGATAGTTTTTGGCATGAGGTTATGTGATGCTCCATAATCAAGCATACAATTATACAACATGGAATCATTTGTCTTAAGAGTTACATAGAAAGAAGGCATTATTTCATCTATCATATCTGAGTTAGGGCCAAAAACAACTGTTGGTTTTTCATCTTGCAGACTGATTATATCACCTCCAGCATCAACCAGGGTATTTTGTATCCATTTGGAGACCTGATTTTTATACCCAGGGTTCTTAGAAAGTTCTGAAAGAGGAATTGGGATTTTAACTCTTTCTAACTCTTTTTAAACATTAAATGTAGTTAAAGAATTTGTGTCATTTTGAGGAGTATCAATTGACTGATCTAATGGTCGAATAAAAGTCATTTGAGTCTCAGCAGTTTTGGCACGAGGTTCAATTACTGGAGTTTCCTTAGGAGGTCTTCCAGGGCTAGGCCTAGGTCTAAGGTCATATCTTTTGTTCAACTCTACAATTAAAAATTCAGAAAAGGCATGGTATTTAGAAACCTGTGAAGATTCTTGATCTTGTTGAACCTAATTTTGTTGTGTAAGAGGAATAATCACTGTTTTATCAGAGGAAGTATCCATATTATTTATATCTTCAGTGATGGTCATAGTATTATCATCAGGTTGTTGATCATCTATCAACAAAGGAGTGGGAATCTGTTGATCATTACTAAGTCTTTGAAGAATTTGTAACGATGGATTTCTTTTATACTGACCTTGATTTTGATTTTGGGGTTGGGTAACTATTTGTTAAATTGTCCTAGGTTGATTCTCAATCTTGGAAATTCTATTGGATAGATTTCTAAGAAGAGAAGTTATTTCATCTATTTTAGAATCTTCAGTTTTAGTCTTAGAGGAACTAAAAGCCTCTGGTGTTAATTTATGTTTACTTTGGGCCTTTTCCTCTTTAGCTTTCAAAGAAGTCGAAGCGGCCCTATTTGCTTCTACCTCAATAGCATTTGTTTGCATATCTTCAAGAGTTCTTGAAGATCTCTCTCTCAGCATTACACCAAAATCATCATCAAAGGCTTTAGAAAATCTAGACTTAGCTGCTGCTACAGGGGGTTTACAATCAGGGGGCATTTTATGATAAGGCTTATTGAATCTTTTGATAAAGTCTGATACAGGTTCACCAAAATTTCTTTTAAGTTCATCAAACTCAATGAGAAAGTAATGAGGATATTTTTTCACACCCCATTGGTTTTTAAATATGTTTGTAAGTTCTTCCCAGTTTCTAATGGAATTTGCAAGTAACTGCCTAAACCAAATTCTTACATTTCCTTCAAGTGATTGTACAAACAACCTCATGTAAACATTTTCTTGTTCAATATTCATGTTATCTACAAAGTCTAAAAAGGCTTGAAGATGGTCCTCAGCAGAGGGACCAGTTTCTCCATTATACCTAGGAAGGTATTTCAAGTATCCAGCTAGGAATGCATCGAGATTAGGAGGTAAGACTAAAGCTACATATCTAGCCTGTACAATAGGTTGGAAATCCATAGTGGGAGGTGGTGTATGAGGTGTTTGTGTGGATGAAGAAGTTGAAGAAGATGAAGAAGGGGTTGAAAAAGGTGATTGAGGGGGTGAAGAACTAGTTGGAGGTGAAGAAGGAGGGGATCTCCTGAATGATTTCAAAGGAGTCTTAAGAACTAACTTCTAGACATGTGGATGAATATCCTCCTTTGTTTCAAAGAGTGGATTCGAATACACAGAGATGGTCTCTTCAGGTTGTTCAGAAGTAGAAGCTTCAGGTTGTTCAGAAGTGGGAGGAAATGAATAAGTGGTAGGGGGTATGAAATCTGTTGGTTTGTATCCTGGTGGTAGTGAGGGTTCTCGATGAGATTCAAATGAATGAATAAGGAATGTTGATTTAAAATGAACTCCCTTGTCTAAGAGTTCAACAACCCTAGATGATAGGTGGGAGTAATCTGGATTGGGTGGAATATTGCTATAAGGATCAAATGATGCTAAATCTTTAGACTGCAAGACTGAAGAAGAAGAAGAAGAAGAGGGTTGATGTCCCCTTTTAGAACTAGCTTTTCTCAGGATTTTTTTAGGGTCTGACAAAGGATCAACTAAGTTAGCCTCTGAATGAGATCTGGTGTGCTTAAAAGGTGCCAGTTTGAGAGAGTGGAGTCGCCAGGTGAAGGATTTTAACCTTTCTAGACCTTTAATCACCTTAAAGGAATATAATACATATCATTGCCCCAGGAAAATTTAATGAAATTCAAATCGCCAGCAACAGCGCCAGTTTTATGTTGTATCTCTGAGATAATAATGGTCAGCTATTATGGCAGAGCATCTAAGATAATTGTTTTGGGGGTTTTGTTTTAATTTGGGAGACCAATGGATGAAACAGATATAGAACTAATGTGCCTAACCTCTTGAATAATATCAATATGTCAGCAAAGGGCTGCTATAAATATTTACACAGTGAAATATCTTTTATGATGATGAGCAGAAACATAAAAGTAATATGATTGCCACAGTTTTCAAATTGAAAGCTAGATAATCATACATATGAAAACCCTCAAACTATGTTTAAAGGTTTGAGAAAATACACACGAGCTTACAAAAGATGTTGATGATTTATGGATTTTTAGGGAATTAATTAAACAAACAATCCATTAATTCATTATCTTTATAGATTATCACTTCAAAAGCCTATAGGAATATATTGAAATACAATTATTCCTACCTATTTATCTCTGCAAGACACAAGTATATGAAGAAAAAACATAATAAATGACATTGGAAACACTTACGGGAAACACAAACTATGTAAAACAGAATTCAGAATCCTTTGCTTTGTATTAATGATCCAAAAAGATTACTTACATCAGATGTCTAGAAATGCTTCTTTAAGGGTGCAACCCTTTAATAACTCGTGAAGGGAGTTATTTATACAACAGTAGGACGAAAATATCCTGAATTACTTTTACAAAAATAGATTATTACACAATAAAAAATAAAACTACCTAATGATCTGGCACTATTTTGGTGCTGCGTTGTTTGATGACTATTACTGAAAAAGTTGAAAAGTGGTTGAAGTTGGCTGACTGTTCCCTCAAAAACTGAATGTTGTTCAATTATCCTTAATCAAGTAAATCTGTTAATTCTTCCCAACGTTTCTTATCTGGGATAGAAATCTTTGTTACCCTCCTATAGATTTGTCTGGGGAAGGAGTTGTGGCAATGTTTTGAAAGTGATCAGAGGTTAAATTGTGTTGCAGAGATTCAGGGTGGCGCCGAAAGGGTTTGGCAGGTTTTACTATGAAACGGGGTGAAAGGAATGAAAACGAGGGTTTTCAGGGCTTTAACGAGAAACTTTGAAAATTTGGCACAGAAATTCATATTATGACCAATGGGTGGTCTTACCTTATGTTGGAAGGTGGTTTTCCAAGCCACCGCTCCGCTTTTGTGGCAAAGGTGGTATTTGGAAGGGGTCACCCGATCTACCTCTGCGCCTGACACGTAGCATTTTGGGTTCGGGGGAAAACCTCTTTATCGAACGAGTAATGATCAGCCATCGGGCGTGACCAATATGGTTGTGGATCATTGGATGAGGGGGATGGTGATCGGATGACAATCGGGCGAGGGAGTTGCACAGGTGATAAAAGCATGGGCTTCGGGGGGGGGCCAGAACATTAATCCTCTGTGGATTGAGATTTATTAATAGGTTAATGACGGGTTAAAATGATCGGGTCGGGCTTAATGACGAGGTTTAATTCTTTGGGTAAAGGTCGAGCGTCAGGTAAGCCTAATATGGATGTGCGTCGTTTGCTTTAGGCACAGATGATCGGACGGTACTCAGGTGGCAAACTAGTGCGGAGGAAATGGACAGAGGTTTTAGGGGGTCAACTATAGTTTATATTTAAACTAAGGGTTGGGATATTTATTTAGGGGGATTTATTTAATACAGGAAAAAGTATATCGAGGAGGTAATACATTATGTTAGCATGTTAATATGAAATGAATGTGCGAGAATGTAAAAGACACTAAGCATAGTGTAAAATATGATTTTTAGGTGCAATTTGTTCATTGTGATGCCCCACATAATCATTTAACACTTCTACTTAGGATAAAGCATTTTTGTGTGTGTTTAAGTGAAAATGGGACTTAACATGGGATTTTCACTTTTCCTAGGCAAATGAAGTTTATCCTTAGGAAAAGGGGTTTTATTAGGGTAATGAAGGGAAATGAATTTTATGAAGGGGATTCTAACACTTGATATCCATGAGTCATTAAGCCAAGGGTCCGGTCCCACCAAAAGTCAAAGAAATGCTCTAAGCCTCTTTGACTTGAAGGATTTAAAGTAATAGAACATACTTGTGGATAGGAAATTAGTAAGTATAGGGGAAAAATGACTAAGAGGGAGTTCAATAAATTAACTTGTAAACCTTTTCTTTTTCCTTCATAAATGATCATTCATATTTGCACATATGTCAAAGCATGATGCATGTGTTTTGATCTAATCAATCTTTGAACTTCAACAACCTTTCTTCTACTTACCCATTTCTTACCCTAACATGTTTTCTTCATTTATTTGGGTGCATTTAGGCTAGCAAACCCTTATCTTTATCTTTTATTTTATAAAACAAACTATCTATTTCTAACCTTATATCATCCAAGGGCTCAGATTAAGCTTATGAGCTCCTTTTTCTCTACCTATCTATTGATCTGCCAAGATTAAACTATTTGGTCAGATTTTATTCTCTAACTAAAAACATAAAATTCAAAGCATGAAATAACCAAGATTAAACAGTTTGATTACCATGGATTGTGGCATGAATAACAAGTTGCACACAATCATTATTATGCATAAAAGTAAATAGTAGTGGCATTTAGACTTGCACACTTTCATGGTCTATTTTTCTTTTCTGTCTAACCTAACATTTTATTTTGCCTTCATTTTTTAGGGCATCTACCCTAACATTTTCTTTGATATGGACATATCTATCAAAATATATTTTCCTAAAAAAATTTATTGAATATTCTTTTTGTCCGCATCCTATCTTAACATTTTGTAAATATAGTTTCATTTTTTGTGAAATTTATTCTAACTTATCAAAACCAAAAAATGCTACAATAGGTCACACTTTATTTTCTCCTCAAAACAACCTTTAATCACTTAATTATGTTTTGGCATCGAATGCCAAATTTCGCAGTCATGGCCTTCAAGCGTTAACCACCACAAACCATATGTCCTTGGGCAAGGACCAACACTTAGGTGTAAAGGCACTTAGCTTTGTAGCTTGTGCAATGCGACATTTTCATGTTATGAAAGTTTTCCTAAATCTAGCATCCAGTCAATTCTTATCTTTCTTATGCTACTTTATTCCCAGATGGATGGATGATTCCAAGGTGGAACAAGGACCAAACATAATTGTGACCCTTCAACCTTAGATGAATTCAAATCCAATTTAGATGCTCTCTCACTCCACTCCTAGATGGGCAGACATTTGGATGTCGGTTTATGCCTAGAAGTTGACACAACTAGATATATCCAATGATTTGTGATCCAATCCCCTACTCACCTTTGCATCGAAATTGTGCAACTATCAGGCAGGATGGTTAGATGGCAAACATTTACACTGAATGTCCAGATGGTCTTATTCCTCTAAATTCCAACACAAAAAAATGCCAAAATTCGTTAACACTAGAAATCCTTACCAAAAAACTTCTTGATACGAATATTGAGGCTTTACTACCTCATATGCCATGTGATTCCTTGTCACCAGTCATGTCATGTCTTGTCACTTCCACATCACCTTATTTCATGTGTCTTTCCATGTCACTACCATGTGTCACTCAGAAAAGGGGCACTTGGCCCCCAAAAAGGGCAAGTTCACCTGCCATGTGTCAAAACCACAAAGTGACAAGTGTCAATATTTTCACATCACTTCCATGTGTCTTCATCTCACTGGGCCACATCATTATCCTACCACCTATCTATGCCACCTTTTTCTACCACCTAGCTAGGATCCTTAAAGACCAAATAAATTTGGTTATCCATCCATCCAACCTTTCAACTAGCATCCATCTAGACCAGCCACTCGAATGGCTCGATAAGGAATCAATATATAAACTTCAAACCATGACTTTTCTTCATTGCTTGAGAGTTATGCTAAATACCATAAATTATTGGAAAGCTCTCTAAGGGGGGTATACAAAAAAAACCTAGATTCTTTATTTCAACTAAGGAAATAAGGAAGACATGCCTTCAAATATAGACTACCTAACAAACAACCAAATGACACCATAAGCTAATTAGCATATATACAACTAAGACATTAGTGACATCATATATGCTCATTAAGTGATCCGAATTGGATCCTTAAACCTTATCTAAGTTTTTCATGATTGTTTCAAATTATGTCAAGCTTCAAAATCTTATGAATATCGAGCTTATCAGAAATAACCTCTAGACAATGGCAATTTGTGGTCAGCACGGAACAATGAGGACCCTCGGTCAAAGCGCGCAGACCGTTGGCCCATGGTGACCGCACACTGGCACAAATTGACAAACGGGAGGTCAAATCCAAAAACAGAGGCAGTTTCTGATACGCGATTAGCACTAAAGCACCAATTGCGTATCACAGGGCGTCCCCCTCAATGAAGGAAAGCCCCAAGCACTCGGTCACGAGGAAAAACATAAAACCTTGCGGAAATCGCTGATTCCGTCAGAAGGCGGGTCCCACGCTAAAACCGTCAAGATATCGAGAGGGCTTCAAGTGGTAAGTGGGTTCGACCAAGTCCCGCCCGATGCCATACACTGGGTGACACGTGTCCAGCGGATGAGAGAGAAAACCGCTCACATTGTGCGGGTAAATGTCACGCTACTTATCCACCTGATATGGATGGAGACCGTAGGATCTGGAGGCTCCAGATCAACGACGGAGAAATGATCCGATGGATGACCGGATTCGACAGGGAAATAGGCTGAGTCATATGAGATTTGAGGTCCGGCATGACCAATGAGTTGGCAGAGGAATCAGTTTCGCGGGCAATCTTGGAGCAACGGAAATAACGACTGTTCAAAGAGAACTGACACTCAGTTCGTGAGGAAACAAGTGGCCACCTCTCTGTGAAGCGTTACACAGTGATGATGACGCAGAGCAGGGGAATTCCAGTGGGTAGAGGCAGGAGATCCAAAGAGCTAGGAAGCAAGAACGAACAGTCAAGGAGCAGATTGGCTTTAAGCCATGAACAGAGAAAGAGAAGCAGGCAGAGAAAGAGAAGCAGAAAGCCGAGAGGGAGGAAAGAAGTGAATTGCAGAGAACAGAGAAGACAAGCTGACCTGCAGAGCAAAGGCAGCATTGAGCAGACAGAGATAGAGAGAGTCTGAGAGTCTGTGAACTCTAGAGAAAGCTTGAGAGGTTCAAGAAACTCTTCTGTGTATACCTGTCAGGTATTGAGTACCAAATTGGACTCATACCACTAAGACCAGTTGAGGTCGAGATTCAGTAATGGGAGTCTATGTACTCTAGAGACTTGGGGGATCCAGGTACAATCCTACTGATCATTATCTGTTAAGTGAGACTCAAATTGAGCTCCTTATTGTAAAAACTCTTCTTTAAGACACAATAGAAAGGCCACCACTGAAGGCTGGACCAGGAGACGTAGCCTAGGAGGATCGGGTGAACTCCTTATTAAATTTGTTTTGTTTATGTGTTTGCTTACTGTTTCAGTGTCTGTGTATTTCACAATCTTATCAATCCATTGCATAAAATAACATAGGCACACCCCAGCACTTGAGTCTGTAATACCTTCATTATTTCTCTGAGGTCATCTACGGGTGATTTCAGATCAAGTGGTATCAGAGCTCTAGGTTGTTAAGGTTAGACAAGCTTGAGCTAGATTTTGTTGTTGAATGCTAACTAGATCAAAGCTTAGACTAGGAGAAGGAGAGTTGGTTGAAACTAACCTGGAAATTGGAAGAGTCTATCCCAAGAAGAAAATGTCAAAAGAAAGTTCCTTGGGACCAAACCCCCAATTTATAGATAGTTTCTTGGACATGAGGTCCATGGTAGAGGAAATGTATAGGGACTTTAGGAAACATAAAGATGAAGATTCATCAGGCTCCAAACAAGATAAAGGAGAAGAAGAGTCTCTCCTCCATGACCACTCAAAAGGAAAAGGGAAATAAGTAAACTTTCTCACACCTCCTAATAGCCTTGAACATAAAAAGAAGACATCTTTGATTAAATTAGATGTTAAATTTGATTTACCAATATATGATGGAGAGTTGAATGCAAAAAAGCTGGATAATTGGATCAAACAGATTGATGTTTATTGCAGAGTGCAGAGCATCGACTCAGACAAGAGTAAGATTTAGCTGGTCAGCCTATGCCTTAGAGGCACTGCCTTGGTATGGTGGGAAGACAAGACACAAGCTGACATGAAGAAACATGGTAAGATTCTTTCCGTCTAGAGTGAATTTGTTTCTGCAATCAAAAAGCAGTTCTATCAACTAGCTTACATGCAGCAAGCCATGATGAGCTGGTAGACTCTTCGCCAATTGAAAGGGAAAAGTGTACAAGGTTACACCCAAGAATTTAGGAAAAGAGCTTTGATTCTAGGAATTTCATTAGACTCACCTGAGACTCTGTTGAAGTACATAGGTGGTCTACACAACTACATGAGGCACACTATCCTCATGTTTAATCCCACTAGTATAGATGAGGTATATGTTCAAGCTACGCATCCAGAACCTAGAGGAAAGAATGGGAACCTAGAAGTTGGGGGATCATCCAAGCCCATTGCAAGCAAGAATAAGGAGAAAAGAAAACATAAATGGAAAGAGAGGAAGGCCAACACTGCACAGAAAAGCAAGTCTTCATGCACTCACTATAAGAAGGATGGGCATGATGATGAGCACTGTTGGATCTTGCATCCGGAGCTGAGACCTAAGAAGTTCTAGGGCAAGAAGAAGAAGATTGTTGCAACTATTCAGAAAGATTTGGGGCCGGACTCAGGAGATGAAACAACCATTGCAGCCGCAGGTATAAAAGGTAAAAATTTTGAAGCATCTACTAGTAATTCTGCACAATCTGCTAATAATGAAGAAAATGAGAGAAAAAGACATGAGCTTTTCCATATTCGAGTTATTTCCAAGCATCAAAAGATTGATACTTTGTTTGATAGTGGCTCACAAGTAAATTTAATTTTTGAAGAAACTGTAAAGAAGTTGGGATTACTGACTACACCTCACAAGAAACCATACCCATTAGGTTGGTTAAGTGATAAAGCACAACTACAAGTCACTAGACAATGTAAACTTAAGTTTTCTTTTGGGTCAGCGTTTGTAGATGAGGTTGAGTTAGATATAGTTCCTTTGGATATATGTGGAATTGTTTTGGGAAGTCCCTACTTGTATGATAGAAAAGTTATTTTCTATAGAGCTCAGAACAAGTATCTTCTTGTTAAAGATGGAATCAAATATATTGTAAGAGCTCATAAGCTCAAGAATAATTATACTCTCATAAACTCAGGGAAAATGAAATGAATTGTAAATTCATGAAAACAATTTTTACTGATGGTTGTAAAGGAAAAGAAACCTGATAAAACCAATGTATTTGAGGGTTGTGATGCTAAACAACAAGTTGATTTAGAAAAAGTTTTTTCGGAACATGATATCTTGTTTCAAGAACCTAAAGGTCTGCCACCAAAAAAGGAAATAGTGCATGATACTAATTTGCAACAAGTTTCTCCATTGCCTAACATCGGAATGTATAGGTTGTCCGCTTTAGAGAATGCAGAAATCCAGAAGCAGGTGCAAGAGTTGCTCAAGAAGGGGTTCATCAGACCTAGCACATCACCATGTGGGTCTCCAATCATTTTGGTGAAAAAGAATGATGGTTCATAGAGAATGTGCATTGATTACCGAGCATTGAATAAGATAACAATCAAAAATTGTTATCCCCTTCCTCGCATAGATGACCTATTAGATCAGTTAAAGGAAGCTGTTTATTTTTCCAAGTTAGACTTGCATAGTGGATATCATCAGGTCAGAGTTGCAGAATAAGATGCATGGAAGACTGCTTTCAAAACAAAGCAGGGATTGTATGAGTGGCTGGTTATGCCTTTTGGCTTAACTAATGCTCCTGCTACTTTCATGAGAGTAATGAATGATGTACTCACACCTTTTCTTGATGATTTTGTTATTGTATATCTGGATTGCATTCTTATATTTAGCAAAATGTGGGAAGAACATTTAAAGCATGTTAAGCAGACACTAGATGTTTTGAAAAGAGAAAAACTTTATGTTAAACTCTCAAAATGTGAATTTGGCAAAATATCTTTGAATTATTTTGGACATACAGTAGGGGGTGGTGAATTGAAGATAGATCCCTCTAAGGTTGGAGTCATTGTAAACTGGCCTAAACCCAAATCTGCTACAGAAGTTAGAAGCTTCTTAGGAGCAGCACAATATTGGAGAAAGTTCATTTCTAACTTTTCCTTAATTGCAGCTCCCTTACATGCTTTAACAGGATTGAATAAGATGTTTCAGTGGGGAGGAAAATAGTAGAAAACCTTCGACACCTTGAAAGAAAAGATTAGTACAGCACCGGTACTAGCACTACCCGATCTTCAAAGACCATTTGAGATCCAAACGTATGCCAGTGACTATGCCATGGGAGCAGTGTTGATACAGCAAAGTAAACCCATATGTTATCATTCTAAGACATTTAATTCTGCAGTAGTTAACTATCCCACATATGATAAAGAATTGTATGCATTAGTACAGAGTGTGAAAAAGTGGAAACATTACTTAATGGGCAAAGAGACAGTTATACATACTGATGATCAACCACTCCAATATCTACACTCCCAAACTAAGTTGCGGCAATCAAGACACTATAGATGGGTGGGTTTTCTACAACAGTTTCATTTAGTCATCAGATATAAAAAGGGAATACACAATAAAGTTGCAGATATGTTGTCTAGACCAATATAAATGCATCTACTATACTTAAGCATAACTCAGTATTGCATGAGAGCTACATTGAACAATATGCTCAAGATATAGATTTTAAAGATGTATATGCAACTTTAAGTCAAGGCAAACGAGTAGAAGAATTGGATTATCACATTAAGGACCAACTCTTGTATCATTGTGGGAAGCTATGCATTCCACAAACTGAAAGAGTAAAGATAATTCGAGAAGCACACACTTCTCTAATATCAGGTCACTTTGGGGTAAGTAAAACGGTTGCACAAAAGCAAAGATTTTGCTATTGGCCAAAAATGAATGAGACAGTTTCTAGATATGTAAGAGGGTGTACCATATGTGCTAAAAGCAAGCCTAGCAATAGAAAACTAGGCTTGTACACTCCACTGCTAGTTCCTTCTCATCCTTGGGAAAGTGTTTCCATGGACTTTGTTGGAGGACTGCCTAAATCTAGGAAAGGTTATGACTATTTATATGTTGTTGTGGATAGGTTCAACAAAATGTGTATTTTGATACCTTGTAACAAACAAATTACAGTTGAACAAACTACAAAGTTGTTCTTTCAGCATGTATGGGTTCATTTTGGATTACCCACTTCCATTGTATCTGATCGAGACACCCGATTTGTTGGGAAGTTTTGGTCAAGTCTGTGGGAACTGATGGACACCAAACTGAAGAAAAGCACAACCTTTCATCCACAAACAAATGGCCAAACAGAAGTGGTCAATAGGACAGTGATCCAGTTGCTCAGAGGCTATTGCAGCAAGCATCCCAAACTTTGGGATGAACATTTGTGTTATGTGCAGCATGCTTACAACCGAGCAAAACATTCTTCTACATAGAGATCTCCTTTTGAGACATGTTTTTGTTTCACACCAAGGTCTCCCTTGGATTTTGTCTTTGGTAAATACATGGTAGTTGATGGAAACAGTGATGTGGACAAGGCAACAAAGTTCATTGAAAAAATCCAAGAGATTCACCAGGCAGTATAGGAACAACTGGAAAAGATCCAAGCCAAATACAAGGCAAGGCATGACAAGCATCGGATGGAGCATAGTTTCCAAGTTGGTGATCAAGTCTGGTTGTATATCAGCAAAGATAGAATGTAAGGTGAAGGTAAAAAGCTAAAGCCAATAAGGTATGGACCTTTCAAGATACTTGAGAAAATTGGTGAGAATGCTTTCCACCTTGATTTACCAGCTTACATGCACATCTACTTAGTCGTTAAGGCAGACAGCTTGAGACTATTTGAACCTTCATTAATTGAAGATCCCAAAGAGTAGAGTCAATTGCCTTCTATTGATGATCTGTTACCTGAATATCTCAATGAATTGCAAGAACACACAGTTCTGGACAAAAATGTAAGGACGACGCATAGGGGAGATGTTGAGTGCCTCAGGATTGGACTCAAGGGTTCAAAGCTAAGCAGTGAAAAATGGATAGATATTGGACAAGTGAGACAGCTATACCCTCACTTAGTCGATGCTTGAATACCAACTTTTGGTGGTCCAAAAGCCTTTTCAATGGGAAGGTCGTGATCCGAATTGGATCCTTAAACATTATCTAGGTTTTTCATGATTGTTTCAAATTATGTCAAGCTTCAAAATCTTATGAATATCGAGCTTATCAGAAATAACCTCTAGACAATGGATATTTGTGGTCAACATGGAACAACGAGGACCCTCAGTCAAAGCGCGCAGACAGTTGGCCCATGGTGACCACGCACTGGCACAAATTGAGAAACGAGAGGTCAAATCCAAAAATAGAGGCAGTTTTTGATATGCGATTAGCGCTAAAGCACTAATCACGTATCACAGAGCGTCCCCCTCAGTGAAGGAAAGCCCCAAGCGCTCGGTCATGAGGAAAAGCATAAAATCATGTGGAAATCACCGATTTTGTCAGAAGGCCAGTCCCACGCTAAAACTGGTAGGATATCGGGAGGGCTTCAAGCAGTAAGCGAGTTCGACTGAGTCTTGCCCGATGCCATACACTGGGTGACACACATCCAGCGGATGAGAGAGAAAACCGCTCACATCACCCAGGTAAAAGTCACGCTACTTACCCGCCCGATATGGACGGAGACCATAGGATCTGGAGGCTCCAAATCAATGGCGGAGAAATGATCCGATGGATGACCGGATTCGACGGGGAAATAGGCTAAGTCATATGAGATTTGAGGTCCGGCATGACCGATGAGTTGGCAGAGGAATCAGTTTCACGGGCAATCTTAGAGAAACAGAAATAATGATCGTTCAAAGAGAACTGACACTCAGTTCGTGAGGAAACAAGTGGCCACCTCTCTGTGAAGCATTACACAGTGATGATGACGCAGAGCAGGGGAATTCTAGTGAGCAGAGGCAGGATATCTAGAAAGTCGGGAAGTGGAAACAAACAGTTAGGGAGCAGATTGGCTTTAAGCCACGAACAGAAAAAGAGAAGCAGGCAAAGAAAGAGAAGTAGAAATCCGAGAGGCAAGAAAGAAGTGAATTGTAGAGAACAGAGAAGCCGAGCTGACCTGCAGAGCAAAGGCAACATCAAGCAGACAGAGACAGAGAGAGTTCGAGAGTCTGTGAACTCCAGAGAAGGCTTGAGAGGTTCAAGCAACTCTTCTGTGTATACCTGTCAGGTATTGAGTACCAAATTGGACTCATACCACTGAGACCAGTTGAGGTCGAGATTCAGTAAGGGGAGTCTGTGTACTCTAGAGACTTGGGGGATCCAAGTACAATCCTACTGATCATTATCTGTTAAGTGAGACTCAAATTGAGCTCCTTATTGTAAAAACTCTGCTTTAAGACACAATAGAAAGGCCACCACTGAAGGCTGGACCAGGAGACATAGCCCAAGAGGATTGGGTGAACTCCTTATTAAATTTGTTGTGTTTATGTGTTTGCTTACTGTGTTCTCTTACTATTTCAGTGTCTGTGTATTTTGCAATCTTATCGATCCGTTGCATAAAATAACATAGGCACACCACAGCACTTGAGTCTGTAATACCTTCATTATTTCTCTGAGGTCATCTATGGGTGATTTCAAATCATTAAGCTTCCCCTAAACTTGACATCACTAATTATGCTTGATGTCAATCAAAAACCATTCCAACATACTCAATAGGACATGCTATGAGTAATTATATAGTTCCTAATCAATTGAAATAATTGACAACAAAAATTTTGTTTGGAATATTTAATTTTTTTCTATAGAAGAATCCAAAAATAACCAAGTATTGAAGGAAATACTTGTTTGAATGGGAAAGGCATGTCAAGTCCTTAGGCCTTGCGAATTTTCTCTACTATTGGTATCTTAATGTTGTCATTAGTGGTATGATCATTATTTTCAATTGTATACTTTGTATCTAATACACACACACACACTATGGAGATTCAATCTTAAGAATCATCATTATGTATTTATAAGCATAATATATAGAGGAGGTTTCCTTTTCAAAGTGACCATTTTATTTAATCATATTTTATCATTCTTTGTTAGTGTGAAATTTCTTGGAAGGTATACCAAAAACAATTCACTTAAGTCAGTAGGTGACAAGTGACCCTAACAACAAGCTGATGGTTTCTTGTGATTCAGATCTGCAATAAAACTAGACAACCTACAATAAAAGTATAGACAATCGAGAACAGAAAGTAGCAGTAAAAATATCCAATAAAATAAACCAAATGGAAAGAGATTAATCAAATAAATTCTTTATTAAAAACACCTGCTGAAGGAGATATACATATGGGTCTTGTTATCGCTCACTACTTCATAAGATTATCCGTTGCCCAGAGTGCATAAAAACAGTAAAGTTTGAAGCCATTTCCCAAGCCACTGAAGCTCTCAAGGTCAAATCGAAACCTCTCCTCTGCATAGTGCTCGTGATAATCTTTCCAATGATATATAGAAGTCAAAAAATGGACTTCTAGATCAGAAGTTAGAGTAGTTTGAAGATGGGGGTTTTGTTGCCTTGAAATGAAAGAGAGGAGCACATTGGAGGGCCCTAGACACAACAAATCCCTCATTCCTGGAATCTCGCATATTGGCCATATCGCATCCCGCATTCCCATGATATCATTGTTTCATAGTCCTGCGATATCGCAATCCCGCATCCCGCAGGTCCCGCAATACCGCGATCTCACACTCCCGCAGTCCCCCGATCCCGCAGTCTCGGAGTAAATCTCACATATCATTGATCGGCGTGGCGGTGAGGTTCTAACTTTAAGAATCTTTTGATATCGCCGATTTGCGATACATTGTTAAATTGTCGGGGAAAGGCCTAAATCATTTAACAAATGAAATGCATGCAAAACCAAAGCCAGGCGACACATTTTCTCTCTCCTCCAAGGGGCCATGTGGAGCAATCCCATTGGCCCATATGTATGACATGGAAGCTGACATCATCAATGATGTGGTAGTATGGAAGTGACGTGCCAGTACAGAGGACACATGGCATTCAAATTCGACATTTTCAGGGGTCCTATAGGGAAATTTACAGTTTACACGTATCACCACTCATAGGGTGACATGTAGCAGTGATGATGTCACCCCATATATTAGTGATCGGCTATCGCACGAAGTAAAATCTTATTCCTCCATCAATACTCCTTCCTGGCTGACAATTGCGATATACGGGGGATCCTCCCGGATGCGATATGTCATGGGTTATATTTTATAAGGATTTCACGTCTAGAATATCGACCACTGCTGTAAACAAAGTATCAAAGGCTTTATGTATTATAAATGAAAAGCCCCCACAGATAGTAGTTGAAAGCCTTAGCGCTTAAAGGGCTAAGCACTTGGTTCAATCCCTCAGTCATATGAAGGAAGTCATAGAAATGGGCTGAAAGCATGAGGGGTCAAAGGGAAGTCAGAACTCGCTTGCTTCATCTTATTTTTTTGTTAAATTCCCACACCTGATAGACTGCTTGTTACATCATAAAACACATCCCCGCATGTATCAGAGCGTCGAAAAGGATTGCACAGAGCTCTAAAGGACGTATGGGTCGGTAAGTGGGGTGTTGAATGGAAGTATGGAGCATTCAATCTAGGTATGGGCACATTCAAGATAAGGCCCTATCGTAGCACATATCCAGAGTTGGCACCAAAGAAATTTAAGGGAGAATGGACAGTGAACCACCTCAGCAACACAAAAGAGCATGATGACAGAGACATGGCTTGATCATAAGCCTTCACAGGAACCGCAAAGGACCTCTTCCTCCATTTTCCTCTTGTTTCTTATTATTTTCTGTAGTTTCTTATTTACAAGAAATGGAGAAGATCCTGATTGTAATCTTTGGGCAAAAAAGCCTTACACAGGCCGAGACAATTAGTCTAGCAAACAGCTAGAGCTCAGGCCAAGATAATTGTTTTAACCGTCACCAAATCTCTTCCCCTCTTATTATAAAAAGGGGAAAGCAACATTATACAAAGGTTCCTGAATGTCTCACCGGATGGGTCTGAACTCTATGATACCAATTTGGCTCATAAATATGTAAGAGAATGACTTGTATTTCAGACTATATTACTTTACACAAGAAGATCTTATAGACTAAGCAAAGAAATGGTGGTGATTCCCCCTCCTACGTATTACAGTATGTTATCCTCCTGTTTAATTCCATTATGTTCATATTATTCTTTGCATTCATGTTATAATAGCTGCTAGAAATGATTTCATGCTTCCTTGCATATCCATGTGTGTTGATTTATCAATGCATATGCCTGAATGACGGGCTTAAATTATATCTTTAAACTGCTCTATATGAATCATAGAACCCATCCTCTCTTCATTCCATTATCTCTTTTTGTAACTCAAACAAGTGTAGAATTTCCCATTACTTGCATCTCTATGTGTTCACTATATAATTATGAATGTTTTGGGCCCTATATGATGAGTTATGCTTTCTCCTAATCCTCTCTCATTTACTCCACACGGCCTATTAAAATGTAATTCCCTTTGAAGTAATTGGCCTCTATTGTTCTATGTGATACTTTTGGGAACTGTGTGTGTGAGGAAGTACCTGAAATACATAACTCATACCTTTGGAGGAATGAACCAAGGCCCCTTATTATCTTTCATTACATGACAATTGGATTGCTGTAAACCCCTCACATATAACCTTTCATGCACTCCTCTATTTAAGATGTCCTAGGCACTAGTCTACAATCAACCCAGAGGATGTCTCTAGGAGGCTTTCTAGCTTCCCTGTAGCACTTGTGTTGCTGGTGATATTTGAAGCGACAACATCTTTCTAGCGTCGTTACTGGGGAACGGATTAGAATATTTTTCCTTGAGTACGATAAAATTTTACATTCCCTCTGTTAGGTGAGCAAGGGAAGTGTGGGTTGAAGATCTCTCACCTTGGTGACTCCACTTGTCAATCTTATCGTAAACATCTTGGCGATTCCACTGTCCACATGTCTATTTGATCATCATGGATTTCAAGCAACCCCATACTCGCTTATATGCTACAACCTCCCAAAACTCTCCCTACTTTTGAAGATGAAATCAATCATATAAGGAGGTTTTCAAGATGGCCCTTCCTACATTCCTAGCTAACTAATTTTCCCCACTTTATTTCTCTTCTATTGTTGGTTATCCCAATCATGCCCCTACATTTCATGAGTGGAATACCTATTTTCCTAGATTCAGTGGGAACACTAGGAGAAGGCCTGACCAACAACTCAAAGAATTTCATGAATGCATAGAACAACATGACATTTCTCTTGATGTACAAATGAGGTTTTTCAAGTGGTCTTTAGATGAGGATGCTATAGTTTAGTTTAAAATGATACCTCGTGGTAGTATATCTTCCTTGAAATGTTTTCATATAGAATTCTATCAACATTTCAAAAGATTTTATCCACCGAATACTCTATTGGAATATTGGTGTGCACATTTTGATGATGAAGACATTCCCGAGGTTAATGACCCTGTTGAAGATGTGTGTGAGACTCCATTCCAAGAAGATATCTACTCACATCAAGAAGCATTTCCTAATGAGTGAGAAAGAGAAGAAGTAAACATCACCGAGTTGCAAATAAACTATAAGGGAGCTTACTTAGTCGAGTTTGGTGTTTCTCCTTCTTATGATGTCCACAACTCTGATGGAGAGTCAAGTGAGATAGAGCCACCACAACCCCAGTCATAGGAAGTTACAAAAGAAAAGGAGGTTGGCCAGAAGGTTAATAAAGAAGCTCTAGTTCACAATGCACACCCTTCACATCGAAAACCAGATCAAAAACCTCCTCCCATTTATGATGCATACTATTCAGAGGAGGATGAGATGGTCGTAGAGGTCCAGAAGGATCTGTTTACCAGTAAGTGGGGAGAAATCTCCCAACAACATGTTTTTCAAGGAGAGCCCAAAGCTAAAATACCACGCAGAGTTTATTACTGTTTGTCACATAAATATTACTGCCAGGAATTCTCAGCAGAGACTCCAGTTAATGACTCTTATAGTTCAGGAGCTGAAGATTCCATTAAATATTTCCAGGAGGGCTGGCCCTTTGAAGAATGGGGAGTAAAAGATCAACAACAAGATTTTCTTGAAAGACCTAAGGTTGAGGAGCTGGTAAGTAATTGTGGTTGCCCTGACCAAGAGGATATTGGTCAGTAGACTGCTCATGGAAAAGAGGCACCTACAAACTTTCCTTGTCCATTCCATGACCATGTGGCTGAGTACATGGGCATATTATTAAGCCAGCAACAAAGGTTATGTCTAGAGCATGCATCAAGCTTTTCATTTGCAGATGTTTCATGTTGCCTACTTGTTTTAATTTTTATTTTTTAGCGGCGTGAAGGCATAAGGTCCAGTACCCAAATTTTGTCCTGGCTCCATTGGACATTTGAACTCACTTAGGTGAATTGAGTCCTGTGCATAAGTAGGAATCTATATAAAGAAGCTCACTAGCTAAGCATTTAATTTCAAGTTGTTAAAATTTTTATTTTTTTCTGCATTTCAGTTTGAGGAGGAAGTGACTCCTTGCAATAAAAGTTTCATGGAGATTTTATGTAATTTCATATATTTATGAGTCCATGCCCAATGGTCAATAATACTAGTCTTTTCGTTCTCAGCACCTTGTCAGCAAGGCACAATCCCTAGTTGGATCTAATGTTGTCACTCACTGCTCCATAAGGTTATCAGTTGCCTAGAGTACAGAAAAGAAGTAAATTTTTAAGCCATTTCCTAAGCCACTGAAGCTCTCAAAATTGAATCATACCATCTCCACAGAATATTTCTCGTGATAATCTTTCCAACGATATATAGAAATCCAAAAATGGAATTCTAGGTCAGAAGTTAGAGTAGTTTGAAGATGGGGGTACTGTTGCCTTGAAATGAAAGAGAGGAGCACATTGGATGGCCCCGGGCACAAAAAATCATGCATTCCAAAAATCCCACATATCGACATATCACATCCCTCATTCCTGTAATATCATTGTCCCATAATCCCGCGATATCGCAATCTCGCATTCCCGCGTGTTGGCCGGATAAATCGATCTTGCGGACAAGACCGATCTAGCAACAAACAGACAAACAACAAACAGACAAACAAACCTATCTTTCTCTAGACATATGCGATTTATAAATAAATACTACAAAGGTGTTAAGATCCTACCTTAGATCCAATGCTTGTTCGTAGTAGTCATCCTCCAGTCGTTCGAAAGAGTTATCTTTGAAGACCTGCAATCACAAACAAGCAAACATTAAATAGCACCTGCATAGCAAATATTATAAATCATGCCTATTATGGTGATCAAGGAATCCATAAAATAAACAATGAATTAACAGCTTATTTAGAAAAACAAATATATTTGTATTAACTTTGAATAGTAGAAGAACTTTACAACCTTTTCAGCCTTGATGTTGAACAAGTTCTTCCTGGGGTCCGAAACAGAAATTTCCTTTACTTTGACAAGTCTTGCACTCTTCCAAATGAGATACATAGAGGTATGTAATCTCTCCTCATAAAAACTCAACTAAAGAAGACTAAGTTCCAACAGCATTTTACCTCAAAAAATACTAAGCTTCTAACTCTAACCAGTTAACCAGCTCAATGCTTCTTTTTATAGTGCAGAGGAGGAGGTTACAGCTCCACCTATGAAGGGATAGAATCCTCCTTCAAAGGAATAAGCTCCTCACATCAAGGGGTTAGCTCCTTAAGGTATGGGTTACATGAACCTTAAAAGAGTGAACTTGCCACCTCAAGATTTCTTCTAGAAGCTTCTAGAAATAACTGAAAGTGAGTTTTTTCAGAGTATACTTGCGCCTTTTTAACTTTTATGGGGGTCCACACCTTTAACACAAAGACAGTGCAGTCAGGTGCACTGGAGACATGACCATTAGGTGCGGGACCATAGGTAAGACAAAGAGAAAGTGCGGAACCAGAGTTTTAAAAACTTTTGAGAGCTTTTCTCTTATTTTCAAGACTTGATATGAGGAACTGATGTTTTAGACTTGCAGAGGAGGAAAGTATGAGTGGTAATGAACTCACACATATAGCAGAATGTCAAGATGACAATTTTCAGTGCAACAGATTACCCCCTAAAGTGTGAAGTCTGTAATAGATGAAGATAGAGTCTGTCATGTATGAAGAGTGAAGTACTTTATCATTTCAAGGATCATATTGTGGACACCCCAATCAGAACCTGTAAAAACATTCAATGCAATACATATATATATATATATATATATATATATATATAGACATATCATCGCTGAGGTAGGAATTCCCATACTCAGATCAAGACTGACAAGGAAACTGATTAAACTGTTATGATATAAGAATGATTTTGTAATACATCAAGAGTATAGACATGTGTAGACACAGTATGGACGTAGCCATCTGTTTATGAATAGTCCACTGTATAATGAATAACAAAATTCCTCGTAGCCTGGATGGTAGAAACTAGATCCAAGGTCTTGATTTCTGCTTCCCGAACTAGTACGATTCTATCCATGTGAATGAATGTGTTGAAGTCAAACATGGTAGAAACCACTTGATTACCAGTCAACGATATGGACTGTTAACAAGTGTGAGAGAAACCACCAGTAATGTCAATGGCTCTCAAAGTAATCAGTACAATCCATGAAATGTGAATAAATGAGCTGAAGTCAAACATGTCATAGAATCATTCGATCAAAGGTCAATGATGCAACCTATCTTCGAAGGCGAGAAACATGCCATTAGGGCATGCAGATTTCAAGGTACTGATGAATTCTAGATCAACTTCCTAGATGATGAGCTGAAGTCGATAGAAAGCGATCCGTCGTAGGCAAGCCCACAACATGAAATCATAGATCAAGTTTTGAAGAAATATATTGGCAAGGACTAACTCAGGGATGGTCAAAATGGATGACAGATATCTTGTAGATGAATGGTTTGTTTGAACTGTTCTCTTGAACACATAACGACACTACAGATGACTTGGTGACAATTGACCCAAAGCTAATACCCAGAAACTGACTGAAGACTTTCAATGTGGTTTGATTAACTGTTAGGCAAAGGATTTTCCCAACCCAGGTGAACAAAAAGTGTCATGTTCAAGAGTGGTTAATAGCTTTTTAAAAAAAAAAGTGTAACAAACAGGTTCATTTTTCTCTCTTTCCCCCACCATTTCTGGGAAGTACCTCTTAATTTTTTACAAGCTTGAGGAGGATAACATTCGCTTGTTTATAAGCTCATCCTTCGGATGAGTCCAACTTAATTTAAAATTCAAACCCTAAGAAGGAGTGGTTCGTTCCTGTTTAAAATTGAACAGGTCCTTTACTATTAAATTTTAACGAGTCCAGTATAGGAAAAACTCGGTGTTTTTCAATTTTAGGGAGTCAGAAGAAAAACTTAAGAAAACTCCATGGGGGTACTTTTTCGTAAAATAATCCCTCAGGTCCGAAAAAGAATAAAATAATACAAGAGGGATGATCAATTTTCCCAAAAAATCCAATATTCAGCACAAAAACTCGAAACATTACACATACCTATTTAAGATAAATAAAAATGTTTTTAAAAATTTACCTTTTAAAGTGAAAAATAAATAAATTAAAAATTCATTTATTCGAAAAAACTTATAAAAAGGGCCTTTCTAACTTCATTTTTACCATGTGAGTTCAGAGTGAGAAGTGAGAGCTTTTGGGTAAAAAAGCTCCTGTGAAGATTATGGAAAAACCATCCATTGGAATCGAAAATCGTCAGCTCCAGGTAATCCACGTCCTCTTTAACTTGCATTTCATCAATTTACATTTTTTTTTTAGGCTTTAAAATTGATTTTTAAAGGAAAAATAGGTTTAAAAAATCGCTCGCGGGGGTTCGCAGGTGCAACATGCGGGCCCTGCAGACAACCCGTGCGGACCTACGCACTGTTTGGCTGGATAAACCGATCTTGCGGACAAGACCGATCTCCCTAGTATCAAAAGATAGTCTAACAACAAACAGATAAACAAACCTATCTTTCTCTAGACATATCTGATTTATAAATAAATACTACAAAGTTGTTAAGATCCTACCTTAGATCCAATGCTTGTTCGTAGTAGTCATCCTCCAGTCGTTCGAAAGAGTTATCTTTGAAGACCTGTAGTCATAAACAAGCAAACATTAAACAGCACCTGCATAGCAAATATTATAAATCATGCCTATTATGGTGATCAAGGAATCCATAAAATAAACAATGAATTAACAGCTTATTGAGAAAAACAAATATATTTGTATTAACTTTGAATAGTAGAAGAACTTTACAACCTTTTCAGCCTTGATGTTGAACAAGTTCTTCCTGGGGTCCGAAACAGGAATTTCCTTTACTTTGACAAGTCTTGCACTCTTCCAAATGAGATACATAGAGGTATGTAATCTCTCCTCATAAAATCTCAACTAAAGAAAACTAAGTTCCAACAGCATTTTACCTCAAAAAATACTAAGCTTCTAACTCTAACCAGTTAACCAGCTCAATGCTTCTTTTTATAGTGCAGAGGAGGAGGTTACAGCTCCACCTATGAAGGGATAGAATCCTCCTTCAAAGGAATAAGCTCCTCACATCAAGGGGTTAGCTCCTTAAGGTATGGGTTACATGAACCTTAAAAGAGCAAACTTGCCACCTCAAGATTCCTTCCAGAAGCTTCTAGAAATAATTGAAAGTGAGTTTTTTCAGAGTATACTTGCGCCTTTTTAACTTTTATAGGGGTCCACACCTTTAACACAGAGACAGTGCGGTCAGGTGCGCCGGAGACATGACCATTAGGTGCGGGACCGCAAGTAAGACAAAGAGAAAGTGCAGAACTAGAGTTTTAAAAACTTTTGAGAGCTTTTCTCTTATTTTCAAGACTTGATATGAGGAACTGATGTTTTAAACTTGCAGAGGAGGAAAGTATGAGTGGTAATGAATTCACAAAGATAGCAGAATGTCAAGGTGACAATTTTCAATACAACACCGCGATATCCCAGTCCCGTGATATAGCAATCCCACATCTCGCAGGTCTTGCAGTACCGCGATCCCACAGTCCTGCAGTAAATCCCGCATATCGGCAATCGACGTGGCAGTGAGGTTCTAACTTTAAGAACCTTATGATATTGCCGATTTGCGATACAATGTTAAATCATCGGGGAAATGCCTAAATCATTTAACAAAGGAAATGCATGCAAAACCAAAGTTGAGTGGGCCATTTTCTCTCTCCTCCAAGGGGCCACGTGGCACAATACCATTGGCCCGTATTTATGACATAGCAGTTGACGTCATCAATTACATGGCAATACGGAAGTGACGTGCTAGTACATAGGACACATGGCATTCAAATTTAGCATTTTCAAGGATCCTATAGGTCCATTTCAACGTGACATGTGTCACCAATCATAGGGTGACATGTGGCAGTGATGATGTCACCCTAT
Organism: Pinus tabuliformis; assembly: GCA_031772625.1. Taxonomy (NCBI): domain Eukaryota; kingdom Viridiplantae; phylum Streptophyta; class Pinopsida; order Pinales; family Pinaceae; genus Pinus; species Pinus tabuliformis. The sequence continues at coordinate 907,267,108 of CM062808.1, forward strand.
AGATTAACGATTGGCGATTGCATGAAGTAAAAGATTATTCCTCTGCTGATACTCCTTCTTGGCTGACAATTGTGATATGTGGGGGATCCTCCCGGATGCGATATGCCATGGATTATATTTTATAAAGTTTTCGCGTCTGGAATATCGGCCAATGCGGTAAAAGAAGTATCAAAGGCTTTATGTGTTATAAAGAAAAGGGCCCCCCAGACAGTAGTGGAAAGACTTAGCGCCTAAAGGGATAAGCACTTGGTTCAATTCCTTAGTCATATGAAGGAAGTCGTAGAAAGGGGCTAAAAGCATGAGGGCTTAAAGGGAAGTCGAAACTCGCTTGTTTCATCTTATTTCTATGTTAAAGGCCCACACCCTATAGACTATTTGTTACATCATAAAGCATATCCCTAGGTGCATCAGAGCACTGAAATGGATTGTGCAGAGCTTTAAAGGACGTATGGGTCAGAAGTTGAGGTGTTGAATGGAAGAATGGAGCATTCAAGCTAGGTATGGGCACATTCAAGATAAGGCCCTCTCGTAGCACGCATTCAGAGTCGGTGTCGAAGGAATTTAAGGGAGAATGGACAGTGAACCGCCTCAGCAGTAGAAAAGAGCATGATGATAGAGACGTGGCTTGATCATAAGCCTTCACAAGAACCACAAAGGACCTCTTCCTCCATTTTCCTACTGTTTCTTATTATTTTATTTAGTTTCTTATTTCCAAGAAAGGGAGCAGATCCCAATTGTAATCTTTAGGCACCAAAGCCTTACACTAGCCGAGACAGCTAGTCTAGCAGATAGTTGTAGCCCAGGCCAAGATATTTGTTTTAACGATAACCCAAGATCTTCCCCACTTCATATAAATAGGGGAAAGCAACATTATACAAAGGTTCAGGAATTTCTCACCCAATGGGTTTGAACTCTGTGATACCAATTTGGCTCATAAATCTGTAAGAGAATGACTTGTATTTCAGACTGTATTACTTTACACAGACAGATATTTTAGATTAAGCAAATAAATGGTGGTGATTCCCCCTTCTAATTATTACAGTATGTTATCCTCCTATTTAATTCCATTATGTTCATATTCTTCTCTGCATTCATGCTATAATAGCTGCTAGAAATGATTTCATGCTTCCTTGCATATCCATGTGTGTTGATTTATCAATGCATATGCCTAAATGACGAGATGAAATTATATATTGAAACTTATCTATATGATTCATAACACCCATCCTCTCTTTAGTCCATTATCTTTGTTTGTAACTCAAACAAGAGTAGAATTTCCCATTGCTTGCGGCTCTATGTGTTCACTATAGAATTCTGGATTTTTTAGGCCCTATACGATGAGTTATGCTTTCTCCTAATCCTTTCTCATTTACTCAACAAAGCCTATTAAGCTATAATCCCCTTTGAAGTAATCACCTCTATTGTTCTGTGTGATACTTCTGGGAACTGTGTGTGAGGAAGTACTTGAAATACATAACTCATACCTTTGGAGGAATGAACCAAGCCCCTTTATTATCTTTCATTACATTACAATTGGAGTGTTGCAAACCCCTCACATATAACCTTTCATGCACTCATGTTTTTAAGATGTCCTAGGCACTGGTCTACAATCAACCCAGAGGCTATCTCTAGGAGGCTTTCTATCTCCCCTGTAGCACTTGTGCTACTGGTGCGATTTGAAGCGACAATAGGTCTATAAGCCCCCCTCCATGGGATGGGTCCTTTGATGTCCTTGACACTTCAAAAAATGATCTTCTCTCTCAATATGTGAAAAACCCAAAAAAAATGTGGAGAACTCAAAATGGGAGCTCAAAGAAAAAAGATGATAATGGTGACGATGATTATGATCATGGTGAAGAATGAATGAAAAACCTTCCTATTTATAACAAAGTATTGAGTTAATTTTGAAAATGGAGAATAATAAAATAATATTAACCAAATCAAGATCTAACCGCTTGGAATACTTTATTATATTTATTGGAGAGGGAAAAGATATTTAAAATGGTTAAATATATTTATTTAGAAATAATTAACAAATGAAATGATTTATTGATTATCTCGGGAGAACTAAGGATGGTGTGAAATCAAAATAATTATTAAATAGTGATTTAATAATTATTCTAATAACAGGAATAAGGAAAATTAAATAAATAGTGATTTATTTAAATATTCCTAAGGGATTTAGTCAAATGTGACAATGAATAATTATTTAAATAATGATTTAATAATTATTCCTAGAGAAAATTAAATAAATAATGATTTATCTAATTATTCTCATGGGTTTTTTAATTTAAATCGGAAAATAATTTAATAAAAGTGGTTTACTAAATTATTTTCCATAGTGAAATTGATTTTACTATGGTAAAATTAAATTTACATAGTATATCTTGATCCACCTAGTTAAATGGCTAGGTGATCATTTTCTGGTGATAACATTCTCAATGCATGACATTACTTATTCTTTATATTACTATTTTTTGGGTTAATTAGATAATAACATAGGGTCCCCTATTGCATATTCTCTTTTATTTCTAGTATTTCGTGATAAGTTGAATCTAGTAGATACCTAAGGCCACACATTTAGACACTCTCCTACTAGTTGATATATATCCTGAGATCTAAGCCATGATCTATCCCATAACTTGTTAGAGTTCTTCAATTCACATCCTCAACAAATCAAAATTTGTTTGGACACATTTTATGAAGGATTCACTAGGTCAAACCTTCCTTTTTCCTAACCTATTTCTTGGTGCCAAGTGGACCAAAAGTTTTAGACACCATACCTCCACTATAAGTCATCATGAAATGTAATTAGCTAGCATAACAATGATTACTAAGCAATTATTCAATAGTTATAAGCCATAGAAAAGTAAATAATGGAGACAACAATATTAAACTCACAAAATATAACCCTTGTGTTTATAATCCCAAAAAAGGGAGTGTTAGAAATATGTTTTCATTGATGGAAAAGGAGAATTAGATGATGGAAAAGACAAATATGCTAAAGGAACAAATATTTTGGAGCCATTTCAGGTACAAAAGATCATTTCAAGTGTTGTTGGAAACTTCTCAAATGGATAGACCTATGAAACAACTTTCCTATGGTATATGGAATTTTTCAAATGGATTTTTGGATTAGAAGTTATTTCTAGTCAAATATCACAAACCCCAAAGTCAAAGGATGCATAGCAAAACATGGTGTTAAATCGGAAATGGTGAAAATTTGGTGATTTGTCAAATTCGGTGGAACAGATTGGCAAAGCGGAGAAATATTATTCAGTGTGAATATTTTTATGATGGATGTGCACCACACATCCTTTTAACACCATCGAAGAAATTACATAGGGCCATGTCCACCTAAGGGTTAAAGAAAAATAAGGTTCCACTATTGGTGGTATTCCCAAAAACTTGATTAGGGAGATTAATGATGTAGATTAAATGTAGGACCCCCTCCCCTTTTTCCACTAAACCATCCATGGGAGTTCATGAAAACCACAACGGTTTAACGACAAATTTGTGCAACAGATGTTAGTTGAAAAGAGTTGGAGAATAACCATCAAAGTTTCCATATTGAGACAGAGGTCTTAGAAGATTAGAGACTTCTCTAAGAGAAACTATGAGTTATTATAGAGATCTACATAGGCGAGTAATAGAGATAAGGACACAACAAGGTGACTTCGCTTGAGACCCCTTCCTCCTCCATACCCTTGACCACATGGACGAATTGAATAAAGATAAATGGCATGATTTTATTGGCTCACAGAGATTAAGTAGGAGACACAATGGCATGGTGACATCAGTAATGACATGGCTCCGATGAGAAGGTGACATGTGGCATGTAGATTTTGTATTTTTAGGTACCTAAGTGGACCAAAAATGGGTGATACATCGTACCACTCAATGAATGACACATGGAATCCTTGCAGAGGTGGAAGAAAACTGGCAGGTATGCTGGAGCATAGGTGGGATTGTCAGAATTTATTCTCAAAATAAATAGTTCTTGGAAGAAAATATCTCGAAGGTTATTAAAAAGATAGGCAATAAAGTCTTAGAAGTAAAATTTGAGAAATAAAAATTATCTCTAGGACACAGTGGCATTGAGGTGGCATCTTTAAAAAAATGTGGTTGTTCCATGTGTCAAGTAGGTGGTCCCTGAGGACACGTAATCGCAGAGAAAACTGACCCCAGAAGGAACCTCCTTGCTAGAAATAATCTTAGAATTTTTACCGAGTGTCTTTAGTGGAAAGTTCTGAGAAGACAAAAGTCGAGAGATAGTGAAGTTGATGGTAGGATGCGACAAAATTCCTGTTCTAAGAGGACGTGGTAGACAATTCATCCTAGCAATATTTTGATTGGTCGCAGTAGAAGCTTGGTGGACCTGCAGAAACAATTCTTGAAAGAAACAATTCTCAACAAAAAACAAGGGTGCTTCATGAGTTTTCATTGAGATATTAAGGTTGGGAGCTTCAGTATGGACCAGTGCCATGTTCTATGCAGATGGGAGACAAAGAGAATGGAAGGTTGAATAAATGGTGGTTAAATCCCTTGAGGCTTATAATAAAGGAACCCAATGGAGGTTATATGTGGAGGTTCTATGTTAAAAGTGTTGGGGCTTATATGATGTGTGAGTGGGTCGGCAAATTGGTGAAATTTTATGATTATGCCATATTTGGATGTTTGGAATCAAATAGGAAGTGCATAAAGTTTAGAAACAAAGGAATGAATGATTTGGAAACCAATATGGAAGAATGAACATATTTGGAGGAAATTTTCACAAATTCGCTAAATTTGGAGTTAGCCAAATTTAGAAGAAACACTGCTAAAACCAGTAAAATTCCAGAATGGTGGAAAAAGGCAGTTAAACTTACTTTTCTCATAGAGACAACAAATCATAGATTGAAGACTTATTGTGCACATCAAGAGGAAATTCCAAAAATAGAAAAACAAGAAGTTAATGAGATCAAAACCTTTGATAACTGAAATTCAAGTTCAAGATGAATAAATCTCAAAGACCTAAAAATATTAGTCATAATTCTTTATAAACATAATAAATTTGGTGTGATTTTTTAGAGTTTATGGTTTAGAGGTGGATGGTGATGGATTGGTTAGTAATCAAAAAAAGCTGAAGGTGATTTTATAGTGTTTGTAATTAGTGTTTGAAGTGATAAATTTAATTGTTTATGAAAGGAAGTGGCCTTCATGATTTGAGTTTGAAAATTATATGAAACATAAATCATTGAGGTCAAGTAAGTGGTAGCTTCCTAATAAGAAGTTGTAGCTCCTTCTAGTAGTGGATAGTAAATAGCTAGGGTTTGTAGATCCTTTCAATGGTAGATGATAAATTAGGGAGTAGTAGATTCCTTCCGATTGTAACCAAAGAACTTTGTAACAACAAGTAGAAGCTTTCCCTTGTGAAGTAAATTGAATAAAATTTTTGAAGAACCTATGCTCAGTATTTGTGCTTCTTGTATTGATTATTTTGATATTGATTTGAATTGTTGATGAAGTACTTATTGGTGTCCTAGTATTATGCATTGGTAAAATAAAGTTTTAAAACTCCTACAATATTGATTTAAACCCCCTCTTAGTATTCTTCTGGTTTCTAACAATCAGTATCAAAGAAACCAGGTTACTTCATATCAGTTTAACAACTAGAAGAAAGATCAAGGACCACAGAAAACTAGGAAGGAAGATACAACAATAGGGCACCTATGTTCAATGGAACAAACTGTGTTTTTTGGAAAATAAGGATGAAAACCTATATTCAATAACTTTGAGTTGATGTATGGGATGCAATGGAAGAAGAACATCAAAGCCTCCAAGATTTATTACAAGAGACCATAAGATGGAATTTACGTGTAATGACAGATCTATGAATTCCCTTCTTGTTAGCTTACCTGAATTAGAACTAATCAAGGTCATGGATTTCTCTAATACAAAATATATTTGGGACAAGATGAGCAACAACTATGAAGGCAACAACAAGGTCAAGAAAGACAAACTTCAAGGTATTATAATGCAATTTGAGTATTTGAATATGCATGATGATGAAGATATTGTCAAATACTTTCTTAGAGTTGATGAGGTTGTGAACACTATATGCGGTCTTGATGAAAAGTCAGAATAGCTTGTAGTAGTTGAAAATGTGTTGAGATATCTCCCTAATAGATTTAATCCCATGGTTTCAGCCATTAAAGAGATGAAAGAGATAAATACTCTCACTCTTATTGCTTACAAGATGTGACTTTCTAATGGAAATCCAATAATTCATCCTTCAAAGCAGATAAGAAGCCCAAGGAAGAGCATGATGATTCATGTTGTGAATCAGATGAAGAGGAAGCTAACTTTGCGAGGAAGCTCAAGAGAGGCTCAGGAAAGTACAAAGATAAGCTATCTTTTAAGTGCTTTAACTGTGGTAAAGTTGGTCATTGTGCTTCCAAGTGTCTTGAAAATAAGAAGAAAGAATATGACCCTAGAGAAACATTTAGGGAAATTCAAAAGGAAATAAAGAACACTAAAAATAAAAGCTTCTACACCCAAGATGTCAACTCCTCTAAAAGTGAAGGTAAAAAATCTTCAGATGAGGAAAAAGATAATGAAAGTCCAAAGGAATTTATGCTTATGGCCATAGATAATCTCAAAATAGAAGCTATTAATTTTTATGGAGAAGAGCTTGAAGTTGACTTAGAAGGAGATATGGTCCATGCTCTTGAAGAGTTTCAAAGGTTGAGTAAGAAAAATAAAGATTAACGGGAATTGTTGATTAAAGACAAAGCTGAAGCCATTGAACCTCTACTCCTACAAATTGAAGAAGGTAAGAAGATTCAAGAAACTTCTTTTTTTTGTGAACTTGGTGGTACTTCCTCTATTGATATTATCTATTCAAAATTATATCTTCCATTTGTTCTAGGTAGTCATATCTGCCAGAAGGAAACCAGGTAGCCACCTGTCTGCATTAAACCCTGTCCAAAATTTAAAAAGGTATTTCTCTATCCATCTAGAAAAATTATCTATATTGTCTATATTGTAGTTCAAATTAACAAGTAAAAACTATTCGTCATAAAACTTCAACAAAAATGTAACTGGACCTCTGCTTCAATCCTCGTCCGAGGATATTACTGGAGCTGGCACTTTGGCGCTAGAGCCCAGCATCTTAGTCCTCTTCATGTCTTGCAATTTTTGTTCAGATCTCCCTAGTGCTAGGTTGTTTATGTAAGTTTGTATTTGGACTATTGCAATCTCCCTAAGGAGTTCTACCCTGACTAGATCCTTTTCCTTGGTGTCCTCGTTTACCTCTAGTCCTCTTCTTGCTGCGTGTTCCCGGTTGAGAGTCATAGCCTGAGCCACCACATTCTTCGTGACCCAATACTGTTGTATTATCTGTTTAAATAAAGAGTGTCTTCCTCGAGAGTTCCCTGGGTCCGGAACCATGCTCTCCCATTCCTCCATGGGAATGTCTTGGTTCCTTATGTTGTCATTCAGTTCTCTCTCCCAGCCTGCTATTTGAGCTCTGACTTCCAGAGGGTTCCTTTCCATGTAGGCGTCTATGAGGGTTTTCATGTGTTTGCGTCTAGTCTTTCTCCCTCTCTTTATTTTCTCTTTGTTTGCACCACTTCCCCCTTCTGCCATTTTTTTCCCTGTGACCCTCTTACTCTTCCTGTTCACCTCTTTTCTATCTCTAGCCATGTTGTCTTCGTAGTTGTAGCTGATTGTTGCTTTCTTTTCACTAGCATCCTCTCTGTACTAGGCGTAGTTTGAGATGATGCCTATCAAATAACCATAGTAATTATCAGTTTGAGAATGTATAGACATCCAAACAGTTTCCCATTTACCTATGTCACATTTGTTATCCCTGTCAAGGTCAGAGTTGAGGTTTTTCATGGCTTCTTTTAAATTTTATCGTCTCGTCTTTTGGATTTCAGTTCTCCTAATTCTTTCTTCTTTTATCCTCATGTTTTCCTTACATCGACATCCATCACTCAAACAGCGCGATAGGGGTTTCCGCTTGGGACTACCACCAGGATAGGCTGCGTTTCTGTTCCTTGCATCGCAGGAAGGCTTGGTCGTGGGAATGTTCTCTAGGAGTCAATACATTAGAATCTTGGCCCTCTTCTCCTCTGTCCCAGGTAGAATTCTATTTTTCCATTTACTTTTTTCCGATGTTCCCTTTACTCTGTGAGGCTCTTCAATTTTTCCCTCAGTTTTGTCCACAAAGTCATCAACAGGTATCATTGTGACCTCACTCCCTCGCCTTTTGTTTCTTGGGGAGACCATGGTTGAGACCTCTCCTTTCCTGGTTTCTACCCCCTCCTCTTCTGGCCTTAGGCACCACTTGGTCATAATGATCTCCCCTACCCTGGTTTCTTGGCCCGAATTACTCAACATTCTTTTGTTTGCTTCCTTTTCCCTTGGCTCTATCTTGATCACCATGGTTTTTATTGCAAGTTTTATAATTTTCTTCCAGCTAAGGTCCCAGGAATTCTTGGGTTCCTCCCTGCCTGAGTCGCTTCCTATCCTACCCATGTTTCCTAGATTTATCCAGAGAGTCATCCCAAAACTTGAGAAATTGAGGGCCAGAGAAGCGACATACCGTCTTGCAGAGCTTCCACTTCTGTCTGTGCGCAGTGACGTCATTCCTTGGCCACCTTTCTTCTCACCGGTTCTCATTTCCTCCCGCTGCATGCATATTCCTATGGTCTTTCTCCCCTTATGTTTTATTCCCCTCCCCTTCTGTCCTTTCCCTTTTCGTCCACCTATCTTTCATGATTACTCTCTTCCTGGATCCCTATGCCATCACCTTGGGATGGTGACCCTCCGTCCTATTTCGCATTGGCTCTCATTAATATTCACTTACTCTTGGCTTCTCTTACCGTATGTCCTCTTCCCTCGTCCTGCCACTTGTTGGTGTCCTCCTGCCCTCACTCCCGCTGACCCCCCTGCCATCCTCGCTATCTCCCTTTCCCATCTCCACTGACCTTCTCTCGGGGTCTGTTCCTTCCCTACCCTGTCTATCCACTTGCCCCTCCCCTGTCCTCTCCCTTCGCTTCCCACTCCTGTCCTTTCACTTGCTTGGGCGTTGTCTCCTTCTTCCCAATCCCATCTCCCCTGACCCACTTCCTCCACAGTTCTACACCTCAATCGCGGGTTCTCCTCCTCATCCTTGTCTTTTTCCAGGATTTTCACTAGGTTCTCCATCTCCTCCATCTGGTATAGTTCTTTCGCTCCTATGTCTAAAGTTCTTCCTACCTGGCTGCTGCCCCAATTTGCCAGGTTATCCGCTGCCGCATTGCCTTTCCTTCATACATGTGTGGGGAGGATGTATTCTATTTGTCTGATTAGTTTACTAATCTCCTAAACTAGCCATACCGTTCTCCAACTTTGGCTGATCTTCTCCCATTGCATTCCTTGATGTAGTTGTTTTACCATTTCAATTGCCATTTTTGAATCACCTTCTACCTGTAACTTTTGATATCACTCTCTCATCACGATTTCCAGCCCTTTTTTTAGGGCATGAAGCTCAACTTCGTTATTTTTTGCATTGCCATAGTCCATCACGTAGACTCTAAATGTCTTTCCTCTATCATCTCTGAATAATCCTCCTATCCCGGCCTCTCCAGGATTCCCTTTTGCAGTGCCATCGAAGTTTAGTTTGATGAATTCCTTTTGTGGTCTTTTGAATTGGTTGCTTCCTCTCCTTTAGTGGTGTGGTGCTTCCATGAAGATGTATGTAGCATGCTTGGTTTCAGGTTTAGACGAGTCATTATATTTTCTTCCCTTGGGTTAGTTTTCTAGTCTTCTTCAAACCATTTATCTGCTAGAATAGTCTCACGGATATTTTGGATTATCTGGTTCCGTTTATCCGCTTTCACTCTACCTTATTCCTTGAAGATCAGCTTATTTCGTTCTTTCCATCTATTCCACAGCCTAGCGAGAGTCTCCAAGTGCAATTCAGGATTGTGTTCTAGTACGGCTTTTTCCTCCAGTTCTCTATTGTTGTCTGCATGTTATTTGGGTTCCTGTCACTGATATCAAAAAGTTGATGGTGTTGTTTCCATAGGTTTTCGTTGTATTTACAAGCATTGGTAAGGTGCTCCATTGTCTCCTCCTATTCTCGACATAGGACACATATTGATGGGCCTTGCAGTCCCTTTTTTTGCAATTGGCCCCATGTTAGTGCTTGCCCATGGCTCAGGATCCAAATAAAGAAAGCGATCTTCGGCCATGTTTTTTCTTCCATATGTTTTCCCATTTATTTGTTTCTTGATGTCTGAGGTGTTCTGCTTTTAATTGATATCCTTCTCTAATTGTAAACATTCCTTTGATTCTATAGCCCCATCTTAGAATGTCCAGTCCTTGTTTTTTTGCTATTTTCCTAGTTTCCATTTCCTTCTCAAATAGATTCCATTGGGGTGTTTCTGGTGCTCCTGGCCAATCCTATTTTTGTTTCCACTTTCTCCAGTATTCTCCTAGGTCTATGCACCAGAATTTTTGCACTGTGTTCCCCCATGGAGGTTGGTGAATTGGTGGATTTCTACTAGCTACGGTTGGTTGTTTAATTTTCCTCTCTGTTGCCATGCTTCTTCCCAGAAGTTGGCTTTGTCGCCTCTTCTGATTTCCAAAAAGCTATGGGTGTTCATCAGATCCCTGTTGACACTGCCGAGGTTCCATATTGTTGAGCCTTTCTTATCGTTATGGTTTCTCAGCTTTCCTTCGATAGACCTAGGCATGTCATACTTCCTCTCCCATAGTTTTTTCCAAAGGTGTACCCCTCCCTGTGTCCATCTCCACCATAACTTTGCTCCCATTACTTGATTCAAAATGTATGGGTCATGGAGTCCAAGGCCTCCTTGTTTTAGTGGTTTGCTAAGCCAGCTCCAGGAAAGCAGCACCCATTTCTTGACCGTACTAGGTCCTTGCCATAATATTTTTTGGAACATGTCTACCATTTTATGGCATACTGTTTTAGGGGTCACTTGACTAGTTAGTTGGTGTATCGGAATGGATTGTAATATTGACCTTAGCAGTATTATGCAACTTGGAATGTTCAAAGTTTGAATGTCGAATTTTGCATTTTCCTTTGGATCTTTTCCAGCAAGAGTTTCCAATTAGCCACTCTATTCTGTTGTTCATTTAGCTGGATTCCTAGATACTAGGGAAATTCCCTATTTTGAATCCCATGGTTCTTGTTAGGAAGGCTTCAGAGGGTGCTGGGGTGTTGAAGAAGAAGATATCAGACTTTTCTTTGTTTATCTTCGTCCCTGAGGCACTATTGAAGTCTACGAGGATTTCCATAATTTTTCTAGCTTCCTTGAGCGATGCCTATCCGTATAACATTACGTTGCCTACAAATTGTTGGCGGGTTGGTGGAAGGTCATTCCCCCATAGTCTTAGGCCTATATATTGCTCACTTCAGACTTTCTCTTTTATGTATCTTCCTAGGCCTTCCACTGATATAATAAACAAGAAGGGGGATAACGGGTCACCTTGCCTGAGCCCTCTGATTGCGTTGAATGTCTCTCTAGGCGATCCATTGAGCATAATTGACAAAAATGGGGTGGTTACCATTGAAATTATCCAACTTATCCATCTTTCTTCGAAGCCAAATGCCTTTAATATTTTTTGTAGATACTCCCAGTTCAATCTATCATATCCTTTGGACAAATCTAATTTTACCAACATTCCTTTGGTTTTTTATTTTTTAAAAGAGTGAATTGCTTCCTGTGCCACCACTATACCATATGTTGTCTATCTGCCTTTGACAAACCCTGTTTGCTCTTGAGATATCAAGCCTGGTAGTATGGGTTTTAACCAGTTGACCATTATTATGGCCAAGATTTTGTATATGACATTGCGGAGTGTTATTTGTCAGAACCCTTGCGGTTCTTCCGTGTGCTTTGTCTTTGGGATCAGGGCTAGAAATGTTGAATTCAAGGTCGGGTGCATTCTTTTGGTACATCTAGACTCTTCCACTAATTTCACTATGTCGTCACTTAGGAAGGCCCAGGTTGCTTGGAAGAATTCGGCAGTGAATCTATCAATCCCTGGTGCTTTGTTTCGCGCCATATTCCTAATTACCACCTCCACCTTTGTTTTAGTTATTTCTCTTAATAGAGCCAGGTTCTAGTCTATGCTCACTAAATTGGGGATATGTTGAATTATTTTATTAATGTTATCCATCCTTCTAATGTTTGGTTCTGTCAGGAGCCCTTTAAAGTTCTAAACTAACAGAGTCTCCATTTCTTCCTTTTGGGTTAGCCGGTTGCCTTACTGATCCATTAGGGAGAAGATTCTATTCTACTGCCTGTGTTTTATCATTGCTTTATGGAAGAACTTTGTATTTCTTTCTCCTTCTTTTAACCATTGTATTCTCAATTTTTGTTTCCATAGGATTTCCTCTTGTTGTCTCCTTTCTTCCAATTTGTTAATCAGCAGCCCTTCCTCTTCTACGAGCTTTTCACTTCTTCCCTCCTCTATTATTTGCTATTGTATTTGCTTCATCTTTTATCTGGATTATCTCCTGATAGTTCTAGATGTTACCAAATTCTTCCTTGTTCCATTTCTTTATTTTCCCTTTTAAATATTTTAGTCTAAGTTGAAAGGTGTGCATCTGGTTTCTTCCTCCTATCTCATTCGCATTCCCTTTCCACCATTCCTTCATTCTGTCTATGAAGGTGGGTTCTCTTAGCCAAAATGCCCCAAACATAAAGGGTTCGTTCTTGTTTCTTTGATTCATTTCTATTTCTAGTTTAATAGGCCAATGATCTGACCCTAGAAAAGGAAGAATTGATGCTTCATAGAATATGTCTTTGCTAATGAAGTGTTATGTTGCCAAGAATCTGTCTAGCCTAGAGGTTATCTATTTGCTCCCTCCCCTTCTATTGTTCCATGTGTATTTTCCATTTATAGTTGGGATGTCTACCAATTTGAGTTCTTCTTGCATATCCCTAAAACTTTCCATTTTTGGCTCCTCTCTTTGTATTCCTCCTATTTTCTCCTCTGTTGATGTTGTCAAATTGAAGTCCCCTGCTATCAGCCATATTTTTTCCTCATGAACTTTTCCTAGCTTCTGTATTTGTTGAATGAAGTTTCCTTTTTCTACTGGAATATGAGGGCCATATACTGCAGAAACTAGAAACCATTCTTTGTTTCCAATTAGCCTGAACCGCCCCATGAGGATTCGTTTCATGCCCACCCAATAATCTAATGTAATTTCTGCTGGGTTCCACAGTGTTGCTATAACACCCTCACTGCCTTTCGCGCCTATGGTCATGCATTCGTACCTTGGTTTTATTTTGTTTAGTATTTCCTCCATTCTTCCTCCTCTGATTTTTGTTTCTTGTAGCAGCATGAGTTGTGGTGTTTCTTTTCTTAACCTTTCCATTAAGTGCCTTTGTTTTCCTCTGCTATTGAGGCCTCTTATATTCCAGGATGTAATTATTATTGGCTTACTTGGTTTATTTGTTGGAACACCGCCGATAACGGTACAACCCTCCCTATGTTCACTAGCATTTCTCCCATAATTTGTATAGATTCCTGTAGGTTTCTTCGGCCTCTTTTCTTTTTGTATTTCATTTTATTTGGATAATCTTGAGTGTTGTCCTATTGCAACCCCAGTTGTTCTACAATTTCAACCTTCCCCTACCCCTGTTTAACTTGGTACTGCTGGAATGTTTCTCTGTATAGTCATTTTTGGTCTTCTGGAATGAATCTCTCATCTAGATGTCTCCATTCATTCAATACTTTCCTCAACACCTCTTCTTCTATGCTTAGTTCTTCTCCCCTACTTGTATCTATTTCCATTCTAGTGTCCATCTTCTTGCTATCTCCCTTATCCTCCTTTTTTGTCGGCTCGCTTTGGGATTTCCTCTTAGGTTTTAGTTTTCCTTGACTCGAGTTGCTTTCCTTTCCTTTTTCTCCCTAATAGTCCATTGTTTGAATCTCGTTATCTTCTTCTTCTTCTTCTTCTTGGAGTACATCAAATTTGTTTGTTCGGCTTGGCTGAGTTTCTTGTTCTTTTTCCCCCCACTGGTGTTCGATGTTACTTGTTTTCTTTTGCTTTTCACTTCTTGAAACTCGTCCTTGTCTTCTTGCTTTTTCCTCTGCTATTTATGCATGTTCTCTCCCTCTTATATATTCAAAGAGCATTCCTTAAATATATGGCCATACTCATGGCATCTTCTGCAGCTGAATGGGATATGTTCGTAGTCTAGGGTTTGCTGCCAGACCTCTTCATGGTATTCTAGTTCTACTGTGTATGGGATGGGTTCAGCTATATTCATATATACACATATTCTGGCATATGAAGTGTATCTTCCTTTTTTTGTTGTTTTTTCTATTTTGACGAATCTTCCTATCGTGTTTCCTATGCCCTCTAGAATCTCTAGGTCCTAGAAGTCCATTGGGAGGCCAAAAAACTTGACCCACACCGGCACTGCCAAATTTTTTTCTTTATCTAGGTCATAGCATTCTGCCCAGTATCTCATAAGCAAACCCACATTACAATGAAAGTATGAACCATTTTCAAATAACTTTTATTTGTCTTGAAGGTTATAGAATATTACAGTGAAGAAGCCTCTTGCTCCCAACTTGAGCTCAATGTGGCCTTGGGGCTACCATTTTTGTTGAATCCATTTGGTGAGGTACTTTTCCGTCAGCCATACTCTTATGAACTTACAAATTAGCGCATGGTCTTTCCTATAGCTTTTGTATCTCTCCAGTTTGTTCATCGGTATGATAAATCTTGGTTTCTCCATCGCGCATGGTAAACATTTGCCTCTGCTACCTGCCTGCCATCTCGCTCCGAGGACCAGTCCTAACATTCTATTTGTTTCTCCTATTTGTTTTTTATTACTAATATTTTGGCAGGATTCCCCTGCCGCCACATCTCGATAGGAGGGGATCTCTCCCCCCCCTCCTCCTCTGTCATTCCGCTCTGTTAAGGTCTCTTGGGTCTGCAGCTTTTCAGCAGTCTGCAGGTTTTTAGGGCGTAGCACCAATTATCTCATGGTCGCCTGGCCATTAGGGTTGCAAAGCCCTTCATAACCATTTCTTCAATATTACTTTGATAAGATTCAAGAAACTTTGAATCAACAACTTAGTGAGAAAAATCGATCATGTGAAAGGCTTTAAGGATAAATTGTTTTGCTAAAGAAAGAGCTAGAGAAGGAAAAAACCTAGTTGAGATTTAACGAGAAATTTGGAAAAGAGACTGAAAGTTTAAATGAGATTATTGAAGCACAAAGAGTCTCAAATAACATAGCTGATCTTGGATTTGAGGTTGATTCAAACTCAACAGCTGAATTAAATGGAAAAAAAGTGATTACCTTTGTGCAAGCAACAAAATGTGGAGACAATGCAGTAAAAGGATATCCAACTCAACAACAAAGAGACAAAGGCAACACGTAGCCCAATTTGCAACAAAAGACTAATCAGGCGTAGCTAAATAAGAGGGGCAACTTAAACATCAGATCTAATCTCACAAAACAAGGGAAGAACAACTGGAGTGGAAAATCAAATTTATCAGAGAGCCACTCAACGAGTGTTTAGAGATTGATTTTATCCCATGTATGAAGATATTTTTCCAAGTTGTTGTTTTATATGCACAAATTATGGGCATAAAGCATCAAATTGCAGGGTGAATCTGTCAATTAGACAACTTAGGTGATGAAGAAGAAATTACCATCCAAATAATCAGTCAATTAGACAAAGGATGAATAGATCCAAGTACAACAATCCATTCACTCCTTTGAATAATTTGATTCAATGTTATAACTATCATAATTTCGGCCATAGAGCAGTTGATTGTAGACTTAGAAATAAAAGGCTTGATCCAACTATCAAGCAAACAAATCAAGAAACCAAAGTCTGGAGAGAAAAGGAGAATACAAACAAATATAAGCCATATATTCTTAGAATGAACTCATTGATATGTGGACAGTGGTAGTTCCAGGCACATGTTAGGATACAAAAGTAATTTTATATCATGGAAACTAGTTGAGAAAGGAAATTTAACTTTTAGAAATAATGCACTTGGTAAGATTATTGGTAAAGGAGTTGTCAACCTAGAAAATGGTAGAGGTAAAGCCAAGAATGTGTTGTTTGTTGATGGCTGGAAGTGTAATTTACTCGATGTGTCTTAGATGTGTGACCAAAGTTATGATGTGTTGCTCAAAGTTAAAAATTGTCAAATCAAGGCTACAGGCACTTGAGAAATATTAGTCGAAGCTGTAAGAATAGAAAATAATGTCTATGTCCTAAAAAAGAAGATAATGAGATGTTATTTTTCAAATATTAATGAGAGTAGGTTGTGGCATAAAATACTTGGACATCTGAATTTTGATCAGATTTTCAAATTGCGCAAGAAGAACATTGTTAGAGATCTTCCAAATCTTGAGAATACTATTTGTACGTAATGTCATATTGGTAAACAAATATAAGTACCATTCAATTCCAAGGAGAAATCATCAAAAAGTCCATTGTAATTAGTAAATATGGACTTATGTGGACCTTCAATAACGTAGAAACCCACAGGTAAATTGTATTTCATTCTTATCATTGATGATTTCAACAAAATGATGTGCATTTCATTTTTAAGAGAAAAATCATAGGCCTTTGACTTTAAATAATTTAAGGCCATGGTTAAAAATGAGACAAACTGTAAAAATTAAGTGCATAAGGTTTGATAATGGAACTAAGTTTACTTCAAAACATTTTGATGACTTTTGCAAGCAACATGGCATCAAAAGGAAACTTACCATAGCAAAGACTCTACAACATAATGATGTAGCAAAGAGAGCCAATAGATCAATTCAATAGTTAGCTAGAGCCATAATTGGAGAAATAAATATTCAACATATATTTTGGGCTGAAGGCGTTCATACATCTGTGGTGATTTTAAACAATGCTCATTTTAGACCAAACAGTGACAAAAATCCAAATGAGCTTTTGTATGGAAAACCTCCGATAGTTAAGCATTTCAAAATGTTTGGAAGCACATGCTATATGAAAAGGAATGATGAAAATCTTGGTAAGTTTGATGTAAGAGATGATGAAGGTATTTTTCTTGGGTATTCTCAAAATAGCAAGGGTTATAGATGCTACAACTAGAATATAAAGAGGATAATTGACTACATTGATGTCAAAGAGGATGAGAACATTGAATCTGAAGTCTATCAGCCAATAAATACCAACTCAAATGATCCAATCAACAGTGATAAGAAGGATGATGAGCCACCTTTAGATGAAGATAATGAAGATCCCCTCAGTCTTGAAACCAAAGATCCTACAAGGTATGTGCAAAAACATCACCCAATTGGCCAAATTGTTTGTGATTTAAATTTAGGTTTCCAAACAAGAAGAAGATTGTTAAATCCCCCTACATAAGTGTATGTAGATCTGTTATTTATAATGGAACCAAAGGACTTTTCTCAATCCAATCAAGATGATAATTCGTTAAAATCCATGCATGAAGATCTTGATTAGATTGAGAAAATTCAGACATGGGAACTTGTTCCTAGACAAACAAACAAGAATGTGATTGGCATTAAGTAGATCTTCAAGAACAAATTGAATGAATATGGTAAACTGGTAAGAAGTAAAGAAAGGTTAGTTTTCAAAGACTGTGCACAAATTGAAGGGTTATACTTTGATGAAAACTTTTCTCTTGTTGCTTGATTAGAGGCAATCCGAATGTTTTTATCTTTTACTAGTTTCAAGAAATTCCAGATATATCAGATGGATTTCAAATCTACTTTTTTAAATGGAGAATTACAGGAAGAATTCTACATTTAATAGCTAGATTGTTTTCAATTGACATATAAGCCTAATTATGTTTACAAGCTGAAAAATAACTTGTATGGTCTTAAGAAATCCCCATGAGCTTGGTATTCCAAGTTGGATATTTATTTTCTCAAGTGTGGTTTTAAAGGAGTTGCATATGATAGCAATTTATATGTGAAAAATAATGATGGAAAATTGTTATTGGTGGTTGTCTATGCTGATGATATCATTTTTCAGTGATTTAAATTTTCTAACTTGTCAATTTGCAGCTGATATGAAGGTTGAATTTGAGATGTCTATGCTTGGAGAACTTTCTTATTTCCTTGGTTTAGATATTTCATAATATTTCAAAGGAATATTTATCTCAAAAAGTAAGTATGTCAAGGAAGTTTTGAAGAAATTCGGTATGGAGGAATGTTCTTTGGTAAGGACTCCAATGGTTACAAGTTGCAAGCTCAACAAGATTGATGAATAACCAGAGATGGACCAAAATTTATACATATATATCATTAGTAGACTCATATGTTTGACAACCTCAAGACCAACATCATGCAAGCAGTTGGTATTGTTGGAAGATTTCAAGCAGCCCACAGAAAGAGTCATCTTCTAACAGCCAAGACGATTCTGAGATATTTGAGAACCACAATGGACTATGGACTTTGGTACCCCAGAGGTAAATATTTTTCACTAACTTTTTTTACTTGTGTTGGTTGGGCGGGTGATATATATGATCAAAAGAGCACTAGTGGTGGTGCTTTCTTTCTTGGTGAATGTATTGTTCCATGGTTGAGCATATTCCAATCAAGTACCACTTGCTTCAAGAGCAAGTTTCAAATAATATTGTCAAGTTGGAGTATGTACCTACAAAATAACATGTAGCTAATATATTCACCAAACCTCTCCCAAGAGATCGATTTGAGTATTTAAGGCAATGACTAGGACTAGTTCCTCTTGATTCCCTCCACTAGATCTTCCTTAAGAGGAAGAAAGGAAATCAACAAGCACTCATCATATGAGACGAAAGTTTTCAGGTCCATACGAAAACAAGATAGGGGTATATTGTTGATAAGGGAAGCACATTAGTTTCTTTTCCATTTATGTCAAAGCGGGAGAAGTACCTCAAACAAAATAAGGGGGGAGAGTTAACACCAAAAAAGGAGAAGTAAAATGGAGCAGAAGTACATAAAAGGAGAAGTGCATCATAGGGGGGAAGAACCCACATGGGGAGAAGAAAGAAAAGAGAGAAGAAGGAGAAGTAAGAAGTATATTCTGCAATTATACTTGTTCTTTTGTGATGTTTCCATATGTTTATTTATGGTGTTTCCATCAATGCCAAAAGGATAGAATGTTAGAAATATGTTGTCATTGACGGAAAACGTGAAGAAGATTATGGAAAAGGAAAATATTGTTAAGGAATAAATACTTTGGAGTCATTTCTAGTACAATAGATCATATTAAGTGGTGTTCTTAACTACTCAAATAGAGATAGCTCTAAAAGACATTTCTAGTGGTATATGGAAGTCTGCAAATGGCCTCCTAGATTAGAAGTTGATTCCAGTCAAAGATAAGGAACCCAAAAGTCAAAGGTTGCACAACTAAACTTGGTGATAAATCCAAAATGGTGAAATTTTGGTGTTTTTCAAAATTCGGTGGAACATATTGGCGAAGCATAGCATTGATATATATTGGGAAGCTTTTTGTGATGGATTTGTGGTACGTGTCCTCTAAACTCCATCAGATAAATTACAGAGGGCCATGTTCACCCTAGGGTTAAAGAAAAAGGGGGATTTGCTATTGATGGTATTTCCAAAGCAATCAATCGGGAAGATCAATGGCGTAGATTAAAAGAGGGACACCCTCCCCTCTTCCCAGTAAACCACCTACAGGGGATCCACAAAAACCACAATGGTTTAGTGACAAAGAAGTGCAATAGATGTTAGTTGACATGAGTCAAAGAATAGCCATCAAAGTTTCTATCTCGGGACAAATACCTCAAAAGAAAATCCTCATAAATTTCTTTGATAGGAACTTTGAGCTATCGTCGAGATGTGTAGACATGAGTAACAAAGATAAGGAAACAATAAGGTGACTTGAACCAAGGCCCCTTCTCCCTCTATACCCTTGTCCATATGGAAAATTTGAATAAAGAAGCATGGCACAATTTTATTGGTTCATAGAGATGATGTAGAAGACATAATGGCATGATAACATAAACAATGATGTGGCACCAATGAGAAGGTGAGACATGGAATGTAGATTTGGCATTTTTAGGTACCTAAGTGGACCAAAAATGGGTGCTACATGGCACCACTCAGCAAGTGACACATGGCATCCTTGCAAAGGTTGCAAACATGCTGGAGCATAGGTAGCATCATAAAAAACAGTTCTCAGAAGAAAACTATCTCGAAGGTGTAGATTTTCCTGTAGATTCACAACTCATGTAATTTAAACAATGTAAACTTTCAAATGGGAAATAATACAATTACCCGTTTTGTTGAGGTAGCAAAAAAGTCAGCCGATTTTGAAATGTGGTGATGCAGAATACACTCTGTTTTTTTCGGAGCATATTTTTGACACTTTAAATTTTCTTATGTATCAAATATAAACGTTTGTTGAATCATTGACCGGAGAATCCACAGTTTGAACATTTTTATACCAACATGGTGGTAGATGACTAGCTCTCTAAACTAGTAATTTTCATGTTGATGATTTGCTATTGATGGTATTTTTGATACTTTAAATTTTTTAAGGTATTAAGTGTAGATATTTTTTTTAAATGTTATAGTTTTTTACACTTTAAAAATTTTTATGTCCAATTTTTTTTGAAATCATGATTACTTAACAAATTTTCTAGTTGTCTTATTTTCCTTTTTTTAAACATTGATTACTTAAAAAATAAACTATAAAAATATATATAAAAAAGACAAAAAAAAAACATTAAAAATGTAAAAAAATAAAAATAAAAATAAAATTTGTAAACCATAAAAAAATTTGGAACAAAAAAAAAACAAAATTTAAAAAAACTATAGAATTAAGTAAATAAAAATAAAAAAATTTAAAACTAACTTGATTAAAAAAAAATAAAAATGTTTCTCTAATATTGAGTAGGTGATCAACACCTTGATTCTTAGATGTCCTCGTAAATAAGAATCAAATGAAGTATTTGGCCATAAATGGCTTCATGTGATGACATTTTTGTGGCACTATGATAGTGGTATTATATAATAAACAAGTTGTAACAATTAAACCCATTGGTGTCATTAATCACTACAAAACATAGTATGTTTCCAATCATCTTTTCACCACCTTGAAAGTCCATATTTTTAGGGATGATAAGCATTGTTCATGTTCAACTATGTTCCTTGTAGCTTAACAACTTTTCCCAAAAAATTGCTAGTGAAGGTGGGACCACAATCCCACACAATGAAGGTGGGCATGCCATGTATCTTAAAAAATGGATTCCTAAAGACTTGGGCAACTATGGAGGGCATCAAAGGGTATGGTGAGCCGCAAAGGTGGGTATGTTTAGAGAGCTAGTCATCTACCACCATCATGGCTAATTTGTTGTTGGATTTTTTTTAGTCCCATTATAAAATCCAAGGGAATGTCGAAATAGATGTTGAAGCTAGTAGTGGTTGTAATGCTTGGGTATTTTTCATTATTTCACTTATGTTCTTATGACAATATTCACATTTAGTGAAAAAAATTATGGATGTTTATGGATGTCCTTTTTCATGCCTTCCTAAAGAAATAATGCTTATTTAAAAGGTTTTCTAGAATAATCACAACCAAGTTTTAATCTCAACATGTCAAACCAACTAATCTCATCCATCACCACAAATGAATGAATTTGTTAAAAAAGTTATGTTTTAAATTCTTATTAATATGAATTTATCTCTAAAATCATAAACATATATAAAATAAGCATGCCGGTCCTAATTTTGTAACTTAGTTATAACTTGTACTTTTTATTATAGTTTTAAAGTTCATTTAGAATTACAAGTTTAAGTTGTGAACTCTCCACAATCTGAGTTCCTTGGATTTTTCTGGGTTGTTGAATCCATATATGTAGTCAAAAACCAATTTTAAACAACAAATATCAAGATTTAACCAAAAAATAAAATCGTCGAATTTTGTCCAAAAACTCCAAAACGTATAATGTTTAGACAATACCATTTGAATATATTTATTTTAAGATAAAAATATTTATTTGTACCATTGATAGGCATGTCTATTTTGGAATTGGAATTCCAAAATTTTAATTACGTCGTAAGGTGTTTCCCTCTAAAAAACATTTTCCTCTGGCACACTTGTCAACCTTGTACATCATTGGATTAGATGTTAGACGATTAGAAGAAGTTTAGTCATTTGATCGTAAAGTAGTTGGAAAGAACAATTATTAAACCTAGAACCCTTGCATTAAGGTTAATATGTAGGAAATATGGCTAAGGGGTAACCACCAACTTCCCTCTGCCATGACGTTGGCTCCATTGCAACTTCTTCTCTTCGGTGTGATCTCTGTTATTGGTGTTGCAAACCCTAAGTCAATTCAGCTCTTGAGCTATGCCTAAGTAAATTCAACTCTTGAGTTATGCCTGCTCTACTTCGCAACTTTCAAATTTAATTATGTTTATAACTTGTTTTGTTTCTCTCTTCGGTTATCTTCGACAATCAGATGCATCTCTATTGGATTGGTGTTTCTTACTGTCAGTCACAGGGTTTAAATTCTTTGTGCTCTAACTTCAAGGAAATCGAGGTTAACTTCCTTTTCTATTCTTAAGGAACCTTGTTCTAGTTAAATACCCATTCATCCACGCCTTGACTAACGTTAATAATATTTTTGTTTAGTGCAGTGTCCACCGGTTTTCCAGGAAATTTTAAGGTAATCTTCTGTAATCTTATTTATTTATTTGCTAGGAAATATATTGGATTAATATTTACTAGGCTTATTTCAAGGTGGTTAAGGGGTAATTACCCTTCCCTCAGCCTAGCTTTCAGTTCATTGGCACTCTTCAACTCTGCCTCGCCTCTGGTTCATTCACACTCTTTAGTTCACTAGTAGCATTGTGTCATCTTCCATGTGCTTTGTCCTCTACCATGAAACCTGAAGTTGAAATGGAGGGTTCCTTTTCATTCTTTCAGTATTTATTGAACATTTCAAGTACTCCGAGAGATTCAGTGTGTTTAATTTCTTAATTCCACACGTTTCCTTTTAACCTTCTCTCATGGACGGATTCTAGCTTATTGTGGGTATTTAAACACATACATTAACCTTTAAATTTCGAATAGTGCAGGTTTTCTAAGTTCTTTGGTCTAAAATTGTAAGATTTTGGTGATACTACGTTTGATATTTACCTCTGTGCATATTTTCAGCAAACTTACATTTTTGTTAGAGAAATGGATAGAAAGTTGCGATGAGACAAAATTTCATTTCTTTTATAATACTTAGGATAATATGATAATTAGACAGAGTTGATGATAAAGGAGGACAAAGCACAGTGAATGGAAATGAAAGATTTTTAGAAAATTCAATTTTATTTTTGGTTTGAGACTTTTTTTGTAGTTTCTTCTCTCATTGCCATAATGATCTTCTTCACTTTCATTTACCACTACAGTTTCACAGTCCAAGGCACATTCATTCTGTGCAATTCTGCATCGACAACCCCGCAAATCTCCATGCATGAAAACCAATACATGAAAACCACATGTCTTTATGTAGATGGGTACTAGTGATCATTCATGCAATTCCGCCAACATCTGCATAAATTCATGTAAACCACCGTCGTTCTTTCGGAAGATGGGTACCACTAGTCCTTCATGCAATCCTACCAACAGCTGCGTTGGTCTTCCACTGGCCCATGTAATTCTGCCCAAATCTGCATGCGTCCTCAATTGACACATGTCAGTTGTAACCTTGCAAATGTTTTCTTTCTTCTTCTCCCTGAGTGGATATTGGGTGGATTGAGGGCCAGCGCTATCCACCCGTCAGCGTAGTATTTAGCACTCTGTCAGTCTGATACTCCATGCACAGCCTGATTCTTAATGCTTGCATTTTCAAGAAGTTTATGGTTTGTTATTAACTCTTTAAAATTTACTAGGTGCAGTGGTTGAAGATAGAAAATCACTTTGTGGGAATTAAAAAAAATGGTCGTTAACTAAATTAAATGTCAAACCTAAAACCATCACACCATTTTGTTGATAAGAATTTTATTGTGAATGTATAGTACTCTACCCACATTCAGTATATTATATTTTAACCCATAAATAATTTCTCTCAAACAACTGGCATTATATAAATAAAATTTCCTGTGTTAAAACATTACTATATTTCCATTTTATCTGACATTCATCTTTGTGTTTGTAATTATTAAATTTATACATTTATGTGTACACTCTGAAGCTGGACCAAAAGACAGACGTTATGCGTACAGTGATGCGTGTGTCAATGGTTTTTAATTTGAGTGGTTGAGATAGTAGTTTGTCATTCCATTCACCCAAATTTAATGCCTTATCATAATAAGACTAAAAAAATAGGGGTGACTAAAAAAAGAAGGATCCCATTGGAGTCTAAAATCCAATTCCAATTTTAGATTCCTATTCCAATTTTTTATGGTCTCCCAAAGTCTCCATCCTGAACTGAACTATGAATATGTGACTTCCCATCTATTACATATATCGAGAAAAATTATTAGATCCCCTCTAAAAATAATAATATCCATTTTAGATCTAAGACTTTTGTGATCCATAATGTAGAAAATAGTCTTTCGGAGTAATCACGTCGTTAGGATTGGGTCGACGTTTCAAACCAACTAATGTGGTTCATCCTCAGGACAAGGTGAGAAATCAATTGATCTGAGAGAATAAATAGCAGGGATGCATCATTGTCCAGGGTTAGCCATTTAAAATTAGTCGTTGGTGAAATTATTACCGAGGAGGAAAAAATTATTTTAGAATATGTGATAAAGGGATGTTTGTTAAATTATTTAATATTTTAGTTGGAAAACTAGCTATTATGTTAAAATAATTAAATATTTTATATCGTTATTATAAATAATTTGTTAGTTACTATAATAATATTATCTAGGTATAATTACTTTATTTGTTAGGGTTGACCTAATTTAATCTAAATTTGGTTGAAAACTAGCTGTTATATTGATACACTAAATCAATTTATAAAATAATATTAAATGTAATTAATTTATATAAAACCATTTGATTGAAACCTAGCTGTTATTTTGATACATTAAATCAATTTATAAAATAATATTAAAAGTAATTAATTTATATAAAACCATTTGATAGGGGTTGACCTAATCATTATAAATTTGGTTGAAAAATAAATGAATGTATTAATATCAGTATTATAAATTAAATATCAATTTTTAAATTAATTAGTTATAATATTCTTAGTTAGGGGTGACTTCTTACATATTTATATAGTTGAAAACCTACTTAGGGGAAGAATTCAAAATTAAAAAAAAAAAATTAATACATTGTATTTTACCATTACCTCTAGAAAGACTATTAAAGGAAAGAGGATAGCTTATCCTACTAGAAAAGAAGGAAAGCATAATTAACCAACAAAGTTTTAAATAAAATATAGGAGGGCTAAAAACAAATGAAGAAAAAAAGAATAAAAAGGAAAACAAGGAAAAAATAAGAAGAATAAAAAGAAGAAGGCGAGGAAAGGGAGGAGGAGTTAAGAAGAGAGAGTCGGAATCTATCTTTTGCTTAGTTTCCAGCCATCGTGCCTATTAAGGTTACTGGCATGCCTCTCAATCTCAATCGCTTCCTATTATGAAACCAACTCACAAAAAGGTAGAAAAGATAGATCAACGCCTTAGAAATAAGCCTCTTCGAGGGGGAAACCTCCTTTACATTACACAAATGAACAATTCTTGGGTGATACAAATGACAATACCTCCTTTCTATATATAGGAGTCTAAGGGGTCATAATATAATCAGAGCCGACATAACAATAATATTGTAAGGGCACAATAATAACAATAGTGGGCTTCTATGGGGCACAATAATAACAATATGGGGACTACATGGGTACAACAATATAATAAGGGGGTTATACTAATAACAATAAGGGGTTACACTAGTAGTATAGGGGCCTAACATGCCCCTCTCCTTCAAAAAGTGTTGTCCTCAATGCTTGAGTAGTTCTTGATGCTTCTGTATAAAATTATTGTCCTCCCATGTGGAATATTTAGCGGGTAAGTTCTTCCACTTGATGAGATACTCTAAAATTGATCGATTTCGTAGCTATCGGGTTCTTATTTCTGTGACTGCTCCAGGTTCCAATATGATTTTTCCTTCCTCTTCAAGTTTTGGAAATATTGCTTGAATTGGGATATTCTGCAACTTTTGAATGAGTGGCCACACTTCTTTGTCCTTCTTCTATTCATCCCTTGCTTCGTTTATCCAATCTGGTTGGATAATAGAAATAGCACAAAACAATGCTTCCACATCCTCATCCTTTCTTAAGAGTGCATCTGCAACAAAAATTTTCTTCCCTTTTCTGTAGATGATGTCAAAGTCGTAACCCAACATATTTGTGACCCATTTTTTCTGTTCTTCTAAATATAATATTTGTTCTAAAAAGTATTTATGACTATCATGATCCATTTTTACCTTGAAGTGTCTTCCCATTGGGTAAGGTCGCCATTTCTTAAGTGCATGTAGTATTGCCAACATTTCATTCTCATAAATAGCTTGCTTGAGATGTAGCCGTAAAAATACCCAATCACCTACATCAAAACATTTTTCAATGCAATGTTGATCTACCTGTTGTTTCATTCGATTCTGCACCAAAGTGGTGGTATCCTTTAAAAGTTGGAGAACTTGTTGTTGAAGCTCGATGTGATATTTCACTACTTGAACCCTTTTCTTCTTGACATGTTCTTCTATCTTGAGAGTTTGAGGAGTGGTAATTTCTTCCAATGCTTTACAAGATATGGTCGAATTCATTTCTTGATGCTCGATGTCATCTTTCACTTCTTGAACATTTTTCTTCTTGATATGTCCTTCTATCTTGATAGTTTGAGGAATGGTAATTCTTTCCAATTCATTACAATAAATGGTTGGATTCTTTTCTTCTTTCTCGATGTGATCTTTCACTTCTTGAACCTTTTTCTTCTTGATATGTCCTTCTATCTTGAGAGTTTGAGGAGTGGTACTTCTGATTAATGCTTTACAAGATATGGTCGGATTCATTTCTTCTTTCTCTTGCGTTGGGTCCTGGCGTATATCCTCTTCTTTTGATTTTTGTTGATCCTTTTCTTCCTCCTCTTCATAATCTATGTAAAATAATTTCTTCTTAGCACACTTATGACCTTTAGTGCATTTTCTATCACAATTGTAACAAAGCCCTTTTTCTCTTTTTTCTTCCAATTGTTGTGGTGTAAACCTTGTAGGTTGTGGAAGGCTAGGAGAAGAAACACTTCCATAATTATAGTCGTGAGTGGTGGGATTCCTTGTTTCCATAATTTCGCTTTCAATTTTTCTTCCCCACCTGAATGCCTTCTCCAATGAATCAGGTTCCCAAAGACGAACCTCAAGTTGAATGGTATCCCTTAAAGTACCTATGAAGACATCAATCCTTTGCTTCTCTGGAATATCATTTACCCTTATATTCAATTTTTTAAAGTCCTTAATGTGCTCTGCCATTGAACACTTTTGTTTGGGATTTATCAATTGACTAAAGAACGTGTTTCTCTTTGTATCCTCATAATGTGCTATCATTTCCTCCATGAAAATTGACCACGTGACAAGTGGTTTACGAGAGAAAAGCCCTCTATACCATAAAAATTGATCAGGTTCTAAATATGACGATGCAATACGTACCTTTTGTAACAGTCGCACCTCATGTAGATCAAATTATTGCTCCATATACAGTATCCAATTTATCGGATCCTTGCCATCAAACTTCTTCATGTCGCCTTTTCTTGATTTTAGGTGCTCGATCTTCAAACGACTATAACTCTGTAATTTTGGCTCTTCCAATTCTAAAATTGCAACCTGCAGTAGCCCTCTATGTCCTCTTTCTAATGCCACCAATCTAATCCAAATTGTATTCTCCAAGAATGAGTTATGCACAATCTCCCAAGATGACCTGGTTATATACCTTTTCAGAAGAGAAAACTTGTATGAAGTGCCACATATCACTGTTTTTACCTTTGGATCTGGAAAAATATACACATGAAACAATAGTACGTCCTCTTTCTATAACTTCTTACGAAATTTAAATCTGATTCTCAGAGAGACAGTTATGATGATTTTCCCAAGGTGACCTATTTGGAATGTAATTCGGGGGTCCACAAAAACCCTAACTTCCTCAGAATATATCTCTGAAACTATAGCGAGACAGGATCTAAAATTCAGAGCTGAGGTTCAAACCTATTTCTTCTCAAATGGGTTTTTTTTTAGCTTCTAAAACTTTCTAGCGAAAGAGTTATAAAGAAAATCCCACGATGACCTGTTTTAGTTGAAATTATGGATCTTGAAAAAACCCTAATGTCCTCAGATCATATCTCCGAAAATATAGCGAGACAAGCTCTGAAATTTGGACCCAAGGTTTAGCCCAAGTTCATCTCAAATGGTTTTTTTTTTTGTTTCTGAAACGTCGCAGAAAAAAAGTTATAGTGAAAATTTCACGATGGCCTATTTGGAGTAGCGAAACCCCAGAATCCAAAGCTCTGATACCAAATGTTATGAAATAAGCTCACAAAAAGGTAGAAAAGATAGATCAACGCCTTAGAAATAAGCCTCGTCGAGGGGACAACCTCCTTTACATTACACAAATGAACAATTCTTGGATGATACAAATGACAAGACCTACTTTCTATATATAGGAGTCTAAGGGGTCATAATATAATCAGAGCCGAAATAACAATAATAATGTAAGGGCACAATAATAACAATAGTGAGCTTCTATGGGGCACAATAATAAAAATATGGGGACTACATGGGTACAAAAATATAATAAGGGGGTTTTACTAATAACAATAAGGGGTTACACTAGTAATATAGGGGCCTAACACTTCCCAAAGTTTCCTGTGGTGGAAATGATCTACTTTAGTGATGACTTTGGATTCTTCAATGCAGACATGGTGTTTTGATTTCTCTACATGTTCTGCAAGGGCTGATGTGCATGAGCGATTGTGTCTGATGTCAGCCGCATGTTCACTAATCCTTTGTCTAATACACCTTCCTATTTATCCTATGTAGGGGATACCACAGGAGCAGGGAACGAGGTAGACCCCTTTCGAGTCTTTAGGTTCAATAGGGTCCTTAACAGATCTAAGAGAATTTTTAATGTTATTGAGAGGTTTGAAGGAAGAAGAGACATTACTCTTTTTATGGGAAATCCTATCTGCGGTACCTTGGATATACGAGAGTTGAACCTTAAAGATAGGATCATCATGAGCGGATTTAACCCTAGGTTCTTTACTAGCTCTGAGAAAGGCCTTGAGACTTTGGGGTCTGCTATATCCATTATTCTCAGAAACCTCAAGAAGATGAGATTTCTCTGGGTTAAGGTGGTCATCATCAGATATTCTTAGAGCACAGGTAGCAAGAGTGCTGAGAACCCCGAATTTCTGAGCTAGGAAATGATGAGAATTGGCATGGAGATATTGTTCCGTGTGAGTCTTCTTTCGAAAAACTTGGTGACAGACGAAACCATCCTCATTTCTAGAAATGAGAATGTCAAGAAAGGGAAGGTGACCATTCTCCTCAACTTCCATAGTGAACTTGATGGAGTCTGATTGAGAATTAAGGTGGTTGAGAAACATATCTAGTTTCTCTCGACCATGAGGCCAGATGACACAAGTGTCATCGACAAACCTCTTCCATTTTTTAGGACGGAATTTAGCAGAGGCTAGGGCCTTGGTCTCAAAATCTTCCATAAACAAGTTTGCGACAATAGGGGAGAGAGGGGAACCCATGGTAACACCGCAAGTTTCCTCATAGAACTCACCTTGGAAACTAAATAAAGTTGAGGTGAGGCAGAGGCCAACTAACTTGGAAGTGTCTTTAAGATATAATTAATTAATTATAAGCATACCCATAACATAACCCATGTATTACATCGTAAAAGCTTTAGAGGTTAATTGTTTTGGGAAAACCTATATTATTACTTCCGTGAAAGTTTGATGTAGTTAGAAGGCTCTCTTTTTTATGGGATTGTTTTTCTAGAGAGCACCTTTTGAACGTTTTGTATTTTTTTAAATTAAATATTTGTTAATTATATGAAAATTTAGGTGTATAATTAATAGTTAATGTGTTTTTTTAAGCGTAAAAATTGAAAAAATATTTTCATCAAGAGATTCAAAATTAAGATGCATTTAAGTTGGTTTAATTTCTATGAATAAAGTGTATAACTAGAATGATATAATTTTATATTTAAATATATGATATTGAAAATGTATTATAGTAATTTTCAAAAAGATTACCACCAAAACACAGAACAAAGTTACAAAAGGGTACCAAATGACACATTTAGGTCTCATACACCAATTTGGTTTTTGGCTTCTGTTCATTTTATTTTGACTCAACATACATTGTTTATATCTAGCAATTCCACATATTAGTAGTTTATTTTTCTTTGTAATGGTCACGTGTTCATTCTGATACCAAACACTCAAGTTGTGTGTTGTTTTTCTTTGTAATGGTCATGTGTTCATTCTGATACCAAACACTCAAGTTGTGTGTTATCTGTAGGTTTGCTCAATAGTGAGAACATCTGACGAACCCCAGAAGTACAAGCCCTTTGTTCATAGTTGCAGTGTGAGGGGTGGTGTTACAGTAGGAAGCATTTTGTTTACTAATTTTTATCTTCAATGATTCTTTATATGTCACAATGCTTCTCGAACTTATGCCTTACAATGTTTCCTTTGCAACATCTGGTGCAATTGCTAGTTATCAATCAATAGAAGGTGGGTGGTAGGGATTCAACCTCCACAAAATATTCTAGGATATTCTTAGTAGTGTACACAAAACAAAAGTTGAGATTTATCTCCAAAGTAGTTATGTCATTTTTTCCTTTTTAATTAAATTGATTAATTAAAAAGATGTCTTATGAACAAGTATCATATGGAATGAGTTATGGTTTTTTCAACATCTAGTATTGATAATCCATGGTATTCACCCATGGTATTGTAACAAAGCTTATTTAAGATTAAGAATCTTCATGGTAAAGTGAGGGCGAATCGCCATGGTTAAGAATCTTGTTACATGTTTATTTAAATATATAAATGCTTTATTTTTATTTTTTCTAAAGGAAAAAAACCATAATTTCATTCATTAATAGAAATGATAAAATTACATTCTATATATTCATGCTATGGGCACAATCATATAAAAAGAGTTGTTTTGTAAAAAAAGCAACAAGAAAATCCTAATTTAATTTTTCCTTGAATTAAATTGGGAATTAAATTGTAATTATATTCTCATAGCAACTTGTAGCAGTTAACTAAGTTAAGTTGACTTATTTAGCTTAGTAAATTCAAGTTGGAAGCCTATCTAGAGTCATGTAGAGTGACCCCTAAATTTTAGGGGCCTAGGTTGTGTTCTTGTTGAGTTGTAATTATTTAATTCAATTTAACTGAGTTAAATTCAATTATAGTTCTAACTATTAGAGGAACTAGTGATACATCAAGTGAATTAAATTAGATTTAATCCACATGCAGTGATCAATCAAATAACTAATAATTCACTCAAAAATAACTCATGCATGTCAGTTCAGAGGAAGACCCGATTGATATTAGAGTTTAGGGACGGTGTACTATCAGTTGTAAAATCATCTAAATTAAACCAATGATGCATGCAATCAGAGGAAGGCCTATGGATAGATTGTGCAGTTATGAGTGAGGAATTTCCCAAATAAATATGACTCAATTCCTTAGGTAGTTGCACAAGGAAGTAGGAGCATGGCAGGCAATAGATTTGGCTAAGTATTGGCTTGAGTTGCTTTGTGAAGCAGTGAGATAGTTTGTACTTGTGCAGAGATTGTTTGGGTTGAACAAGAATTGTATTTTCTTTTGAGATACTCTAGTTAATGAAATATACAGATAGTAGGGTTTTTTAGCTGAGGCTTTCCCCATAAAATTATTGTGTTATTTGTGATTGAAATTCTTCCTTTCCTGCTTCATCATTTCATCCATAATTTTTTTGTTTTTGTTGATGAGTAGAGTATATTCAAGTCAATTCTTTTAGCATATCATAATTTGCAGTTTGAATCTAAAGTAAAAGTATACATGGTATCGAAGCTGAAATCACTCTAGAAGAGGAGAATACGAGTTTGTTGTGCATGAGAAATCGAATTTTAAGTTTCATACTTCAGAGCGAGCAATATGTCGTTCTACGGTTTGAGACTTGATTATGCCCTTGAGGGTAGCTCGAATTACATAGCTTGGAAGGATAGGATGGAGGAAGTGTTGGAATGAAACGACCTGAAGGAATTCATAGATCATGACATCCCGAAGCCCCCAACATCTAATGAAAACTATCTAGCAGAATGGAGAAAGAGTGGCAAAGGCAAGAAGGATTATCCTAGAAGGAGTTCAAGATCATATTATCTTGAATATCAACGGTAAGGAAATTCCATTTGCAATGTGGAAGGAATTGACATACCTCTTTTAAAACAACAATGACCACAAGAAGTTGGCACTGAAGGACAAACTCAGAAAGATCAAGATGGAGAAGGGAAACTCAATTCCGAAGTACTTGACCAAGTTCACCCAATGTCGGGATGATCTTGGAAGCGTTAAGGTTACTATTTCAGAAGATGCTTTGGTGAGCCTAGCACTTCCAGGACTTCCCAAGAGCTGGCACAACTACCAGGACTCAGTTAATGGGAGGGAGAAGCTACCAAATTGGGAGCGATTGTGGTATGACTTGGTACATGAAGAGATTCGGTGGAACACGAGAGACAGATCCTCATCCAAGCATGATGATGAGGAGAATTGTACCTTAGCCAGAAAGGCAAAGAAAGGGAAGGGGAATTCATCCCATTCCAAATCAGATTCCAATCACGGTGGAAAGAAGAAGGACATGTCAAAAATTAAGTGTTTGCACAGCCACGAGCTGGGACACTATGCTACAAAGTGTCTGCACAACAAGGCTGGTAAGAATCCCTCAAGGGGAGCGGCAGTTGAAGCTCTTGCTTCATAATTCAAACTAGATTTCACCCTCATCACTTGGAAGGTGTCATTAGTGATGGGTAGTGTGTCATACATGGATAGTGGAGCCTCATTCCATGTGACCAACAACAAATATCTCTTCAGGAACTTGGAGGAGAAGGACCTCCAGATGCACATCAAGGTGGGAAATGATGGGAGGTATAGCACGACCGATATCAGTATTGTTACCTTTCAGAGGGAGTCTGATTCTCCCCTCACATTGAGATATGTCAAGTATGTTCTGGGTTTGAAGAAGAACTTGGTTTTTGTTTCCATGTTGGAGGATCGAGGTTATGATGTGATATTTAGGGAGGGAAATTATTTCCTTCGTCACATAGCCATAGGAAAGGTGAAGCATATAGGGGTTCGATTGAAGAAAATTTACAAATTGGAGGTAGAATACTCTGATGCTTTTAGCAATAAAGCAAAGAAGGTGCAAAGTCGCGACATCAATGAGTTATGGCATAGAATATTTGGTCACTTGCACCATGGAGTTTTGAAGATCATGCAACAAATTTCTATAGGAGTTGACAAGGGTACACTAGAGTAGAGACACACATGCAAATGTACATTGGGGAAGTACACCAAAACTTCATTTCATGACAAATAAAGTTGAGTACAAGCGATCCTTCATCGAGTTCACTAAGATGTGTGTGGACCGTTCTCGACAACACCCACGGCCAAGCATAGGTATTATGTAATATTTGTTGATGATTTTTCTCGTAGGTGTTTGATTTTCTTCATGCAAAAGAAAGATCAAATGTTCGCTAAGTTCTGTGGATTTAAAGCACTTGTTGAGAAAGATACCAACAGGAAAGTTAAAGCTCTCAAAAGCGATAACGATGGAGAATATGTTTTGAATGAATTCAAGAACTTCTATGCAACAGAAGGCATTCGAAGGGAGTTGATACCACCTCATAACCCACATCATATTGGGGTGGCTAAAAGGAATAACATAAGTATTGTGGGAGCGGCACAACTGATGTTACATGACCAAGGCCTGCCATTACACTTGTGGGCTGAAGCATGCAACACAATTTTTTATTTGCAGAATAGAAGCCCTCATCGAATTCTTGGGATGAGTATACCAAAAGAAGCTTTTTTAGGGAAGAAACCAGATGTGGCACACTTCAGGATCTTTGGTTCATCTGTATACTATCATGTTACCAAGGATGCATAGAAAAAGCTAGAGCCAACAGTTTAGTTGGGCATATTTGTGGGGTACACTGATACGCCTCACAACTATTGGGTGTACTTGCCATCAAACAGGATGGCAGTGGTTCATAGAGATGTTAAGTTCGATGAAGAGAAGGCCATGAGATGTTCCATTGAGAGGGAGCTTTAGTTACATGCATTTGAGGAGCTTTTAGCTCCAAAGGAGGAACCTCAAGATAATGCGGAACAACCACATGCAGAGGAGCAGAGAGTGGAATCACCCACTCATGCAGAGACTTCCAGAGATGGGAGAAAGCACACCAAAGAGGCTGACATATTATTGCATGATTCTTGAGAGAATGTGGGAGCACCCACATCACAGCACAGGCATAGGAGGTCACCATAGTGGTACACTAGCTACATGGCTCTGATGAGCGAGAGTGTATAGATTGAGCCATCCTCATTCGAGGAAGCATTGCATCAACCATTGTGAGTTGATGCCATGGTTGAGGAGTATGACTCCATTATCAGAAACAATGTTTGGGAGGTGGTACCAAGGCCAACAAACAAGTTAGTGGTGAGTTCCAGATGGCTTTACAAGGTAAATAAATCAACATATGGGAATGTGGAGAAACACAAGGCCAAATTTGTGGCCAGAGGGTTCTCTCAAGTGGATGGAATTGATTAGGATGATACTTTTTCTCCTATAGCAAGGTACTCATCAATCATATCTATTCTAACACTATCAGCGCATAGGGGATGGAAGATACATCAGATGGATGTAAAGACAACATTCCTCAATGGAATGATTGAGGAAGAGGTGTATATTGAGTAGTCATAAGGATTTTAGATCTTCAACAGAGAGTTGCATGTGTGCAGACTCAAGTGAGTGATGTATGGACTAAAACAAGCACCTCGTGCTTGGTATGCCGATATTGACAACTATTTCACTAGGTTGGGCTTCACCAAAAGTGAATAAGAAGTGAACATTTACCATATTGTGGTTGAAGGTAAATTGTTGATTATTGCATCATATGTCGATGATTTGATTCTGACAGGTGATGAGAAGTCAATCAATTCTTGCAAAGAGGATCTTGCAAGAGAGTTAGAGATGAAGGAATTGGGGTTCATGGATTACTTTTTTGGTATGTGTTGTGCTCTACAACAACCCCCCATTTCATATTATTTTTATTCACAAAAATATCATGTGAAATGGGTCCCTTTATATTTTAATTGGTATCAATATTGTATTATTTAAAAAGGTCCGAAAACCAAATGAAAACATTATAAAAACCTTTTTGAAAAACCCATTTTGATCAAATAAATCAATCTTTAATCATTGCGATAAAGCGATCGCAAGATCGCATATCGCAATGACATATGGAACATAAGTAAATGGCACATTGGTTTTCGCCGATGCGATTTCACTATCGGCTATCGGCAATACTCTATGCACATTTTTAAAGCGCCCCAGGCCATACCCCCCGATGCAATGCGATATCGCTATCGGCAATCGGCGATATACTATCCATGTCTCATGTAATGCCTATTCACCCCGATTCGATGTGATTTCGCTATCGGCAATCGGCGGTATGCTGTCGAGATGTTTATAAAACGCTCATACTCCCGATGCGATGCCATATTGCAATCGGCAATCGGGGGTTTCAAAAAATGTTAACATAAGGATTTAAGTGTTCCCGACGCCCGATTGCGATAAAGCACGGATTTCAAAAAAGCCGTTAAAATGGAAGGATATAACGATCAATTCATATTAAAAGCTTGATCTGTCGAACAATGATTCGCCTGCGCTCAACCGCCAAAAACATCTATAGCACGCTTAAACGAATCATTCGGCCGATTAATGATATAATGGGCATTTAAGGATTGGCAGGTTTTAAACGGCCATTTAATGTAATTGTAAGTCCTAAAATCTCCCATGGATTGTATCCGCAGGCCATTATAAAAGTTTTCTCTTATCACGCATCGGTCAATATATCTCACCATATTGGAGTTTTCATTGCCAATTCTCTGTGTTGCGTGTATTTTCGCTTCTGTGCAGAATTCATTCAAAGAAGAAAGCTCAAGCAAAATGGGGAAGAAATCTAAGAAAACCACGGGCCCTTCCATTGCGCCAGCCACAGGACAAGTTGTCGTTGATCCCTCAAACAAAAAGAAGGGATTGATATCTGATACTACATGTTCTAGTCTCGTCAGAACTACTTGGCAAGGTACCTACAACCTGATTGAAGCCGAAGAACCAGAAGCGACAACAGTACAAGCCACTGTAGATTTAACTTGGAAATCTGACGGTACTCTAAAGGACTTAGCTGACTCCTTCCTTCATCGGATAGCAGCTAGGGAACAAATTCTCCCATATACGGATGTAATGCGATGGGCAATTGAGGAAATCCCAATCCTGGATAGAACCTTCAGCACCAGAGACGTGAGAATTTTCGGGTCATTCAGGGCTGATGATTTAAGGCAAATGTATCATTTGCCTGAGCCAGAGAAGAAATAAAATAAGGCGTTCTTGGAAAAATTCCGAAATGAGAACGAAGTTGAATCCGAACCCATCCGGGATTGGAGACAAAATCCGGCAAAGCACAAACATGAATCTTCCGGTAAGTACTCGGTTGATTCCCTAGCTTCTCCTTATTGCTACGCTGGAATAATGATGTGTAGATTATGGGGATTTCACGACTCTGCTAATTTCACTATAGAAATGGTTCTCCTAATGGAAGCAGCATGCAACAGTGTAATAATGGATTGGGCCACTATTCTCTCAGATAAACTAGCCACAGCTCTTCTTGACTTTAGGAGTAAAACCCGCATTTCTGAAAGGATAATTCCCCCATTCTATTACAGTGCCTATATCTTAGATACCTTGTGTTTTAATTCTGAATTTCCTGTGCTCGGCTGGAGGTGGAAGCCACAAGACCCCATGCCTATTCACATATACCATCAGAAATTATGGAAATCCTCTTATAAGCACCATTTGTACCAAGTCTGCAATGGCTTTATGTTACCTGTTCATTATTCTATTTTTGATAAACCTACTCCCAAGATTTCTTATCAAGCCGGAATTGACTTAACCTCAATAGGAAGATGGTTCGGAGAGGAGAAGTTCACTTATATAAGAATTTTTGGTAGTCAAGCCGAACCTCATGTCCTCCCTTTATACATACTTGATAAACTGTTGGCAAGGGAAATCGTTTACCAGATCATTGCTGAGAGTGTTACACAGACCCTCAAGAAGAATAAGAAGCAGGGCTAACCCTCTTTTCCTTTTAGATGCAGTGTCTATACCTTGCATGATCTTAAACATGCAGAAAAGGAAGCTACAAAGGTTAAATCATTAACTCTAGCAACTCTCCCTAATAGGCAATTTGATCCAAACAAAGTTGCCTATAACGCACTAGAGCAGGCCAAATTATCAAAATTTGATCATAAAGAGGATATGTTTGATGACCTGTTCTCCTCCACTGAGTCAATAATGCAGGTTAAGTCATTGGCTAGAATGAAATATCACGATGAAGGGTTGGTTGAATTCAACAAACTTAGAGAACAGAGGTTGCAAACTCTGCCTCTAGATCTATTAGCAACAACCCCAACAACTTCGACAAGCGAGCCTGAACGGCAACAGCCAAAGGAGCCTCCGGTTACAACAGTAGAACAGGAGAAGCCACAGGAGGAAAATCAGAAGAAAGAACAGGAGAAAGTGCAGGAGGAGACCCAGATAAAGGGGCAGAAACAGACCACCACTGAAGTAAATGTGGATACTCATATTGACCCAAAATTGCTCCAGGAATGGCAGCAATTTGATTCTATTATCAGTGGCTTGGAATGTTCAAAGGACACTGACACTTCAAAGACAACAGACACTCAGGAAACCACTTCAACACAGGTTCTAAGTGGAACCAGCGGCCCACCCATTTCAAAAGAAGTAGAGGTAATACCAAAGGATCCCTCCGACCAAATCATTTTGCAGGTAGAAGAGATTCCTCCCTTGGATGTCTTCTACAGCCCAAGACATAAAGCTGTAGTAAAGCGACAGAGGAAGAGAAGAAGGACCGATCAACCTTCCCTTTTCCCAGAGCAGACGGTCACGGGCAATGTGGTTTGGAAGGAGGAATTTGACCGCTCCGATGACCTGACAAAATTGTCACAATATGCTGGAGCCTATTCAGCAGCGACAATAGATAAGGCATCGGAGGTGAGTCTTTTGCTGAAAACAAAGGACCAGGAGATTTTCTTGTTACAGGCACAGCTGACCAAAGCACAGCAGAAAGCGGAGCAAGCAGAGTAGCAATTGTTGACACAACAACAATTAAACAGTCAACTAACTCAACAATTGCAGGCAGAAAAACAAAGAATCGATCAAAGCGCAATCCAAAAGAAAAAAGAATTATCAGAGGCATTGGCACAATTGAAGGCAGCGAATGAGCAAATGGTGAAAACAAAAGATGAGCAAATTGCTCAATTATCAGCACAGATTGAAAAGACAAAGGGCGTTCCACAAGTGGCTAAATTTAGAGTAAAAGCTCTACAGATAAATACTGCATTGATAGCCCAAATTAAGCTTCTATGTCAACAAATCGCCCAAGCAGAGCCACTATGTGAATTAACAGCATCCATAAGTACTAAAGTAGACAAGGCTAGGACCGAATTGGATCAAGCTGAAGAAACGATAGCTGCATTTCTCGACTGGCAAGATTCTAATCAAGGGCAAGCGGCGAATTTACCAAGAATCTTAGAGTCACATAAAGATATACTCTTTACAGAATGGCAGTCCCAGTTAATGAAAGCAGAGAGGGCAGTTTCAAGATGCAAGTCAACTTCAAGCAATTTAGTTGAATTAGTCAATAACACTCTCTACTTATCAAACATGATTTCCCAATGCACACCAGGAAAGTTGACAAAGATGAAAACATTGGAGCAATCATGTTATCCAGATTTAGAGGAGAAGGGAAGATTAATTGCTGGGATTAACAGTTTAACCTGGGATACATAATGGTTCTTCTTGGTAAAACCACACTCACAGAGAGCCGCCCTCAAGTGCCTTACGGATGCAATCGGGTATATTATCCCCGATATTCAGGATGCCACCTATGCCGCCCAGCTCAGCTCTCGCCTCAACAGACCACCCGAAGTGGAGCTGATGCTTGCGATAAGTCAGCTTAGGTTTAAAGGCAAGCAGCCTACTTGATGATTCATGCCGCCGACTGCCAGATTGCTGAAGAAAATAGGATCGAAATCAATTGATACCAATTAAGTAGGATTTCAGTTTCTTAGATAGTTAGATTAATTAAGTATTTATAGACCCTTTCATTGTTTTGGAAAGGGTCGTAAAGTTTTGTACTTGACTCAAAGACTGAAGTTGCACTATTGTGCTTCAGCCATATTCTTTTATGAAACTGGACCAGTTATTCTAATTTCAACAAGGCAGATTTTATGCAATTGTGCGCTATTGTCTTTGCTTGAAAGTATCTCTGCGTTGAAGGAAGAATTACAAGTAGTGATTGATATTGGGAGTGTCTAGCAGCTCATATGGTACTTTTATCTATGTCTGAATTCATTCTTTTCATATGAATTGTTATTTGATTATCTTTGCTATCATCGAATATGTGTATGTGCTTTAACAGCAGTTCTGTATTTCTTCCACTATTGGATGTTTATGGTATGCTTTTTTTTTAATCATATATGTGTTGATGATATAAATGACAAGTGTAGTAATTTTGATTTAATCGCTTTGCTTAATTATTTGAGCAAAGTAGTCTTTGAATGAATTAATGTCCATGTTTGTTAGATGGAGTCATCTATATGCCTGTCCATAGACATAGATCATCAAGCGCTACACTTCAAAGCACAGTAGTTCCCGGGATAAGTAATATTTCTTTTATTTTTGCTGATAGATTTAGCTATTTTCCTATCATTAGATTAGTCAATCAATCATCCATTCATCCCGTTTATTCATTTCTGGGAAACTGGTCCCATTATCCCCAGTTGGAACCACCATTCCAAACGGAAAAGGAGCTTTAATAAGGTCCGGACCGGGTGGTTATCCCCCAATGTTGTTGCAGCGATTTTCGAGGCATCAACATTTTTGGCGCTAGAAGGAGGGCCTCAACTGTGAATGGCAAGCAAACACAAATCTGCAAGCCATTCTAAGAGTAATTCTCCCTTCGTATCTCCTCGTACTTCCCAATTGCATGCTGGTTCTTCGGTATACAAACAAGAAGAAGAGGAATCAACTACCACTGCTCAAACCCATCATACTCCAGAACAATTAAGTCTTGAATCCCCTGAAGTCCAGTCTCTTATCCACAAACTTCAGAGCTTCTCGATTTCACCACAGAAATCTGAGGTATCGCAAAGTAGTGCGACTTTGCAGTTCAATTTATCTCACCCTCTCACCAGGCTTCAGAGCGAAAAGCTCGGTATTGAACCCACTGAGTTCCCTTTACCCAAAAGGAAAAAGGCGAAGAAATATACTGAAGGATCTGACGCGGAAGAGCTTTCATCCACATCCTCCATTTCATCTTCCCCTCTGCGAAGTCAACCATCCACTCCCCCATTACATATTGTTGTTCATCAGAGATTAGAAGCTACAACATCCCAACCTGTTCAATCCTCAATATTTTTTCATTCCCAGATATTTGGAATTCCAACAGTAGTATCATCTACTACTATTGTTATAATGGCAGATCCATGGACCAGGCCTGGTGCAGTCAACATGCCTGCACCATTGCATCCATTACCAGATGCTCCTGAAAAATGGCTACCCAAGTTTAACCCAGATGATGGGACCCAGACTGAGGAACATATTAATAATTTCATGTTGGCAGTCAACTTGAAAGGAGTAACAGAACAAGATGTTGTTGTTAGGCTTTTCCCTTACACCTTGCAAGGATCAGCAGGATCCTGCTATTTTTCTTTACCCTCTAGTTTCATTACCAGTTGGAACACTTGCCAGGAGCAGTTTCTTACCAAATATGGAGATGATAGGTCTTTGGCTACATTAATAAACGATCTCTCCAATCTTAGGATAGAGCATAGGGAACCAATTAAGGAATTTAATGCTCGATTCAATAAACTCCTGAATAAAATCCCGACGGCCTCCAAGCCAAGTGAACAAATTCGAAGCGAATGGTATATAACCGCCCTACCTGCCAATATAGCCATTTTTGTAGATAGGGCTGGGAAACCTACCTTAGCCGAAAACATGAAAGAAGCACTTGTTGTGGAGAAACGTATTAATGCTCTAGAAAAGAAAGCTGCTCTGGAAGACAGAAAAGCCAAAAAAGTTTCTTTCAAAGATAATTCTAAGAAGAAAACCCCAAAAGATCCATATGACATGGAGGGTTTGCAAAAGGTCCTAAAAACTTTGTCTAACGAAATGGTTGAAATAAAGAAACAGGTAGCTGAAACCTCAACCAAAAGACCCTTTAGGACTTATAAGAAAACCGAATCAAAGCCACCGAATGTCATATCTAACGTAGATTCAGAGCAAGAATAAGAGGAAGAGGAAACAACCTCACCAACTGATGATGAAGAAGAAGTAGTTGAATGTCATGGAATGTGGGGTTTTATACTCCCCAACTCCGATACCGATAATGAAGAAGAAGCGTTCCCGGTCACTACTAGGAGTAAAAGTACTTCCGAACCTGTCCAGACGACTTCAAAGAAAAGGAGTGCAGGTGCTGCTACAACAAAGGAAAAATGACCTCCAAAGAAATCACCTGTAGCAGTTCCCCAAAACCAACCTTCAACTTCTAATACTCCTTCAATGTCTAAAACGTTAGTGGTGTCCGATTCAATGGATTACAATATTGTTGATGACATGAAGAAAACTAAAGCAAACATTACTATGTTTGAACTTAGTAAATTAAAACATCAGCAGAAACTGCTTCTCAAAGAATTGAACGTTGTTCCTTCTTCACCTCTTCCCAGTGCTAAAGCTGCTAATGATTCAGGGCAACCTCCTCCTAGTATGGTTGAAGCTACTGATGCGGTTCTGATTGGAGATAGATCAAATTCCCATACTCCACCCTTCCTTCTAACCTATGAGATCTACAATAGAAACTTGCACAACTATTTGATTGACTCAGGGGCATCTTCTAACATAATGCCAGCTTCAGTTTGCTCCAAACTGAACATTGAACCCCAGAAGTCTGCCATTCATATTGTACAGTTGGACAGGACCAAAGTGCAGGTAGTAGGAGAGATTAATTCCGTAACTATCAGGCTATCTGTTGATCCCAGAGTAGTACAGCGGATTGATATCCTAATAGCCGATATACCTGAATTTTACGGTTTGATCTTGAGCAGGGATTGGTCTAAAAAACTACATGGGTATATTTCAACAGATTGGTCACATATGTGGCTTCCCTATAAGGGTAAGCCAAATCAAATAAAGATTGATCGAGAAAAACATATGACCCATACAGTTACCGAATTTGAGCAAGAAAACCAACCTGTAGCGTTCAATAACAACATTTTGGGGAATTATTCATCAGAGTCATTTTTTGGCAATTTCACTGCCCAGTCATCTCCCTTCTCAGTAAACCATTCTACATCTCAGATCGAAAACTATTCGCAAACAGATAGGTCTAGATGCTTCAATGGTACTAAGAAAACTGTAAATAAACTTGTTAATACTTCTTTATTTTGGTCTTTATATTTTGATGGCTCCAAGTCTAGCGAGGGCTCAGGAGCAGGATGTGTTTTGGTTAGCCCACATGGAGAAAAAACAATGTTGTCCTGCAGGCTAGAATTTGAATGCACAAACAACACAGCCGAGTATGAAGCCTTAGTTCAAGGACTTTATAAAGCAATCGGCCTTAAAGTGCAATATTTAAAAGTATTCGGCGATTCCGAAATTATTATCAAACAGGTGAGAAATACAATCCTTTGTCTTTCAAGTCATCTTAAACATTATCAATCGCTAGTACAAGAACTCACCTCACACTTTTCGTCATTCAATATTTCCTCCATTCCTAGGTCGCAAAATTTGGCAGCCGACCTGCTAGCCAATGTAGCTTCCATGCTCCTACCTTCTGAAGACTACAACCCAGATAGATTTTCGATAGAATTGATTTTTAGGCCATCAATTCCTGACAATGTCACTAATTGGAGAGTATTCAACCATGATGAGGACATTTTACAATTCTTAACTTCTGAAAAGTCCTATGATAATCAAATTATTGAGGAAAATGAGCATGACCT
Source organism: Pinus tabuliformis (assembly GCA_031772625.1). Lineage (NCBI taxonomy): Eukaryota > Viridiplantae > Streptophyta > Pinopsida > Pinales > Pinaceae > Pinus > Pinus tabuliformis. The sequence goes on from CM062808.1 coordinate 907,310,454, forward strand.
TCAAATGAGAGAAACACCTCAGGAAAATTCAATCCCCAAACCTGTGGTAAAGCTGGAGGATCTTTATGATATTAAAGACAGGTTTAAACCTGTAACTAATGCAAAGCTCCAAAGTTCTACCCTAAGGTTTGAGTTGATAAATCTTGGCACTGAGCAATCTCCTCAAAATATTAATTTAGGATTAGGACTTTCCTTGGAAGAGAAGGAGGCATTCATTAAACTGTTAAGGAAAAATAAACAGGTTTTTGCTTGGAAATATGATGACTTGAAGACATATGATACATTTGTTATCCAGCATACCATTCCAGTGCTTCCCGATCAGAAACCAATTCAACAGAAGTTAAGGAAAATACATCCAAGCCTAGAGAGTCAGATAAAAACTGAACTTAACAAACTCTTGAAGGCCAAGATTATTTTTCTAGTCTGACACTCAAATTGGGTTTCCAATATGGTGCCAGTCAGAAAGAAAAATGGCGACATTCGGATTTGTATTGATTTCAGAAATTTAAACAAAGCAAGCTTAAAATATAATTTCCCATTGCCTACTATGGAGCAGATACTCCAATCAGTAGCAGGCTCTGAATTAATGTCCTTTCTAGACGGTTTCTCAGGATATAACCAAGTCTTGGTCCATCCTGATGACCAGCTTAAAACCACATTTAGAACAAAATGGGGAACATATGCATATCAGAAAATGCCTTTCGGCCTTATTAATGCAGGAGCGACGTTTCAAAGAGCAATGGATACAGCTTTTAAAGGGTTGATTAATAGAACAGTAGTCGTCTATCTAGACGATATTACTGTATTCTCTAAAGAGAGGTCCAATCATTTGCAAGACCTAAATCAAATCTTTCAACGTTGCAAAAGATATGGTATTTCTCTTAACCCTAAAAAATCTTTCTTTGCTCTTGACCAAGGAAAGCTCTTAGGCTTTATTGTGTCCAAAGATGGCATTTATATTGATCTTGATCGGATCAAAGAAATCTCTGAAATCCCTTTCCCACATAATAAGAAATCCATGCAGTCATTTTTAGGCCAAATCAATTTTGTTAAAAGATTTGTTCCAGATTTTTCTCAAATTATTTTGCCACTTCAAACTATGATCAAGAAAAATTTAGTCTTTAAGTGGGGATCAGCAGAAAAAGAAGCGTTTGATTTAATCAAGCAATCAATAATCAATGCCCCAGCCTTAAATACTCCCAATTTTTCTAATCATTTTACATTGTATACTATCGCTTCCAGCTCGTCTTATGCAGCAGTACTCACGCAGCTCAACGATCACAATTTGGAAGCACCCATTTCATTTTTTAGTTCAAATCTTCAGGGTGCCGAATTGAATTACTCCAAAGTAGAAAAGCAAGCCTTTGTTGTATTTAAAGCAATCAAACATTATAGACCCTTCCTTTTGAAAACCCACACAAAAGTTATAGTTCCCTTCCCTGCAGTTAGGAAACTGTTAATCCAAAGAGAACTGGGTGAAAAAAGGGCAAATTGGGTCACAGCGCTTCAAGAATATGACTTAGAAATAAAGCCAGCAAAGATTGTTAGGGGCCAAGGTTTTTGCAGGTTATTGGCAGGAGCATCCAACATTCCAGAATCAGGTGATACAGATCAAATTGAAGAAATCAACCAGATAAGTGTTACTGATTCTGAGTCACAATATGCTGACTTAATCTTTTATTTGAAAAATGGATATGCACCTCCTAACTTGTCTTACAAAAACAAAAGGGCCATTCGGTTAAAAGCGAAAATTTTCACAATTATTGATGATGTGCTTTTTAAGCAGAACTATGATTCAATCTTATTAAGATGCCTTGAGAAACCTGAAGCACAAAAGGTTTTGCAGGAGTTACATGATGGACCAGCAGGAGGACATTTTGGAGCTGACACAACAGCCCACAAAATTATTCATGCTGGATACTATTGGCCCACTCTGTTTAGAGATGCCCACGAGTATGTAAGGAAATGCCCCAATTGTCAAACTTCTAGTGGAAGACAATGAAAACCGGCTTTCCCTTTGCAACCAGTCAACATTGAACAACCATTTGAGCAATGGGGATTGGACATCATTGGGGAAATTACTCCACCTTCTTCCAAACAGCATAAGTATATCCTTACTGCTACCGATTATTTTACTAAATGGGTCGAAGCAATTCCTTTGAAGACAGCAAATTCTGAAGCAATCATTGAATTCATAGATCAATTCACCATTACCAGGTTTGGTGTCCCAAATGCTCTTGTTTTTGATAATGCATCTTACTTCTCAGGCAATGCTATGTTTGATTTCGCTATTAAAAGAGGATTTAAATTGAAATATTCTGCGAATTACTTTCCCCAGGGTAATGGTTTAGCAGAGTCTACCAATAAAAACCTGATCAAAATCATTAAGCGAACTATCGAACAGAATCATAGAAACTGGCACAAATCCTTAATGTTTGCATTATGGGCTGATAGGATAACACAGAAAGCTTCTATAGGATCTTCTCCGTTCAACCTTGTGTATGGAAAAGAAGCAGTATTACCCACAAATCTTGTTCTTCCTTCTCTAGCCTTAGTTCAGTTCATTGAGGAAAGTCCTTCTTCTTCTATTCAACTTAGACATGATCAAATTCTAAAACTAGAAGAGGAAAGGGAAAAAGCCAAAGTTATTCATGCCAAACATCAGCAAATCATCAAGGCAGCTTTTGATTCAGTCTCATCCGGTTCAAAACAATTTAAAGTCGATGATTTAGTTCTAAAATGGGACAAAGCCCATGAGGACAAGGGAAAACACACCAAGTTCCAGAAGATGTGGCTTGGACCATTTCAGATCTGTGAGAAGATAGGCCATTCGACCTTTATATTGCAAGATTTATCAGGTTTGAGAGATTCTCTCCCTGTTAATGGCCTTATCTTGAAGAAATTCTTTAATTGAGGAGGTAACCCCTTCTCCTTTTATTTTAATAGGGTTTTGTAGTTTGTAGGACTTTCAAAAAATAAAGTTGTAAGGGATCTCCCATTGACCTTTGCTGTGTTTGAAAGTTACTCCACAGAAGTAGTATGGATATTTACTTTTAAATAATAGAAGTCTTAAACCAAAAGGGATAATTTCTAGGAAACTAGGTATCATTGTATTCTGAAACCACACTTCTAGTTTTGTGAACTCCTCTCAAAGATTAGAAGTAGTGTAAATCATTTTCTGTTTTCAAATTGGTCACAAAAGGTTATCAATATTAAGATAGAAACTAATCCAACTTCAGTATCCTCAACTCTTACCCTGTCATCCATTTACTCTTAAGGAGAAAATTGTCCATCCCATTCATCAAAGCTTATGATTACTCAGAGTGTAATTCTAAAAATATTTGATATAAAAGATAAGAGGTCTTATTACAAGCCTGCTTACCATGTTCATAGGGAAATAGCTTAACCGACATTACCAATACTGCATACCATAACAGGGTAATGGCTTAGAATTATAAGACAAGGGGTCTCATCACGAGCCAGCTTGTTCGGTTAAATTACTACCAGTGAATGGCATTGTCAATAGCTGGCCACCAAACCAGGACAATGGCTTTTTATCTTATCAATAACAAAAAAAGGAAAAGAAATACAAAATATGAAAACATGTTTTGAATTCATTCTGTTAATCACACTCTTAAATTGGATGGGACAATGGACAATAACATGGTTAAAAGGTACCCCTGTCGAAACTATGAACGTTTGCTGGCAGCAGAGGCTCTACCTATGATAGACGAGTTCATCATAAAAGCTGATTTGGAAAGGTTTTCTGTTTTATCATTATAAACCAATAGAGGCCTATTTAAACTTGGAATGTATCTACTTTCTTTAAAAAGAGAAGAAATTAACAAAAATAGTTTCATTTTACTTGGAATACATATATACCTAGTTAGATTAGAATTTTCCCCTTTGATTAGAACTCTATTTTTGAAAAAGTTTAAGTATTTGTATATTTTTCAGAGATAACTGTTTCTTCCAGCGAATCGCCAATTGTTGTGCTCTACAACAACCCCCCATTTCATATTATTTTTATTCACAAAAATATCATGTGAAATGGGTCCCTTTAGATTTTAATTGGTATCAATATTGTATTATTTAAAAAGGTCCGAAAACCAAATGAAAACATTATAAAAACCTTTTTGAAAAACCCATTTTGATCAAATAAATCAATCTTTAATCATTGCGATAAAGCGATCGCAAGATCGCATATCGCAATGACATATGGAACATAAGTAAATGGCACATTGGTTTCCGCCGATGCGATTTCGCTATCGGCTATCGGCAATACTCTATGCACATTTTTAAAGCGCCCCAGGCCATACCCCCGATGCGATGCGATATCGCTATCGGCAATCGGCGATATACTATCCATGTCTCATGTAAAGCCTATTCACCCCGATGCGATGCGATTTCGCTATCGGCGATCGGCGGTATGCTGTCCAGATGTTTATAAAACGCTCATACTCCCGATGCGATGCGATATTGCAATCGGCAATCGGGGGTTTCAAAAAATGTTAACATAAGGATTTAAGTGTTCCCGACGCCCGATTGCGATAAAGCGCGGATTTCAAAAAAGCCGTTAAAATGGAAGGATATAACGATCAATTCATATTAAAAGCTTGATCTGTCGAACAATGATTCACCTGCACTCAACCGCCAAAAACATCTATAGCATGCTTAAACAAATCATTCGGCCGATTAATGATATAATGGGCATTTAAGGATTGGCAGGTTTTAAACGGCCATTTAATGTAATTGTAAGTCCTAAAATCTCCCATGGATTGTATCCGCAGGCCATTATAAAAGTTTTCTCTTATCACGCATTGGTCAATATATCTCACCATATTGGAGTTTTCATTGCCAATTTTCTGTGTTACGTGTATTTTTGCTTCTGTGCAGAATTCATTCAAAGAAGAAAGCTCAAGCAAAATGGGGAAGAAATCTAAGAAAACCACGGGCCCTTCCGTTGCGCCAGCCACAGGACAAGCTGTCGCTGATCCCTCAAACAAAAAGAAGGGATTGATATCTGATACTACATGTTCTGGTCTCGTCAGAACTACTTGGCAAGGTACCTACAACCTGATTGAAGCCGAAGAACCAGAAGCAACAACAGTACAAGCCACTGTAGATTTAACTCGGAAATCTGACGGTACTCTAAAGGACTTAGCTGACTCCTTCCTTCATCGGATAGCAGCTAGGGAACAAATTCTCCCATATACGGATGTAGTGCGGTGGGAAATTGAGGAAATCCCAATCCTGGATAGAACCTTCAGCACCAGAGACGGGAGAATTTTCGGGTCATTCAGGGCTGATGATTTAAGGCAAATGTATCATTTGCCTGAGCCAGAGAAGAAATACAATAAGGCGTTCCTGGAAAAATTCTGAAATGAGAACGAAGTTGAATCCGAACCCATCCGGGATTGGAGACAAAATCCGGCAAAGCACAAATATGAATCTTCCGGTAAGTACTCGGTTGATTCCCTAGCTTCTCCTTATTGCTACGCTAGAATAATGATGTGTAGATTATGGGGATTTCATGACTCTACTAATTTCACTATAGAAATGGTTCCCCTAATGGAAGCAGCATGCAACAATGTAATAATGGATTGGGCCACTATTCTCTCAGATAAACTAGCCACAGCTCTTCTTGACTTTAGGAGTAAAACCCGCATTTCTGAAAGGATAATTCCCCCATTCTATTACAGTGCCTATATCGTAGATGCCTTGTGTTTTAATTCTGAATTTCCTGTGCTCGGCTGGAGGTGGAAGCCACAAGACCCCATGCCTATTCACATATACCATCAGAAATTATGGAAATCCTCTTATAAGCACCATTTGTACCAAGTCTGCAATGGATTTATGTTACCTGTTCTTTATTCTATTTTTGATAAACCTGCTCCCAAGATTTCTTATCAAGCCGGAATTGACTTAACCTCAATAGGAAGATGGTTCGGGGAGGAGAAGTTCACTTATATAAGAATTTTTGGTAGTCAAGCCGAACCTCATGTCCTCCCTTTATACATACCTGATAAACTGCTGGCAAGGGAAATCGCTTACCAGATCATTGCTGAGAGTGTTACACAGACCCTCAAGAAGAATAAGAAGCAGGGCTGGCCCTCTTTTCCTTTTAGATGCGGTGTCTATACCTTGCATGATCTTAAACATGCAGAAAAGGAAGCTACAAAGATTAAATCATTAACTCTAGCAACTCTCCCTAATAGGCAATTTGATCCAAACAAAGTTGCCTATAATGCACTAGAGCAGGCCAAATTGTCAAAATTTGATCATAAAGAGGATATGTTTGATGACCTGTTCTCCTCCGCTGAGTCAATAATGCAGGTTAAGACATTGGCTAGAATGAAATATCACGATGAAGGGTTGGTTGAATTTAACAAACTTAGAGAACAGAGGTTGCAAACTCTGCCTCTAGATCTATTAGCAACAACCCCAACAACTTCGACAAGCGAGCCTGAACGGCAATAGCCAAAGGAGCCTCTGGTTACAACAGTAGAACAGGAGAAGCCACAGGAGGAAAATTAGAAGAAAGAACAGGAGAAAGTGCAGGAGGAGACCCAGATAAAGGGGCAGAAACAGACCACCACTGAAGTAAACGTGGATACTCATATTGACCCAAAATTGCTCCAGGAATGGCAGCAATTTGATTCTATTATCAGTGGCTTGGAATTTTCAAAGGACACTGACACTTCAAAGACAACAGACACTCAGGAAACCACTTCAACACAGGTTCTAAGTGGAACCAGCGGCCCACCCATTTCAAAAGAAGTAGAGGTAATACCAAAGGATCCCTCCGACCAAATCATTTTGCAGGTAGAAGAGATTCCTCCCTTGGATGTCTTCTACAGCCCAAGACATAAAGCTGTAGTAAAGCGACAAAGGAAGAGAAGAAGGACCAATCAACCTTCCCTTTTCCCAGAGCAGATGGTCACGGGCAATGTGGTTTGGAAGGAGTAATTTGACCCATCCGATGACCTAACAAAATTGTCACAATATGCTGGAGCCTATTCAGCAGCGACAATAGATAAGGCATCGGAGGTGAGTCTTTTGCTGAAAACAAAGGACCAGGAGATTTTCTTGTTACAGGCACAGCTGACCGAAGCACAGCAGAAAGCGGAGCAAGCAGAGCAGCAATTGTTGACACAACAACAATTAAACAGTCAACTAACTCAACAATTGCAGGCAGAAAAACAAAGAATCGACCAAAGCGCAATCCAAAAGCAAAAAGAATTATCAGAGGCATTGGCACAATTAAAGGCAGCGAATGAGCAAATGGTGAAAACAAAAGATGAGCAAATTGCTCAATTATCAGCACAGATTGAAAAGACAAAGGGCATTCCACAAGTGGCTGAATTTAGAGTAGAAGCGCTACAGATAAATACTGCATTGATAGCCCAAATTAAGCTTCTATGTCAACAAATCGCCCAAGCAGAGCCACTATGTGAATTAACAGCATCCATAAGTACTAAAGTAGACAAGGCTAGGACCGAATTGGATCAAGCTGAAGAAACGATAGCTGCATTTCTCGACTGGCAAGATTCTGGTCAAGGGCAAGCGGTGAATTTACCAAGAATCTTAGAGTCACATAAAGATATACTCTTTACAGAATGGCAGTCCCAGTTAATGAAAGCATAGAGGGCAGTTTCAAGATGCAAGTCAACTTCAAGCAATTTAGTTGAATTAGTCATGTCATGCGGAAAGAGTCAATTTTGCGGACAAAACCAACCTCCCTAGAAGCTAAGGCTTTCTAGTGACAAACAAGACAATTAAGAACTATCCTTCTCTAAATATGCATTTAGAATATAAGTAATCAAGTGTTTATATCCTACCTGTAGTCCAACGCAGTTGTAGTAGTCCAGCCTCGTCGATCCGGATGAGCTCCTCCTTCTCTTCGAAACCTGCATTCACTAACAAGTAAACGATTAAATAGCACCTGAATATCTCATAAAATAAAACATATTTAACATACAGACCAAGGAGTATATGAAACAACTCATGAATAACAAATTGTTGAGAAGAATGGACTTATTTGTATTAATAGGAAACAAAAGAAACCTTACAACCTGAGCCTTGGTGTTGTGCAGGTCCCTCCCAGGGTCCAGCAAGAGTTATCCTTTACTTTGATCAGCTCACCCACTTCCAAATGAAACAAGAAAGGATGGGAATCTCTCCTCACAAGCTTCTACAAGGAAGTCCTAATTCCAGCAGCATCTACCCTTAGGAATGTTCAGCTTTCAACCTCCCCTCCCTCTGGCCCAATGCTTGTATTTATAGTGCTTTGGAGGAAGTTAATCAGGTCCACCATGAATGGGATAAGCCCCTCTTTCAATGGGATAGCTCCCCTCTTCATGGGATAAGCTCCTCTTTCTTTGGGGTGCATGAACCATCTGGAGGCGCTCAATACACGTCAAACCATCTTCTAGAATGCTCTAGATTTGACCACAAGTAACTTTTTTGAAGTGAAACTCGCGCCTTTTGACCTTTATAGGGGTACGCACCCACCCCTTTACATACAGAGCGTACAAGTACGCAGGTATTGTGAACTTGGGTTGCGTACACGCAGGTAAGGCTAAGAGAAACTGCGTACCCAGAGTTAATTGACTTTAAAGGACTTTTCTCTCTTTCTTGGAGTTTGACATGAAGAGCAGAGGTATGAGACTTGCCAAGGAGGATAGTATGACAGTTGATGGAGCCATACTAACTACAAATAGTCATGGTGACAAATTTTAGTGTAACAGATTGCCCCCTAAAGTGCGAAGCCTGTAGTAGATTAGGGTTTTATATCATCTAGGAAGGGTGAAGTACTTTATCATTTCAAGGATTATCTTGTGGAGAGCCCGGTCAGAACCTGCAAATATTCAACACAAAATACATATATAAGATCATATCATCACTGAGGTAGGCATTCCCATACTCAGATTGAAAACTTTAACTAACAATCTAACTACTGCTCTGATACAGGAATGATTTCGCAGTACATCATAATCATAGACTCATGTAGACACAGTATGGATGTAGCCATTTGTTTATGATTATTCTACTATACAATGAATACAAAACTCCTCGCAGCCTGGATGGTGGAAACTAGATCCAGGGTCTTCATTCCTACTTCCCGAAATGGTACGATTCTATCCATGCGAATAAATGAGTTGATGTCGAACATGGTAGAAACCACTTGATTACCAGTCGATGATGTAAACTGTTAACAAGTGTGAGAGAAACCACCAGTGATGTCAATGGTTCTCAAAGTACCCAGTACAATCCATGAGATGCGAATGAATGGGTTGATGTCGAACATGTCACGGAATCCTTCGATCGAAAGTCAATGATGTAAACTGTCGTCAAAGGCGAGAAACCTGCCACTGATGCATGCAGACTTCAAGGTACTGACGATTTCTAAGTCATCTTTCTAGATAATGTGCTGATGTCGATAGAAAGCGACCCGTTGCAGGCAAGCCCACAACACGAAATCATAGTTCAAGTTGAAGAAATGTTGTTGTAAGGACTGACTCAGGGATGGTCAAAATGGATGACAAGTATTTTGCATATGAATGGTTTATTTGCAGAGACCTCTTGAACACATAACGACACGACAGATGGCTTGGTGACAATTGACCCAAAGTTAATACCCAGAAACGGCTGAAGACTTTCAAAGTGGTTTGATCAACTTTTAGGCAAAGGATTTCCCAACCCAGGTGAATGAAAAGTGTCGTGTTCAAGAGTGGTGATAAGGTTTTTCTGTGACAAAGGATAACAAGTAGGCTCATTCTTCTCTCTTTTCCCCCACCATTTCTGGCAAGTACCTCTTTATTTTTTACAAGCTTGAGGAGGATAACATATGCTTGATTATAAGCTCATCCTTCAGATGAGTCCAACTTAGTTTAGATTCGGACCCTAAGAAGGAGTGGTCCGTTCCTGTTTGTAATCGAACAGGTCCTTTACTGTGAAATTTTAACGAGTCCAGTATAGGAGAAACTCGGCGTTTTTCAATTTTAGAGAGTCTGAAAAAACTAAAGAAGACTCCAGGGTTGAACTTTTTCGTAAATTTGTGTCTCCCAAGCCCGAAAAAGTATAAAATAATACTTCAGAGAACCACTTGATCTTGCAACCAAGGAGTACTTTCATGATTAGTGCCTCTGACCTGAAAAGTAAAAAGCGATCAAGGGCACGTCGTTTTATTTCCAGTATCGAATTTGAAACGACAAAAATCCGGCAATCTTTTCGTGTTTTTACGGTCAGAAAAGGGCTATAAGAGGACCGTCTTTTAATTCCGTTTTAACGAGTGTAAAAGAAACGCTCGGCAATCTTTTCATGTTTTAGGAGTCAGAAAAGGGCTTAAAAGATGACTCTGATGTTTTGGTTCGTGAAAAATGACAATTTTCCCTGAAAATCCTTTTGTCCTGCACAAAAACAACACATTACTCATACCTGTTTAAGATAGGCAAAAATACATTGAAAAATATCCTTTCATGGTGAAAAATAAACAAACGTAGTATTCATTTACCCAAAAAACCTATAAAAAGAACTTTTACCATGTCATTTCTACCATTTTACTATTGAGGGAGAGAAAAGGGTTTTTGGCAAGAAACTTCCCGTGGACTTTGCGGAGAATCCGACCGTCGAAATCGAGCGCCATCTCTTTTAGGTATTTCACAACATCCTCCTCTTTGTTTTCATCCGTTTAGAATTTCATTTTAGGCCCTAGTTTGATTTTTTGGGGGCTTTGGGGTTTCAAGGTCCGCCTTTCGGGGTACGCAGGTGCTCCATTGGTGACCTGCGTAGCCCGACATTTTCTCAATTGGGAAAATGGCAGGTGTACGCAGCCTGCCTTCAGAGAACCTGCGTACCTACGCTCTGTCTCTAAACGCGGGGTTCGTACTCCGCGCAAAGCAATTTTAAACCCCCAAATTTCCAAATTGAGCCATTAATTTTTGATTTAGTGAATTCTAATAGATGTTTTCTGGTGTGTAGATTTCCCACCATGCTTGATTGGCGCGAAAGAGAACACAAAGATGTCGATTTGGCCGCGATTAATCATCAACCTTCCATTGATGCTTTGAAGGCATGCGGTCTCTACAAATACTGGGCCATACCTGGCATGAGGGCCCAGGTGCGATTCTTAGAGTGGCTGGTTGAAAGGTGGAACGTTCAGGATCAATGCTTTTACATCGGAGGGCACCAGCTCGAGATAGAGCCCTCAGACATATATTTTCTCACTGGTTTTCCCAAGAGGGGCGAACAATTGTCTCTGTACGGGACTAGGCCGGGTGGCCAATCCCTTGCTAGTCTCCGTCTAGAGTGGTGCAATAATCAGAACTAGGAGAAGGGGATAGATATCAAATATATATCCCGACCTGAACTTATGTTAATTGCCTTTACAGTTACCAGACTCTGCGGGGCTGCCGCTTTGCACATTGCCACTGGATCCCAGATGCGGATGGCGATTGAATGCTTCCGAGGCACCATTTTCAACTGGTGCGATGTTGTGTTGGCCAATTTAAAGGGCCAACTGACTAGGGAAAAAAACGGGCAACTAAAGACTTTTGGTTATGGGCCTTTAGTTGTGAGCTTTTCTCTAGAGAGAGTTCCGATGCTGATCCCGTAGCATCTCACTGTTGAGGTTGGGCCTCCTCGGGAGCCTAAGTTGATGCGATGGGTTGCGGTGATGGCCCGTCATCCTGATGAGGGAGCGGGAGTTGTCCGATTTCCTGCGGGTTACTTTCACTCGTTAGAGGACCAAGTCTTTGCGATCCAGGATTTTCCTTATGCCGGAGTGGATTTTCGTGGAGATCCGGACATGGTTCTTCCACAGGGAGAACAATGGGACGACACAGGTACTTCATTTTTCACAAGTTTTTAAATTATCTATTTTTTTTTTGTTTTTTATATATCGTCTCAAAACTGATAGTAAAAATTTTCAAAATGCAGATGTAGGCCCACGGCGTCCAGCCAATCTCCGGCCTTTCGAGAGGAGACAACTAGTTGCACCGGCACCGGTCCCACAGGACGAGGCTACAGAGACCTTAGCTGAGTTGGAGCAAGACCTAGAGCGTCTGACGGCAGATATACCAGAGACTACTATAGATGATATTCCTATCAGGCTTCAGCGCTATGTAGTCGGAGTCCCAGGACCTTTTAGGAGGTTCTTGTGTAGGGTAGCCCGTGCAGTGGTGTCATACAGGGAGCACCACCAGTGATTGGATGGTCACTTTGTAGACACATGTGACATTTTGGTTTTTTGTACTTATCATTTTTGCCGATCATAAGGTGTTTTTCAACCTATGATCGAAGACCATGTATTTTTTGACACACTCCTATCTATATATATATCATTATTACCAGCTTATTTTTTTAAACATGTGTGATGAAATGTTTGTAAATTTACATTTATGATTATTGCAAATGTCTATTTAACATTCGAGAAGCAATTGCATCTGCTAATGTATTTAAAGACCTTGGAATATGCTGATATTTAATGTAATCAAATTCACGTTCTAAGAGATGCACTCTCAAAAACAACCTTAATAACACTGGATTTCTAATGGCATAGACTCTATTAAGTTGTAATACAATGAGTTCAGAATCTAACCTCACTATCAAACTCCAAATCCCAAATGAAATAGATTCAGATAATAACTCAATCACTGCATTGTATTCTACAATGTTGTTTGTTGTTTGACCGAGGCTCACCCCATGCATAGAAACTAACTTGTCAAAGGGCGAATAGATAACCCAGGCTGCAGAAGAGATATTCCGTGTACTATGACAAGCACCATCAGCGAATCCAATGTACGTTTGGAGAGGCATCGACATCTGCAATATCAAGAGTAAAACCAAGATAAGCCAGAATAACGACGAAAAACACACTCTCTAAGCTAAGCACACTGTCTAAACTAACAAACACACCAGCTAGAAAGAAAAACTTAACCTAACTAAAATCTCCATACCCATCATTTAAGCATAATACCTCTTTAGGTAAAGTCCATTTCTGGGTTTACCCAAAGAGTCCCCGTCAAAGTCTACCAGCTCATAGGCCCCTTTTGCTAGCTTTCGCTTGACAATATAGGGCCCATGCCACATAGGAACGAATTTTCCAGCACCTAATTTATCATTAGCTTGATCATATAACAACACTAGGTCTCCTTCCGAAAAATTTCGAGGGGTCACATTCCGATCATACTGAGCTTTCATACGTTTTGCGTGAGTCTCGATTGCCAATGCAGCATCACGTCGAGTCTCATCTAATTTAGCTAAGTATAACAAACGCTTCTCCTCTTCGGAAGTAGCTGGAAGTAATTCGATGGCCATTTGCAGTGACGGGATTTCGCATTCAATGGGCAGCACAGCTTCCAAACCATAAACTAGTTGGAAAGGAGTGAACCCTGTTGATGTTTTCACTGAGGTTCGGTACGCCCAAAGTGCTGAAAATAACATGTTGTGCCAATTCGACAAATGAATACCAATGATTTTTCGGATCATGATAACTAAAACTTTGTTGATGGACTCAACCATACCGTTCGCTTGGGGATAATAAGGAGTAGAACTATCGTGACGTAAACCAAGCTGGCCTGTAAGTTCTGTCATCATAATGTTTCGAAAATGGCGCCCATGGTCAGTGATTATCACTTGTGGAACACCAAACCTAGCAATAATGTGATTGAATACGAAAATTGCAGCTGTCTTGCCATCTGCCTCGAATGTAGGCATCGCCTCGGCCCACTTAGTAAAATAATCAACCGTAAGGATGATATACGCATGCCCCCCGGCCGAGTGAGGGTTACATGTAATAAAATCGATACCCCATTTGGCGAAAGGACCAACGGAAATTATAGGGTGGAGAGGAGCAGGTGGCGCGCGCATCTTTCGATCAAACACTTGACAGTTGTGGCATTTTCGGACCGCAATAATACAGTCTTTAAACAAGGATGGCCAGAAATAGCCAGCGCGCAATATCTTTTGGGCTGTGGCATACCCAGACATATGACCGCCACACGCTCCAGAGTGACAGTCATTCAAAACCCTTTCAGCTTCCTCGTGAGTTAAGCAACGTCGAAAAACCAAATCCGCCCCACGACGATAAAGAGTATCTCCAATAATTTTGTATTGTTGGGACTGGAATCGAATTTTCCGACGCTCCGACTTTGAAATTTCGGGCCGAAAGGATTGGGTCTGGAGATAGACGATTATATCCCCATACCACGGATCTAAAGTGCTGATAAGAAACAAAGATTCATCCGCAATGGGCTCCTCTACCACTATTTCCGTGTCAGCACGCGGGAAATCACACATTAACTCGGCAAAAACTAAAGATCTCTTAGACTTAGATTTCTCAAACTCCAAGTCGAACTCCTGCAGGATAAAGATCCATTTGGAGTACTTTCCCCCTAGCAATTGTTTAGTCAAAATATAGATCATAGGGTTGCAATTCGAAATGACTGTAGTTTTACGGAGTAGAATGTAGTGATGGAAACGCTGGACAGCTTGAACGACTGCCAGTGCCAACTTTTCCACATGTGAGTACTTTAGCTCGGTTGGATTTAACGTCCGACTAAGGTAATATATCACATGTTCCGTTTCGAATTCATCTTCCTGAACTAAGACCATTCCAATGGTGGAGTGGGAGGCGGTGAGATACAAAAAGTAATCCTGGTTGTAGTTGGGAGGATGCAGCAACGGTGCATGGGTCAACACGTGCTTGAGTGCATCAAAAGATTTCTGAGCTATCTCATCCCAAGAGAATTGAGCGTTCTGTTTCAACAACCGGGTGAAACCCTTTGTAACCTCGGCGTAGTTAGGAATGAATCGATGTAAAAAGTTTTCTTTCCCCTGCAAACTTTGGAGTTGGCGAAGACTCGAAGGAGGAGGCAATTTGATGATAGCTTCTACCTTCGAGGGATCGACGTGAATACCGGCTTTTGAAACTACAAATCCTAGCAATTGTCCCACTTCTATGCAGAAGACACATTTGTGTGGGTTCAACCGAATACGATAATGCCTACACCTCATGAAAATGGATCGTAAATGGACGAGGTGGTCAGCTCGATGTAAATAATGAGCAGGCAAATCATCGAGATACGGTTGCACAATGTGTTTGATGCCATGAAACGCATAAGACATTACCCTTTGAAAAGTGGCTCCAGCATTCTTAAGTCCAAAAGGTAATTTGAAATAAGCAAATGTCCCCCAAGGACAAATGAAAGCCGTTTTTGGTTGATCGGCAGGTAGAATATTGATTTGATTGTAACCGGAAAAACCGTCCATAAAGGAAAATATTTCACTGCCGGCACAATCATCAATTATTTGATCGATATAGGGCGTGGGATAGTTGTCTTTCAGACAAGCACGATTAATATCCCTATAGTCGATGCATATTCTTATTGTTCCCCGTTTCTTGTTAACTGGAACAATATTCGATACCCAATCCGTTAACGGGATCGGATAAATGAAACCTTCTTTCAACAGCTTCTCTACTTTTGCTTTAATTGCAGCCTATTTTCGAGGGTGAATCTGACGCAGATGTTGCCGAACGGGTTTAGCATCCGGGTAATTCTTAATCTCATGGACAACAATGGAGGGATGAATTCCTGGCATTTCCTCATAGGACCAGGCAAACACGTCGCGGAATTCTTGAAATAGGGCCTTGTATGTTTGAATTTCGTCATCTGTACACGAGGCACCTATATGAATGTTCTCAACAATTCCAGGTTTGACTGAAATGTCAATAGGAATAGCTTGGGAAATGTTCCCCAAGTTCAGCTCTTGAATCAGGATGTTTCATGGGATTCTGAGCTTCCTTGACATATTCAGCTGTAAAGATTGATGAAAAATCGTTTTCAAAGCCATCACCCTCAGGTAAAAATGAAGATCTATGATGGAGATCTTCCCATGGTAGATCGTCTACACTTAGGATTTCACGAAGTTGCTCGTCAGATGACACAACTTCGGGAAACGCTATCCGTTCTGAGGTTGATGTGAAAAGTGATTCCTCACGGACCACATTCATTTGGTTGATTTTGGTTGAACGCGGGTCGGTAAAAGACTGCACGGCTTCATAGGCAATTTCATATGGACTCAAAGGCATAGCGTCACCAAATGAGTCTATCTCAGATTCAGATGGGACAATCCAAGGATCATCATAAATAATGGTGTCTGATGTAATCATATGAATGAATGCAAATGAAGGGTCTGCGTTGATTGGAGGAAAAGGAAAAGTTCCCAGTAAACCAGAATCTTTAACTAATCCTACGCCAACATCCTTATAAGGGATAGTCGTTTTACCGACATGCTGGATACTCTCTGAAGAGGCTGGGTCAGACGAAAAGTAAGCCAGCTAGTCTATTGTTACAATCTTGCCATTATGTGGAAACTTTATTACTCGGAAGACCGATGAAACGACCGTTGTCATAGTGTAAGACCAACTGCGACCCAAAAGAAGGTTGTAGTCTAGAGGGGCATCAACCACCTCCACATCCAGACTAACGGTTTTTCCTTCAACCCCTATAGGAAAATCCTGTAGAATGCCGAACGGATGGAACCCACGGCCATCAAAGGCCTTAAGAATTGTCAGGGATTGATTCAGCGAAGGAGAACCAAGTGATCTCCAACACTGTATCGACATAATATATGTGGAAGCTCCCTCATCAATTACAGTCCGATGAATAGGCCTGTTTTTGACTATCACTGGGATCTGGAAAGCCATCTGATGAGGCAAACGCGGTGTACTATTTTTTAGATCAAAGCTTATTAGGTTCGGGTCCTGAACATCAACAGCTCCTATAGCCGACAAAAGTAATTTGCGTTGTGCTGGGCATGATTGCAGCACTTCCAAAGCCGACATTGCTGAGGGGGAAACAGCTAAGTCCTCAACAATGTTATAATTCTGGGCCGCTCTCGCATGTGGATTGAAAGCAGACTTTCGAAGTATACCCTTGGTGGGCGGTTTGATTACTAAGTCTGGGTTAGGTTTCTCGATCTGTAGTGGATCGGAACCGGGAGCTGAGGTTGATGGATTAGAATGAGAAGATTCTGCTTCTTTGCCATCAACAGGACTTTTACTACCATAATCTTGTGATCGAGTCGCAATCCGTACATGAGACATCATCAATATGGGTTCTTCACTGGCATTCGAGGAAGAACCTATCATTTTACTCTCCTGGTTTGGAAATGGATCTTTCAAAACAGCAGGAGTTGGGGAACCTTTGATGATTTTTACAACCTCTGCCCGATGAGGACAATCTCTTGTAAAATGATCTTCTTCACAAATTAGACAAGGATAACGAGGTTTGCACTTTTCGTCATTGGTTTCCGACTTTTCTTTTTTCTCCTTTGGAGCTTTGTCCGCTTTATCCTTCTTCTTGCCTTTCTTTTTCCCACCGTTTTTTGATTTAGCCGTAGATGACTCTACAGCGTGAATATCGGCAGAAACTTCAGCAGAAGATTCTCCTGTCGGGGAGTCTGGTAAGGTTATAATCGGAGAAGAATTCTTTGAGGATTTCTTCTTACTTTTGGTGTTCACCGTACCAATCATGCCATCAGCAGCATGAGATCCCGAAGGAGCAGCAGCGATTTGATTTGACTTAGGAAGATCTGGGATCTTTTCATGTAACGTACCTGACTGAGTATAAACTAAGTCAAGGTACTGCACTTGAGCAATGACTTGCTCCTCAGTAACTACTCCGGCCTTAGCTACGTCTTCAGTAATCTTCGGTAACAATGATTTAACAAACCATTCAGCTAAGATTTGGTCCGGGATAAAAACTTTCACTAAACGTCTTCGAAGTCTCCATTCATGAATATGATCGGAAATATAAGTGGACGTCGATTGTTTTAATGAAGTTAGTAACTTCGTGCCATTATCGTATCTGACCGGAAACTGAAAATGAGTTAGGAACGAGGTAGCTAACTGGCTAAAATTATAAAAAGAGGCCCGTGGTAACTCAATGTACCACTTGGCCGCGAGACCAATGAGTGTACGCTGGAAAAGACGTAAGCGGATCAAATCATCCGAGATGGAATTTGAGGCACACCAGAGGTGGTAAGTCATCACATGATTCGACGGGTCTTCTCCAGACTTACCTTCGAACTTGGGTATGTCACTGGGCAACTTATTTGGCATTGGCGGCCAAAACGGAAGATAATTTATTGGATCATTCATTAGGCGCGACAAGTCGGGTAAATCCAAAGTTGCGATAAACGGTAATTGCCGATTAGGATCCCTAAAACTCTGGGTCACAAGACCAGTTCTAGGAGGAGGATATCCAGGATAACTAGGAATAGGAATCGTGTTCGGGATATTGTATCCTCCCGGCAAACCAGGATTAACCGGACCGTACTGGGGTTGTTGTGGTTGTTGATAAGTGTACCCAGGATACGGTTGATACTGGTAAACTGGCTGTTGGACAGCAGGACCGAATTGGTACTGTCCCTGGTACGGTTGATAAGTGAATTGTGGTTGACTTGTGACAACCGTACTTAAACCAGGTTGTCCTACAGGTATCTAAACCGTAGTTTGAATCGTAGATCTAGACAATGGTAAAGATGTCTGAGGAGTGGTTGCAGAGACAGTAGAAACCGGAGCTGTCGATACTCCAGAAGTAAGTGCGGTAGATTGAACAGATGTTGTGGTAGTTGCAGCAGTCATTTGAGATGGAGTACTCGGTGCAATGGGCGACTGAGTAACTACCGAAGTTACAGAAGTTTGAATATTTGACTGGACTGGTTGCAGGGGTGAACCAGAAACTAAGGGTTGTCCAGTTTGAGATGACAACTATATACTTGGCCGCAACACCTGTTGAACTTGTGATGGATCCCACACTATGTTCATTCCGAGGTATTGACCCGTAACAGGTTGAGGATATTGAGATCCGTAACCAGGTTGAGGGTAGGATTGATAATTGAAAGGTACATTTCCCATACCTTGAACATAATATTGACCTTGGGGTGGTAGATAACCTTGACTCAAGTACTGACCTTGGGGTTGATACCCTTGAGGCATGTACTGATACTGGGGTTGACCTTGACTCGAGTACTGACCTTGGGGTTGATACCCTTGACGCACGTACTGATACTGAGGTTGACCTCGGGGTACATATTGAGGCTGGGGTTGACCTTGAGGAATGTATTGTACCACGGGTATATACTGTCCTTGAGGTTGCTCCCCAGACGCAATTTTTGTACCTTGAGGTTGCCCCCCAAGCGTTAATTGAGGCTGCCCTCCAGGCGATAACTGCGCACCTTGAGGTTGAGAAATAGGATTTGAACCTGACATCATGTAAATGTCTCCTACGCTCAACGGTTTATTACCATTGTTTCCAGTTAATAACCCATGTTCAATGGGTTGAGGAGATGCTCCCGCAAAAGTACCAGAAAGTGACTGATACCCAGTGGGAACAGAAGGACCGCCGTACAAAAATGATTCAGGTGATTGAGTAAACATGGACGACTGACCAGACATATTTAAAGGAGTATAAATACCTCCAGGTGGATAAGGAGTACGAGGTGGAGAAAAACTTGACCCCGAGTTGTCTAGATAATTAGTTAACGAAAGATACCAAGTAGTACTTCTAGGAGGACTATAAAAAATGGATTCACGCTCCCTTAGATCAATAGTAGGTTGATGTTCAGGGATAGGGACGCCTATATCTTCTTCTGGAGCAAGTTCTTCAATAGCTATCAAACCAGAAGGGAGATTTTCGGTGATGACTCTTTCTACCCTAGGTGAATCTGGAGCACTAGAAGTCGGAGTAACAGGTTCAGATATCTCAGGTTCTTCGCCTATATCACTAGTAGATGAAAAACTACCAGCAAGCTCGGAAACTATAATAGCTTCAGGATTGTAGCCTGTTTCTAGACTTTGGTAATCCAGATGAACTACCAATGAAGACTCTCCTTCTTCAGGTGACCCTACTTTACTGCCACTAGGAGTTACAAGGACTTTCAAACCTTCGTAATGACCCGAAACCTCTTCAAGAGGTTGGCCTCGAAGTCTACGAGACCTCCTCAACAAATCGGCCACGGTTACAACCTTAGGAGACTTGCCCCGAGTTCTAGGGGACTGTCTCGGTAATTCAGCCACAGTTAAAAACTTTTAACTACTGCACAGGCAAACAAAGTAAAATCTCAAAGCAAACCGCCTAAAGTCTCTAAAGAACCAAGCAAATTTGAATCACACACCTAAAGAATCTAGGGCGTCAAACCATGCACAAACAGTAGCCTTCCAGACCGAAAACACTAGTTGGTGATGAAGCCCAACATCATCGGATTCAATACAGAAGTGGCGGGCGGAACAGTTACCCCGACAACCTGCTTAATGAATAGACCGGCACAAGTTCCTCCACTTTAACCGTCTCGAGTGAAATGAACCCCCTGGAAAATCCAAGTGAGTCTAGCCGACGTCTGCTCCAGGTACAGTGGGATCTTCCCTCCACCGTCACCTCGGGTAGAATCCTAAAGATAATGGTCACTAAGGTTACCAACAGCAACAAATATACCTGGGGGAACAGTCTACGACCCGATAGCACGCAAGGGCAGAGTAACAAGCTCAATCCCCTTGCCGGCTCCTTGACAATAATCCAAGGTTTACCGACAAGTGACCCTAGGCTCATCGACAATAATCCGAGGTTTACCGTTTGTAGTACGTGCGTATCTGGCGTCTTTCCCAATGAATGAGGATTGATCCCCTCACTGGTTCGCACACGGTCTCGTGCTTCTCCTTTAAGAGGAGCTTTCCCACAGCATAAATGAAACAGTTGGATTTATCCTACCACAAGATGAGCTACTTGTTTGGTTTTGTTGTCTTGGAGAGTTTATTACTCTCCTACTCCAAGACACTAGCCTGATCTATATTGGTGTTTCAGAGCCCTAGTAAATAAAAGTTACTAAGTTAATTTTACTTTAAGCGTTAATTTTATGGCTTTTCTTTAGGACAAAAGGTAGTGGAGATGAAACTGGTGGTGTGTAGACTCGACTCGCAACCACTAAAAAGATGCACCTAAGATGATTTACACTACTTTTCCTTTTTCAATGAATTCCCTAGCTAAGAGAGTTGGAGAATGCAAAATTTATAAAAGACAACTTTCTTGGCAAAGACAATCAAAGAAACAATCTCTTTATCTTTTCCAAAGCATACAACACATGACCACTAATTATTTCACGAAAATTCCTTTCTCTTTTCAAAGACTTCAAACGCTACCAAAGCAAACTTTTTTCCAAAAGAATTTTTTGTATTTTTTCTATATTAACAAAGCATATAAAACTACTTAACAAAAATCAACTTTAACAAATCTATGAAAATCAAATCAAGTTTACCTAAAAGCAAATCTAAGAGAAATTTACCTAAAAGCAAAACTAATGAGGAAAAAGCCTACAAAATATAATTCCAGGATGTTTTACTCAGTCAAAATGCAACCAAGGATCAGTTCATGCAGAATCATAAACTAATCAAAAACAAAATCAAAATCTTTTTGTTCTTTTTCTCAAGAATGAAATTCAAAGCTTTAATCAACAAACTTTCTCGAAATTCGCAAAGAGACGACACAAAGGTGGATTTTATGAAAGGTCTGACTCCTAAGAAGACTGAAAAGACCAGGGATATCCAAGGTTTTTACAACTTCTAAAGCCAAAGTCACTACAAGACCAATGCAAAAATCAACCCTAAGGCAAAACTTCTATGAATTTCACTAAAACCCTTGATGCTAACGAAACAAGTTCAGATGAAGATCTCTGACAGGTAACCAGTGGATCTGGGTAGTAAAAACAAATTAAAAAACAAAATCTAAGAGACAAAAAGGAAAAAATTGAAATTTTCTCAAATTTGACAAGGGTACGCAGGCGACCTGTTTGCACAGGTGCGGGTACGCTATGTGTACAAAGCTGAAGTGTGTACTGGTACGCACTGTGCCTAACTCAGAGGCTGCGTACTGCTGGCAAAACTAAGAAAAATAAAAATCTAACTTAACCCTAAGCTATTCTACCCAAATACACAGTCAGACAGCCAAAAACCAGAAAGCAATCGACATTTCTCAGATCAAAATACCAAATCAAAAAGAACTCAAACACATTCATGGATTCCCCAGTATGGTCGCCATTTTGTCATGCGGAAAGAGTCAATTTTGCGGACAAAACCAACCTCCCTAGAAGCTAAGGCTTTCTAGTGACAAACAAGACAATTAAGAACTATTCTTCTCTAAATATGCATTTACAATATAAGTAATCAAGTGTTTAGATCCTACCTGTAGTCCAACGCAGTTGTAGTAGTCCAGCCTCATCGATCCGGATGAGCTCCTCCTTCTCTTCGAAACCTGCATTCACTAACAAGCAAACGATTAAATAGCACCTGAATATCTCATAAAATAAAACATATTTAACATACAGACCAAGGAGTATATGAAACAACTCATGAATAACAAATTGTTGAGAAGAATGGACTTATTTGTATTAATAGGAAACAAAAGAAACCTTACAACCTGAGCCTTGGTGTTGTGCAGGTCCCTCCCAGGGTCCAGCAAGAGTTCTCCTTTACTTTGATCAGCTCACCCACTTCCAAATGAAACAAGAAAGGATGGGAATCTCTCCTCACAAGCTTCTACAAGGAAGTCCTAATTCCAGCAGCATCTACCCTTAGGAATGTTCAGCTTTCAACCTCCCCTCCCTCTGGCCCAATGCTTGTATTTATAGTGCTTTGGAGGAAGTTAATCAGGTCCACCATGAATGGGATAAGCCCCTCTTTCAATGGGATAGTTCCCCTCTTCATGGGATAAGTTCCTCTTTCTTTGGGGTGCATGAACCATCTGGAGGCGCTCAATACAGGTCAAACCATCTTCTAGAATGGTCTAGATTTGACCACAAGTAACTTTTTTGAAGTGAAACTCACGCCTTTTGATCTTTACAGGGGTACGCACCCACCCCTTTACATACAGAGCGTACAAGTACGCAGGTATTATGAACTTGGGTTGCGTACACGCAGGTAAGGCTAAGAGAAACTGCGTACCCAGAGTTAATTGACTTTAAAGGACTTTTCTCTCTTTCTTGGAGTTTGACATGAAGAGCAGAGGTATGAGACTTGCCAAGGAGGATAGTATGACAGTTGATGGAGCCATACTAACTGCAAATAGTCATGGTGACAAATTTTAGTGTAACAAGTCAATAACACTCTCTACTTATCAAACATGATTTCCCAATGCACACCAGGAAAGTTGACAACGATGAAAACATTGGAGCAATCATGTTATCCAGATTTAGAGGAGAAGGGAAGATTAATTGCTGGGATTAACAGTTTAACCTGGGACACATATTGGT
This sequence comes from Pinus tabuliformis, assembly GCA_031772625.1. Lineage (NCBI taxonomy): Eukaryota > Viridiplantae > Streptophyta > Pinopsida > Pinales > Pinaceae > Pinus > Pinus tabuliformis. The sequence goes on from CM062808.1 coordinate 907,333,761, forward strand.
TCTTCTTGGTAAAACCACACTCACAGAGAGCCGCCCTCAAGTGCCTTACGGATGCAATCGGGTATATTATCCCCGATATTCAGGATGCCACCTATGCCGCCCAGCTCAGCTCTCGCCTCAACAGACCACCCGAAGTGGAGCCGATGCTTGCGATAAGTCAGCTCAGGTTTAAAGGCAAGCAGCCTACTTGATGATTCATGCCGCCGACTGCCAGATTGCTGAAGAAAATAGGATCGAAATCAATTGATACCAATTAAGTAGGATTTCAGTTTCTTAGATACTTAGATTAATTAAGTATTTATAGGCCCTTTCATTGTTTTGGAAAGGGTCGTAAAGTTTTGTACTTGACTCAAAGACTGAAGTTGCACTATTGTGCTTCAGCCATATTCTTTTATGAAACTGGACCAGTTATTCTAATTTCAACAAGGCAGCTTTTATGCAATTGTGCACTATTGTCTTTGCTTGAAAGTATCTCTGCGTTGAAGGAAGAATTACAAGTAGCGATTGATATTGGGAGTGTCTAGCAGCTCATATGGTACTTTTATCTATGTCTGAATTCATTCTTTTCATATGAATTGTTATTTGATTATCTTTGCTATCATCAAATATATGTATGTGCTTTAACAACAGTTCTGTATTTCTTCCACTATTGGATGTTTATGGTATGCTTTTCTTTTAATCATATATGTGTTGATGATATAAATGACAAGTGTAGTAATTTTGATTTAATCGCTTTGCTTAATTATTTGAGCAAAGTAGTCTTTGAATGAATTAATGTCCATGTTTGTTAGATGGAGTCATCTTTATGCCTATCCATAGACATAGATCATCAAGCGCTACACTTCAAAGCATAGTAGTTCCCGGGATAAGTAATATTTCTTTTATTTTTGCTGTTAGATTTAGCTATTTGCCTATCATTAGATTAGTCAATCAATCATCCATTCATCCCGTTTATTCATTGCTGGGAAACTGGTCCCATTATCCCCAGTTGGAGCCACCATTCCAAACGGAAAAGGAGCTGTAATAAGGTCCGGACCGGTTGGTTATCCCCCAATGTTGTTGCAGCGATTTTCGAGGCATCAACAGTATGGAAGTATGGCAAGGAGATGAGGAATTTTTTGTCTCCCAGGGCAAGTATGCCAATGAGATACTTACGAAGTTCCACATGGAGAGCAAAAAACCCATGGAGATTCCTTTAGCTAGTAACTGGAGGAAGGAGGATGCTACTGTAGGTGAAGTAGTGGAGGCTACTATTTATAGAAAACTTGTGGGTTCACTTATGTATTTGGTGAACACATGACCAGACATGTGTTTTGCAGTTAACGAGCTTAGTCAAGCCATGGTTAAGCCAACCAAATTGTATTGGAAGGAATCTAAACATGCGTTGAGATACCTCAGAGGCACCACTCATTTTGGTCTTTGGTACAAACGGATAGAGGGAGTGAAGCTTCAAGGCTTCACATATGCAAATTGGACAGGGAGTCCATCCAATAGGAAGAGCACATCGAAGGGAATCTTCAATATTGTGTCAGAAACAATTTCTTGGTACAACGGGAAGTAGATATCAGTTGCACTCAGTTCAACGGAAGCAGAGTACATGACTGCTATTCAAGCAGCATGTGAGGCTATCTGGATGAGGAAGATCCTTGTTGGGTTGTTTGGTCAGTAGATGGATCCTACTATGATTTACTGTGAAAATTATAGTTGTATCAAACTCTCTAAGAATCCAATTTTTCATGATCAGTCCAAGTATATTGACATCCGGTACCACCATCTACGAGATTGTGTGCATAGGAGAATCATGTTGCTGGAGTACATTCCTACAGAGGAACATGATGCAGATATTTTGAAACGATCATTTTCAAGATGAAAATTCGAGTTTCAAAGAGGCAGGATTGGGGTAGCAGATAATCCCTTTCTTGTTGAGAGGGTGTTAAAAATAACAAGAAAATCCTAATTTAAGTTGTCCTTGAATTAAGTTGGGAATTAAATTGTAATTCTATTCTCATAGAAACTTGTAACAGTTAACTAAGTTAAGTTGACTTAGTTGGATCAGTAAATTCGAGTTGGAAGTCTATCTAGAGTCATGTAGAGTGATCCCTAAATTTTAGGGGCCCAGGTTGAGTTCTTATTGAGTTGCAATTATTTAATTCAGTTTAAGTGAGTTAAATTCAGTTAAACTAGTTCTAACTGTTGGAGGAACTAGTGAGAGGTTAAGTGAATTAAATTAGATTTAATTCACATGCAGTGATCAATCAAATAACTGATAATTCACTCAAAAATAACTCATGCATGTCAATTTAGAGGAAGACCCAATTGATATTAGAGTTCATGGATATTGTACTATCAGTTGTAAAATCATCTAAATTAAATCGATGATGCATGCAATAAGAGGAAGTCCTATGGATGGATTGTGCATTTATGAGTGAGGAATTTCCCAATTAAATATGGGCTAATTCCATAGGCAATTGCGCAAGGAAGTAGGAGCTTGGCAGGCAACATATTTGGCTAAGTATTGGCTTGAGATGGTTTGTGAAGCAGTGAGATGGTTTGTACTTGTGCAGAGATTGTTCGGGTTGAACAAACATTGTATTTTCTTCTTAGGGCTTATGGTTAATGCAATATACAAATAGTAGGGGTTTTTATCTAAGGCTTTCCCCATAAAATTATTGTGTTATGTGTGATTGAAATTCTTCCTTTTCTGCTTCGTGATTTCATCGATCAATTTTTTGTTTCGCTGATGTGTAGAGTATATTCAATTCAATTGTCTTATCATATCATAATCTACAGATTGAATCTACATTAAAAATCTACAATTTTGATACCTATATCCATATTAAAACAAAATACAAAAAGGCATATTTTCATTAATTATATATTGTGTGGAGGGTAAACAAAATTACTTCCTATAAGTATGTGCTGACTAAGAACTATGAACATAATAAAGCTGATCAAAACTATTTGAAAACCCATTGCAGAAAATCATGTCCTTTAATCCCCTGAAGGTAAATTCTTATAGGTCCTATGATAGAAAGTTGTAGTATTAATACCTCTCACTATTCCATTATCCCCCAATGCCCTTATTCCATTAATTGGTCTTCTTTGGAGAGGTGGTCTGCTTATTCCTTTCCTTATAGATGTATGAACATGGGAAGAAATTTTAAGCCAAATTGTTTCTTCCAAAATAGGCATGAGTATTTTTTTTTTGTATTCTTGAATGTTATTGAGCCATATTATTATCAACATGGAGTCCCCATATACTTGGATCTGATTACATCCCTTAGCTAAAGTGAATAGGAGCAAACTTTTATAAGCTAATATTTCTAACATATTATTAGATGAAAAATTGTGAACTAGAGAGGAAAATAATGAATCCCCCTCCACTATTATGCCTATATTTATAAGATGCACCACCAAAAAATCCTATGTTATAGAGTGATCATGATTTTCTACAATAATTACTCTTGGTGGGGCAATACCTTTATCTTGAGGGAAGTGTTCCAAGATTGCAAACGCTTCAACAACAAAATGCTTAGGGATAGAAGGTTTATCATGCAAGATGGTTCTGTTCTGGGCCAACCATACCCCCAAGCATATGATTAATTAAAGAGATTTGAAATCACAACAATATAGATTGGAGATCCAAACCCTCCAATCCCCCTCCAAATATTTCTCAACCCATACCGTAGAGTGACCTATGACTTGTTATAAAACATGCCATACCTGCTGATAAAATGGACAAGTCATGAAGATGTTATTTGTATTTTATTTTTTATTTTTTCACAAGGAACACTAGCTAAGTCCTATAAAAATAATTTTTTGAAGAATATCTCGAGTGGGGACTTTATTTTCCAGCAAGAACCACATGAAAAGTTTTGATTTTGCATGGCACTTAGCTTTCCATAATTCCTTCCACCACCACTTGGTAACAACATCATCTTTGACTACCATAAGAGAGATTTATCTGAGCTTAGGGGTATAATAGCCAAAAGGAGAGATGATCCAAGCAAATTTAGCTTCTCTATCTATCAAGTAAATGTGCTTAGTTGATAGGACATTTATGCATTCATTCCATGCCTCTTTAAAGTCCCCTTCTAGTCTTGAATCCTTATATGAAAGTTATCCTTCATTCCGTATAATTTTAAGAGTTGGATTAGTAATGTGGGAGAGTTTAGAGATACCTTTGTCTCTCAAATGTTCAATTAAAGGGGGGGAAGGAGGTGGACTTGACCACTGCCTAGCCATGGATCAAGACCAATTCTCACCCAATCCCCTCTACCAACTTTCCATGCCAACCCTCTAGATCATGAATATATTTTCTTGTAACTTGTCCACCCTCCTGATCCAATCTTTCAATGGACGTGGAGAAATGTATTTTTGAGTGACAATGGTTGTCCATAAGCTCTGAGTTTAATTCAATATTCACCCACATTTAACAACTAGTGCTTTAGTAGCCCACAGGGCTTTGGATTGACGGTGAATGGGTGCACTGTTAAGGCACTCCTTGCGATAGGTCACTAGTTCAAATCCCCTGTGGGTGCTTACCTACCAAAAAAAAACAACTAGTGCTTTAGAGAACAAGAATATATTATTTAAGCCCCATCCTCCTAAGAGCTTTGAGATAACTAATTTTTCCCATTTAACCCAAGGAAGTACACCATGATCCTACTTCCCCAACCAAAGAAAATTGAAATAGGTTCTTCTAATTTTTCTAGGACACCTTTTGGAATCCAAGATAGTGACATCCAATTGATAGGGATAGCTTCTAAAAGTTATTTTATCATCACTAAGTGGTCAGCTTGAGGTAGCCACTGAAAGGACCATCTTTTCAGTCTTTTCTCAATCTTAGTGATGAGCTAAAACCAATACTCCTTGTTGTAATGATTTGGCCTGAGATTGAATCCAAGGTGCCTCAGCTCCTCATCTAGTGGTATAGATGCAAAAGGGAGCATCTATATAAGATGGCAAGTTTCCCCATCATCAATTTTTTTTCATGGAAATAATGTATTTCCTATTTTTTATTTCCATACCGATGGCTTTCTCATACAAAGAGAGAATGCATGAAATAATTCCACCTCTCAAAGAGAACTATTACAAAAGATGAGGATGTCATTAATGAATAGAATATGTGTGATGGTGATATCCTGAGTAGTAAGAGTACCATGGAATTAACATCACTTCTTTTCCTTTCCCTATTGGCGAATGATCCCTTTAGCTACCAACAAAAAAAGTAGCAGGGAGAGGGGACATCCCACCAAATCCTTTAACAATAAGAAACAATCAATCCTCTTGACCACTTTGTCAATCCATGTACGATGATCCCTCCAAATAGGAGCTAATTTTACATGTTCCACATCCACGAGATTCCAACCTTTAATTTTATTCAAAATCGAATCAACAAAAGGATTTGGCCTAGCATTGGGACCCCATATTTTGGATGTTCCTAGGGAGAAGTTCAAGTCACCACCAAGGATGAGGCTCAAAGAATTGATAAAATATTTTTCAAAGAGGTTATCCTATAACTCCTTGCAGATGAGAGAAGGACCATATAGATTTTAACATAGTGAATGAAGAGCCAAGGCCCTCTAAAATGGCCTTGACACCCAACCTAGAATCCATACTCCAAAAATTTGACACTTGACTATTCCTGACATTCCAACCCAGTGCAACCCCTTGATATCTTCCATTAGCATCCAATGGCCAGAACCTCCAACTCTTCAAGAGATCATATAAATAGTTGACTATGGCATCACCATGACCCAAGGTCTCTTGAAGGAAACTCACATTTGGGAAATTTGTTTCAACCAGTCTAACTAGAGCATGCTTTTTTTGGGACATGTTGGACCCATGTAGTTAAAGGAAAGAAGTTTCATTGGGAAACCCCTCTAGGGGATGAAATAAATCTAAGGACCCCCTGAATAGAAATTTGTTTCCTCATAGTTAGGTCTAGGCAAGATTTTTCTTTCAAGATTTTTATTTCGTCTTTGTCAGGTGATATTTTCAACCGCTGTCTCTGTCCTATGCAATTGAAAGGAACAAATTCCCAAGTACTCATCTAATTCTCTCCTAATGAGGCAGGACCGACCTCAAACAAATATTGCATACCACAATTTGGGCTATTGAGGCTTGAGATCGGTCCAGAGAGGGAGAGTATGCAAGGGATGAGTGATCTCTCATCATAGATGGACAAGGGCACAAGGCCTAAACAAGAGTGGGAATCCCAGGAAGGGGAAAAGAAGGGGGCCAAGTTGCATCCATGGCAGGGAAGCAAAGACATCTATTGCCATGTAAATCAAGGCTAGGATGAACTAGAGAAACAATGGAAGATGCATAGGGGATGGGATCTAGGGAATACAAGGGAGAGTGTGGGGATGCCTTAGGCTCCAAATGAAGCCCAAGACTATTATCACACGACCTGAAAGTAGAACATACATCACATACTAGGGAAATAATTTGGCAAGGGGAAAATGGGGGAGTACCTAGAACTGATGTTTCCATAGTGTCAACCTATGAGATTGGAGTTACATGTTCCTCCTTAATCCTTGTATTATGTTTTCCAGCAACCTCTTGGCCCCCTGTCTCTGCTATGGTAAATAAAGCATCTAGGACAAGTGCCAGAACCTTGCCTAAATTTCCATCGTCATGTTTCTTTCTTTTGGACAAATTTGATTTCTTTGAAAGTGGCATCATGTAGTCATTATCCAATGTCTAAATTCTTTCCTCCCTGGTCCCTATGTCCATGTCCTTTAGAAACCCTTCTATAACTTCAAAATTAACCAAGACAAAAGCTAGCGCCATATTGCCAATCAAAAAATATAGAGTCATGGTCCAAATAGGTACCCAAGGAGTTTCCTATGTCTTGGAAGATTAGTGCATCCTAATATTGAGGTTGAAGACCTAGTGGAACACCAAAATTGACATTATATCCATTCTCCCTTATTTTGCATCAAAGACTAGAGTCCAAAAATTAAGGAGAATAAAAGTTGATCCACTCATCCATACCTTTTGTTTAAGCTTTTGGACATTGGTCACTTCCTTGAAAATTAGGTGGCTCCATCCTTTGGTCAATAGAACCACCTCTTGAGGACTATTAAAAATGGGTGTGATTTCCTTGCTCATCCATGATTTTAAGGTTGATACACCAAATTTCTGGCCCCTCGCCAATCCAACCAAAAATTTCCCATACCTTTCCTCCACCTTGTGAATGAAGATGTCTACTACCAAAACAAGGGATAATTGGCCTCTATGGGTCTTCTTAACATAATGTCTCTTTTTCCTCTTATTGACTTTCTCATGTTCCACCTCCTGGTTCTCTTTTCCCTTTTGAGGCTGGTGAGGGTTTCTTCCCTTCTTCCATAACTTCATGTGATACTTAATTCAACTCTTCTTCTACATTCAAAATGACGATTTCCCATAAGAATCTACTCAAATATTGTGAGGTCAAAGGAACATGGGGAGAGAAAGAGACTGAAAAGGTCATTGTTTGCAAAAATCCTTCATTGTGTTTAATTCTTTTTGTAAACCCTAAAGACACTAAAAAGTGTTGAAAGTTTGGCCTACTATTCAGGATGGGTAAAGGAAGGAATGACTACATAGAGTGGGTGACTTATAATGAAGTCCATGATAGATCTCAAAAACCCTGACTCCATACTACTGGTCCTAAATTCACCAATCCTTGTAATCCCATCCCTTGTGATTTTGAGGTTAGGGTTAGGACCTCTAAGCCTCCATACGACATAAAGTTATCAACTTCATGTTGGAATATGTTGGGTTGTACTATATTCTTTCCATGACTAGCCCATATTAGGTTGGGCAGACCTACCAATGGTTTTGTGCATGGTTTTCGCACATGGTTTCGGTCCATGGTTTTGGACATGATGGTTTTCGGTCCATGGTTTTGGAAACGATGGTTTTTGGTCCATGGTATTGGATGCTTCGACATGTATAAATATGTATTGTAACATTGAAAGGAACATAATGAAAAATCAAGCTGGTAGTACCGGTTTTGGGATCCAGGGAAAAATCTCTGTGTATATGTGTTTTATGTGTTATGCTCTCGCATTGTTTATTTTGTGTGTTTTAGAATTCATATGCAGGTAATTTCTGTACCGGGTTAAAACCTACATTTGGTATCAAAGCAATTTTGGCTTCAAGGGGACGCCTCTGTTGCTGAGGGGTTTCGCTCGGGCCTGTGGTAGACCCTGTTTAGTGGGAGATCTGCAGGATTGATTCTGGTGATGAAAGAATATGGCGAGCAGTGGTAAGATAGAGATCAAGAAATTTAATGGTTAGAGTTTTGAGTTATGGAAACTCAAGATGGAGGATCTGTTGGTGGATAAAGATCAGTGGATCGCAGTAGATCCAGGTACTAAACCAATGGGAGTGTCCGACGAAGAATGGAAGAAGTTGGATCGGAAGGCAAAAAGCACAATATGATTGTGTGTCTCAGATTCAGTATTTCTGAATCTATCAGGGGAAGCTACGGCGAAGGCTTTGTGGGACAAGTTAGGGACTTTGTACCAATCTCAGTCTCTGGTGAATAAACTGTTCCTGCGGAAAAAGCTGTATAACCTGAGGATGAAAGATGGAGACTCGGTGACAGAGCATCTGAGCGCATTTAATACTGTGGTAAGTCAGTTATTATCTGTTGATATTAAAATTTTAGATGAAGATAAGTGCATCAATTTGTTGTGTTCTCTACCAGATTCGTGGGATAGTCTGGTTATTGCAATAGGTAACAATGCAACTGCCTTGCAGTTTGATGAAATAGTCTCATCCTTGCTGATGGAGGAGATGAGATGGAAAAATATGGAGAGACAGAATGGTGATGTCTTATCTATACGAGGATGGTCCCAGACCAGAAACAAAAATAAGTCATCAAGTGGGAGATCTAAATCTAGAGGGAGATCTAAATCTCTAGGAAAACCTGTAAAGGTGGTGTGCTGGAAATGCAGAAAGGAAGGGAACTACAAAAGGGACTGTAAATCTAAAGCTCCTGACAAAGGAAAGGGATCTGACGATGCTCCTTCTGTAGAAGCGAAAACCACCTCAGATGAAGGTGGGGATGTGTACTTGGCTTCTTCAAGTACACATGTAGATCGTGAGGTGTGGTTGATTGACTCAAGTGCATCCTTTCACTTCACTCCCCATAAAGAGTGGTTCTGCGAGTATGAGAAATACGATGGTGGCGATGTCTTCTTATGGGATGATAGGAAGGCTAGAATCGTTGGTCACGGAAAAGTAAAGTTGAAGTTGCAAGGTGGAAGGGTTAGAAAACTTCCGGGTGTTCTGCATATTCCTGCATTAGATAGAAATCTGATTTATGTAAGCAAGTTGGATGATGCAGGTGTAAAAACAGTGTTCGAGAAGGATACCTGCAAGATGGTTCAGGGAGCATTAGTATTGATGTGGGGAGTTCGGATTGGAACTCTGTACAAGATGCAAGGTAGCACTGTTGTTGATGGGTGCAACAATTCTATGGTTTCTAAAAGTGGAGCAGAAAATCTAGTGGCCTCTAGAGAGATGACCATGTTGCAGCATCAAAGGCTTAGACATATTGGAGAGAAGGGCCTTCGAATGCTTCATGGTAAAGGTATGGTAGAAGGTATGAGTAATAGCTCTCTAGATTTTGATTTCTATGAAAATTGTGTATATTGGAAGCAGAATCAGGTGAGTTTCCCCTCCGGTGGTAAGAGGGCGAAACAGATATTAGAGCTTGTGCACAGTGATGTGTTTGGACTTGTGAAGGTTCCATCACTGGGTAAGTCTGTGTACTATGTATCATTTATAGATGACTTCTCAAGGAATACATGGATATATTTCCTTAAGAAGAATTTTGAAGTCTTTGATAGGTTTAAAGAATTTAAGGCTCTGGTAGAAAACCAGACAGAGAAGAAGATAAAGTTGTTGAGGTCAGATAATGGTGGAGAGTTTTGCAACAAGGAATTTGAATAATTCCGTAAGAAGTGTGGTATATCACGGAAGAAGACTACTCCATACACACCTGAGAAAAATGGAGTTGCAGAAATAATGAACAAGACGTTGATGGAAAGGGCAGGAAGCATGCTCAGTGGTGCCGGGTTAGGACAAGAATTCTGGGCAAAGGCGATGGAGATAGCATGTTACTTGGTCAATAGATCACCTTCATCAGTGGTGGAGGATAAGACTCCACAAGAGGTGTGGACTGGTAAGAAACCCTCTCTTTCACATCTGAGGGTATTTGGATGTGATGCATATGTACATGTTCCAGAGGAAAAAAGAACCAAGTTGGATAGTAAATCTGAAAAGTGCATCTTTATTGGGCATAAGGATGGTTTAAAGGGTTATAAACTTTGGAACCCAACAACAAGGAAGGTTGTGTACAGCCGAGATGTGGTGTTCAAAGAGGTGAAAGATGTTATTAAACATGAAGTCCAACCAAAGGAACCTAAGAAGATAGAGTTTGAGCTTAAGGAGCAAGAATTAGACTCTACAGCAGAGGAGGAATCAGAATATGAAGAGCCATAAACTCCGAGTGTGAGAACATCAATTCGAGAAAGAAGGCAGACAAAAAGGTATAGTCCATCTACTTTCTGTTCAAATTTTTCTTTATCTATTACTGATGATGATCCCAGAACTATGAAGGAAGCTATAGATTCAGAGGATGGAAAACTCTGGAAAGAAGCCATGGTTGATGAAATGGAATCTTTGCACAAAAATAAGGCTTGGGATTTAGTAGAGTTGCCAGCTGGAAGAAAACCCATTGGCAACAAATGGGTGTTCATGAAGAAGACAAATGCAGAAGGAAAGGTGGAGAAATACAAAGCTCGGTTGGTAGCAAAAGGTTATTCCCAGGTGCCGGGAATTGATTTTGGTGATATTTTTTCTCCTATTGCCAAGGTAGCCTCTATTAGATTACTTTTATCTGTTGCTGCTGCTTTTTATTTTGTGGTAGAATAGATGGATGTGAAGACAGCATTTCTTCACGGGGATCTAGAAGAGGAGATATGCATGAAGCAACCTAAAGGCTTTGTGGTGAAGGGTAAGAAAGAATTGGTATGCAAGTTAAAGAAGTCTATATATGGGTTAAAACAGTCACCAAGGATGTGGTATCATAAATTTGATACATTTATATGGGGACTTGGCTTCACCATAAGCAAAGTAGATCACTGTGTGTATTTTAAAGTAATTGGTGATTGTATTATTTATCTGGTCTTGTATGTGGATGATATGTTGCTAGTTGGAAATGACAAGGAGATTATCTCGGATTTAAAGACCCAATTATCCTCCAAATTCGACATGAAATATCTTGGTGCTGCAAACTATATTTTGGGCATGGAAATTAAAAGAGATCGGGAAAAGAGGAAGCTCTAGTTAAACCAGAGGAAGTATGTCAAGACAATACTGCAGAGGTTTAATATGCAGGATAGTAAACCGGTGAAGGTTCATATTCCTCTAGGTGTGAAGTTATCTGTTGAACAATGTCCCAAGACACAGGAAGAGGAAGAGGACATGTCCCGTGTTCCATATGTTAGTGCAGTCAGTAGCCTGATGTATGGAATGGTCTGTACTAGACCAGACATTGCACATGCAGTGGGAGTATTGAGCAGGTTTATGTCAAAACCAGGGAAGGAACACTGGACAGCAGTGAAGTGGGTTTTCATGTATTTGTGTGGCACTAGTGATTATGGTTTGTGCTACCAAGGAAGACCAAGATTGGACAGAGTGTTAGATATTCGTGGCTTTGTTGATGCAGATTGGGCTGGAGATCTAGATCAGAAAAGATCTACAAGTGGTTATGTGTCTAACCTATTTGGAGGTGCAGTCAGTTGGATGAGTAAGAAACAATCTGTAGTGGCACTATCAACTACAGAGGCATAATACATGGCAACCACTCATGCAAGCAAGGAAGCATTTTGGTTGCAGAGATTGTGTTCAAGTATGGGGTTAGTGTAGGGAGCTATAAGGATAGACTGTGACAACCAAAGTGCAATTTTCTTGGCAAAGAACCCTACTTACTATTCAAAGACAAAGCACATTGATGTTCAATATCACTTTGTGAGGGATATGATAGAAGACAAAAAGGTGTTGTTGGTAAAGGTGGACACTTTGAAGAATACTGCAGATGCATTGACAAAATATGTGAGCTCTGAGAAGTTCTCTTGGTGTAGAGAAACAATGGGAATTTCGGGGCTGGATAAATGACTAAGCTCTCCTGTGGAAAGAAAACAAAAAGTGGGAGAATGTTGGGTTGTGTTATATTCTTTCCATGACTAGCCTCCCTAGTTAACTAGGGGGTTAAAGGGGGGGAAGAGCCCCCCCTTTGTTGCACCGATTGCATAGTGGGGGGGTCACAAGGGGGTTTGAGGGGGACAAGTAGCCCCCCTCTACGGGGTCCAGACCAGCGCCCCGGGAAATTTTTTTTGGACCCTATATTAGGTTGGGTGGACCTACCTATGGTTTTGTGTATGGTTTTGGTCCAAGGTTTTGTACGCGATGGTTTTCAGTCCATGGTACTGGATGCGATGGTTTTTGGTCCATGGTATTGGATGCTTCGACATGTATAAATATGTATTGTAACATTGAAAGGAACATAATGAAAAATCAAGCTGGTAGTCCCGGTTTTGGGATCCAAGGGAAAATCTATGTGTATATGTGTTTTATGTGTTATGCTCTTGCATTGTTTATTTTCTGTGTTTTAGAATTCGTATGCAGTTAATTTCTGTACGGGGTTGAAACCTACAAAATAAAGGTACTAAGGTGATGACCAACCCACTCTGAACCTCTAAGCTATCACCCTCTTGTGCGTGGATGAATTATGGGGTACCTTCCAAAATTTTTTGGAAACCGCCCTCTTCCAGATCATAGTCAACCTATTCTTCCTCCTCAATGTGAAACCTTGAGCTGGAAGCCGACAAATCAACTACTATACCTATTGAGGAACCACAAAAACATTTTACGAACCTTCCAACTATGGAGATAACCAGTAGATGTGGGGTTGATATTGAGGGACAAGATATATTAGCTAATGGTGAGGACTGTGGTAGGGAGCATTCTTCTAACAAGCATAGTTCGCACATATTCCTAGAGGTTTTAACTTTTTGCAGTTTTGGAGCTGAAAGTCCTAGGTACTAGCACGTCCCCATCTCGTATAAGTATTTAATTTATATATTAATTATTCTTATAATTAATAATAATAATAATAATAAAGAAACAATTTAGTTATTTTTTATGATTTTTTTATTTTATTTTAGCAACATGAGATATATCATAAGGGTTTTAATGTTTGTCATGGATTGATGTCTATCAATGTTTACGAGCCATTTAATTTATATGGCTGCACTAGTTAAGTTATAATCATAATTTATTTTTACATTCCAACAAATTATCATTTTTATAATTCATCATATATATATATATATATATATATATATATATATATAATTCTATTTATGTTATATTATATAAATCCTATTGTTATTGTTATTATCATTATTATTAAGTTGAATAATAATAATAATAATAACAACAACAACAACAACAACATTTGTATAATAAAATAGAAATGCATCTATATTAGAAATAATAAATAAAGATAGCCACATTTCATAATAAATAAATAAAAGTCAACATTTATAATTTATAAATTATAAAATGGTTGGCCCGCAGGGTTAGCTCAATTGGTTGAGGTCATGTTGTTGAATCACCTTGCCATTGGGAGGTCATGGGGTCAATTCGATGGCCTCAGGGTTAGGCTAGGATTAGTTTTTATGGAGGGATGTGATTATGATTAGAACTTTAAAATAAATATTTCTTAAGATGTGGTGCTAGAGAGGGGAAATGTTAGGGTGCATTGTTAAAATAATTATCAAAAGAAACAAAAAACACACATAAACACAATGGTTATCCTTATAACTATGAAAGTTAAATTTACCAATAACAAAAAACACACATAAACAAAATGGTTATCCTTAAAAAGATCACTCCAACAAAATAGTATCCCCAAGCCTTTTGAAGGCTTCATTACATGCAAACCACAAGCACAAACTATGGGCAACAAAACCATGTGCTCAAAACCACCATGACTCTTTCATTGAGTCAATTTTACCTAAAAGTCTCCCCTTAAAGCTTGACTTGGGTGGCTTCATTACATGAAAACCACAAGAAAAAACTATGGGCAAGAAAACCATGTGCTCAAAACCACCATGAATCTTTCATTGAGTCATGTTGACCTAAAAGTCTCCCCTTAAAGCTTGACTTGGGGAGTCAAGTTTACCTAAAAGTCTCCCCTTAAAGCTTGACTTGGGTTTCCCTTGACCAAATCCAGCCAAAGTGGCCAAGTAAGCTAGCACTACTTACCTCTAAGCCCTACCCCCCTCAAAGTTTACATCTAGGGTATCTGATAATTTGACATGCCCCTATATCACTTAGTTCTAACTCCAAACTTTACTAGTAATTTCCCAATGTATGCATGTCTTACTAGGTCTTACAATAGTATGCCCATTTACATGTACAAATTTTCAACTCCATTGTAATATTATTATTGATTTTTTTGTTATTTCCGATGTTTATAATACACGACCAACATATCTATCTTCCATAGGTCACTTGTTTCACCATTGAAAATTTACAACCTTAAGCAAACAAACCATGATAAATCATCTCTTTGAAGCATTCCATCAAACACTTTGAGTGCAACCTTGACATAAATATAATTTGAGAAAGAGACTTGTCATTGGTTTTATTGTACACCTTCTCGCACATATCCATGTCTCTTGTCATTTTGACACCTACTAATTAAAACACAATAATCTTCTCTCTCAACTTTGACCTCACCCCATAGCTATGATACCATATTAAAAGAATATTGAGAGAAATTAATCGAGATAGTTAAATTTACCAATAACAAAAAAACACATAAAAACACAATGTTTACCCTAGAAAACCATAATACATGGAAAAACCAACTAAAAAAATATTTTATTAGTGTCCGTTAGCCAAAGTTATCCAATATGGCCAAGTGATCCTTAACCACTAACCTCATGGGCACATTACAATGAAGTATTCCCAAGCCTTTTAAAGGCTTCATTACGTGTAATCCACAAGTACAAAACCATGGTAAACCAAAGACATATTCCCAAAACCACCATGATTCTTTCACCAAGTCAACTTTACCTAACACACATGGCTACCACCCTAGCAAGGATAATCATTAGCGTACGTGGCACAACACCTCACCTCATATCATAGTCATCCACACCACACACATCACATTATGTATGTACATAAAACTATGATCCTATGTGTTCTAATGCGTTCATTATGGTTGACCTTCTTATTATTTATAATTATAATTTGAGTTATAAATTTACATTAATATGAATTTAAAACATGATTTCTCTTTACAAATTCATTCCTTCACATCCCTGGTTGGTATGAAACATTGAGACTTAAAAATGGTTGTGATTATTTGGAAAACTTTTAGATAATAACTTTGATCACAAAAAACTAATGATATTAGAAATAATATTTAACGTGATTGTAGGTTTTCTAAAGGATAGAGTGATTCATTGTAGAGGATGAAGACAACTCCCATAACACTAGTTGTTTTAAAGTTCAATTACAAAACAAAAAAAACGTACACTTTAGGTTGGGAAACAAAATTACAACAAGAATATTTTATACCCCATAGTTCACTTTAATTATCATAAATAATTATGCAAACTTCTAAGGTGTTGTTGGGAACTATATGTGCAAAACTACATAAGTCTAATCTACTAAAAATATAGTATCTAAAAGTCCTAATGTTATTTTTTAGTTACAAATATTCAACTATGGGGTTCCAATGCAAACCACTCTAACTCCATTCTACGCAACCTAGGTTCTATTTATCATCTCTTGCTATAGTTTATTAGAAGTTGGATGGGATTGACACCATTTCCTAATGAAATTAGAAAGTGGGTAAGATAAATAACTACTAAATATATATTCAAATGGTGAAATCAAACAATGTAGCAATGAACATGCTCATGATTAATTACAAAGTCCACAACCAATGGTGTTGATTATTATAGTCAAAAGTAATGGAAACAACATGAAACTAATCATATTGAACACACTATCTTAATGGGAATGCTAATAACACTGAACTACCAATATTACAAATAATACACTACATGTATGAAAGTAACTCATCTAACAACAATGGAAATGGAAGGATGGTTTTTATAATTAGTGTGTCCTACACAAGTGAGTTCTAGAGCCCTCTCAAATGCTTTCTAAATTAAAAATGAACTCAATCTTTTATTCAATAATATGCAAAAATTTCGTAAATGTTGGAATTATATTCTAGCTTAGAGAAATTTGAAACTATCTTTATTCATTAGCAATTAAACTGAGAGAAATATAATAAGTAACTAATTATATTTAAACTCAACATTCCAATTGCCTTTCTCCTATTGTGTAAAAAATAATATTTCTTATAATTATGGCCATATTCCTTTAGTGAAGATATTTTTTACAACTTTAGACATCTATAACTCAAGATGGGTAGAGAACAAAGGATTAAGAGCTAAAAGACAAGAAAGTTTCCTAATAAACCATTGCACGAGTGCCCGCATCTTCATCTTGACTTTTATCATTGAGGAGGTTATGACTAACATGGGTGGATTTTATTTATATTTTTTACACTTTAATGAGGCACATCAAATGATGCCTCAACCCCTACTCATGGAAAGCTCAAGCTTCTAGGTATTCAATGCTATAAGTCCACCATTGGTGGAGTGCATGCAAGCTTTGATAATATAGAAGGATTCCAAAGCAATATAAGAGTTAAAATCATTTTTTTGATTCTCTCCCGAGTTTTTATTAGGCTCTACTTTAAATAAATGAAAGGAATTAATAACAAACACATTGGGAAATACACATGGTAGCTTTTTTTTAGAGTTTATATTGCTATGTTTCTTTAAAATCATGTTTTTTAATTCTCTCCTCAATTTTTATTAGGCTTTACATTAAATGAATGAAAGGAATTCATAACAAACATATTGAGAAATACACATGGTTGCTTGTCTTTCAGAGTTTATATTGCTATGGGGATGTTACATTTGATGAAAGTCCTTCAAAAATAGGTAGACATTTTGTAATATTTTTGTGACTCCCTTGGAATTTATGGAATCTTGGAAAAAAATAGGTGTGCCTCTCAACACCTTGAAGATAGAGGTAAATTTAATGGCATTCTCACTTAATGGAGTAGGTGTGTGGAGATGGTCTCAACTTGCACATATTTAGGAGTATTCTTTTTGCACCATGCTTCAATGTGATATTGGTAATAGAATCTCATTTAATTTAAGGTTACATAATTATTACTCCTTTAAGAAGTAATGTTTCAACATCAATTTCAAGGATTTTGGGCAAGATGTCTCTTTCACTCATTAATCACACCCACCCTTCTTTATGGATATGATATTTAGAGACCTAGTTGGCACTAGATAGAGAGAATATTCATTTTGATGCTCTTCAATGGCATCTGCATGAAGGGAGGGTTGGTTTTAGACACTGAAACCATCATTATTGTAGAGTTTGACATGGTCCCAATAATTACTTTTATAGTCTTCTCGATTGTCTTGATAATTCATGAGTTTAAGCTAATGCACACCTTTTAGGTAGGTTATCTTGGGTACCTATATTATGTTGTTGTCTATGGCATAGATGGATACACTTCCCATAGCATGTGATTCATGTATGCCCCATATCATGTCATTCATGTATGGATACATCGTCCATGATTTTTGAATTTTAAATTCTTTTAATTGCCATGCTCTACCTGAAATCTGTTTTGATTTTCAATTAGGACCAGGGCAGAGGGTCTCCCCTTGCCAACATTCGGCTTCCCCAAACAACCAGAGACTAAGCCTAAGTAAAATGTAGAGAGCCTGCTTCTACAATAAATGTGGATCCAATCCGATCCGACACATCTTACAATTTGGGGAATTCCTTGTGCCAAAGTTGGGGCAAAGCCAGATTTTAGTTAAAAAAATTCGAGCTTACGCTCTCAACCCTATCGATTTTAAGAGACTGGAGAGGCATATTCAAAGGTGCCAATTCCAATGTTGCGCTCCACGTTTTCCTACCTTTCAGGGCTATTTGAGCGGACTTGAAGATGTTATCATGAAATTACTCCGCTCTTCAAGGGTATTTGAGCTGACTCGAAGATTCTCGTTTCAGCCATGACTTATGACTTCAAGTATATAAAAAGATCATCGACGGGACATGCATTTCTATCACCACTGCCTGCATTGATCATGGGCGTTCTTCCACCCAAACTAATTAGAGAATGTCGCCCCAACCTTATGTAGAAGCTGGCGAGCAATGGTGAAGAGCCACCAGTTCTATGATGACAGAAAAAAGTTTGGCATTTTGCAGCAGTGTATATGGAATGTGGAGCAGAATTATCGCAGAACAAAGTGGCTGGAGAGTGGAATGTGATCAATTTATTCGGTGTGTCGTTACTTTTGAGATTTAAAATTAAAATCATAGGACTTAGCATATCATCATTGATTGAATCAGTTAGTGACTGAACTCTGATAATATTTGTGGTTTCCAAATCGTAGTTGTTATTATTTACATATGATCAATAATTGAATTTCCTACCACATGACTTGAATGAATTTAATTGCGCTTGGTTAGATAGTTTCAATCCCAAATACTTTTTGAAGTTTCTGGGTGGTTGGTCGAAAGGGCAGGGACTTCTTTATTATTCTGGAATGCTTTTAATATAAAATGGGGAAATATTATTTAGTAAATTTATTTATGATATAAAGTGTAATTGTGTTTTTCATTTATTTGTTTATAATTAATTAAATGAATAGAATCTATGTTTTAATTTTTAAAATTTTATTACAAATTGTAAATAAAATTATGAAATAACAAATAACATGAGAAGTTACAAGTAGCATGATCATAGTTGAAACAGATTGTTGATATTATTATAATTTTCAATTTATGAATAGTAAAGTAAATGAATGCATGTAGATTCATATAAGCTTTCGTTTAGAATAGGCATATTTGCTTCATTAGGCAGTGTTTCATCACATGGGATTACGACGTATTACAATAATATGAGCATGTGTTATTGTCATCATGTTTTGGTTAACTATATGTGTGTGTGTGTGAAATATAATGGTAATATATGAGAATTTTCTTTTATATATATTTTTATGATAGAAAAAATATATATATATTAGGAAGATTATTATAGATTTGATTTATAATTTAAAAATAGAGAATATAAAAAAATTGGTTTTTAATAAGTATAGGTTTCTCATAAATGTATATATATAGCTATTGAAAATATACAAAACTAATTTATGTAAAAATAAAGGTGAAAAGTGAAGAAATACACCTAACTAGATATTTATTCAAATATTCCTAACACTATAACTTTTGATATATTCTGAATGGTTTTTTTAATATGAAAATTTGAATATACTTCTCAATTTTCCAATGTGATATTTCAATACATCTTCAACTCATCTTTTTGTCATTATGCAATATTCTTGATTTACTTAAAAGAAATTATAATCAAATCTATAAGGGTGCCCTCTAATCTATAGGCTTGGTTCATAGTTTGTAAATTACATAATTTTATATTTTTTTGGTAAATAAAATATATTATTGCATTATTATATAAATCGATTAACTTTTTAATTTTATTAAAAATTATAAAATAAAAATGTGAAATAACAAAAAATAAGCATTTTAAACTTATGAGGCTCAAACAATGAAAAGTTACATATTTTTGTTGACTAGCTCCAACAACCTCTTTCATTCAAAACCAATCTCTAGTTAATCCAATCATTAATTGTCATCTCGACATTGAAATCAACATGTTTTGCAGTAATTTATTTTTGTCTTTCTTTTCATTTTATCATTGTGAACTGGTAATTTATGTGAGTAATCTAGGTGAGGTCCAAGATCCAATCTAGCTACTACTACTATAACAACAAGAGTATCCCATAGCTTGTAATATCAGGAATTTATGACTTAGTAAGAGTTGATACTATCACAATGAGCTAAACCCTTGCCTTATAAATAAGAGGAAAACCTTTTTATTTTGAAAACCTTGTTAAACGAAAGAATCTAAGCCCTTTGATTTTTTTAAGGTTTCTTACCAATTTTTTGCTCACTTGTTCTAATGTTTGTCTATTAGGAATGCATAACTGTTTATTAAGGGTGGAGGGATAGTAGTAATTTCTAATTATGTTGGATATCTCCATTGACGGATTTGTTAGCTAGGTTAATTTTTTGGTTTCCTTTGGTTTGGCTTCTTTATTTTATTTATTGATAGTTGTTTCTTATATTTTTTGTAATTTTTACAAAGATATCTTGGAGTATTGCAAACCCATGGTAGTTGTTAGCTAGAAAGTCTAAAGTTTCTTTAGGACAATTATCAAGTTCATTTTTTTATGTATTTAAAAAATTTCCTACCTTTGATATGAAATTAACTAGTTTCCCTAACTACTTCTCCCAAGTGATAGGGAAAATTTGAAGACCTATTTAGGCATAGGAGATGGTAAGGAAGAGCTAAAAGGATATAAAGTAAAAATTCATTTTTTTCTATATTTTATGTACTCTTTGCATTTATTTAGTTTTGATCATTAATCTCACCCTATTGTGGCTACATTAGCATTTGATTTCAAATCAAATTTCATTTGTTTTCCAATACTTCATCTCACTAACAAAGGAAACGATATACTTTCTCTTTTCACATGGTGGCTATGTAGCCCACAAATAACTTCAACCCCATTTATTTGGGTTGTGTAATATAGTTTTCTTTCAATTTTTCTTTAAATTCATTGGTCTAATTTTCTTTCAATTTTTCTTTAAGTTGAAATTTAAAAGTGTGTAGCTCAATCATTGGTTGCTAGTTGGGTTTCTCTCCATCATACATGATGTGGTTACTGTGAAGTTTACTACAGAGGTTTTTTTTTTTTTGTAAGCTTAGCAGGACTACATCTTCAACATGTCCAATATATCATCTCGATCGAGGCAGGGAATTGAAACAATGAATTTACATCAACGAGTGCCTTAACAGAGCACTCGATCACCATCAATCCAAGAGCTCATGGACATGGATGAAAGGGTTTTTAATCTAGTTAGTCTTTGTGAATCTATAGAATCATAAGATTTAAAATTAGTTAGTCTTTTTGAATTTAACCCTAAAAGGACATGCAAGTGAAAATAAAAGATAATCTTACCATGTGAATGAAGCGGTTTTTAACTTAGTTACTTTTTGTGAATTTATAGAATCATAACATTCATTGTTTTAGTTAGTCTTTGTGAATTTATAGAATCATAAGATTTAAAGCTAAGGAACCCCCATAAATATGGTTTCGTAAACTTAATCTCTTAGTCTTTGTAAATTTATAGATTCATAAGATTCAAAGTTTTAGTTAATCTTTGTGAATTTATAGAATCATAAGTTCAAAGCTAAGGAACCCCCATAAATATGGCTTTCTAAGCTTAATCTCCTTAATATTGAAAGAGAGATTTTATTTCTCATTTGATTATTCACTAGTTTGGACAATGATTATCTTAACATTGTTTGGAATACTAGGTATGTTGAACTATACTCCCTTAGGAAAGTATTGAAATACTTCCTTTGTGCATGTATCCCTCTTCCATTAAGGTAGTTGTAATATTATGAAAGTGGTAGGGATGAGAAGGGGCCAGCCCATCCTTTGATTTGCATGGAGCACTCTCTATTTTATCCAAGAAAATTTCACTACCAAACCCTTATACTAAGTGCAAATGACATATTTCAAGATAAAAGTTGTGTGCTTGAACAATAGGACCTTCAAAATTCTATGGCAATCTTGTTTCTACTTTAAATAAGATAATTTGCTTATAAAAATATTACATAAATAATGCTTTCACATTTTTCTATCTACCCAGGTCATGTCAAATTGGTTATAAGATAAAACAAAAGGTTATTTTAAACATTAATATTTAGAAATTGAATTTCCAGTAACCAATTCATTTCAAATATGGTGCCAAAATCTCTAACAAATTCATAAATCCATTTTCTAAGTATTTTATTCTCCTCATGCTTATTTATTTAAGGCTAGAGAATCATATTTAGTAAGAAAATTTTAATTTCCAAATTCAACTGATTTGAATCAATCTTTGTAACAACCTCCTCACCCATCTACCTAAGTAACCGGCCAACTGGGGTAAACATGTGATGAAGAGTTACTATGATATGATTCAACTTCCTATGTAATAGTTAAGGAAGTGGAACCGACAGAACACAGACAAGTTGACCTTCTACACATGCAACATAACCCCCAGGAGCCATCCAGGTGACCAGCCCCTCAGACAAACTGACATTTTGCTGCCTTAAAGCCTCATTCTCTCACTTGACATGGGCATGCATGTGACTGGGGACTTTTCCAGGTAGTTATGTGCCAGCGACTCCAAATTCTGTGCCACTTTTTCAAGGCGAGGACTGAGGCCACTACCCAGAACTCCATGAAACTTTCAAAAATCAAAAGTAACATCAAAACAATGGTACAAATGCAAAGACTTGAAAAAAGACTTGATTGGACCCCTACTAGCCATGACAGGAATTTCATCAAACATGTCACAAATATGCATTCTACACGTTTAAACAACATATCTAAACATAGAGGTCTCATACTTATCTGAGAATCGCTAAGAAGCATTGATGCCTAATCACAATAACGACATTACCATCTATTAAGTCATATATTCATTGTACATTCAGTGATTAACTAAAACATGATGAGTGACATACATTGTTACTGTCATAAAACTCATTCATAACCAACATATAAACAACATAAATATTAAGGATTTAACTGCCATATAAGCCACATATAAACAAATATATTTACCCATAAAATATCAAGGAGGATGAGAGCTCTTATCGATGAATGCAAAGGCCAACCAGGTTCAGGACTTCCATGTTCCACCTGACCATAGATTGGATGAACCAAGTCTCACTTCAGTCAATCACCCCCGTGCCATATTCCAAGCATGAATGTGGGTTCTCATATAATAACTCGATCAAAATCAAACCAGGGAACTGTAATGACAACTTGAAGGAAACTTGAGAAGATCAGTAGTGGAAAGGACCTTGCAGTGAATTGAAGCAAAGAAAGAAGAATTCATGGGAAATAACATCTATTGAAGGAATGATCCATAAGTGACTGTTGAACAAGCATTTGATTATAGGTAGCAATTG
This sequence comes from Pinus tabuliformis, assembly GCA_031772625.1. Taxonomy (NCBI): domain Eukaryota; kingdom Viridiplantae; phylum Streptophyta; class Pinopsida; order Pinales; family Pinaceae; genus Pinus; species Pinus tabuliformis. Next base: position 907,357,006 of record CM062808.1, read on the forward strand.
AAAGAGGAAGTGAGATCATGGTAACCCTTGCAGTAGAAATTGAAAATCTCAGAGAATTGTCTAAGGAAAGAACAAGTGAAGCTCTTGAGAGTGCAGAAGGCTAAAGGAGCAGAGAAAGCTTAGAAGCATTAACTAAAGAACTAATGTTACCAAAAGGACAAGTTCAGAGAGAAGCTTGGTGAGGTACTTGTAGCAGGGTGAAACAAACTTGTTATTGCAGAGGCTTATTGTGGTTCACAAGTGAACAAGGTAAAGTTCACATAGGGAAAAGTGATGATGGCTATTGATAGTCATGGCAAGGATTTTAGTGAAAATTATAGTAAGATGGAAGAAGATGCCAAGGAAAATGGCATGAAGATGAAGAGGATGCCCCAAGAGGAAATTTAATGAGAAATAGTTGAGATGACAGTACAACTTAGTGTAATAATGGAGTTGCTACATGAAAATGCAAGAATATGCCGGTGGTGAATGAAGAACCAGGTGAAATGGACTATTAAAAAATTAAAATTGAAAAAAAAATACAATTAATTGATTATAGTAATTCTAAACAAGAAATACAATTTCCTAATAACATTTAACTTAAATGAACTAACCTTAATCTGATTACATCTTGGAAAATCTTTTTAAATAAAAAATAGAAAAGAAACTAATTGTTTTCTTTAACTCTTATTATCAAATTATTAAAATTTATCACATGTATTGCAAATAGCATCATGATAGATGGCAATATTAAAGATGATTACGCCGTAAGGCGTTCCCTCTGAAAAAGACATCCCTAAAATGTGACGTGTGCGATCCTGAGCCATTGATTCTGTGTGTTAGATGATTGGGGTGTTTTCTGCCGTTCGTTTAATCTGTTTTTTTCATAAAAAAATGGTTTTTTTTCCCATGGTAATGGGCCATGAAAGGCCAGGCCTGGCCTGTTGGCGATGAGACTCTTCTGCTGCCGATGAGACTCTTCGCAGAGACTGCCTGCTGGCGATGAGACTCTTCGCAGAGACTCTTCATGTCTTTCTTCCCTGCATGCGTAGCCTTGTGCTGTTATATCAATAGTTGTACTCGTTTGCTTCACACATGGGATTTCTGCCCATGAATAATTCAAGGTTGCCCACCTTGCATTTTCAAGTACTTTCCCAGAAATAATTGTAAGTCAATTACTCTTTGTACCTATATTGTTAATGCTATGGATGCGTTATGTTTTGTATTTGAAGGCTTTGTGGAAAATCTGATGCATTGTTCTTTCTTATTCCCACCTGCGTCGCGAATCGCACGCTCCTTCGGCCTATCCATGTCCATAGCAACCCTGTGTGCATGGAAAAAAAATGACATGACTTGAGTTTGACAGAAACTTGGCCCGCCGTTCGAATCTTTCAAATCACGTTGTCGATTTTTCACGTTGTAAAGCTCGCGGGCTATTTGTGTATTTTCCTGCGCTGTGCCTGTCAATAAAAGAGGGACGGATCTCCATAGTTACATAAGATCACTATTTGCAACTGCTAGGAGTTCTTCACGATATTTGTATTATATCAGCATTACCTTTGACAACTCCACAGAGAATAATTCTAATTCCAGTTTCTGGTACAAGCTTGAAAGAAAACTTTGCCTTTGGATTTACCTTGCTAATAGAAAACATCTCTGTGTTTTTTGCTACATATGCCCACAATCTGTAGAAGTTGCTATAGATAAGTAGTGATTGATGACAAATGAAGGGTAATCAAGTCGTTGCTTTAGTCTAGAGATTATTGCTGCTACAATCACTCTTTTTACAAATGTAACACAACAAATATCTTCACCATTCCTCTGCAGTAAAATAAGCTGCACTAGAAGATGTACCTTGGGTGTTAAAATATTCCTTTTATTTGCATCTAAAATGTCCTCCTTTGTTCTAAATAAATTGTATGATAGTGACCCAAATTAGGACTTGTAGGCTTCTAATTTAAAGGGTTAATACTAAGTTTTGTGTTGTCTGATTGCTATATTTTCAGTTCTTCGGTCCCCTTTTCAAATATTTTGGAAAGAAAGAAGTACAGATAGTTCAGATGCTTCATTGATAGTATCAGATTCTATGTGAACACTGTGATTTCCCATTTCACATTTTTCTAACTTATGTTGAATGCAAAGCAGCAGAGGTGCTCTGGCTTTGTTCCATAGAGCTTTCAGAGTTACCCCTATTTTTGTCTTCAGTTTTTATGTATCATTTGTTTCTTTAGTTTGGAAGAATAACATTAACCACCTTGAGCACAAACCCCTTTCATTTCAGATCTTCTTTTTCCAGGTTTTTTATTAGGCAAAATGTTTGTTTTTTTAAAGTAGAAATATCATTATACTAAGAGGAATTTAGTCTTAGAAGAATTGTTTAGAGTTTAGCTACAATCACTCTTTTTACAAATGTAACACAACAAATATCTTCACCATTCCTCTGCAGTAAAATAAGCTGCACTAGAAGATGTACCTTGGGTGTTAAAATATTCCTTTTATTTGCATCTAAAATGTCCTCCTTTGTTCTAAATAAATTTCCCACATCTTATAAGCATAAAATAAACCAAGTCCTCAAGAGAGTTGGGGAATGTTAAAATTTCATCTTTACTGATGCAGACGTTACTGCCACCTGACAACTTTTCAAACAAGCCTGAGAATCTGAGTGATGTTGTTGATTTTAATGTTATAAGGCCAGTCATTATATTAGCTTTAAATATCAACATCGGAATGGCGGAAAGAAGTCCACATAAGACATTTCAAATCAGGGCAAAAAGATATATAATTTGTAGATGCATGTATGTCCTCCACCTATTTGATTTGTTCCTTGAGGAGGTCTAGGCCATCCTAAGTGAAGAATGCAAAAAGAGGCTCCAGTCATTCCAAAATGGTCATGAACATGCAGTTTCACTTGCGTTGATAGCAGTATTTGCAGCTGCTAGGAGTTCTTCACGATCATCATTCGACTCCCAAAATTCCTGTGTTTTATAGAACTTATCAAACTTTCTCTAGTGCCCCCTTCATGTTCTGATTTTTTCATGTGGCTGCTAAAGTAGATATACCCATAAGGAACTTTTTTGATATTGTTGGTAAATTATTTACTTGCAGCCATGGAAGCCATTTGAGCACTGTACAAGAATAACAGTACCCTCTAGCTAGAAATGGGTGAAACAGTTGGGTAGGAGGGACTTAGAGCTATTTTTATAGGGCATTTCTTTCGACATGAACTTGCAATTGGGCTTAATTTGTTCTTTCTTGTTTCTGTCATCCTTGAAATGTGTTGGTAATTTTTTCTTTACTACTTGTTCTCGGATCATCTTACATGCAGTTTAATCTCTGTTCTGTTATTGAATTTGCAGTTGTTTCTCCCTACCTTTATCTGACAATAGCCATTTTTTACTATATATCGAGCAGTTGCAAGCTAAATATGATATTAACTAATTTGTAGTTGATGTTCAACTTTCAGCGTTGAAGGACATTTCTGGACGTTCCCTGTATTGCTTCATCTCCGGTAACAACCTTAATCTCCTTTCCGAGTTTTTTCTTCATTTCTATTTCATCCATGGACCATGATAGAAAATCCTCTTCCATCAATTGTACATTAGCCACTGAGCAGCTACAGAGTCTTATAAATTTGATTCAAAATTATTTCCCGATTGAAATGATTCAGTTATATATATGCTTTCTTGATAATTTAAATTTTATTCCTTTGTGTTAAACTAATGCAAAGTGGTTTCCTTGCTCATTTTTTATTAATGACTGTCTCTTATTGAAGTTCTTAAAGCATTTTACATGGTATGATAGTGACCCAAATTAGGACTTGTAGGCTTCTAATTTAAAGGGTTAATACTAAGTTTTGTGTTGTCTGATTGCTAGATTTTCAGTTATTCGGTCCCCTTTTCAAATATTTTGGAAAGAAAGAAGTACAGATAGTTCAGATGCTTCATTGATAATATCAGATTCTGTGTGAACACTGTGATTTCCCATTTCACATTTTTCTAACTTACGTTGAATGCAAAGCAGCAAGGTGCTCTGGCTTTGTTCCATAGAGCTTTCGGAGTTACCCCTATTTTTGTCTTCAGTTTCTATGTATCATTTGTTTCTTTAGTTTGGAAGAATAACATTAACCACCTTGAGCACAAACCCCTTTCATTTCAGATCTTCTTTTTCCAGGTTTTTTATTAGGAAAAATGTTTGTTTTTTTAAAGTAGAAATATCATTATACTAAGAGGAAATTAGTTTTAGAAGAATTGTTTAGAGTTTAGCTACAATCACTCTTTTTACAAATGTAACACAACAAATATCTTCACCATTCCTCTGCAGTAAAATAAGCTGCACTAGAAGATGTACCTTGGGTGTTAAAATATTCCTTTTATTTGCATCTAAAATGTCCTCCTTTGTTCTAAATAAATTTCCCACATCTTATAAGCATAAAATAAACCAAGTCCTCAAGAGAGTTGGGGAATGTTAAAAGTTCATCTTTACTGATGCAGACGTTACTGCCACCTGACAACTTTTCAAACAAGCCTGAGAATCTGAGTGATGTTGTTGATTTTAATGTTATAAGGCCAGTCATTATATTAGCCTTAAATATCAACATCGGAATGGCGGAAAGAAGTCCACATAAGACATTTCAAATCAGGGCAAAAAGATATATAATTTGTAGATGCATGTATGTCCTCCACCTATTTGATTTGTTCCTTGAGGAGGTCTAGGCCATCCTAAGTGAAGAATGCAAAAAGAGGCTCCAGTCATTCCAAAATGGTCATGAACATGCAGTTTCACTTGCATTGATAGCAGTATTTGCAGCTGCTAGGAGTTCTTCACGATCATCATTCGACTCCCAAAATTCCTGTGTTTTATAGAACTTATCAAACTTTCTCTAGTGCCCCCTTCATGTTCTGATTTTTTCATGTGGCTGCTAAAGTAGATATACCCATAAGGAACTTTGTTGATATTGTTGGTAAATTATTTACTTGCAGCCATGGAAGCCATTTGAGCACTGTACAAGAATAACAGTACCCTCTAGCTAGAAATGGGTGAAACAGTTGGGTAGGAGGGACTTAGAGCTATTTTTATAGGGCATTTATTTCGACATGAACTTGAAATTGGGCTTAATTTGTTCTTTCTTGTTTCTGTCATCCTTGAAATGTGTTGGTAATTTTTTCTTTACTACTTGTTCTCGGATCATCTTGCATGTAGTTTAATCTCTGTTCTGTTATTGAATTTGCAGTTGTTTCTCCCTACCTTTATCTGACAATAGCCATTTTTTACTATATATCGAGCAGTTGCAAGCTAAATATGATATTAACTAATTTGTAGTTGTTGTTCAACTTTCAGCGTTGAAGGACATTTCTGGACGTTCTCTGTATTGCTTCATCTCCGGTAACAACCTTAATCTCCTTTCCGAGCTTTTGCTTCATTTCTATTTCATCCATGGACCATGATAGAAAATCCTCTTCCATCAATTGTACATTAGCCACTGAGCAGCTACAGAGTCTTATAAATTTGATTCAAAATTATTTCCCGATTGAAATGATTCAGTTATATATATGCTTTCTTGATAATTTAAATTTTATTCCTTTGTGTTAAGCTAATGCAAAGTGGTTTCCTTGCTCATTTTTTATTAATGACTGTCTCTTATTGAAGTTCTTAAATCATTTTACATGGTATGATAGTGACCCAAATTAGGACTTGTAGGCTTCTAACTTAAATGGTTAATACTAAGTTTTGTGTTGTCTGATTGCTAGATTTTCAGTTATTCGGTCCCCTTTTCAAATATTTTGGAAACAAAGAAGTACAGATAGTTCAGATGCTTCATTGATAATATCAGATTCTGTGTGAACACTGTGATTTCCCATTTCACATTTTTCTAACTTACGTTGAATGCAAAGCAGCAGAGGTGCTCTGGCTTTGTTCCATAGAGCTTTCGGAGTTACCCCTATTTTTGTCTTCAGTTTTTATGTATCATTTGTTTCTTTAGTTTGGAAGAATAACATTAACCACTTTGAGCACAAACCCCTTTCATTTCAGATCTTCTTTTTCCAGGTTTTTTATTAGGCAAAATGTTTGTTTTTTTAAAGTAGAAATATCATTATACTAAGAGGAATTTAGTCTTAGAAGAATTGTTTAGAGTTTAGGTACAATCACTCTTTTTACAAATGTAACACAACAAATATCTTCACCATTCCTCTGTAGTAAAATAAGCTGCACTAGAAGATGTACCTTGGGTGTTAAAATATTCCTTTTATTTGCATCTAAAATGTCCTCCTTTGTTCTAAATAAATTTCCCACATCTTATAAGCATAAAATAAACCAAGTCCTCAAGAGAGTTGGGGAATGTTAAAAGTTCATCTTTACTGATGCAGACGTTACTGCCACCTGACAACTTTTCAAACAAGCCTGAGAATCTGAGTGATGTTGTTGATTTTAATGTTATAAGGCCAGTCATTATATTAGCTTTAAATATCAACATCGGAATGGCGGAAAGAAGTCTACATAAGACATTTCAAATCAGCGCAAAAGGATATATAATTTGTAGATGCATGTATGTCCTCCACCTATTTGATTTGTTCCTTGAGGAGGTCTAGGCCATCCTAAGTGAAGAATGCAAAAAGAGGCTCCAGTCATTCCAAAATGGTCATGAACATGCGGTTTCACTTGCATTGATAGCAGTATTTGCAGCTGCTAGGAGTTCTTCACGATCATCATTCGACTCCCAAAATTCCTGTGTTTTATAGAACTTATCAAACTTTCTCTAGTGCCCCCTTCATATTCTGATTTTTTCATGTGGCTGCTAAAGTAGATATACCCATAAGGAACTTTGTTGATATTGTTGGTAAATTATTTACTTGCAGTCATGGAAGCCATTTGAGCACTGTACAAGAATAACAGTACCCTCTAGCTGGAAATGGGTGAAACAGTTGGGTAGGAGGGACTTAGAGCTATTTTTATAGGGCATTTCTTTCGACATGAACTTTCAATTGGGCTTAATTTGTTCTTTCTTGTTTCTGTCATCCTTGAAATGTGTTGGTAATTTTTTCTTTACTACTTGTTCTCGGATCATCTTGCATGCAGTTTAATCTCTGTTCTGTTATTGAATTTGCAGTTGTTTCTCCCTACCTTTATCTGACAATAGCCATTTTTTACTATATATCGAGCAGTTGCAAGCTAAATATGATATTAACTAATTTGTAGTTGTTGTTCAACTTTCAGCATTGAAGGACATTTCTGGACGTTCTCTGTATTGCTTCATCTCCGGTAACAACCTTAATCTCCTTTCCGAGTTTTTGCTTCATTTCTATTTCATCCATGGACCATGATAGAAAATCCTCTTCCATCAATTGTACATTAGCCACTGAGCAGCTAGAGAGTCTTATAAATTTGATTCAAAATTATTTCCCGATTGAAATGATTCAGTTATATATATGCTTTCTTGATAATTTAAATTTTATTCCTTTGTGTTAAACTAATGCAAAGTGGTTTCCTTGCTCATTTTTTATTAATGACTGTCTCTTATTGAAGTTCTTAAAGCATTTTACATGGTATGATAGTGACCCAAATTAGGACTTGTAGGCTTCTAATTTAAAGGGTTAATACTAAGTTTTGTGTTGTTTGATTGCTAGATTTTCAGTTCTTCGGTCCCCTTTTCAAATATTTTGGAAACAAAGAAGTACAGATAGTTCAAATGCTTCATTGATAATATCAGATTCTGTGTGAACACTGTGATTTCCCATTTCACATTTTTCTAACTTACGTTGAATGCAAAGCAGCAGAGGTGCTCTGGCTTTGTTCCATAAAGCTTTCGGAGTTACCCCTATTTTTGTCTTCAGTTTTTATGTATCATTTGTTTCTTTAGTTTGGAAGAATAACATTAACCACCTTGAGCACAAACCCCTTTCATTTCAGATCTTCTTTTTCCAGGTTTTCTATTAGGCAAAATGTTTGTTTTTTTAAAGTAGAAATATCATTATACTAAGAGGAATTTAGTCTTGGAAGAATTGTTTAGAGTTTAGCTACAATCACTCTTTTTACAAATGTAACACAACAAATATCTTCACCATTCCTCTGCAGTAAAATAAGCTGCACTAGAAGATGTACCTTGGGTGTTAAAATATTCCTTTTATTTGCATCTAAAATGTCCTCCTTTGTTCTAAATAAATTTCCCACATCTTATAAGCATAAAATAAACCAAGTCCTCAAGAGAGTTGGGGAATGTTAAAAGTTCATCTTTACTGATGCAGACGTTACTGCCACCTGACAACTTTTCAAACAAGCCTGAGAATCTGAGTGATGTTGTTGATTTTAATGTTATAAGGCCAGTCATTATATTAGCTTTAAATATCAACATCGGAATGGCGGAAAGAAGTCCACATAAGACATTTCAAATCAGGGCAAAAAGATATATAATTTGTAGATGCATGTATGTCCTCCACCTATTTGATTTGTTCCTTGAGGAGGTTTAGGCCATCCTAAGTGAAGAATGCAAAAAGAGGCTCCAGTCATTCCAAAATGGTCATGAACATGCAGTTTCACTTCCATTGATAGCAGTATTTGCAGCTGCTAGGAGTTCTTCATGATCATCATTCGACTCCCAAAATTCCTGTGTTTTATAGAACTTATCAAACTTTATCTAGTGCCCCCTTCATGTTTTGATTTTTTCATGTGGCTGCTAAAGTAGATATACCCATAAGGAACTTTGTTGATATTGTTGGTAAATTATTTACTTGCAGTCATGGAAGCCATTTGAGCACTGTACAAGAATAACAGTACCCTCTAGCTGGAAATGGGTGAAACAGTTGGGTAGGAGGGACTTAGAGCTATTTTTGTAGGGCATTTATTTCGACATGAACTTGCAATTGGGCTTAATTTGTTCTTTCTTGTTTCTGTCATCCTTGAAATGTGTTGGTAATTTTTTCTTTACTACTTGTTCTCGGATCATCTTGCATGCAGTTTAATCTCTGTTCTGTTATTGAATTTGGAGTTGTTTCTCCCTACCTTTATCTGACAATAGCCATTTTTTACTATATATCAAGCAGTTGCAAGCTAAATATGATATTAACTAATTTGTAGTTGTTGTTCAACTTTCAGCGTTGAAGGACATTTCTAGACGTTCTCTGTATTGCTTCATCTCCGGTAACAACCTTAATCTCCTTTCCGAGTTTTTGCTTCATTTCTATTTCATCCATGGACCATGATAGAAAATCCTCTTCCATCAATTGTACATTAGCCACTGGGCAGCTACAGAGTCTTATAAATTTGATTCAAAATTATTTCCTGATTGAAATGATTCAGATATATATATGCTTTCTTGATAATTTAAATTTTATTCCTTTGTGTTAAAATAATGCAAAGTGGTGCCATCGTGACTGTCTTGTTTCTAGTGAACAGACTCTAGAAATGCCTTACCTACCCTATCCATGAAATTCAATATGCGTTGCAATCTAATATCTATTAGCAAGTGTTTGTTCATTACTCTCATTCTATGAAGAAATGATGTTGTGTTAAGCTGAGTAGAAATAGATTCTTTCAAGCCTGGCTGTAGCTAACCTTAGCATAGAAAAATTAATAAAACTTGAGATAAATATAATGCCTCAAATAGACCTGTGTCATTCTAGTATCTGATGATTTGGTGTTTTTAACTTGGAAAGATACACCTTCAAAACAAATAGTTGCAAATGCCATCAAATGTATCTGTAACATTGCCTTCACGTGAGAACTTATTGATCTACACTGCCTGCACATGTTTCTAAATGTATTTTTTTCCACATCAATACCACATGAGACTATATGGACTACACCCTGGTTACTCATGGGTTCACCATTCTCTTGATATCGTTTTGCACACCTTTAGATTAGTCATCCATTGGTGTTTCACCAACATTCATTTTAACTAATTCCAGGAGCTTACTTCTCATTGAATCAAAATGTACAGTTTGGGCATAGTCTTGTACTATAAGCCTTGATCATTGTAAAAGAGGCATCTCTGTTTAGCTGGGAATTTTTTTTGTTTATTTAGTTGTCTAATACCAATGATTCTATTTGCAATTCTTAGACAATAGAGGAGAGTTATGTTCGCCTTCCCATTCCAACCCGCTCAAAGTGCTTACTATCACTAAGTTAATTGTGTGCACACATCAAATACCAATGACTTATAATTCTTGCCACGACTGCAGTTAATAGACTATTGTTCTTCAACGTCACAAGCTGGTTGGAATTCACATCAAGTATAGGCTTTGAATTGGACATTTCAACATATTCTTGACAACTCTTTTTTACTTTGACTTCTAATTCTATTTCTCAATCGACTTTTTCAACTTTACTTACAAGTGTTAGAGATGAGCTTGGTTTGTGCTCCTACTCCAGTGTTAGAACAAAGCCTTTAACACCTGATGTACTTGGACAACAGATTTTTGTTACACATCTTTGATCTTTTCCTTAAAAATCAATTTCTGTATGAAATTCTTTCTTATCAATTTGCATGCATATAAATTGTTCAACACTGTCAGCTCACACCGTGTACTTGATCCAACCATGCAGCCAAAGATGAATCCATCAATAAGAACTTTTCTTGCAAGGTGTGCTTCTAGTTAATATAACTTGAATCCCCTGTTGTCAATTAATTTGTTGATTCATTATGGAATCTATCCAACAAATAATTTAAAGGTAAAGGCCTCCAGTAAAATTGCCAAACTTATTGGATTGGTTCAATATCGACCAGTCCTCTATGTTCCCAAATAAAGCTTAAGCAGAATGACTTTACCAGAATCCGTTCTTAGACATTCCAACATATCAATTGCATGAATTTTGCAATTCTTCATGATGCAACCCTTACCAATGACACTGTGGTAGGTTGGAGTTGTAGCAATAAAGGTAATGTTGGATGCTATGCGTAATTTGGAAAAGGCTTGCAAGGTAACATTCCCCCAATTTTTTTTGAAATCATGGTATATATTCTGAGATTTGGAGGAGCCATTTACCTTAGGCATTGTGACTGTTTGTGTTCTTAGTGTCACTGCTAATCTAGATAGTATCATAAGGAGAATCCTCACTAGTGCATTGAACAGAGTTGTCTTGTTGTCCGTCACATAGAATTATGCTGGCTTCTTGGAGGCCGTCTTCAATAATTAAAGCTGAGAGCACCCTTTGAACTCTCCATATCCTTTGTGTCATTCAAACTTCCAAGCCTCAAGGCCTTGTTATTCACACTTCCATTTGACAATATTTTTTTGCTTGCTTGTAATAATGAGACCAGCCTTCCATTCTGATGGTCTCCAGATATATAATTTGTAGATGCATGTATGTCCTCCACCTATTTGATTTGTTCCTTGAGGAGGTCTAGGCCATCCTAAGTGAAGAATGCAAAAAGAGGCTCCAGTTATTCCAAAATGGTCATGAACATGCAGTTTCACTTGCATTGATAGCAGTATTTGCAGCTGCTAGGAGTTCTTCACGATCATCATTCGACTCCCAAAATTCTTGTGTTTTATAGAACTTATCAAACTTTCTCTAGTGCCCCCTTCATGTTCTGATATTTGTATTATATCAGCATTACCTTTGACAACTCCACAGAGAATAATTCTAATTCCAGTTTCTGGTACAAGCTTGAAAGAAAACTTTGCCTTTGGATTTACCTTGCTAATAGAAAACATCTCTGTGTTTTTTGCTACTTATTCCCACAATCTGTAGAAGTTGCTATAGATAAGTAGTGATTGATGATAAATGAAGGGTATTCAATTCATTGCTTTAGTCTAGAGATTATTGCTGCTACAATCACTCTTTTTACAAATGTAACACAACAAATATCTTCACCATTCCTCTGCAGTAAAATAAGCTGCACTAGAAGATGTACCTTGGGTGTTAAAATATTCCTTTTATTTGCATCTAAAATGTCCTCCTTTGTTCTAAATAAATTTCCCACATCTTATAAGAATAAAATAAACCAAGTCCTCAAGAGAGTTGGGGAATGTTAAAAGTTCATCTTTACTGATGCAGACGTTACTGCCACCTGACAACTTTTCAAACAAGCCTGAGAATCTGAGTGATGTTGTTGATTTTAATGTTATAAGGCCAGTCATTATATTATCTCTAAATATCAACATCGGAATGGCGGAAAGAAGTCCACATAAGACATTTCAAATCAGGGCAAAAAGATATATAATTTGTAGATGCATGTATGTCCTCCACCTATTTGATTTGTTCCTTGAGGAGGTCTAGGCCATCCTAAGTGAAGAATGCAAAAAGAGGCTCCAGCCATTCCAAAATGGTCATGAACATGCAGTTTCACTTGCATTGATAGCAGTATTTGCAACTGCTAGGAGTTCTTCACGATCATCATTCGACTCCCAAAATTCCTGTGTTTTATAGAACTTATCAAACTTTCTCTAGTGCCCCCTTCATGTTCTGATATTTGTATTATATCAGCATTACCTTTGACAACTCCACAGAGAATAATTCTAATTCCAGTTTCTGGTACAAGCTTGAAAGAAAACTTTGCCTTTGGATTTACCTTTCTAATAGAAAACATCTCTGTGTTTTTTGCTACTTATTCCCACAATCTGTAGAAGTTGCTATAGATAAGTAGTGATTGATGACAAATGAAGGGTAATCAAGTCGTTGCTTTAGTCTAGAGATTATTGCTGCTACAATCACTCTTTTTACAAATGTAACACAACAAATATCTTCACCATTCCTCTATAGTAAAATAAGCTGCACTAGAAGATGTACCTTGGGTGTTAAAATATTCCTTTTATTTGCATCTAAAATGTCCTCCTTTGTTCTAAATAAATTTCCCACATCTTATAAGCATAAAATAAACCAAGTCCTCAAGAGAGTTGGGGAATGTTAAAAGTTCATCTTTACTGATGCAGACGTTACTGCCACCTGACAACTTTTCAAACAAGCCTGAGAATCTGAGTGATGTTGTTGATTTTAATGTTATAAGGCCAGACATTATATTAGCTTTAAATACCAACATCGGAATGGCGGAAAGAAGTCCACATAAGACATTTCAAATCAGGGCAAAAAGATATATAATTTGTAGATGCATGTATGTCCTCCACCTATTTGATTTGTTCCTTGAGGAGGTCTAGGCCATCCTAAGTGAAGAATGCAAAAAGAGGCTCCAGTCATTCCAAAATGGTCATGAACATGCAGTTTCACTTCCATTGATAGCAGTATTTGCAGCTGCTAGGAGTTCTTCACGATCATCATTCGACTCCCAAAATTCCTGTGTTTTATAGAACTTATCAAACTTTCTCTAGTGCCCCCTTCATGTTCTGATTTTTTCATGTGGCTGCTAAAGTAGATATACCCATAAGGAACTTTGTTGATATTGTTGGTAAATTATTTACTTGCAGTCATGGAAGCCATTTGAGCACTGTACAAGAATAACAGTACCCTCTAGCTGGAAATGGGTGAAACAGTTGGGTAGGAGGGACTTAGAGCTATTTTTATAGGGCATTTCTTTCGACATGAACTTGCAATTGGGCTTAATTTGTTCTTTCTTGTTTCTGTCATCCTTGAAATGTGTTGGTAATTTTTTCTTTACTACTTGTTCTTGGATCATCTTGCATGCAGTTTAATCTCTGTTCTGTTATTGAATTTGCAGTTGTTTCTCCCTATCTTTATCTGACAATAGCCATTTTTTACTATATATCGAGCAGTTGCAAGCTAAATATGATATTAACTAATTTGTAGTTGTTGTTCAACTTTCAGCGTTGAAGGACATTTCTGGACGTTCTCTGTATTGCTTCATCTCCGGTAACAACCTTAATCTCCTTTCCGAGTTTTTGCTTCATTTCTATTTCATCCATGGACCATGATAGAAAATCCTCTTCCATCAATTGTACATTAGCCACTGAGCAGCTACAGAGTCTTATAAATTTGATTCAAAATTATTTCCCGATTGAAATGATTCAATTATATATATGCTTTCTTGATAATTTAAATTTTATTCCTTTGTGTTAAACTAATGCAAAGTGGTTTCCTTGCTCATTTTTTATTAATGACTATCTCTTATTGAAGTTCTTAAAGCATTTTATATGGTATGATAGTGACCCAAATTAGGACTTGTAGGCTTCTAATTTAAAGGGTTAATACTAAGTTTTGTGTTGTCTGATTGCTAGATTTTCAGTTCTTCAGTCCCCTTTTCAAATATTTTGGAAAGAAAGAAGTACAGATAGTTCAGATGCTTCATTGATAATATCAGATTCTGTGTGAACACTGTGATTTCCCATTTCACATTTTTCTAACTTACGTTGAATGCAAAGCAGCAGAGGTGCTCTGGCTTTGTTCCATAGAGCTTTCGGAGTTACCCCTATTTTTGTCTTCAGTTTTTATGTATCATTTGTTTCTTTAGTTTGGAAGAATAACATTAACCACCTTGAGCAAAAACCCCTTTCATTTCAGATCTTCTTTTTCCAGGTTTTTTATTAGGCAAAATGTTTGTTTTTTTAAAGTATAAATATCATTATACTAAGAGGAATTTAGTCTTAGAAGAATTGTTTAGAGTTTAGCTATAATCACTCTTTTTACAAATGTAACACAACAAATATCTTCACCATTCCTCTGCAGTAAAATAAGCTGCACTAGAAGATGTACCTTGGGTGTTAAAATATTCCTTTTATTTGCATCTAAAATGTCCTCCTTTGTTCTAAATAAATTTCCCACATCTTATAAGCATAAAATAAACCAAGTCCTCAAGAGAGTTGGGGAATGTTAAAAGTTCATCTTTACTGATGCAGACGTTACTACCACCTGACAACTTTTCAAACAAGCCTGAGAATCTGAGTGATGTTGTTGATTTTAATGTTATAAGGCCAGTCATTATATTAGCTTTAAATATCAACATCGGAATGGCGGAAAGAAGTCCACATAAGACATTTCAAATCAGGGAAAAAAGATATATAATTTGTAGATGCATGTATGTCCTCCACCTATTTGATTTGTTCCTTGAGGAGGTCTAGGCCATCCTAAGTGAAGAATGCAAAAAGAGGCTCCAGTCATTCCAAAATGGTCATGAACATGCAGTTTCACTTGCATTGATAGCAGTATTTGCAGCTGCTAGGAGTTCTTCACGATCATCATTCGACTCCCAAAATTCCTGTGTTTTATAGAACTTATCAAACTTTATCTAGTGCCCCCTTCATGTTCTGATTTTTTCATGTGGCTGCTAAAGTAGATATACCCATAAGGAACTTTGTTGATATTGTTGGTAAATTATTTACTTGCAGTCATGGAAGCCATTTGAGCACTGTACAAGAATAACAGTACCCTCTAGCTGGAAATGGGTGAAACAGTTGGGTAGGAGGTACTTAGAGCTATTTTTATAGGGCATTTCTTTCGACATGAACTTTCAATTGGGCTTAATTTGTTCTTTCTTGTTTCTGTCATCCTTGAAATGTGTTGGTAATTTTTTCTTTACTACTTGTTCTCGGATCATCTTGCATGCAATTTAATCTCTGTTCTGTTATTGAATTTGCAGTTGTTTCTCCCTACCTTTATCTGACAATAGCCATTTTTTACTATATATCAAGCAGTTGCAAGCTAAATATGATATTAAATAATTTGTAGTTGTTGTTCAACTTTCAGCGTTGAAGGACATTTCTGGACGTTCTCTGTGTTGCGTCATCTCCGGTAACAACCTTAATCTCCTTTCCGAGTTTTTGCTTCATTTCTATTTCATCCATGGACCATGATAGAAAATCCTCTTCCATCAATTTTACATTAGCCACTGAGCAGCTACAGAGTCTTATAAATTTGATTCAAAATTATTTCCCGATTGAAATAATTCAGTTATATATATGCTTTCTTGATAATTTAAATTTTATGTTAAACTAATGCAAAGTGGTGCCATCGTGACTGTCTTGTTTCTAGTGAACAGACTCTTGAAATGCCTTACCTTCCCTATCCATGAAATTCAATATGTGTTACAATCTAATATCTATTAGCAAGTTTTTGTTCATTACTCTCATTCTATGAAGAAATGATGCTGGATTGTGTGGATTATGTTGGGTTTTTTTCCCGCAAAGACTATTAATTTGCATAGCACTGTGCAGCTTATGTTGGTTACTCACACAGCAATGTTAAATACAGATACTTTGCCTTGGCCTACTCTGTTTTGTCACTGGGCAATTCAACTTTCAGCATTGAGGGACATTTCTGGGCATTTTCTGTATTGCTTTATCTCCGGTAACAACCTTAATCTCCTTTCCAAGTTTTTGCTTCATTTCTATTTCATCCATGGACCATGATAGAAAATCCTCTTCCATCAATTGTACATTATCCACTGAGCAACTATAGAGTCTTATAAATTTGATTCAAAATTATTTCCCGATTGAAATGATTCAATTATATATATGCTTTCTTGATAATTTAAACTTTATTCCTTTGTGTTAAACTAATGCAAAGTGGTGCCATCATGACTGTCTTGTTTCTAGTGAACAGACTCTAGAAAATCTTAGATACAAACTTCAATAGCTTTGCTTATGTCTGTCAGAATTCTGGACTAGTCATATCCCTGTATTGATATTATATTCCACTTGGCATTTTTTTTGTCATCCACACATTAAGAAAGCGGAAAACAAATACATGCATGTACATTTACATTTAGAATGCATGCGGAAATTGATTTAGGACTTAGTGTGTGCTCTCTGCTCTATGTTGAAACAATTTCACTTCTCTTTCCTTAGTAGCTAGGATTTTCACTGCAAAAAAGAAAGTAAACGACTGTTTATCATCTTAGATTGCATATTTAGGAATTGTATATGTACATCACGCGATCAACCTTAAAGGCAAACTTCTTAAGAAAGATCAACTGTAAAACACATTTCAATAAACATAAAAACGCTTTGGAACCTAACGCACACCATTTAGAAGTCTAGGCTAGAGACGTGTTCCGGCGTCGTAAAGCCTGGTAACTGTCACTTTCATCGTAGGTTGGGTGATTCCTCCTCTTTGAAATGACAAGTGCCAGTACGGACTTTTGCTCCCACGTACCGTCGAGTATATATTGGGAGACCACAGTAGGCTATATCCTTTATCCTTAGGACGCCGTGTCTGCCGCCCTATCGATCGCAATGCACTGAACACAGCATTCGGGAAGATTGACTTCCGTACCATAAAAAGTATTCTGCAGTTTTGCGATTGGTTTGGTAATCCCCTTGTCTAGATATCCAGAGTAGTCACTTTCATTCCTTTTCGGACTCCTTAAAAGAAAAGGACCATCTGAGCACTTGTCACTTCAGGCTCGTTAAAAATCGAAGGCAACTAGAGTCATCTTTAGCTTTTTCTCGACTCTTAAAAATTGAAAAAGCAAATTGTGTCAAAGCGTCATAAAATTTATTTAAATCGGAATAACCTCATTGTTCCCTC
The DNA here is from genome assembly GCA_031772625.1 of Pinus tabuliformis. Lineage (NCBI taxonomy): Eukaryota > Viridiplantae > Streptophyta > Pinopsida > Pinales > Pinaceae > Pinus > Pinus tabuliformis. The sequence goes on from CM062808.1 coordinate 907,374,355, forward strand.
GTTGGTCTTAGGGTGAGAAAATGGAGTCCACCAATCAAGGATTTCCCCTTGGAGGAATCCTACTCCCTTTTCCTCTAGGGGAGATGTTGGTGCACCTCATATGGCTACATTGTCCCTTCCAGGGCTTGCAATTGGCCTGCCAGTATGCTTTTTCTCGACCTCTGTCGTTCAAAACACCGTGATTCTTGAACAATCAACTCAGCAACCAGATGATACTAGAGTTACCCAAATCGAAGGCGACTAGAATCATCTTTAGCTTTTTCTCGACTCTTAAAAATTGAAAAAGCAAGTTGTGTCAAAGTGTCATAAAATTTATTCAAATCGGAATAACATCACTGCTCCCTCATTGGTCTCAGTTTGACAAAATGGAGTCCACCAATCAAGGATTTCCCCTTGGGGGAATCCTACTCCCTTTTCCTCTAGGGGAGATGTTGGTGTACCTCATATGGCTACATTGTCCCTTCCAGGGCTTGCACTTCGCCTGCCGGTATGGCTTTTCTCGACCTCTGTCATTCAAAACACCATGATTCTTGGGCAATCAAATCAGCAACCAGATGATACTAGAGTTACCCCCAAACCTTCTATTTCGTTTGTTTCTCCCTCTCCTTCTTCCTCTTCGCTTGGTGGAACTATGCTTAAAAAAAATGATCGTATAAAAGTTGTTGTAATAAATATCTTTCTTCATTATGTTTACAAGCTTAGATGCCCACTCATTTAGAAAAACATTGAACATGCTTCTTTCCCTTTGCCCTTTAATTCATATTTTTTCAAGTAATGTTGTAGGAATGTAATGAATTTTAAACATCTTACGCGAAGAAAACAACATTTTTGTGTTTTGTTTTGTACTAGAAAATGACAACAAACCTTACTGAAAATACAATTTCCTCAATGTTATATGAATCAACTCACATTCAACCATACCTACAAATTGTTGAACTTGAGCCAATACAATCAACGCAAAATTCAACTCCACGATATCGTACTACAATTTCAGACGGAACACATAAGAAACACATCATGCTTCCAAAAGATTTCAATGATCTCGTAGCAACAGGCTTGCTACAAAAGGGTTCTGTTATAAATGTTAAAAGTTGGACTACCTCAGCTATTGGTCCTTCAACGTAAGTTTGTTATAAATTTCTTATTTCAAATTTAACATTTTTTATTTATAACACAACCGCTTCTAACATTTATTCCTTTGACTCTCATTTGTCGTGTAGGTCTATAAAGCTAATAGACTTTGAAATATCTACTTCATTTGCACCCTTAATTGGCAATCCAAAAACTATGAGTATCCCCATCACATCTGATGAAAACACTCCATCCTCATCGGACCCACATCCTTTATCAAAAAGACACTGCCCTCTTCCAACTACTCCAACTCCGTCCGTTCTACCAGTTCAAATTCCCATCAAATCGTTAAACCCTTACCACTCAAACTGGTGCATAAAAGGATACGTCCAAAGGAAAACAGCTCTTCGACAGTTTCAGAATCAATACGGACCCGGTAAAGTGTTTGGTTTTGACCTGTTCGATACAGAGGGTGGAGAAATACATATTACATGTTTCAACAATGTCGCAGATTATTTTTTCGACAAAATCCAAAATGAAAATGTCTACATTGTCTCTAAAGGGAATGTAAAAATGGCTAATAAGCAATACAACCACTTGAACAATGACTGGGAAATTTTGTTGAATGTAACATCTACCATAGAACATGTTGCCAATGAAAAAAACATAATCCAACAGTGCGATTCAATATAAAATCAATTGATGATATCAGAACAACAAACGTCAACTCCATTGTTGATATTCTTGGTGTTGTCACAGACATTTCCAGTGTATGCACTATACGTAGAAAAGACGGCTCTGAAGTCAATAAACAAACAGTGCAGCTTCGAGACATGTCAGGGTATAGCATAGATGCAATCTTTTGGGGAGATAATTTTAATGCCGTGTCACAGGAAATCTCCTCCCTATGTGCTACAGGAAATAACCCCATCATTGCAATCAAATCTGCACGTGTTGGAGAATTTAATGGAAAAAATATCGGCACTACAACGAGATCCATTGTTCTTGTAGATCCTGACATTGAAGAGGCCCATGCGCTAAAGTCGTGGTTTAAAAAAGAAGGTTCGACTGCAGCTTCTACATCTTTGACAACAAGATCTCCTTTTGGCCACCAACAAAAAAAAATAACAATTGCTGACATTTACAGTATGGATTCCTTAGAGAAACCAACATTTTTCCAATTAAAGGGCACAATAACAAAAATTGGGATGGATAGTTTTTACTACATTTCTTGCCCGTCGATTGTTGGTGGGAAAAAATGCATGAAAAAACTTATTCCACAAAATACAGGGATGTGGTTCTGTCCAAAATGCAACGCTGAAGTAAGCGACTGTGATTACAGATACTTATTGAAAATCGACATACAAGATCACACTGGTGAATTGGCTTCAACTGTTGCTTTCGAAGACGCGGGCTCTACAATTCTTGGAAATAATGCCAAAGACTTCTATCTATTATCTTCAGATCCAGAACTGATCAAGGAAATTGTCTCTAGAGCTCTATGGACAGATCATATCTTCACACTATCGGTGAAGACAGAAACTTTTAAAGAAGTCCCACGATTGAAATGCGTTATCATAAAAGAAGAAAAACTGCATTTCACGACAGAATGCAACAACATCCTTTGAGAAATTCAGAACATCTCGACATTGTAGATAAATATTGCAAAAATATTTCCTTGCTTTTTGGCAATTCCTATTGTCCAATTTTATAAATACAACTTTACAAGATATACTGTTGCATGTCTTCTTATGAAATTTTCTTATATACCATTGAAATAAGTATTCGTTCTCCATTGTATCTAGCATTATGTGAGTAGACAAAATCACATTTTTTTTTCCTTTTATCAGCTTTACACATGAAACTACCTACATGTATACAGAAAAAATACTAATACGTTCTTTCAAAAACATTTCTCAAATAAAAAAATTCACATAGTACTGTTCAGAACTTAGATTTTTTTCCCTTCTTTCGCTTTCGCTTGCATTTTTTACCCTTCTTTCGCTTTCATACAATAACATGGTTGTTGTCTCCAAATAACATTCTTCTTTTCCCCTCTCTTGCTTATAGGTACCATAAATTTTGCGAATGGCTTCTTCTTCTAATAATGAGCGTGCTCGAAGATACTATGCAACAAATAAAAAACGAATAAATGCACAGCGCCGTGAGCTTTACCAAGAAAAAAAAAACATCATAGAATGTCAAAAACACAAAAAACAAAAGCGTAACCAACCTTCCTCGTCTGAAATGGCCCACCCTGAAAACAATCCTCCGTTGCAATTATCAGACTCTTTATCTTCTTAGCAAACCTCTCAAACAAATACATCCATGCCTCATTGCCCTAACCCCTCCTTCACACATGCTTTCAACAACGTTTATACTAATCAAGCACATCGAGATTTCCGTTCAAAGATTGATAAACTTCCACCTAAATTCCCATGCTCCATTTTTCTTGAATCATATCCTGGAATACATATCCGCAATTCCAACCACATGTATTGCTGCTCCAGATGCGTCTCTGAAACAAAGGGTCATCGCTTCTCATTATCAAACAACATGGACCCTGGCCCTCAACCAGCTACCCTTACGTCTCTTTCACAAATAGAAGAAATGCTCATTGCTAGGGTTAACCCTATACTGCAGGTAACACATGCACGTGGTGGCCAGTATAAATACAGTGGCCACATAATTTGTTTTCCTCAAGACATTACAAAAATCGCAAACATGTTGCCACGACGTGTTGAACACTTGGACATCCTAATTGTCACGCGTCATAGTAGTGACCATAAGGCTTATGATTTCATTGTCAGTAGACATCGTGTTCTCGCTGCATTGGAATACAAATTGGCAAATGACCCATACTATAAGAATGTTCGTATTGATTCCAATGCACTGGCATCCTTACCAGCAATCCCCATCGATGTCTCCTCCTCCCTTCACCATTCCAATACTACAGAAACCACTATCTGCCTTCCACTTGAACCACCCCATGAGCTCACCGAAGATTTCACAGACCCATCCGCAGACCAAACATCATCGTTCGTACCCATCATACCTAATACAAATACAGAAATCCAAGAAATCCGCCATTATTTGCATGCTTACAACCACCAATCTGATACTAAAATTGAGTGGCCAACAATTGGTTTATCTCCAGTCAATGAATACAACACAGAAGGTCTACTCTCTATGGCTTTCCCCGCCCTTTTCCCGACAGGCGTTGCAATGCCAAATCAGCCAAGAATGAAAGCAGTGCAGTTACATGAATATGCACTTCATCTCATACGTTACTACGATAACAGATTTGGAAGCCACCCACGCTTTCTTTATTACATATATAATCTCATGATGCGGCATCACAGTCAAGCAACAGCGTCAATTTTTGTGAAAAAAAACATCACAGATAACTTTCCAGTATCTATTCAAGATCTGAACATCCGATTAGAACAATTTCCAGATGAGCAATTGGCAGAGCAAGTCATGCGATTCGGTAGCTCTTTACGTGGAACAAGGTCATTTTGGCACAAAGCTAAAAATGAACTAACAGACATGATATCTCAACTCGGTTTCCCGACGTTCTTCTTCACATTAAGTGCAGCTGATACAAAATGGCCTGATCTTCATGCAGTCATGCTCGGATGTCTTCCTTCTGATATTGCAAAACAGCAAAAGTGGAGAAATGATAACATTATCTCTAACCCACATTTAAAATCACTATATATGCACCATAGATTCACAGCATTTCGTGAGATTATCTTAGAGAAACACTTGAATACAAAAGATTACTGGTACAGGTATGCATTCTACCGCCTTTTTTTTTTCTCCAAGAACTCTAAACAACATTCCTCACCTATTGCAAAATTATCTTACAAAAACGCATACTTGATAGGTATGAATGGCAACATAGGGGATCTGCGCACATCCATGGTTTCCTTTGGATAGAAAATGCACCTTATATGGAGAATCTCAACTGGGAAGACACAGAAGCAGTCGATATTACAAGGCAGTTCTTCGACAAATATATTTCCGCTTGGAACCCTCGTGCTCCTTCGACTTCAAACCAACCAAATGCTTGGACAAATCCCAAAGACCCTTGTCTATTGTCCACACTGCAAATCTTCAGAACCAATCCTTTCAGTGACTATGAACAGCTCGTCAATTGTGTTTAACGTCACACAAAATGCTCAGAAAGCACGTGCCTAAGAAAAAATGGATCCTCACTCCAATGTCGTTATAAAGCACCTTGGGAATTACATCCAAAATCGGCCTTATTCATTGATTACAATGGCCAAAAAACATACACCCCTGCTCGCAACAACGATCGACTCAATAGCCATAACCCTACCATCCTATCTATTTGGCGTGCAAATGTTGACTGCCAACCAGTACTCTCCATACACGCTGTACAAAAATATATCGCCAAATATGCATCCAAAGCAGAAAAAAAATCTGAAAGCTTCCACCACATGCTACGTAGAATTGTCCTGGCTTCACCCATTGCTGACCCAGCAACATCCGCATTTCGAAAATTTCTTGTAGAAACCCTTGTTGATCGTGACATTGGAGCACAAGAAACCTGCCATATGCTGCAAAAATTACCATTAACATTATGTAGTCGGCCATTCATTTCTTTAAATGTAAACCAAAAAATTCTTATGCGCCTTCCACAAACGAACACCACCTCCACTACATCCCCGCACTTCATAGATACATATATCCAGCGCCCTTCTACCCTAGAGTCCACATCACTAATAGAATTGGCAAGATCCTGGTCATATGATCCTCATCACAAAACAAACAAATGGAAACAAAGGCCTACAAAAGCAATTGTTCAGGTCATACCACGTTACTCCTCCATACCATCCACAACAGAACCTTGCTACGCTGACTTTTGCAGGGTTGAACTTATGCTATACAAACCTTTTCGCCATATCGTACAAGATATAGGAGATTCTGCTGCAGAATTCATCGCAAATTGGCAAACATTTCATCCATTCTACAATCCTTGGCATCAACACCGCACACTATCTGATATTGAATCTGTCACAAATGATACCTCAACTATAAATGAAACCAATCCAACAGACACCATGGAAATAAATGAATGGGAATTACTTTCCCAATTACACCCTACAAATGAGCTTCTCATAAACGACCTTGACATGCTTGGTCTTCGTGGCTTTGATGACACCCATAACTGGAATCATACCACTATCCCATTGGGTCTACAAAATAATGCAATACAATTCATTGAGAATATCCGCTCCATCCACCGCATTCTTCAAACACATCAACATACCCTGCCGACCCTTACTACATTATCTCCAGTGCAAAGAAAAGCTCTAAATATTATTTTTAATCATTTTGCTAGGAAGGATTATTTACCCGCTCTCAGAATGATAATACAAGGCACTGCTAGTACGGGAAAATCCCTCCTTATTAATTGCATCAAAGATATGCTCATAGGCCTTGCAAGCCTGGAACCTTCACCAATCATGCTCCTCGCCCCTACAGGGGTTGCTGCCTTCAACATACAAGCATCGACAATCCATTCTGCTTTACACCTTCCAATAAAGGATCGTATGCCCTTAAAAGGTAATGCTCTTGCAAAATTCCAAGAAGAACTCAGGCATATAAGATACATATTAATCGATGAAATGAGCTTCATTGGGCCAAAGCTTCTCAGCCATATTGATGAACGTCTTCGCGAGGCATTTCCCCACCAAAGAAACACTCCTTTCGGTGGTTGTTCCATAATATTGGTTGGTGATCTCGGTCAGCTACCACCCGTCAAAGACATACCTCTATATGCAGGGACGAGCCACGGAAGCGCACTGTGGAACACCTTCAACACAGTCATCACATTAGACACAATATTTCGTCAACAAGGCAACGACATCGCACAGGTTAATTTCAGGAACATTCTCCAGAACATTAGAGATGCAAATCCAACAATCGACGACTACAACGTACTCATGTCGCGCACAGATTCCTTTTTATCAGAAGAAGAAATATGTTCATTCCATGATTCCATGCATCTATTTCCAACAAATGCTCAAACAATGGTCCATAATAAGCAAATGATGAAATCTATAAACACTCCTATCGCACGATCCATTGTTGAAGATGACAACACATATTCCAGTGTTTCCTCTGAAGACGAGCAACTTGAGCGAATTGTATTACTATGCAATGGCGAAAAAGTTATGTTGACTTCCAACCTTTGGGTTTCAGCCGGTCTTGTTAATGGTTCCCTTGGAAAAATTGTAACCATCTTTTACAAAGAATCAACTGCACCACCACAAATTCCAACATTTGTTGTCGTAGATTTTCCCAAGTACATTGGGCCTCCTTGGGATGAAAGAAACCCCACTCACTTGCCTATTCCAGCAGTAAAAAGAAATGGTCGTGCACAAATTCCACTGAAGATGGCTTGGGCTTTAACCATACATAAATCTCAAGGTATGACACTTCCAAAAGCAACAATTGACATTGGAAAAACAGAACGTCAAGGTCTCACATTCACAGCTATTTCAAGAGTGCCTTCTCTACAAGATCTCCGGATTAACCCCGCATTCAGTTTCGATCGTTACAGTAAAATGAAGGACAACAAAAACATTGCTCGCAGAAAACACGCAGAAGAAATTCTCCGTTCAATGCCGCCTCCAGATAATCTGCTCCAACCCATACTTTGACATCAACAAAAGGTTTCCTCCATTTATTTACCTCATTCTATTTCATAACATACTTTTCATATCTTTCAACAACAACCAACTTTAATCAATATTAGTAAATAAGCAAATATTAGAATGTCTTTATATTATCTGTACATCTCATTCTAACCTTTTCTTTCTTTTGCAACAGGCCACATGGGCTCAGAAATAACATACATGCACAACTACATGTAGATTGGCAAGCAAAAAAACTGCATCTCGAGTTGCGCATTAACCTCCAATGGTGTTCAATATGCCGTTATTCACCATGCATCTTCCACTAACAATATATAAATCCCCATAGCAAAGGTAACTTCATTACCATTCATTCCAGATTCATTTTAACACAACTCACCTGCAAAGTATTACTAATAAATTTCCGCAGCTGATTTACATATTACTAATTCTAACAAAATATACATTTTGCAGGTCCATTATTGCTTCTTCAGGTCTTCGCTACCTCCACCATGTTTTCATACAACTTCAAATATGGAATGACAAGCACAATGTTCTTTAGACTATTATATTCCTTCTCGAACCTCTTTTGTTACAATTCATTGTTTGTATTTTCCATTTCAAACTTGAAAAAGGATGTTTCAAGATCAAATACCGTTTTCATGGTTTGTTTCCTCACAACTATTTGTGTTTTCCATTTCAAACTTTAAAAAGGATGTTCCAACACACTATTTGTATTTTCCATTTCAAACTTTAAAAAGGATGTTAGAATACACTATTTGTATTTTCCATTTCACACTTAAAAAAGGATGTTTCAACATCAAATACCATTTTGATAGTTTATGTCCTCACAACTATTTGTGTTTCCCATTTCAAACTTAAAAATGGATGTTTCAAGATCAATACCATTTTGATAGTTTATGTCCTCACAACCAATTCATTGCCAATGGGTTTTAACATATTTTGTTGACAAAATCAATTGATTTTAATGATTATAATACATGTTTTCAATATATCTTCATATTAATTTAATTTTCCATTTGAATAATGATTTCTTAAATAGCCCTTTCCATATCAATATGGTTGCGCGGTTGGTGTTCACATATTAATTTAATTTCCCATTTGAATAATGATTTCTTAAATAGCCCTTTCCAAATCAATATGGTTGCCCGGTTGTTGTTCGCATGGATTCATTCATTTATCTTCACCTTTAACTCCACAATTTTTACCAACTACAAACAAAGGTCTCTAAACAGGTTCAATGCATATTTATGGCTACTTGCATTCCATTTCAACGGTTTTAGGCATGGCTCCCTCAAATTAAAACTCAAATTCATCGACCCTTGCTTTCAAAAAAGCCCGCAAAAACCTATTCACATTTTAATATTCTTCCACACACTATGCCTTATGACGTTTCCTTTGCAACATTAGGTGCAAATGCTAGTTTATATTCTTTTAAATACTGCGTTATGAGTTACAAGGAAAGCCACAATAAATCAACCCGGAAAGAAGAAAAATCCGTTTGCCGGATTTCCAAAAAGTCCCATTATAGACTACGCCTTTGAAAAGCATTAAAATACGGCGATTTTACGTCCACGAAATTCTTCCAAATTTAAATTTAATTTAAGACGATCAACTCAATACCGCTTGGAATCTCACAACATTGCACGTCTTTTTATTGTAAAAAATTACACCCGAATTATTCGTCCACCGAAATCAAGTCAACACGCACATTTCTGTTATCACTTTTCATGCGATTGCCTCCGCCTATGAATTTCCAAGAGCAGCACCATTAAAATGATAATGTGCTTTTCTCTCACAAGATTTGCAAAAATTGAAAACACCTGCGATTTTCTGTGCAGCGAAGAAATTTACAGGCAATTTATTGAACTATATGCCCACTAAACTCAAGTCAAGTCAATACCGACATTTCTCTGATCATTTTCCCATCTCGATCACGATTTTCTATAAGTATCTGATAATGGTTAAGAGCATGTGTTTCCTCCTAAGAGGTCACAGGTTCAAAACCAGAGGGGGGTAGAGTATGTATGCCTTCGTAGACTTAGCAGTCAAATCGCTGCGCGGAGGTGGGTCCCTTGTCCCACAAACAAGGGGGTCTCATACACCAATTTGGTGTCTGGCTTGGCTGTGACCTTAAAAATGTATATTATTATTATTATTATTAATATCACAACATCATTTATATTAAACTACGAGATCATTAGTATTATCATATTTTGATCGTCAATATTAATTATAAATTTATTATTTGCACACGTATTTTTTCATATGGAAATATTCTGAACATTATTTTATATGTATATATGGATTAAATACTATCTTTAAATTTTGAATAATTATATTGTTTTTTAGAATGTATAAAAATATATATATATATATATATATATATATATATATATATATATATATATATATATATATATATATATATTATTAATAAATAAAAATTATAAAATGTTAAAATAATTTTATTAAAAAAAGTTTAGTTAAATTAAATAATATTACTATAACATGTTGAATGTTATCTAATTTTAGATAAGATAAATATTTCCAAAACAAAATATAAAATATACATATGTGAGGTGATAACACCCAATCTCTATTTTCATTTCCTTAATGAGTTGGTTCACAATATCTTCTTTCTTCAAATCCTTTTAACTTGAATTCATAGACACTCATTATTTGGATGCCCAAAACTACACGTCTTTGCACAAATTCACCACCAAGTTCCTTATAATGTTACATCTTGCTTAATAATGGCAAGTTGATGTTTTAATTGGACAAAAGTGCTTATTACAGATGTAATTGTTGAAGGTTTTGGCATTGATGTCGTATTTTGCATTGATGTAAAAGGTTAGTTAGCAAGAACAAGGTCACAATGGCATTGGTATCATCATCATGATGCTTATGCTTATCATCCTCATCTTGATAGAGATAATCAGTCTCAGTCTCAAAAGTTTCAATCTGAGACATAGACAAGTTCCAGTCCAAGTTATCATGTGTAGGACCTGTAGCAACCTTTCTTTTAAACTCGGCAGATTCTCCCATGTTTGGATGAGGTAGACTAACGAAGTTGGTCTTTATTCCTTTTTTGAATTTTGCATTGGAAGTAAGTATGACAAAACCCTCAATAGTCTTTCCACCTATGACCTCACAAAATATCTATTCCATAACTTTGAGTACAATTATAGTGAGGTAAATAAAGAGGACCAAGGACAAAGTCCATTTCATTAGTATGAAGCCTCAAACTGATGTCAAAATGAAGTTTCAAAAAGTAGTTCATATGGATTTGGCTCTCAAATCAACAGTTGTTCCACAACCTTTTTAAAATTCCAATAGATTGTTTGGTAAGCGTTGAGTGTTGTTTAAATATGACAATGATTGAGGTAATTGTCAATGGATCATTGAGAAAACTACAAGTGAGACTCCTCCTCCTACACAAAGAAATGAGGGAGACACTATGGTCTAAAAGTTGCATAAGAATAAAGGATCAATACCAAACAGGAGCTGAACCATCAATGCACCTAAGCAACGCGTTATGATAACCTGTGGAAATACCAACTCAGCAAATGAGTTCAGTTTTCTTTTTAATTGTGCTCAATATCCCAATCAATCTAGAGACAAAGTGTTTGAGGATTCAATCTGTTAATTATCACTTACACATGGAACAAATATAAACCAAATTTTGAAGACCTTTGTCAATGTAAAATTGGTCAATTCAATATGGCTATATATGGCCATTCTCAGGTGCCAAGGAAGTTGAGAGCTAGTAATCAATTTGTTTGTATTCAAGACGTATCTCAAGGAAAATAAATAAGATTGGGTCCTTCTATGAATACAATATATGACGAAAGTAGTCCAACACCTTTTCAATTAACTTGACATCTCTCAGGGAAAAGAAACAAGATCAAAGTATTTTATTAATACAATAGATGATGAAAGTAGTCCAACACCTTTGCAAGCAAGACATCTCTCAGGGCAATCTACAACGAAACAAAGGTCCATGATACATGTTTTCATAAATACCAACACTTGTAGTAAGTGTTGTTCTCTGCAATGGAGTGATATATCTCTTAAATCATGCATAGGGAGTGACCCTGAAGTAAAGCTAGTTCAGTAGGACGAGCTCAAAGGCTTAAGCAGAGCACTAAATTCGATGATTTGAAATCCTATATAGCTATATCAATGTTTAAAAGAAAATCTTGTAGCATGTTTCAGATTTGAATTTGTACCAAGAGAAAGTATGTGGAAAAGGTCTGATCCAAATTGAGAGCAACCCAAACCTCCCTTTTTAGACTAAAACTGAGGTGAGAAGAATATGTTTATATTGGAGTGCTGGACAAAGTGAGTCATTATGCTCACATATAGGAGTGAAAGCACCTTGACTAGCCAATGATGAAGGAAAAGTATTGGCATGTAATCTGGAAGTTATACATCATTTGATAATATTTTTATTTCCACTTCAAATGTTGATTCAATTTTGAGTAAAAGACAACAACACTGATAAGGATTTGAAATGAATGGATTATGTGAAGATGGAAAGACGAACAAAACCACTTCAAATACCTACATTTAAATACAAACAGTCAACGAGTTGTGTGTATAAAAATATGCATTTTTGGATGACGTAATTGTTAGTTGATTGAACTTTGTGAGACCTAGTTCATGAATTGCCTGGAAAATAAAGAAGAGGAAGAGGACCAATAGTGAACTAGAATTGAAGAGGAATAGCAGGAGATAGGCAGTTGTAAAGGAGAATAAACAAAGTACATAATAGAGATAATACATCTGTACTAGCCATTGGTGAACTCCGAGATGTGATCATCCGACTATCTCATGAAAGTCGAGTCCACCAATGCATCAACATAGTGGTTGTGGACATACTGGAAGCATATGGTCTACTACTCAACAGAGACTGGTCCAGCAAGCTGAACAAATATTTTGCTACAAACTGGTCGCACATGTGGCTTCCGTACAAGGGAAAAAATAATCAAATTCGAGTGGTATCTGAGAGGTATATGAAGCACAATGTCACCCCCCTCAATGGCGAGAACAAACCGTTGGCCTTCGTAGAACTCATGTTTGGCAACTACCTCCTGGAAACAATGTTCGGGTGTTATCCTGCACGGCCAGCTCCAACCCCACCAGACATGCAGTTAGGACTCCGTCCTTGCCCAACTGATGGTAATGAAACATGTACAGTACATTGTGCCAATAGTAGTAGTAGCAGTAGTACAAGCACGTTAAGCAGTCCGTGTACAGACAAGTTGTGGGCCATGTACTTTGACAGAACAAAGAAACAGGATGGCTAGGAGCCGGAAGTGTCTTGATTGACCCATATAACAGGAACCATCTGGTTTCAAATCGCTTGGAGTTTGACTGCATCAACAATGTTGTTGAGTATGAAGCACTCATGTTGAGCTTGCATAAAGCTATCAGCCTCAATGTGGTGGCGCTCAAAGTGGTAGGTGATTCAGAGATAGTGGTACGGTGGGTACGTAACACCATTCACTGTTTGTCACTGCATCTCAAAAGTTACCAGCAAGAGGTATGGCGACTAATCTCTAGCTTCCAAGAATTTAACATCACTGATGTACTACGTATGCATAATGCAGCTGCCAATGCTCTGGCAAAGCAACTTCAAGAATGTCACCGATTAGGGATAGATTTACTATTGAAATTTTGTATAAACCATCTATCCCGGATAACATAACTAACTCACATGTGTTTAATTATGATCAACAAATATTGCATTTCATGGCCAATGTTGACGTCTTCAAAGATGCAATGATAGATGATGACGAGCATGAGCGCTCTCTGCGAGCAGAAGCTGGTAACAGGAAAGGCCACCTTATCACAAAGGGTGTAGCATCTTTGGAAAATCTCTATGACTTGCAAGAATGTTTTCAGGGGCTGAGGAACAGCAAAACCCATAGCTCCACCATGACGCATGAATTGATCAACTTGGGAACAGAACAAGATCCGAAGTTTGTCAATCTCGACACATGTTATACACAACAAGGGCGGAAAACCTTTGTCTTCTTGTTCAAACAGTACTAAGATGTGTTCGCATGGACGTACGATGATCTAAAAACTTATGACACACAGATAATCCAACACATCAATCCTATAAAAGAAGGGATTAAGCAATATCAGCAGAAGCCGAGGAAAGTACACCCGTCACTTGAACCCCTCATACAGAAAGAGATTACCAAGTTGTTGGATGCACGGATCATATACAAAGTTCATCATTCGATGTGGGTTTCAAACCTTGTTCCTATACGCAAGAAGTTCATGGAAATCCACTTGTGTGTTGATTTCCGAAAAGTGAACCGCGCCTCGGACAAAGACAACTACCCCGTGTCGTCTATGGACCACATTCTGTAAATAGTATCTGGGCCACAAATGTTTTCCCTATTCGATGGTTTTTCAAGATACAATCAGGTTTTGGTAGTGGAACCTGACATACTAAAGACTACCTTCCGTACCAAGTGGGGTACGTTTGCTTACAGACGAATGTCGTTTGGGCTTGTAAATGCAGGTGCAACCTTTCAGTGCGCCATGGACATCGCTTTTCGTGGACTCATCAAACAAAGCGTAGTGGTATACCTTGATGATGTGACCGTGTTCTCAAGAAGATGTGAGGACCACATATGCCATCTGAAGAAATTTTTTGAGTGATGCCAGAGAAACGTGATTTACTTTAATCCCAAGAAGAGCGTATTCATAGTGTTTGAGGGGAACCTTCTCAGACACATTGTTTCCAAAAGTGAGATCAAGGTGGCTCTAGATCGGGTCAAGACTATTACTCAAATCCCTAACCCAACCAACAAGAAAGCCATGTAGTCCTTCTTGGGCAAGATAAACTTCCTCCGGAAGTTCATCTTAGATTATGTGCTGATTGTCAAGCCCATGTAGGACATGATCAAGAAAGATGTGGTCTACAGCTGGGGCAAGAGGGAAATGTATACATTCGCTCGGATCAAGCAGGCTATTGCAGAAGCGCCTGCACTCTACAACCCAGACTTCAAGAAGGATTTCCTACTATACACCTTTACCTCCGATAATTCGCTCACTATAGTACTCACTCAGAAGGACGACATGAATAATGAACATCCCATCTCCTTCATGAGCATAACCATGCAGGGACCAGAACTCAAGCCCCCCGCCGTTGACAAGCAGGCATATGCAGTTTACAAGGTGGTGAAACACTTCAGGCCCTACTTGCTAAAGAACTACTGCATAGTCTACGTCCCTCATCCAGCAGTCCGCACATTGCTTGTACAACAAGAACAGGGTGAACGATGTGCGAACTAGAAGATAGGCTTGCAAGAGTATGATCTTGAAATCGAGTCAGTTCACACAATCAAAGGACATGGGCTCTACAGACTTGTAGCCAAAGCAGTACACGCCTTGAAGAGTGAAGAAGAGCACGTCGGCTGGGAGAAGGAAGTTGAGATGTATGACATAAGGCGAGCAACACCCACTGAAGATGGAACCTCTTGGTATGCAGATGTGTGCAAGTACCTTGATCACGACACCGTACCCTCTCACTTTTCCATTAGACATAAGAGGCAATTTCTCCTCAAAGATTTAACATATCATTCGATGCACAGAGTTCTTTACCGAAATCACAGCAACGGAGTTTTGCTCAGGTGCCTGGAGGCACAGGAATCAAAGAAGGTATTACATGATCTGCATGACAAACCCGCAAGGGGTTACTTTGTGGGAAACACCCCCTGTGCACAATGTTATGCGAACTAGTTTCTACTGGCCCACGTTATTCAAGGATGCACGTGCTTATGCCCGCAAGTGCCCGGTCTGTCAGCAATGCGCTGACAAAATACGAAGGTCAGCAACCCCACTGCACCCTGTTACAGTGACTGAACCATTCCAACAATGGGGCCTAGACATCATTGGGTAGATTTTCCAACATTCATCAAAACAACAACGCTACATTCTAACAGAAATTGATTACTTCACGCGGTGGATAGAAGCAGTTTCACTCAAACAAGTGAACGACCAAGAGGTCACCAGCTTCCTCCAGCAGAACATCATCTCACACTTCGACGTCTCGGTATCACTTGTTTTTTATAATGCAACTTACTTTTCGTCTTCAAAACTTTATGATTTTGCATTACAAAATGGTATTGCGTTGAAACACTTATCCAACTAATACCCGCAAGGAAATGGTCTAGATAAATCCATGAATAAAAACCTCATCTGCATAATTAAAAAGATTGTTTTATCTTAACATCGCAACTGGCATACTGCTCTAACGAATGAAATATGGGTTGATCGCGTAACACCCAAACCTTCTATGAATACCTCACCATACTTCCTTGTCTATGGTAAAGAAGCCATCCTTCCACCTAATATCTACTTTCCTAAACTCCAGTTATCCCAAGAATCCCAAGGCAAGCCTTTCTAGTTAGTTCAGCGTAGGATGGATACACTCCACAAGCTTCAAGAAGAAAGGATGAAAGCAAAAGAAAAAATTTCACTCCACCAAAACCGTATCAAGAGATGGTTCGATAAGAAGTCTGTAGGGAAAGCTAATTTTGATGTTGGTGAAGGCAATCATATGAAGTTTCAGTCCTTGTGCATTGGTCCCTACACAGTCCATGAGAAGCATTGAAAACCTTCCCGTTAATGACCAAGATCTCAAGCATTACTTCCAGTAGGCCGGGGCGCGCCCCGTGACATGTACATAGTCTTCTTACTGCTTGTTGTTTTCAATTTTTCCTTGCTTACCTTCTTTGTTTTCATTTTATTTTCCTTGCTTACTATTTTTGTTTTCGTTGAAGAAATTTCACCGTAGATTAAAACTGACTATGCAATGTACTAAAGCAAAATACTTAATCTACTTCTACAATCAAACTTGCGGAAGCTTAATCAATTTTGAGCAAGATCAAATAGAACACATATAATAGAGAAGTAGAACCAATCACACAAGAAACACAAAAGAATACTCTGGGGAAAGCCTCAGCTAAAAACCACGTTATCTGTATTATCATACAAGTGGAAATATCTCAGGATTACACAAAGATTTAGCTCTCAAGCTATCCAGCTCTCAATACAATCCCTCACTGCTTCTCATAGACAGAATAGACAACACATATGCCTTCCTTCAGTCCTCCAAGCCTCCTATTTCCTTGCGCAGTTTCTCCTGGGTCCTCCAGCTACAACATGTGTGATTCTCACCTCACACACAACACTGACCTCTGAAATATCTGCACAATCATGAAGGAGTTAATTCCTTCTGCATGGATGAGTTTCCTATATAGGAAAATTCCTCTAACTGATAGTACACTGTCCCTTCCTTTAATCTCAACTGGGTCTTTCTCTGAATAGACATGCATGAGTTATTTATGAGAGAATATTCAGTTATCTGGAGAACACTAGTTGCATGCATGCATGCATTAACTGACTGAACTCACAATTAGTTCCTCCAACTGTTTGGAACTAATCTAACTGGACTTAGCTCAGTAAACTGAACTAACTAATTACAACTCAAATACAACTCATCCTTATCTCCTTAATTAAGGGATAACTTCCTCAATCAAAGGGATAATTGTTGCATGTCTTCACATAGACTTCATGTTTGATTTTCTCCAACTAATTAACACAAGATGAATTAATTAATTATTTTTCAAACAGCTACTGAGACAAAATTCGAATTTTAATTCAAGGACTAATTAAAATTGGAATCTATCCTGAAATGCTATTTATAGCAATGCTATTTTTAGCATTTCTATTTATAGCATTTCTTGTTGCCATTTTCAACGCTCCCTCTCAACAAGAAATGCATTCAACTCGAACTCGACCCTAAACCTTTGGAATGTTCTACATGCAACACTTCTCTCAAGTGTTGTTGCTCCAACAACTCCAGAAACAAAAAATATCCAACTTGAATCAAAATGATGCCTTTGTCATCAAAGTCTTTGACTACTATTGCCTCTGTCGACCGAAAACTCTGCACCTCTGTGCTCACCAGTATCTAACTGCTCTAGCCTCTGTCACTTTGATCTCTGACTGCATCAATCGCATTGATTCCTTCTGCTGCATCTGTGCTGCTACTGGTCCTATCTCCCAGCATTGCATCCGCATTGCACCTCCTCTCATCATGTTGCATCATGCTGCCCATTGCTGCACTGCAACTTAGTTACTGAGAAGTAAGTAACTGATCTCCCAACTGACCTCCCTGTTGGGCTAGAAACACCCTCTGATGCTGAAGCTTCCTACACCACTGACAAGTGCTCCCTCTCTGACCTCTGTGTTCCTGAAACAACTCCCTGCATCTCACACCATTGCACACCTCTCTGTGCCATCCTGCACTGGTGCAACACTCATGTGCCTCTCGCATTGCTGCAGCCTGCTAGCTCTGCACTGTATCTCTCTCTGTCGCTCCATCCGCATCCGTCTCTACCCACTCAGCCAGTCTTGCTACTCCTCGTCGGGGCTCCCGTAGCAAGGTCTAATCAAAGAGGTTGGGTACCTCAAGGATCCTACCCCTATTTCAGCCTTCTTGGGACTATCACTTCACATCGCCCCACCTCACACCTGGAGGTATGGATGCATGTGATCCCTCTGCCCACTTGGCTCGAAATTTCCCCCTACTAGAGGTCTCTGCATGAGTGGATGCCTCCACTCAGTCTCCTCTCTGCTTCTCCAGTTGTGGCTACTCCACAACCTCCTGAATCTGCTTCACCAATTGTGGCTCATCCACAATCGTCTGAGACTTCTTTTGTGGTTGCATGTTGAGAGGTAATTTACTCTCCCTCTCAACCGCCAAGTCTCTAACATTTTCCTTGCTCCTCAAGGCTTTGCATGCATCTTGAACCTCAAGAGTATACAGGTTCTTGGCTAGCACACCAATCTGTTTCATTTTTCTCGCCGTCACGGAATTTTCTGGAAAAAGAGCTGATTTTAAATCAGCGATGTCTCCCTCATCCGAACTCCGATTCAGCCGATTTATTTTTTGAATTTGGGTATTTTGTCACAAGGAATCCAGATCTAATATTTGTTTCTAAAAATTTTGCACAAAAATTTTCAGATCTGCTTTGTAAACTCGCAGCCCAATTATTATTTTTTTTTTTACTTCAAATTCTCTTCTTCGTATACCGTTCACTGCTCCGATAAACTTGGCTACGATACCGTGTAGAAATTTCACCATAGATTAAAACTGATTATGCAATGTACTAAAGCAAAATACTTAATCTACTTCTACAATCAAACTTGCGGAAGCTTAATTGATTTTGAGCAAGATCAAATATAACACATATAACAGAGAAGTAGAATCAATCACACATGAAACACAGAAGAATACTCTGGGGAAAGCCTCAGCTAAAAACCCCGCTATCTGTATTATCATACAAGTGGAAATATCTCAGGATTACACAAAGATTTAGCTCTCAAGCTATCCAACTCTTAGTACAATCCCTCACTGCTGCTCATAGATAGAATAGACAACACATATGCCTTCCTTCATTCCTCCAAGCCTCCTATTTCCTTGCACAGTGATTCTCACCTCACACACAACACTGACCTCTGAAATAATTGTGCAATCCTAAAGGAGTTAATTCCTTCTGCATGGATGAGTTTCCTATATAGGAAAATTCCTCCAACTGATAGTACATTGTCCCTTCCTTTAATCTCAACTGGGTCTTTCTCTGAATAGACATGCATGAGTTATTTATGAGAGAATATTCAGTTATCTGGAGAACACTAGTTGCATGCATGCATGCATTAACTGACTGAACCCACAATTAGTTCCTCCAACTGTTTGGAACTAATCTAACTGGACTTAGCTCAGTAAACTGAACTAACTAATTACAACTCAAATACAACTCATCCTTATCTCCTTAATTAAGGGATAACTTCCTCAATCAAAGGGATAATTGTTGCATTTCTTCACATAGACTTCATTTTTTATTGTCTCCAACTAATTAACATAAGATGAATTAATTAATTATTTTTCAAACAGCTGTTGAGACCAAATTCGAATTTTAATTCAGGGACTAATTAAAATTGGAATCTATCCCGAAATGCTATTTATAACAATGCTATTTTTAGCATTTCTATTTTTTGCTATTTCCAACAGAGTTGGAGTATATCCTAAAATGCTATTTATAGCAATGCTATTTTTAGCATTCCTATTTATAGCATTTCTTGTTGCCATTTTCAACATTCGTTTGTTTGAGTTGCTTAATACCTTACTATTTTTGTTTCTAGAAATAAGTGATGCCATCTATTGTGTTTTGGATTTTGAATGAGTATGTGGTTGAGATAAGAAGATACTTGTGACACTGCAACACTTGGCCAATCTTATGTTCGTCTTCTCTGTGCTTGGTTGTAACCTTCGGCCGATGAAGTCAGAAAATACGAGTCATCTGCAAGGGAATTTTTGGTCCAACCATGAACTTGTGTCCACACTGGGAAGCCCATGCCTGTACTCAGCCTTTTGCTCTGTGTGTTTAAGCCTAGCCAACTAGTAGAAATGGAGAAGGGGAAAATCTAAATGAACAAACCTATGTCAGAGGTCTTACATGCTTCTCTGAAGGAACAACCTCTTCTGCTCTCAATAAGTCGGGATCCCTATTCCACCCTAAAAATAAATAAGTGCCTATGCACAGTCCTCTTAAAAAATACAAAGGCGAAAGAAGAGAAAGGCTTCCTGCACAGAGAGGTGAAGCATGCAACTCCACCGAGGTACTGACCAGGCTCGCTGGCAGTGGAGCAATGCATGTGTTCCTGCATGACTCCATCGAGGTATTGTCCATGCCTGCTGGCAGTGGAACAACACTAGAGATGAAAACTTATACTCTGAAAATCTTCAACTCGCGAGCTAAACTACCCTTCCCAATTTTGAAACATTGTGATCAAGCTGAACTTTTGATTGTGTTTGACTGAGTTGGAAAAAGGTGAACCATGTATGTCCATGGGGTAAGTAGGGAAACCGAAGTAACCCGCATAGTGATTCAATACTCCCCAAAATACTAAGGCCCTATGCTGATATTGAACCAAAATAGAGAAGCTGGAGTTCTACCAGTGTGTTTCCAAGTGTTGTAGCGACTGCAATACCCTCCAAAATTTTGGCCTACATCCAATTTCAGAGCCTCCTTTGAGAGTTTTACTTGATGACTGCACACACTTGGGTTCACTCTGTGAGCTCGTGTGAGTCCTCGCACCCACCTTGCTTGATCATTCCACCAACAACTTTTGCATGTTGATGTCAATGTCATGCTTGCGACCATGTTTTGGTCATACACAAGGTCTTTGCTTCATGTGTACATGTTGTGTTTGTTATGTAAACATCTGTCACACTCACACACGGAGTCATATACACTGTCGTGCAAGCGTCATCACGGTTGACCAACGATCAATCACAAGTGTCGCGCTTTTCGCTCACACCATTGGTCAGTCATGTTGAGCATATGTGTCTGGATGGTTTGAGTCGTCTTATCGTCAAGTCATGTAAGTGTGTGTTTGCAAGATCACGTATGCACCTTCTCACTCATTCACACACTTAGTCATTTTGTTGAAGTTCTGATGACCGAATTCCCCATTGACATCTAGGCCTTCACCCTGCCTTTGACTCAATCGACTGTCACCCAGAACAACGCAGAAGCCCCAAGCAATCCATTTCAATCTACGCTACTCACAAGAAGATCAATCAACCTTCATGCTAGTCAACCAGAGAGTTTGACCCAACAGACACCCCAGGACTAACTCCCCTAAAAAATTGCATAGAGTATGTAGACCTTGCCCAGTCCGCTAACTGAGAAAATTGTGCAGATAGACTGGATAGACACCTAATGCCTGTCCCTGTCTCCCTCAGAAAATTGCACAACTTTTCTAGCCAGCCCTCTAGTTAGTCGATCGACTGCTCACCAAGAAAACTGCACAGTTTTCATGAGAAATCCCTCTGCTTCCCAACAGTCCACTCATCTCAGAAACTGCGTAGAGGTGATCAGCAGGCTAGCCTCCCAGCATCAACACAGTTTTCCATGCCAACAGCTCCCGGTAGCCGACTGCTAGTTCCCTCCAGGAATTGCGCAACTTTTGTTGCCAAGATCCAGCAGCAAACTGTCGGTTCCCTCCAGGAATTGCGCAGTTTTTGCTTCCAATGTCCCAGCAGCTGACTGGCAGTTCCCTCCATGAATTGTGCAATTTTGGCTGTCAGGCTCCCGCTGCCCGTTCCTTCCAAAAATTGCACAGATTTTATCTGCCATGCCTTCTCGCAGCCCAGACTACTCCTCTCAAAATCTGTGCAGTTTTTCCCTCCAGCCGAACCAGACCCCATGGAAAGTCATTATCGATCTGGATTTCCCATCCCCATCACCTAGTGACTCCTGTGCATTTTTCACCAGCAGTGCCCGGAGCCTCCATCCCAACTCATACCTCGCAACCTGTCTCCTCTCCCAGTCACTTGCATCCAAAACGATCATGCATTATGGTAGACTAGGAGTTTTATGGATTTGATGTCGTCTCGTCATGAGTGACTACAAATAAAGGTACACAAACAAACATGTCGCAACGACGGATGGGATGAACAAAGGGAGTACATGAAGAAGGACATGTTCACCAACGGACCAACAAACGATGCATGCAAAGAGATGTGCTCACGAACGAATTATCATGCAAAGATGTGTTCGCGGACGGATGGACAGACAAACATGCAAGGATGTGTTCGCACATGGACAGATGGATGAACATGCACTTTTCACAAATGAATGAACCTGTCAAGCATTCCAACATACAAGCAAGGAGAAATATGCAAATGCAACATCAAGCGAACCTAATGACCATCAAAGACTCCATGTACTTTGCCATGTGGAGGTGAAGCTATGACACACCATGATGACATCCATCACCCAGCAACACTGCAGCTCAATATGCACACCAACAGCAACACAAATGTACCAACATTGTCATGTCGAGACTTGTCATGAGTCATGTCATCCACATCTCTACTGTGGGCCATACTATTAATCAATGTAATGTAATGTGGAAGTCTAAGAGACCCACTTGTCATACAAAGAGTCATGTAAAGTCGAAAGGTCATAGAATTCAAATGGTCATGAGGGTAGTCAAACATCCACAAGGGTCACTTTCACCATTGGCTAAAAATACCCCCTCATTTGTACATGGAAAGGACTTTTCACCTAGGCTCCTCCCACATAGCCTTGAGAGTCTGTAATCTTTTTTTTGAGGAGTAAGTAGTGGCTCCAATGCCTTGCCCACGAGGTTAGTGATGTATGGTGTAACGATGTGTCTTAGAACTTTTGCTTAATTTAGAAGCCTGCTAACAGGCCAACACATTTTCACACATGTATTGTAACTGTTGTAAGACTGATCTTGAACACTTGTAATGCATGTTGCTTTAACCTTTGTTTAACACTTAAACTCATTCACTTGTTGTAATACATATATATTAATGAAAATTTGTTGTATGAGTTGTTAATGTTGTCATGCCGGTGTTGGTTACCTCCCCATACATCAGACAGACCTTTCACATAAACTTGCTATAACAACTGTCACACTCGCACGGACTCCTCCGTTGTGTGTTGTATGTGTTATCTTTCCTTGTGTGTTGTGATTTTCGCATTCGTGTGGATTACTCTTCTGGAAGTTGTGCATGTCCTGTTGTGTTGTGTGTTCCTAACAAAGTTGGGGCTTCTTCCCATCTGACTTGGGATTCACTCCCACCCTCTCCCTCTACAGTGAAAGAACCATTGACACCAACAACACTAGAAATCACCAAGCACGCGAACCTCACTACTCGAAGATAAAGAAGACCACTCTCTTGTGCTGACAAGCAAGAGCTGAGGCAAATCTTTAAGATAATGGCAACCAGGCCATTATACTGGATGGGAGTCCCACACAAAATGGTGTGAGGTCTAGTTGGGACTTCATACTGGGGTGATCCCCTGAATGTTGGCGGGTCCAACACCGTCAACAACCTATTGAGGAACCATAGACACATTTTACGAACCTTCCAACTATGGAGATAACCAGTAGATGTGGGGTTGACAAAGAGGGACAATATATATTAGCTAATGGTGAGGATTGTGGTAGGGGGCATTCTTCTTACAAGCATAGTCCACACCTATTCCTAGAGGTTTTAACTTTCTGCAGTTTTCGAGCTGAAGATCCTAGCTTCTTGCACATCCCCATCCCATATAAATATTTAATTTATATACTAAATCTTCTTATAATTAATAATAATAATAATAAAGAAACAATTTAGTTATTTTTTATGATTTTTTTATTTTTTTATTTTAGCAACATGAGATGTATCATAAGGGTTTTAATGTTTGTCCTGGATTGATGTCTATCAGTGTTTACAAGTCATTTAATTTCTATGGTTGCACTAGTTAAGTTATAATCATAATTTATTTTTACATCGCAACAAATTATCCTTTTTATAATTCATGATATATATATAGAAATCTTATTGTCATTATTATTATTTTTATTTTTAAGTTGCATAATAATAATAATAACAACAACAACAACAACATTTATATAATAAAATAGAAATGCATATATATATTAGAAATAATAAATAAAGATAGCCACATTTCATAATAAATAAATAAAAGTCAACATTTATAATTTATAAATTATAAAAGGGCTGGCCTTGAGGGTTAGCTCAATTGGTCGAGGTCCTATTGCTAAAGCACCTTTCCATTGGGAGGTCACACGGTCAATTCTCCTCAATGCCCTCAAGGTTAGGCTTTGATTAGTTTCGCTGGAGGGATGTGATCCCTTCGGGTGGATCTACCCAAATTTTCTTCAGGAATGAATATATATATATATGAAATGGTTAACTCATTTGAAAATGTAAAATTAAATTATGATTAGAACTTTAAAATAAATATTTCTTAAGATGGGGTCCTAGAGAGGGGAAAGGTTGGGGTGCATTGTTAAAAAAATTATCAATAGAAATTAACTATGAAAGTTAAATTTACCAATAACAAAAACCACACATAAACACAATGGTTATCCTAAAAAATCTCACTCCAACAAAAAATCAACTAATAGAATATTATATTAGCGTCCCTTAGCCAAAACTAACCAAGTTGGCTAAGTGAGCTAGCACTACTTACCTCTAGGCCCTACCCCCCTCAAATTTTACATCTAGGGTATCTGATAATTTGACATGCCCCTCTATTACTTAGTTCTAACTCCAAACTTTACTAGTAATTTCCCAAGGTATGCATGTCTTACTAGGTCTTACAATAGTATGCCCATTTACATGTAAAAATTTTCAACTCCATTATAATATTATTATTGTTGTTTTTGTTATTTTCGTTGTTTATAATACACAACCAACATCTCTCTCTTCCATAGGTCACTTGTTTCACCATTGAAAATCTACAATCTTAAGCAAACAAACCATGATAAATAATCTCTTTGAAGCATTCCATCAAACACTTTGAGTGCAACCTTGACATGAATATAATTTGATTAAGAGGCTTGACATGGGTTTTATTGTACACCTTCTTTCACATATCCATGGCTCTTGTCATTCTGACACCTACTAATCAAAACACAATAATCTTCTCTCTCAACTTTGACCTCACCCCATGGCTTGATACCATGTTAAAAGAATATTGAGAGAAATTAATCGATAAAGTTAAATTTACCAACAAAAAAAACACATAAAACACAATGTTTACCCTAGAATACCCCAATCCATGGAAAAACCAATTAAAAAAATATTTTATTAGTGTCCCTTGGCCAAACTTAACCAAGATGGGCAAGTGATCCTTAACCACTAACCTCACAGGCACATTACAGTGAAGTATTCCCAATCCTTTTAAAGGCTTCATTACATGTAATCACAAGTACAAAACCATGGTCAACCAAAGCCATTTTCCCAAAACCACCATGATTATTTCACTGAGTCAAGTTTACCTAACACTCATGGCTACCACCCTAGCAAGGATAATCATTAACAGATGTGGCACAACACCCCCCATCTCATAACATAGTCATCCACGCCACACACATCACATTATGTATGTACATAAAACTATGATCCTATGTGTTCTAATGCGTTCATTATGGTTGGCTTTCTTGTTATTTATAATTATAATTTGAGTTATAAATTTACGTTAATATGAACTTAAAACATGATTTCTCTTTACAAATTCATTCTTTCACATCCCTTCCTATTATTGGTTTACAATAGTTGGTATGAAACTTTGAGACTTAAAAAAGGGTTGTGATTATTTGGAAAACCTTTCAGATAATAACTTTTATCACAAAAGCCTAATGATATTAGAAAGAATACTCAACGTGTATGTAGGTTTTCTAAAGGATAAAGTGATTCATTATAGAGGATGAACACAACTACTCTAACACTAGTTGTTTTAAAGTTCAATTCCAAAACAAAAAATTGCACACTTTCTATTGGGAAACAAAATCACAAAAATAACATTTTATACCCCATGGTTCACTTCAATTATCATCCGGGAATTACGTAAACTTCTAAGGTGTTGTTGGGCACTATATGCGCAAAACTACATAAGTCTAATCTACTAAAAATATAGTATCTAAAATTCCTAATGTTATTTTGTAGTTATAAATATTCAACAATGGGGTTCCAATGGAAACAACTCTAACTCCATTCTACACAACCTAGGTTCTAATTATCATCTCTTGCTATAGTTTATTAGAAGTCGGATGGGATTAACACCATCTCCTAATGAAATGAGAAAGTGGGTAAGATCAATAACTACTATTTATATATTCAAATTGTGAAATCAAACAACATAGCAATTAACATGCTCATCATTAATTACAAAGTTCACAACCCATGTTGTTGATTATTATAGTCAAAAGCAATGGAAACAACATGAAACTAATCATATTGAGCACATTATCTTAATAGGAATGCTAATAACACTGAACTACCAATAGTACAAATAATAAGCTACATGTATGCAAGAAACTCATCTAACAACAATGGAAATGGAAGGAGGGTTCTTATAATTAGTGTGTCCCACACAAGTGAGTTCTAGAACCCTGTCAAATACTTTCTAAATAAAAAATGAACTAAATATTTTATTCAACAATATGAAGAAATCTCGTAAATGTTGGAATTATATTCTAGCTTAGAGCAATTTGAAACTAGTACT
The DNA here is from genome assembly GCA_031772625.1 of Pinus tabuliformis. Lineage (NCBI taxonomy): Eukaryota > Viridiplantae > Streptophyta > Pinopsida > Pinales > Pinaceae > Pinus > Pinus tabuliformis. The sequence goes on from CM062808.1 coordinate 907,401,266, forward strand.
TAACATGAGGAATAACAGGATTATCTCGTAAATGTTGGAATTATATTCTAGCTTAGAGCAATTTGAAACTAGTACTTAACATGAGGAATAACAGAATTTGGGACCCTAATTCCTCCAAACAATATAAATGCTCATTATTAACCTGAATGAGTTCTAACTGGATATATCAACAAGATCCTTGATTATTATGACGATGTCTACTTAGCCTACTCACCCACTTAGTGTAGTCAAGCTTAGAGATTTATTCTTGCCTCCTCTATCTAATTCTAATTCAAAATATAATTGAGATATGGGAATTCAAACTACTCATGGATTAACTGGGTATGCACATGGATGGTAGCCTATTCTAGTCACCCTCATGAATGGAAATGACATGATCCCTTGATTTACTCATATGTTCCCATATTGAAGTTTCATTAGAGCTTTTAAGGTGGAACATGTATTAAATGATTGAGCCTCTCTTTAGTGTGACACCATAGGATCACTACAACATGAAGACTGGCCTCTACAATAAACTGTATTTTAGCAATCAAGATTAGTGCAAATAATCTTAATTAATATAATCAACTCAAATTACTAAGACATAATGCATTCATTATATCCTCTTGAAAATAAGTAAAAAAATGTCAACAATATATCAATTTTAAATATTTTCTATCACTTGATTCTAATACAAATTCCTATTTTCTTTTTACAACAAATATATATTTGATTCCCTTCAATTTTCACCTCCCCTACTTTGAGAGTATGTTAGTTATAGAACAAATTACTACATTTTGCAACATTTTCTTTTTGCTCTCTCTCTCTCTCTCTCTCTCTCTCTCTCTCTCTCTCTATAGATATATATATATATAAACATTACACCATTTATTTTTTAATAGTATAAAATAAAAATAAAAATAAAAAAATAACAAGTAAACTGAGAGAAATATAATAAATAAATAAATATAATAGGTAACTAATTATATTTAACTCGAGATTCTAATCGCCTTTCTCCTATTGTGTAAAAAATAATAATTCTCATAATTATGACCATATTTCCTTTAGTGGAGATATTTTCTACAACTTTAAACATCTATATAACAATTCTCATAATTATGACCATATTTCCTTATTTCCTTTAGTGGAGATATTTGCTACAACTTTAGACATCTATAACTCAACATGGGTAGAGAACAAAGAATTAAGAGCTAAAAGACAAGAAAGTTTCCAAATAAATCATGGCATTAGTGCCCACATCTTCATCTTGACTTTTATCATTGACGAGGTTACGACTAACATGGGTGGATTTTATTTATATTTTGTACACTTTCCTGAGGGTCCGATATCAAATAATGCCTCAACACCTACTCATGGAAAGCTCAAGCTTCCGGGTATTCAATACTATAAATCCACCATTGGTAGAGTGCATACAAGATTTGATAATATAGAAGGATTCCAAAGCAGTATAGGAGTTAAAATCATGTTTTCAATTCTCTCCTCAGTTTTTATTAGGCTCTACATTAAATGAATGAAAGGAATTCATAAAAAACACATTGGGAAATACACATGGTTGTTTGTTTTTTAGAGTTTATATTGCTATGTTTCTTTTTGTAGATGGCATTACATTATTTTGATGTTACGTTTGATGAAAGTCCTTCAAAAATAGTAGACATCTTCTCATATTTTTGTGACTCCCTTGGATTTATGGAAACTTGGGGAAAAAGAGGTATGCCTCTCAACACTTTGAAGATAGAGGTAAATTTAATTCCATTCTCACTTAAAGGAGTGGGTGTGTGGAGATGGTACCTTCTTGCACATATTTAAGAGTATTATTTTTGCACCATACTTCAATGTGATATCAATAGTAGAATCTTATTTAATTTAAGGTTACAAAATGATTACTCCCCTTAAGAAGTAATGTTTCCAACATCAATTTTAGGACTTTTGGACAAATATGTCTCTTTCACTCATTGGTCACAACTACCCTTCTTTATGGATATGATATTTGGGGACCTTATTCTTCTTGTTAGAAGTTGACAATAGATAAAGAGAGTATTCATTTTGATTCTCTTCAAAGACATCTGCGTGAAGGGTTTACACACTAAAACCATCATTATTATAGAATTTGACATGGCCCAATAATTGTTGTTATGGTCTTCTAGATTGTATTCATAATTCATGAGTTTAAGCTAATGGAAACCCTTTAGGTAGGTTACCTTGGGTATCTATATTGTGTAGTTGTGTTTATAATAAAATTGAACCGAACTAGTATGTTAGAATCTGGTTATTACTCCACTTAGTCAATAGTGATATTCACGAGCTCCGTCCACCCAACTTTTTGATGAATGAATATATATAGTGATATATATTCGAAAATAGAAATAAATAAGGGTTTTCCAAAAATAGTTATTATCCACCTCATCCAATTTCAAAGACATTTGTAAACACCTCAAGGGTGACATCGATAGCGAGTGGAGTTGTCGAAATCAATTGGCATACAATTAATAAAAATACCTCAAAATCCTTCATTTTTTCATAAACTTCGTGTGAACGTCGCTTACTTTCCCTACAACAACCTTTGAAAAGCATTGCAATCTAACAATATGACGATTTTACGTTTTCCTCGAAATAATGTTATTAAAAAAAAGGTTAGTTAAATTAAATAATATTATTTTAATATGTTGAATGTTTTTTAATTTTAAATAAAATGTATATTTCCAAAACAAAATATAAAATATATATATGAGGTGATAAAATTTTCAAGATTTTATAATAGATTTCTAACTTCTTGATAACTTAAAAAAATAATAATGAATAAAATATGATTGTCAACAATTCTTAATACCTAATCTCTATCTCTATTTTTTTGATGAGTTGGTGCGCAACATCTTTTTTTTCCAATCCCCTTAATTTGAATTTATACACTCATTATTTGGATGCCCCAAATTGCAAATCTTTGTACAAATTCACCAGCAAGTTCCTTGTCATGTTACATTTTGCTTAAAGAATGGCAAGTTGATGTTTTAATTGGACAAAAGTGCTCATTATTAATGTAATTGTTGAAGGTTTTGGCATTGATGTTGTATATTGCATTGATGTCAAAGGTTAGTTAACAAGAATAAGCCCACATTAGCACTGGTATCATCCTCACAATGCTTATGCTTATCATCCTCATCTTGATACAGGTAATCAATATTAGTCTAAGAAGTATATGAGGGTTACTTTGTTTCAATCCGAGACATAAACAAGGCTCCAATCCGAGTTAGCATATGTAGGACCTGTACCAACTTTTCTTTTAATCTTTGTAGATTCTCCCATGTCTACATGGGGTACAAATGAAATGAAAAGAAATGATTGTAATGCAGAGACTAATGAAGCTGGCCTTGATTCCATTTTTGAATTTTGCATTAGAAGCACGTATGATATAACCCTCAATAGTCTTTCCACCTATGACCTCATGAATGATCTATTCAATAAATTTGAGTATAAGTATAGTGAGGTATATAAAGATAACATGGGTAACAATATTAAAGGAAATAAGGGCACTCTGGAAGTTGATAACAGTTCCACCAAGGACATACTCCATTTCATTAATCTAAAACCTATATTGATGTCAAGCTTAAGTTTCAAAGAAAAGTTCATATGTTTTTGGCTCTCAAATCAATAATTGTCCCATAGCCTTTTTAAAATTCCAATAGATTGTTTGGTAAGCATTGAGCATTGTTTCAATATGACACTGATTGAGGTAACTATCAATGGATCATTGAGCAAACCCCAAGTGAGTCTCTTCCTCCTACAAGAAGAAATGAGAGAGACACTCAAGTTTTGGAGAGCTAGTAATCAGTTTGTTTGTAATCAAGACATCTCTCAGGGAAAAGAAACAAGTTCAAAGCCTTCCATGAATACGTTATATGATGAAAGTAGTCTAGCACCTTTGCAAATAAGACATCTCTCGGGGAACATAAACATGATCATAGTATTTTATTAATACAATAGATGATGAAAGTAGTCCAACACCTTTGTAAACAAGACATCTCTCAAGGAAATATTCAACCAAACAAAGGACCATGACACATGTTGTCATAAATACCAACATGTGTAGTAGGTGTTGTTTTTAGCGATGGAGTGATATATCTCTTAAATCATGCACATGGGGTGACTCTAAAGTAAGGCTAATTCAGAAGGACAAGCTCAAAAGTTTAGGTAGATCACTACATTCGGTGATTTCAAATCCTATATATCTATATCAATGTTTAAAGGAAAACCTTGTAGCATGTTTCAAATCTAAAGCTGTACCAAGAGAAAGTATGTGGAAAAAGTCTAACCTGAATTTAGAGCAATCCAAACCTCCCTTTTCAAACTAAAACTGAGGTGAGAAGAATATGTTTATATTGGAGTGCTAGAGAAAATGAGTCATTATGCTGACCTACAGGAGTGAAAACACCTTGACCAACTAGTGATGAAGGCAAAGTATTCGCAGGCAATCTGGAAGTTACACATCATTTTAATATTTATAATTTCCACTTCAAATGTCAATTTAATTTTGAGTAAGCGACAACAACGTTGATAAGGATTTGAAATGAACAGACTATTTGAAGATGGTAAGACAAACTAAACCTCTTCAAATCCCTGTACAAACAGTCAGCGAGAGTTATTTATATAAAAAGATGCATTTTTGGATGGAAGAATTGTTAGTTGATTGAACTTTGTGAGACCTAGTTCATGAATTGTTTGAAAAAGAAAGAACAAGAAGAAGAGAAGAAGTGAACCAAACTTTAAGAGAAAGAGAAAGAGATAGGCATCTGTAAAGGAGCATAAACAAAGTACATAATAGATATAAGGAGGAACTCATAATTCAAAGACCAAATAAATCAACAAAGTAAATATTTAATCTTTTCAAGGGATTCGTGTCTCCTCTCAGGTAATAGCCTGAAAAAGAGCAAGTTGGAGTTTGTAGAAGAGGGAGTGGGTTCTCCCAACAAGTTGTAGCTCGCAAAAGAAAATAAAGGTTGAAGCCTCCTATAGGTAGAAGCCTACAAAATTAATGTAAAAGACGAAGTTGGTGCTTGCCTTTACATCACAACAAAAAAATGTGGTTTTCCCACTTATATCTGGTGTCTACATGTTCTAAATGTCTTTCTTGTGTGTTTACTTATGAATTCCTAGTTAATTGTTGAACACTAATATAATTCTACTAATTATAAAAGAAAAGGATAAAAGGCTATTAAAATAATTTGAAAATTTTCATATAAAAGACATAATTACTTATTCACCCCCCTTAGTAATTGCCTAGTTTTCAACAATTGGTATCAGAGCCAATTCTTTTTGCATCAACCTAACATCCAAAAGGAAGATCTAACTCATAGTAATGGCTAGGGATAAAGGGTGTTCTATAAGAAAAGATCCTTTGTTTACTAGTACTAATTATACTTTTTGGAAAGTTAGAATGCAGACATATTTGATGTCCCTTTAAGTAGATGTTCCAGGTGCAATAGAGTATGGGTATGAGAAACCACCCATCATTGTAAATAATGATGATAAATTGAAATTTTCATGCAATACTAAAGCCGTGAATGCTATCCTAAGTGGACTAGCTAAATTAGAATTTGTAAAAGTAATGCATTGTAAGACTACTAAAAAAATGTGGGATAAACTGAAAAACATTCATGAAGGAGATGGTAAAGTAAAAATGGCTAAATTACAAGTTACAAAATGCAGTTTGAGTCCTTTTGAAATAGTAAATGTTATAAGAGGTCTCGATGAAACCATTAAGGAATCCACCATAGTCCAAAAAGTGTTGAGATCACTCCCTGCTAAGTTAAATCCCAAACTATCAACGATTGAAGAAATTTTTAACATTAAAACCCTAACAATGGATGAATTGCTTGGCTCTCTAACATCCTACGAAATGATGATCACAAAAGGAAAATCAACCATAAGGGATGAAACATTCAAAACAAATAATAAATCTATAGAAGTCCAGGAGTGCTCATGTTCAGACTCAGATGAAGAAGAAGCAAAACTTGTGAGAAGGTTGAAGAAAGGGACTGGTAAGTATAAATACAAGCTTCCTTTTAAGTGCTTTAATTGTGGAAGAGTAGGTAATTATGCCTCAAAATGTCCTTTTAAGAAGGAAGAAATATATCAAAAGGCAAATAAAAGAACAAATATAATAGAATAAAGAATGAGAAAAGATTTAAAAGAAATATTGTATACACAAGAAGATAACAATTCCTCTAGTGATATAAATGAATCTTCTGATGAAGAAGGAATTAGTGAATTTATGCTTATGGCTCTAAAATCTTAATCTGAAAAACTTAATGATTGTGAGTTGAGTGAAGAATAAGAGGGTGAAGTTTACCTTGAAGAAGAGCTAAATAATTCTTTAGAAAAAATTGACAGACTCAAACAAAAGAATAGAAAACAAAAGGAAATTTTGATTAAATATGTTAAAGAAGAGCCTAAGTATGAGAGATTCTCTAATTAAAGGTTGAGTTAGAAGAGAAAAAAAAGGTTGAAGACATCCTACTACAACAATTAAAAGAGAAAGGGAAAGAATATGAGAAACTAGAAGAAGAAATAGTTGTTACGAGAAAGAAGTTAGAGAAAGAACAAGTTGAGTTAAATATGAACTTTAAACACATTGGGGGGTCTCAAAAGTTGGATGAGATATTGAATACTCATATATTTTCGCCTATGAAATCTAGTTTGGGCTATGAAGGAGAAACCACTAAGAAAAAGACAGAGGATAAAAACACCATCAACTTCACTAAAGTATTCATAGGAGATAATGACAACAATTAGCACCTAAAGTATAATGATTTCAACAACACACCTTGGAAATAACATGGAAACAATGCACCTCAACAAGAACAAAGGAACAACACTACTCAACAATAACAAAATATAAATCCCACTCAGGAGCAAAAAATGAAAAATCTTACTCAGCTACAACACACAAGAATATTTGACAAGCTAGCAATAAGTTACTAGAAGCCTTATTTTTTCAAAAGACAAAACTATAAGATGTCAAAGAGATCATATTCACAAGAACCATCTTTTCCCAAGTATGAAAATTTCTTCTATGGATATTGTTTTTTGTGCAAAAAAATTGGCCATAATGTTGTGAACTATAGAGCATATATCAGAAGGAATGAAACAAGAAGTTAGAAAATAAATGAAGTCATCAACGAATTTGTAAATGCAAGGACAAACATAAGTAAGAACAATAATCCATTTTCCCTACTTTTTGATGTCACTAAATATTGTTGTTGCCACAATTTTGGACATAAGTATTATGAATGTCAACTCATAAACTTCAAACCATAGTCTTAGGACAATCATAGGATAGAGGAATCCATGTTGTGGAAAAATAAAAAGGAAGAGAAGGAAACCAATAAGTGCAGTCTAGTTCTTGATGTTCATAACTAGAACAATTAGTGATATGTGAACAATGGTTACTCCAAACATATGACTAGAGACAAGAGCAAGTTTCTGACTCTAAATGGAAACAAATTTGGCAATGTCACCTTTGATAATGATGCACTAGGGAAAATAATGGGAAAAGGTAGAGTAAGCTTGAATAATGGCAGAGGCAAAGTAAATGATGTATTATTTGTGGTTGAACTAAAACATAAATTGTTGAGTGTGAGCCAGATGTGCAGCAGAGGATATGATGTCATCTTTAAGGCTCAGGAATGTGAAATAGAGTCAGCTAAAACATGAAAGATACTAGCCAATGGAATCTGAATAGAAACCTGTATATGTTTTGAAGGAATATAGTAAAGAATTTCACTCGGGGAAACAAGATGAGTGTTGGCTGTGGCATAGAAGAATAGGGCATTTAAACCTTAACCATATCATTAGACTCAACAAAAAGAGAGCTATAAGAGACTTGCCCAAAATCACAAAGCCATAAAATTGTATCTGCAATTCATGTCAAATGGAGAAACAAGTTCATGTTTCTTTCAAGATTAAATATCAACTATCAACTAGCAAGCCTTTTCAGCTAGTAAATATGGAACTATGTGGGCCTTCTGTGACAAAATAACTTGGAGGTGAGTATTACTTCATGTTAGCGATTGACTAATTTTCCAGACTAACACAGGTATCCTTCTTGATATATAGATAAGAAGCATTGATAAATTCAAGTTATTCAAAGCACTAGCAAAGAACCAAACATGCTATGAGTTAAAGCACATATGATTAGAGAGAGGAGGAGATTTCACATCAAATAAATTTGCAGATTTTTGTCATGAACATAGAATAAGGAGACAATATACTACTGCATACACTCCTAACAAAATGGAATTGTTGAAAGGAAGAACTGGTCAGTACAACAAATGGCTAGAGCTATGATGTAGGAAAGAAACATACCACAAACCTATTGAGCTGAATCTATTCACACAACAATTCACATACTAAACAAAGCACATCCCAGGCCTAATTATGACAAGACACCCTATAAGTTATGGATTGGAAAACCAACATCAATAAACACTTGAAAGTGTTCAACATTAAGTGTTATATTAAAAATAACTACAAGAAATTGGGAAAGTTTGATGTTAGGGTAGATGAAGGAATCTTCTTAGGGTACTCTAGAGAAGCAAAGGGTACAAGTGTTATAATAAAATACTACACATGATAGTTGACTACATTGTGAAAGTTGATGAGGATCTACCTATCAAAATAAAGCAGATAGGATTCATCAATTGTTCTAATCAACCAATTATTAAAGAAGAGGAAGAACATGTTGAAGGTGTAGACGAAGCATACACTTAAGATGAAATCAAGTCTCAAGTACAACATTCAAAGAAAATGTTTAGATATTTTGAGGAAGAAATAAGGTTATTAGAGGAATGGATGAAAAAGGATACATGTAGTGAGGACTACATACAATTTGCAGGCTTAGCTGATTTTGAGGAGAAACTAAAAGTGCAATACAATAGTGGCATAAATGAAGAGGAAATGCAACAAAGTATTGTTGAGATGAAATATGAAATCAAAATGGAGAATTTTGAAGAAGACAACAATGAATCTGTTGTAGAGCAGCAGTGGAGAAGGCATATAAATTTCTTAATAATTTGTTGGAAGATGTATGTCGAAGCAGAGTGGGATAAGACTTATGATAAGTGTATGAAAGAGAAGATCCAACCACAAGTGGATGAGTTGGATATCGAAATAAATGAGCTATGGGGACTTATGAAGACGAATCCCAAAAGAAGATACAGTGAAGGAAGCAAACAATCAACAACAACATCCAGTTGAATCTGCAATATTTTGAAGTCAAAATGCATGGAAAACTGCAGAACAAGATGTGGGATCCATGGGGATTGTTACTTCAAAGGCTTATGTCTAGGAGGTCATAAATTTTTCTACTTTGGGAATCAGGAGCATTCTCACTCCCAAAACTATCAAATCCTTTTGGAGACAAAGATTCAAAGGGGGTTTGATATGGAGAAGGAATTATAATTCCTTATTATAAATAATTTTAGTTTCTTTAATTATCATAAAAAGCACGAGAGATTTAAGGGTGATTTATGGAGTGATTCTAAGGATAGATTGAGTGATTTTAGGAGTTAGGAAAATATGATTTATGGAGTGATTTTAAAATCTAGAAAAATCTATGATGTTTCTAAATTATATATATTGTAAGCCTATGGACAACAAAAAATAGAGTAAGTGTGAGGAAAAGAGGATGGCCAAATGAATGTGAAATCAAACTATAAAGAGGAACACATATTTCCGAGTAGAACTTTATGTACACATTTGTGAAATGAAATAGAATTTCATGTAATTATGTTCATGAATAACCTTTGTTTGAATATATAAGGATTCTAGTCTTTGTGTAAATTTTAGAATTAATAGAAATTTAGAGTCTATGTGCAATATGATGTTAAACTCAAAGAGTTTCAATATATGTGTGGAGTCTGAAACTAATGATAGATTTGTTGATTAATCTATCATTTTTAAAAGAAATCCAGTACAAGGATTAAGACAATTTGAATGAAGTGAACCCGGTGAAGTATTTTGTACATATTGTAGTAGAATCCTGTGAAGAGGATTCAATGCATGTCTAATCATGAATTTCATTTGCAGAAGATTGTCAAAGGATGCATATAGAATGATGTAGAAGACAATTAACTCTCTCTCTACCTTATGAGGGAGAGATTCTTGCACCTTACAAAATTAGTGCTGATTTGGAGAAGGTGGAATTTGTAAGTTTATCCTTCGAAGAAACTTCAACAACATTGTATTTGAAACTAGAGAATGAAAATGATTTAATCTCGACTTGAATGTGCTAGAAGGCGAGGTTCAAATTGTTGATGTGAGCATTGTAAGTGCCAAGCTAGATGCATGTGTGAAGGCAGGTCAGAGTATATTTGCATGAGATGGGAAAAACACGCATTTGGAATGCATTGGAGTATAGCATATCTGTTAATGGTGGAATTGAACTTGAGTAATGAGCATTGGTGATGGTGAGAAATTCTAGCACGATTTTGTGGCCAGGGTGGCCAAAAACTATGTGATTTGGAGTAGTTTGAAGATGCAGGAAAAGTAAGATTTTCCTACATTACCAAAATTTTTGGGGGAAATTTCTTAGCTAAAGTGAAAATTTGCATTTTTCTCCAACTTTAATGTTTTTATTAGACTATACTAATGCTTGTGAATTACTCATGTTGACTTGACTTTATTAGGATGGAGAAGGAGAGGGAGTCACTCATATTAACTTGATTTTATTAAAATGAGTATATTGAAATTATGTAAAAGGAGGGAAATAAGTGTATTGATTTGACATAAATAAAATAAACGAGCCAAAAATTTTCAATAAAGAGAAAATTGGGTTTTTTTGGAACTTTATTATTTTTATTAGACTTAATACTCCAAAGGAATTTATATTGAATTGATTTTATTGAAATAGATATATTCATTTCATATAATGGAGGAAAATAAATAATTAAAAATATTTTATTTTTGTCATAAGAATTAATAGTAAAGGTTTCATTTTCTTTTTTTTGATCAAGTAAGAGTAGGACCTTCTATTAAACTCAGCCAAATATACATAATTTACAAGAAGCCGCACCCGCTCTGTGAGAGTTCAACAGTCAGCCGGGCAGGCCGAACCAAACCAATCATCCAAAACCAAGAGAAACCTAAACAGGAAAGCCAGGGAGAATCACCAAACAATTAAGGCACAAGGTCATCTGGAAGTTTTGCCATGCTTCAAATGAGCCTAGAATTCCTTGGAGGGCTAGTCCATCGAACTGGAGGTCACAAAAGGCCATGAATGACTCGTTGTGGGTCCACCAGAGGTCCCACCACAAGCCAAGCTTAAAACTGTCAAACGGACTCGACAAAAATTAAAAGCATAACACTCTAATCTTTTTTTCGGGTCCGACCAACTAGCACAAACACATCACCACCGTTGATCAACTGACTAAGATCCAACGGTCTTCGTGAATATCAAAAGGACGAGAAGCGCAAGAGATAACCGCCCGATGAGGGCGGTTTTCTCTCTCCTCGCTCCACTACGTGTCGCTCGAAGAGTGGAATCGGAGCCAAACTCAGAAAAACCAGAAACCATTCGGACCCCGCCCGATATACCGCTTGTGGTATTGGAAAGGTTGACTCACGGGAAAAAACAAACACGTCCTTTCGCCACGTGTTGTCCTTCAATTCCGTCCAGCGGGCAGTTCTTGAGCCAATCCCGTCCACCTGGATTCTCTATCATACACCACCTAAGCCATATGAAGAGGGACACCTCATCCTGTGGAGCTATCCGAGTCAAACCTTTCATCACTCAATCAAAAGGATTCCAAACTTTGGAAAGTAACCGAACCAAGGCGGGTTAGACTGTGTGGGGTTCTCCAACCTCCCGCCGGTCTTCTGGGTCCCTTTGATCCATCTTGTCCATGGTTCCATATCCTGTGTTGCCTGACAGAGACAGTCCTCCCCCAATTTACTCGAGGGTAGCGAATCCCAAGCATACCTAGAATCCATGTCCCTAATTGTGACTCCTTCATTCGCCAATCGATCCGCTAACATATTAGCTTTCCTTTTCACATGAGCAAATCTGATAGTTTTAAGGGTTCGCAGGTGAGCATAGATGCGGTAAAAAACCTGCAAAAGCTTCCAGTGCTTTGACACTTTATCTAGAGAGGTTCCATTGCTAATTTTCTTAGCCGCTCTAATAATTAATTCTGAATCCGCTTCAATTATAACATTGTGTGAACTAGAATTCACCAGGATTTCCAAGCATTGCTCTAATGCCATGAGCTCAGCCATGTTATTAGTGGCCTTCCCCAAGTGGCCATGGAATATTTCCTGTATTTTTCCCTGATCATCTCTTATGGCACCCCCAAAGCCCGCTAATCCTAGGTTGCCCTTAGCTGCTCCATCAATATTAACCTTTAAGAAACCATAAGGAGGGGGCTTCCAAATGTTAACACTCTTGTTTATAAGGCTCACTACCTTTGTTGTTCCTAGAGGACTGATAGACTAGAGACCCAAGTGAAGTATAATTCTCTCCTCTTGGGGCAGAGGAGGATCTTTAGGAAGGGTCCTCAGCAAGCTTCTTACTGTGTCTTTGAGCTGCCTTAGAACTTGCTCAATTATGTGTTGTGGCTTGTTTGTTTTGTTTTTGAAGATCCAACTGTTGCGTTCTTTCCACACATTCCAGATGACAAAACCTGGAATCAAAATCCAGGCTTTATTAACTATCTCATTCCCTGAGAAGTTTTTCCTCCAGTTCTTTAGAGTGTTGGATATGCTGAGACTATCCCTATCAGTTTGTCTAAAAATAGAGGCCACCCAGTCCCACACCTTTGAAGTGAAAGGACAGAGGTTGAGAAGGTGTTCAATTGTCTCCTCATGAGCGCCACATAGGTAACACTTGGAAGGACCAATGAAGCCTTTCTTAAGGAGATTATCCCAAGTTAAGATCTTCCTTTGATGCACTAGCCAGATGAATAACTTTATTTTCATCTAATGTAGACTTTGCCAAAGTTTCTTCCAATCTTGATCAGGATTGACAAAGTTAAATCCTGTGACTTCCTGTTTAGCCTCTTTGAGGTTAAAGTTACCTTCAGTATTCTTTCCCCATCTTAATGGATCCGTTGAGAAAGAAACTAGAATCCTTCTATGCTCTAGCTCCTGGGTGAGAGCTTCTGCCTTGGTCTTCAACGGGTTATCATCATTGTATCCTAGGTCCTTCCACTTCCTCCATTTTCCATTATTCCTTCCCTGATCCCAGAAGTCTATTACCAAAACCATACATTTGTTGTCTGTGTCACTTTTGAGAGCTGCAAGTTCATCCCTATAAAGGTTGGGTTCCTGTTGCCAGTTATCCTCCCAAAATTGAGCAAGGTCCCCTGCTTGAATTTCCCAAAAACAATGTTGCTGAACAATATTTTTATTATCCCAGGCAAGGTTCCAAATATGGGAGCCCCTGAGTTGCCCTAACATTCTAATATGATCCTTCTCCTGCCAGTACTTGGCATACTTCTGTTTCCAAAGCTTAGCCCAGGGGGCATTCGGTTCCTTAATCCATCTCCACCAAAGCTTGGCTCCCAAAACTCTGTTGAGGGTCTCAAGATCGTGAAGCCCCAATCCACCATGGCTCTTGGGTTTGCAAAGCTTGTCCCAGGCTACTAAAGCCCACTTCTTTTTCTCTTCCCCTCTGCCCCACAGAAAGTCCCTTTGTATGCTTCTTATCTGCTGCTTAATACCTTGAGGAGCAGGAAGAGTTGAAAACATAAAAATGGGAATGGCCTGCAAGACCGCCTGTGTGAGTACAAGGCGTCCTGCCAAATTTAATGACCTGCATGTCCATTTTCTGACCTTGTCCTGAAGTTTATTTAATATTGGCTCCCACACTTTCTTGCTTAGAGGTTTGTCAGTAAGAGGAATGCCAAGATATTTGGAAGGTAGTTGTTCCCTTTGAAATCCAAGAATTCTAGTAATGTTTCTCTGAATAGCAATATTAGTGTTAAAGAAAAAGTCTTTGGATTTGTTAAGGCTTACCTCTGTGCCTGATGCCATAGCAAAGTCATTTAAAATGATTTTGATTGCTCTAGCTTCCCTGACTATGGGTATGCCTTGCGACATTGTATCATCCACAAATTGTTGATGGGTGTTTGCCTCTCCATCCATGGTAAGTTTGATACCCTGAATTCATCCTTTAGCATTTTCCCTTTTAATCGCTCTGCCTAGCCCTTCCATCATGAGGACAAAGAGGAACGGTGAGAGTGGATCTCCTTGTCTGAGCCCTCTGGAGGGTGTGAAGGTCCTTGATGGAGCTCCATTAAGCAGTATGGAAAAACTGGTTGAGGTAACTAATGCCATGACCCACCTTATCCAATTCTGGTCAAAACCATAGGCTTTTAGAATTTCTCTTATGTAAGACCAACTCAATTTGTCATAGGCTTTCACTAGGTCCAACTGAATGATCATACCAGCTTGTTTGTTGCTTTTGAGAGAGTGTACCACCTCATGAGCTTGGATGATATTGTTGAGGATTTGTCTTCCCTCCACATAGCCTGTTTTCTCCTCCGAGATGAGAGCGGGTAGAAGTGGTTTGAGTTGATTGGCTATTACTTTGGAGATAATTTTATACACCACATTACATAAGGCTATGGGCTGAAAGCCATCCGGAGTCATGGCATTTTCCTGCTTTGGAATCAGAGCTATGAAGGATGCATTCAGAGCCTTCAGTATCTTTTTGGATCTTCTTGAATCCTCCACAACCTCGAGGATATCATGTTTGACAGTTTCCTAGCAGGCTTTGAAGAAGTCTACATTGAATCCATCCGGGCCTGGTGCTTTACCATTCTGCATTTCATTAATCACTTCACTGACCTCCTCTTCCGATACTGGCCTGTTGAGATTGTGGTTGTCCTCTCTGGTAACCAGCTGAGGGATATACTGAGTGAAATGGTCAATGAACCTAGATCTGTCCTCCAGTGGTTCCTTTGCAATATTGCAGAAGTGTTGTACAAGGACCAATTCCATATCATTGTGAGAAACAAGTTCAATACCTTGAGAATCTTTGATCTTTGTGATTTTGTTGTGTGCCCTGTGAGCCATAGTGGATTTATGGAAGAATTTTGTGTTTCTTTCTCCCTCTCTAATCCATTGTATTCTTGATTTCTGCCTCCAGAAAATTTCTTCTTGTGAGCATCGATCCTCCCATTCTTCTTGCAGAGAGTCAGTTAGTTTTTGTCATTCTTCGGTGAAGCCCTCTGTGATGTTGATCTGATTGATCTCCTAGAGCTTCTGCTCAGCTTCTCTTTTGGCTTTGAAGATATCTCCAAATTCCTTTTTGTTCCAAGCTTTAAGATGGGATTTGATATGTTTAAGTTTCTGCTGGAGCATGTACATTTTTGTGCCCTGAATATTCAAATCCTCTCCCCACCATTTATCAATGTTATTAGTGAAATTAGGGTGTGAGAGCCAGGCATTTTCAAACCTGAAAGGTTTGTTTCTCGGTATGCCCATAAAGGTGGCTTCCAGCTGTACAGGCCAGTGATCTGATCCTCCAAAGGGCAGAATGGAGGCTGTCATGGCGGGTCCTATGAGAAGGAGGTCCTCTGAAATAATGAATCTATCAAGTTTGGAAGCAACTTGATTAGCCCCTCCCCTTTTGTTGTTCCAAGTGAAGGTTCCATTAATTGTTTCAGTATCCACTAGACCCATGTTCATAATGAAGTTTTGGAAGGCCATGGAGTCTCTACCTAGCTATCTAGTGCCTCCTTTTTTTTCTGAAAGAGATCTTATCATATTGAAATCTCCTGCAACGATCCAGGGCAAAATGGGATGTCTTTCTCTTAGATCCTCCAGGGAGGTGAGCAACTAAAGTTTGTTTGCTTTCTTTTGAGGATCCTCCAGGGAGGTGAGCAACTTGAGTTTGTCTGCTTGCTTTTGAGGTCCATAAACATTTGTAATCATGTATATCTCCTTGTCCCCTACAGGTTGACATATCAGGGAGAGATAGTTCCTGGATGCTTCAACATCCAGAATTCCAAATTTTTGTGGGTCCCACAAGGTGAGAATCCCCCCCGCCGAGTTGTTTGCCTTAACCTCTAAATACTCATATTTTCATAACCACTTATTATGAATATCTCTTATCTTTTCCATCGAACATTTTGTCTCCTGAATAAAAACCATGTCTGGTTTTTCTTCTTTCATTCTGTTACTAAGATTTCTTTGTTTCCTCCTATTCCCTATGCC
Organism: Pinus tabuliformis; assembly: GCA_031772625.1. Taxonomy (NCBI): domain Eukaryota; kingdom Viridiplantae; phylum Streptophyta; class Pinopsida; order Pinales; family Pinaceae; genus Pinus; species Pinus tabuliformis. The sequence continues at coordinate 907,417,475 of CM062808.1, forward strand.
TCTAATGTTCCAGGTTGTGAGCTTCATTAAGAAAGGTTAGTAAAGGAATAGCTGGTGAGATCTTTCATCTTACCTGAGTTGATCAACAGTTTTCCACATTCGTTTAGCAGTTCATTCTGTCTCTTTCTTCCTCTTTTCCTACCTGAGTTCTTTGGAGATTGTGCCTGAGAATTCTCCATCATCTTGACCCCGCTTGGCTCCTGGCTTTCATGATTTCTTTTGACTCCAGCTCCCTTCACTTGTGACCTCCAAAGAAAGAGCTGTTGTACTCTGTCATAGTCCTCTTTTGGCAGGGAGTCCACTCCTATGTTTTTTCCTTGTTCCAGAAATTTCTCTAGATCTAGATTCTCCCTATCCAGAATCTCCTGTAGCTCATGGTCCTCTGTTCTTGCTTCACTTGGAGTCATCTCCTGGTCCCTGCTGATCTCCATCAAGCTTGGTAGATCATCCTTTTGCTGGTTGTTTACTGTGATATCCTCCATGTCAGCTACCTTATCCTGCTCCTTTGTTACATTCTCCATGTCCTGAACTGTCTCCTGGTTCCCCTCTTCTTCCTCCAGGATCTTGAAGTTGTTGTGTCTTGTATGTCTGTCCTCATTTGCCTTCTTGTGTGGACGCTTTCCCCCTTTCCCTTTGCTCCCGACCTTGGTGAAACCCTCGTGATCTCTCTCCACAGTTGTTTTCTGGTTGCCTTCCCTACTGATTGTGGGGCAGTCTCTATATAGATGCCCATGTTCATGGCATTTGCGGCATCTAAATGGTATGTGCTCATAGTCCACAGTCTGCACCCATTCTTCATCGTATACTTCTAAAATTATCGCTTCCGGAAGGGCTCTAGATAGATCCATTTCCACACATATTCGGGCAAAGGAGGTATACCTTCCTTTCAGAGTTTCCTCTGAGATCTTTAGAAAATGCCCCAGCTTGTTGCCTATGGCTTTTAAAGATTCTGGTAGCTAATAATCCAGAGGAAGGGAATATAGTCTGATCCAAACCGGTATTGATGTGAATGTTTCATGTTCCGGGACAAAGTTCATCATCCATGGCCGCATGTAGAGTCCTGCCGCAGCATAGAAATAGGGCCCCCCTTCAAACACTCTATCTTTGTCCTCTAGGCTTGTGAACACAACTGTGAAAAAGCCCTTAGAACCCAGATGTAAATGTATTTCTCCCTTTGGCTTCCAATGGCTCCTTATCCAGACATGTAATGCCCTCTCCGTCGGCCATAGCCCCATGAACTTGCATATGATTGCATGCTCCGTCATATGATCCCTATGTGCCTGTATCGCTGGGTCGCTCAATACGACCCGGGGAATAATGCCTGACTTGGGCTTGCAGACCCCAGTTGTCTTTATGGAAGCCGGTCTTTCACTGTTGCCTCCATTCTCCTTTTCTTTGCTAGTTTCCTGTTGATTCCCTTCCTGATCCTGATCTCCACTTCTCCCAGATGTCCCCTGACTTCGTGCTTCTGAAATCTTCTCCAGAGGTTTTTTGAAATGTTTCTTTCCCGCGTCCTTACTTCCTTCTATGACTGCTCGACTGTAGGAGGGAGCAGCACTCCCCCTGTGCTCCCTGCCATAGTACCCTGAATCCAAAACCTTGTCTTCAACTCCAACCCTAGCTCAGCTCTCTTCGTGCTTGCTCAGTAAAGATTTCATTTTCACCAAAGTATTGTTATTATATTTTAAACATTAAGTTTAATTAACTTATATTTAAGTTTAAATATTACATATTTAGTGATTATAGAATTTTATTTATTTCACATAAAAAAAATTATAAAAATGTGCCAAATATTATATATATATATATATATATAATAACTTTTTTCAACTTTTTGTTTTAGTTAATTTTAACGAAAATTTGGTAGATATTTTTAGAAACTCAAGTTGAAGTTGTTCAAACTGTAGAATTTGAGTGCCTCAGGGGTTTTTCATGGTATCTTATTGTATTCAAAAATGCATTTTAAACAACAAAAAACCACAAATTTGCTTGAAATTATATTGTCTAGATTTCAGTGAAAAAGACGTTTTTGTCAATAAAAATTATTTTAACATCCACGAGGCTAAAGATAGCCCATGGGACAGATTTCTTCTTCATTAAGTGGAAAAGCTCATCTCATTAGATATTATATCTGGCATATCTGGCTTCACCTGTGGCTTGAGAAGCCACTACCTAGGGGCATCTAAGCCATCGAAATCTCTCAGGGATCAAACCTGACCTGGGTCACACCAACCCTTAACATCACAAAGTGACTTAAGAGTACCCCATCAGTGTCTATTACCCCTATGGACAAATTTTCATCAAAATTAATACAAAACATATGAACAAGAAAAAATAAATGTGAAAATTAAAAGAAAAATTAGTGATCTAAATATGGATAAAAAAGCCTAAATTCTAATATAAAGATAAATATTAAATATTTAAATTATATTAAATTATATTAAAAATAAAAAATTACATATTTTTAAATTAAAAATTATGTAGTTTTAAATTAATTTTTTTTATTTATTTAATATTTAACCATAAAGAAAATTCAATATATTAAAATTTAAAAGAATAAAATTTATTGATAAAATTTTACGTTGAATTTGTTAATTGGAAATCTAAACCTATAGGAAAACTAATCCAAAATATTATGGCAAAAAAATCTAAATCTTGAAATGAAATGTTGTAATATTTACATCTATAGTTTTAGTTTAATTTAAATACATGTGTTAAATTTATATATAGTTAAAAAAAACATTTTAAATAACAATAAAATTTAATTAAAAAATATTTTTTTCTTTTAAAAATTTGAAAATATATAATAATTAAACCACACTAAATAAAACAATATTATTTAAAAAAAATATAATTATAATAATTTAAAATTATATTTTTTAAATTAAATATAATTTAAAGTTTAAAATAAATTAAAAAATAAAACAAATATATTTAAAAACACAATTATGATAGTTTGAAATTATGACTTTTAAACTAAATAATATATGAGATAAAAAATAAAATGGATAATATTTTTTATTTTTTAAATTTATAAATAATATTTTGAAATAAAATAAAAAATATAAATAATTTATTTTGAGTATAGATATAATAATATGAAATGATATTTCCACGGCCCCTTCAGATGCCACCTATGCTGCTGTGAAGAAGAGAGCACTGATCATCTCTTCATCCGCTGCTCAGTCACACAAACGTTCTGGCACAGCATATCTGCTCATATACCCGATCACAAGGATTGGAATGGCTCCACCTGCAAGGAAGCCTGGAGCACCTGGACCAGAGACCACGCGGGAAAACTCACAAATCTTCCCCTTCTCGTCTGCTGGGCCATTTGGATTGCACGTAATCGCATCATCTTTGATAATCGACCCCCAAACTGGCCATCCATCCTGAGCCACACCATTGCCGATTTCAATTTACTGCCTTCGACAGAGAAGCACAGACCTACCCGAGCTACTGCTCCCCCCATCATCGATCGATCAAAGCCTTGGGCCTTCTTCGATGGCTCTGCCCAGAACAACGGCTGTGGTGGGGGTGCTATCTTATACCTGAACGAATCCCATTGCTTTAAGATTCAGATCAAATACCATATGGGCACAAATAACTTCTCTGAACTCAGCACAGCCAAACATATTATATATTTTGCAATACAAAAACAGTGCAGACATCTTCAACTATTTGGCGACTCTCAGATTGTTTGCAATTGGATAAATTCTACAGCTCATTGCTATACTTTTTCTTTGAGAAATATCCTTGACGAAGCCAAAAGACTGATCACTTCTTTTGATTCTTTTGACTGTCGTCACATCTACAGGGAGCAGAACGAAGAAGCGGACAAACTGTCAAAAGAAGCAGCGAACAACCATCTAGAACAATGGCAGATATAGGAACAGATCGATGGAACCATCCATCAATATTACCACCGGCCCTATATAGATCATAACATGAATGGGTCACCAACCCATTCATAACAATTGACATGTTTTTGTTTATCTTTTTTTGAAATATGGTTACATATGCTACTGTTTATCATGACTGTTACAGTGCTCCCTGCGTGGAGTAAGTTATTTTGATATTTAAAATTCTGTATATATATCATAGAGACTCCCTGCGAGGAGATCTAGAACACTCAGGTATATTTTGATGAACTCTGGCTGGCCAAAGGCCACATATGAATATGCAACATGCATCTGCAAAATGTAATTTCTCCCTTTTTAATAGAAATTATGACTTTTTCCTAATGGGAAAAAAAAATATGAAATGATAAATTTTATTTAAATAATATATGATATGAGGAAACAAACGATTCATAATATTTTTTCATTTATAAATAGTTAATAAAATATAGCGGTATCTTTTTGCTTTGCCCGTATCTAATGACATAAACGAATTATAGCTTTACATAACATTTTATCTTTATTCTAAAATTCATCTAAATCATTTACAAGATACCAGATAAATAAATATACTATAATTTATTATTTTATAATAAAAACGAATTTTCTCATAAATTTTTGGCGTAAATCACATGATATTTCATTTGTCGACCCATTTCGAACCAACCAGTGTGGTTCATCGTCAGAACAAGTATTTGCAAACTTCTATATAATAAAAAATTAATGTTTCAAATCACAAGAATTTTTCTCATAAATTAGTTTAATCATCATATATTATAGAAGTTTTAAAGGTATAACAGGTAGAAACACATCGATAAAAGAGTTTTTTTTTTTTAACTTTTCCTGCTCATGAAACACCGCCCCCCACCAAAGCGATAATGCGGAAGGGTCTAACTGCTCAATAAAGTTGCTTAAATAAGTATGTTAATCTCACATAAATGAAGCATAAGCCCCAATAAATTTGGGATAATTTTTTTTAACAAAGTGAAAATTGCAATTTTCACTAATTCTAATGTTTTTATTACACTTCAGTCATGTTTATGGATTCATATTGATTTGATTTTATTGAAATGAATGTATTTATTTGACATAATTGAAGGAAAATAAATATATTAACTTAATATATGTGGAATATAGGGACCAAGAAATTTATGATATATTTCTTCAACAAAGTGAAAATTGTATTTTTCTCCAACTCTAATGTTTTTATTTGACTATATTAATGCTTGTGAGTTACTCATATAGACTTGACTTATTAGGATGGAGAAAGGGAGGGAGTTGCTCATATTAACTTATTAGAATGAGTGTATTGAGTTGATGTAAGTGGAGGGAAATAAGTGTATTGGTTTAAATAAAACATAGGGGTAAGAAATTTGGAGGAACTTTCTTCAGTAAAGAGAAAATTATATTATTTTGGGACTCTAATATTTTTATTAGACTTGATCAATTCTTGTGGAGCCTTATATTGACTTGACTTTATTGAAATAAATGTATTGACTGGACATAAATAGAGGAAAATAAATATATTAAATTGACATAAGTGGGGGAAAATAAATATATTAAATGGACATAAGTGGAGGAAAAATAAATCTATTAATTTTACAGAGGTGGAGAAAAATAAATATATTAACTTGACATAAGTGAAGTATAGGATCCAAGAAATTCATAGGAAATTTCTTCAATTGAGTGAAAAATGCATTTTTCTCCAACTTTAATGTTTTTATTAGACTTTATCATTGTTTGTGAGGCACTCATATTGACCTAATTTTATTGCAATGAGGTTATTTACTTGACATAAGTGGAGTAAAATAAATATATTAACTTGACATAAGTGGAGGAAAATACATATATTAGTTTGATATAAGTGGAGGGTGGAGACCAAAAAAATTGAGAGAAATTTTTCAACAAAGTGAAAATTGTATTTTTCTCTAGCTTTAATGTTTTCATTAGACTTTATCAGTGCTTGTGAGGGAATCACATTGACTAAATTTTATTCAAATGAGTGTATTGACTTGACATAAGTGGAGAAAATTAAATATATTAGCTTGACATAAGTGGAGTAAAATAAATATATTAACTTGATATAAGTGGAGGAAAATAAATATATTAACTTGACATAAGTGGAGGAAAATAAATATATTAACTTGACATAAGTGGAGCATAGAGACCAAAATATTTTAGAGAATTTTTTAAACAAAGTGAAAATTTTATTTTTCTCAAACTTTAATGCTTTTATTTTTTTTGTAACAAGGTCGGATACTTTTATATTATAAAAAAGAGAAGGACTAGGTCCTTGTACAAACCAGAGGTAGAAGGTCTATAATGGAGGAACCAAAATGGGAGCACAGTCCCTACCTCGTCATTATAGCCTTTGTTTCTAACAGATTGAAAAAAGAGATACTTATATTGACGAACATATTGGTCGAGCAGAAGACAAAAGGTGCAATACATAGAAGAGAGAAAGATGAGTTGATCACCAAAACTGATTTACTGATTCTTCCGGGTAGTGGCCCTTCTTTTTGCTGTAACGGGAGGAAGTTTCCCCCTGCTCACTTTTGTTCAGAGAGTTTATATAATCCATAGTGTCCTCGAGATGTTTACACTTATCTTTCAAAGCCTCTATCTCCTCTCTTTGTTTGTCAATCTCTGTTTGTTTATAATTATTGACATTCTTCATTTCTGCGCGGAGTTCTTTGAGAGTCTGGATGAATCGGCCAATCATAAACCTGTTAGCTCGGCACAGGGCACAGCTGTCGTTTTTCGCTACCTTTTCCAGTGGATTACAAGACATTTTGACGAAGCCTGAGTGTCTCTGATTTCTGAGTGACTGTGTTCTTGATGTTAGAATGGCCTGGTCGACTTTTTCTATTGCTCTGTTTGAACTTCTAGCAATGAAATTTTTGAACTGCCACCTGAACTGTAATCTCTTGCTGAGGATAGAAAGAAAACTGGACTGCTTCTGAGGGGAGAATAGGCAAAGATAGATTCTATTACTCCCTCGGTGAATGAAGGGGGCAATGAAGATCTGAAAGTGGCAAGGCAGAGAAAAGGTGCTGAAGTTATGGAGCTTGCTAACAGAGAGAGTAAGAGGGGCAAAGATTCTGATCGAATCCACGAAGAGGAGAGGATGGAGAGCAAACTGTTGATAGCGGGGAAGAGAGACCAGGGCTATGGATGAAGGCCAAACTGGAGGGCGCGGGGCCTGTCCAAGAATGGGGGGGTTGAGGTCCTCAGTGAGTGAGCTTGTCCCAATGAGGCTGCTGCAAACAAACTCAATAGAGAAAATGCTGTTAGATAAATTACATTTAACAGAAAGGACCTTGCTTTTACCTCCTTTCAAAACCTGCCAGTTGAGGATGCTGCAATCGGATTTGGCCTCACTAGACTTAGAGAATTGAGAGTTTGCGCGCTTTGAGTGATCTCTAGCCTTAATAACAAAGGAGCTATTCCTCTGATGAAACCTGCTAACCCAATGCTGCTTATATGCTTGATTGTTCACGCTCTTCTCATGCCTCTGATCACTATTCTCAAGCTTGTTCCTGCCACAACTATCATTGCACCTCTGACCAGTGTGGGCGCTTCTGCTATTGATTTGACTAGAGCCTAACTTATGCAAATCCCTTGGACATATTTTTCCCCAATCTGAGAACCTATGCGTATCATTCTTCCTGCTGAAGATTCTCCACTCTGCTCTATGAGGATGAGCTGAGATTTTATTGTCAGACCTGTGCTGGACGATCACTTGTTGCTTATGCCTTTGAGATGTTGTAGCCATTTGATTGATTTGACTATCTGTACAATGAAAATTAATCCCGTCCAAAGGAGAGGGGAAATCAAGGAATAGATTTTTCATATGTATCTTGATTTTCTTTTACTTGCCCGGCTCTCTGATTCACTGCCTTGTTGGCAAGAGAATCGGCTTCTTGATTGTAAGCTCTTAAAACGTGCTTATATTTGATATTTCCTAGATGTTTGGTGTTATCTAAAATTCTTTGTTTGATTCTGTTTAAAGCCTGATTTTTGAATTCTCCCCCAGTTTCCATAGCAGCAATGATTATTGCTGAGTCACCAATTACAACTGGGTCTTTGACCTGGAGTTTGTTGAGGATGCATGAGCCTAGTAACAGACTATACGCCTCCGCTTTATTGTTTGACATGTTACCAAGCCCCCATTCATAGGAGGAGATGACTTCTCCTTTCTGATCATAAATTACCCCCCCGGCTCCTGCTCTGCCAGGATTATTTTTGGAAGCGCCATCAAATCGGAGAGTGTATTTATTTTGATTTTGGATCCATTTTTCAATTTCCTTTTCATTTCCCCTGAGCTTCCAGCCTCTGTTTCTTCCCCCTGTCTTTGCTGGCAATTGTTTCCTCACTGAACACACCAAAGGGATTTTGTTATACCACTCCTTTTCTTCATGCTGCCAATTATTTTGATCCACACTGAACACAGCATTGGCGCTAATCATCTCTGCAACTAGCCCCCAAGTTTTGGCAAGAATGATTCCTGGGTTAGGCTTTTGGCTTTTGAAGATGCAATTGTTTCTTGCAAGCCAAATTTGCCAGTAGAGAACAGATGGGAGACATTTCCAGATATGAATAATGGCAGATTTGTTTTGCTTTGTATATGGGTAGCTTTTCTCCCAGTTCTTATTTAGAGTTGTGAGCTGATCGAAGATATCACTGGTCATCTCCAGAGGACTTATAATTTGCTTCCAACAATGCCTTGCAATGGCACAGTTTAAAAAGAGATGCTGACTGCTTTCTTCCTCCTTCTGGCATAAAACGCACATGGATGGCCCTTGTATACCTTTTTTCCTAAGGTTTTCCACAGTGAGGATCTTACCTTTTAAGAGGGTCCATGCAAAGAATTTTATTTTTGGAAGGCACTCATTCTTCCATACAGCAGACCTGAGACTCCAGTTCTCAAGATTATTGTTGGGTTGGAGGAACTTATATCCGGAATTCACTGTAAACTTTCCTCCACTAGGTTCCCAGACATAGCTATCTTGGATCTTTTTGTTTATAGGGGCAGCTCCAGCCAGGGTAATCTTCATGTCATCCCACTGTTTTTTCAATCTGTTTGGGAGAGGCAGTTCTTTCCAGGCAGTCCAATTGTTTTGCTCCCAATCTAAGATGTCATAGAGAGAGGTTATGTTTTTGTTGTCCATCCAAACTTTCAAAGCTCTGAATTGTTGGCTTTGATTCAATGGAGCAGATCCCATGATTCTGTCAGTCCATATGGCAGTATCTTTCCCATTCCCCGGGCTCTTCGATATATGATCTTTGATTTGAGGGATGACTTTTTTAATGAGTTTCCATGCTTGAGTGCATGGTCGCTCTGAGATCATTTCAGTGAGGATCTTTGAGTGTTGGCCATTGAGATATTTTTTTAACAGAGCCTCAACCCACCAACTGCCTTTCTCAATTAACATTCGCCAAACAAGCTTGATGCCTAGAGACTTATTTGTCAGGCTCGGGATCTTGATGGAGATACCTCCTTTTTCAAATGGGAGGGTCACTTGATCCCAGCGAACAAGGCTGAATTTTTTGGTGTCTTGTTTCCCTCCTTGCCAAAGGAAGCCTCTCATGATTAACTCCATTTGTTTATGAATGCTGGCAGGAGCCAAAATTATAGCGTACTGATAGATAGGCAGGGCTGAGAGAAGAGATTTTATGAGAATAGTTCTGCCCGCTAGGTTTAACCACATCAGCCCCCAACTTTGAAGTTTCCCTCTCATCTTTTCTATCTGTTTATTCCACACCTCTGTCTTGACCCCTTCCTTAGCCAGAGGTAACCCGAGGTAAGTGAAGTGTCCCCATTTCCGCTGAACCGGAATGTCCATAATTTGGGAAATCCTTTGCATTACATTTAATGAAACATTCCAGGTATAAATTCTGCACTTTTTGTTATTGAGCAGCCCTCCTGAGACAACAAGAAAGGCATCTAAGATTTTCTTGAACCTCCTAGCAATAATACTTGAGGCTCCTCCAATGAGGAGAGTATCATCCGCAAAGAGAGAGTGATTGATTTCTTTAATCCCTCGAGCTATGCTAATGCCAATTATTTCCCTTTTATTCCTTTGGCTTTCAAGCTGAATACTTAAGGTTTCCGCCATAATGATGTAGAGGAAAGGAGAGAGCGGACATCCTTGCCTCAAACCTCTAGTGCTGCGAAAATAACGGCTGGGCCTTCCGTTGATCAGTGGAGCTGTCCATGGATTTGAGATGCATTCCATTATAATGTTGATGAACTTAATAGAGATTCCGAACTTTTGAAGAACTGCCACTAAGTACTGATGGTTAACTCTGTCAAAGGCATTGGCCATATCCAGCTTGATGACCATGCCTTTTTCATTTCTTTGAATACTGCTATGTATGGCTTCCTGAACAAGAATCACGTTGTCCGTTATTTGTCGTTTGGGAACAAACCCACCTTGGTTTTCAGAGATGAGACTGGGCAGGATCTTTTTTAGTCTATTTGCTAGAATTTTTGTAATGATTTTATAAGAGGCATTACATAAAGAAATGGGTCTGAATCGATCAAAAGAGAGAGGATTTGGCTCCTTGGGGATGAGTGCCAAATGTGAGGCTTTGGTGTTTTCTCCCATTTTGTTTTTTTTGAAAACATTTTTAACCATTCTTACAAAGTCTTTTTTTATTATGTCCCAATGGGTCTTGTAGAAGGCGATGGTAAAGCCATCTGGCCCAGGGGCTTTATCCGGATGCATGCTCCAAGTTGCCTCTCTTATTTCCTCCTCTGTCACCTCCTTCTCAAGCTCACTGTTTTGCTGAGCGTTGATTTTACTGTTGACTTGCTGAAGGAATTCAGCGCTGTCCAATTGCTGATCTCCTGTTGTTAGGAGGGTTTTGTAATATCTGTGGGCTACTTCTTTAATTTCCTCCCTCTCCTTTATTTCCTTCCCTTCAACTTGGATCTTGTCAATTTGGCTGCCCACTCTTCTTAGCTTGAGGTTATTGTGGAAAAATGAAGTATTTTTATCTCCCGCTTTTAGCCAGAGACACCTGGATTTTTGTCTCAATTCCTCCTCCTCTTGTCTATTTTGCCTATAGAGTTCCATAAATATTTCTTTTTCGTGGGCATGTTCTTGCTCCGTTGCTTGCTGTTTTTCATTTTCCTTGCTCCATTTTTCCAGATTCTTTTGCAGCTCAACTTTTTTGTTTTTCTCTTTAAGAGCGTTCTCTCTTACCCAAATTTTTATTTTTGCTCTTAAATTTTTTAGCTTGGATTCCCAAACGAAGTGGGGGGAGCCTATTACATCTATTTCCCAGCTGTCCTTTATGATCTTGCTGAACTCATCCTTGTTGTCCCAATTTTTATTATATTTAAAAGGGATCGGCCCATAATTCTCCAACCTGTCTAAAATCAGAACCACAGGCTTGTGGTCGGAGGTTGTAGCATGAACAATCTTGCTCTTGATGGATGAGAATCCTGTAGCTATGCTCTCTTGGATCAGGATCCTGTCCAGTCTTTCTTTGATGTTTTGAGTTCCAGCTCTTTTATTGCTCCAAGTAAATTTCCCATTACTTGGAGGAATGTCTAGAAGTTTGTGGGCTTCTATGATATCTTCCAAAGCTGCTCTAGAAGGGTCATTGAGGTACTTCCCTCCCATCTTTTCTTCTATGTTTCAAATTAAGTTTAGATCGCCTCCTAAAACTAGCTTGTTTCTTTGGCATTCTTGCACTTCTTTTTTTACTGATTCCTAGCATAGTGCTTTGTCTCTATAATGATTTGGAGAGTAAATGTTTAGCAAAGTGTACTCTTCATTTGTGCTTTTATTTTTAAGGTCTGTTCTGACCCACCAGTTGTTGAGTTTTTGATTGATGAGATCCCACTTCCCTTTGTTCCATAACGTACCAATACCTCTTGAAGCTCCAATGGAGTTTGTCGCTGTTCCTTCAAAACTTTTTTGCTTCTTCATTAATTTTTGGAATTCTTGACTGGTCACTTTGGTCTCTTGGATCATGAAAATATCTGGTTGTTCTTGCCTTATTAAATCTCGGGCTGCGTTGATTTTTAGAGAGGAGCCCAAACCCCTGCTGTTCCAAGAGACCAGAATCATTATTTACTTGATTTTTGGTGAGCCCCGACCTTCTCCTTCTGCTTTTCCCCGCTTCCTTTTTGTTTAGCCAGGAAAGAGTCCATTGGTTGTTGGGTGCCTGTAGCCATTTCTTTTGCTGCTGCCTCATCTCTAATCTCTTTATTAGATTTCCTCCCTGCTTTTTTTGGCTGCTCCGAAGTATTGTTGGATTCTTTGACTTTATTTCTTGTGAGGATTCGATCTATGGTGGGTGGAGGGGATGGGTAGTTTTGGATGGGGGAATGGATAACAGCTAAAATTTTGTCTTGAGTAGGAGAACGAGGGGATGATGGTTCTTCTTCTTCCAAGGTTTCAAAAGGATTAGATGTCAAGGGTGTTGGCTGGGCCATGTTAAAGGGAGGGGTGGGAATTGTAGCAAAGTTTTCAAGGGGCTGTTTAGCGTTTGGGCCAGGTTGTTTATTGTTGGTTTTCTTTATTTTGACTTCTTCCCAGGTGCCTTCATTTTCTTCTACATTCTCAGCAGTCTCAACTTCTTTTAGTTTGTTACATCTATTTGCAAAATGACCGTATTCATGGCATACCTTGCATTTGAATGGGATTTGCTCGTAGTCCAGCTGCTGAATGTGAGTCCACTGGTCCACCTTGATCTTTATTGCCTCCGGAAGGCCTTTCCCCAAATCCACTTCCACGCAGATCCTGGCGCAAGCATGCATATTATCTTTTGGTTCGCATCTATCAATGTATTTGCCGACTGCATTTCCGATTGCTTTGACCGATTCGTCACCCCAGCAATGAAGGGGGAGATGAGGCAATCTGACCCAAACCGGCATAGCATTTGGGATGTCCATCTCTGGGTCGAAATCTGGGGACCATCTGTTCAAGTATAGGCCTCTTAAATCCATAAAATATGGTTCGTTTCTAAATATTAGGTTTTGATCTTCTTTGGTTTCAAAGAGGAACGTGTAATATCCTCTACCACAAAATATTATTGCTATTTTCCCTTGGATATTGGCGCTCTAGTTTCGCTCCACCCACTTTTGGACCACTCTAGGGGAGGGCCACAGTCTAGTGAATTGACCTACCAATCCTCTTTCAGATAATGAAATAGCAGCTTTCCTAGGAGACTTGGAGGTAAAGAGATTTCTGGAATGTCTGCCAATTTTTTGACAAATTTACTTGCTGTTGGCTTGATTTTTGGAGCTCCATTCTCTGATATTAGAGAAGCAAAGGCAGCTGCTTGTTCCTCAGGGCCTTGCAGAAGGGGAGAGTCACTCCCTTCCATGAGGGGCGAAAGGCGGGGAGGCCCTGCAGCAGGGTTGCCAAGGGGGGAAGAGGCAGAGCCCAGACAGTCACGAAGCCACGGAAGGGCCAGGAGCCAGTGGGGAAAGGCCTAGCAGCAGGGGCTGCCAGGCATGGGAGCTGCAGGAGGCAGCGAAAACGGGGGTGTAGAGCTAGGTCAGAGCCTGCGCGCGCATTTATCTTTAACTTTAATGCTTTTATTAGACTTTATTAATGATGATGAAGGACTCATATTGACTTAATTTTATTCAAATGAGTGTATTGACTTGACATTAGTGGAGGAAATTAAATATATTAACTTGACATAAGTGAATGAAAATAAATATATTAACTTGACATAACTAGGGCATAGGGACAAAAAAAAAATGAGAAATTTTCTTCAACAAAGTGAAAATTATATTTTTCTCCAACTTTAATGTTTTTATTAGACTCTATCAATGCTTGTGAATTACTCATATTTACTTGACTTTATTAGAATGGAGAGGGAGAGGGAGTTACTCATGTTAACTTGAGTTTATTAAATGAGTGCATTAAATTGACACAAGTGGAGAGAAATGATGTGTTGATTTGACAAAATTAAAGTATAGGAACCAAATTTCTTCAATAAAAAGAAAATTGGACTTTTTATTAAACTTTATCAATATTTATGAGTAACTCATATTAAATTACCATTATTGAAATGAATATATTAACTAAGTGAGAGAAAATAAAAAATCTATAAATATATATATATTTTTTAAATTTTATCGTAAGAATAAATATTAGAGATTTCATTTTTAACTAAATTATTATTATTGTTTTTTAAATATTAAGTTTAATTAATTTATATTAAAGATCAATTAATTTAATTAGTTAATTTATATTAAAGATTAATTAAATTAATTAAATTTAATTGACATAATTGGAGGGAAATAAGTGTATTGATTTGACATAAATAAAGTATAAGGGTAAGAAATTTCTTTAATAAAAAGAAAATTGGTTTTTTTAATGGGACTCTAATATTTTTTTTAGACTTTAAGGGATCTATATTAACTTGACTTTATTAAAATGAATGTATTGACTTGACATAAGTGTATATATATATATATATATATATATATATATATATATATATATATTGATACAAGTGGGGCATAGAGACCAAAAAAATTTGGGCAAATTTCTTCAACACAGTGAAAATTGTATTTTTCTAGAATTTTATTATTTTTATTCAATTATATCATTGTTTTCAGGTGCTCATATTGAATTCAACTTTATTAGAATAGAGAAAAGTAGGGAGTTGATTATATTAATTTGATTTTATATTGATTTGACATAAATAAGGTATGAGGATAAGAAATTAGGAGGAAACTTCTACAATAAAGAGAAAATTGGATTTTTATGGACTAATGTTTTTATTAGACTCTATCAATGCTTGTGAGGGGCCCATATTAACTTGACTTTATTGAAATGAATGTATTGAGTAAGTTGTGAGGGGCTCATATTAACTTGACTTTATTGAAATGAATGTATCGAGTAAGTGGAGTAAAATAAATACATTAATGTGAAATAAGTGGAGTATAAGGGCCAAGAAATTTGGAGGAAATTTCTTAACAAAGGGAAAATTACATTTTTCTCCAACTTTAACGTTTTTATTAGACTATATCATTACTTGTTAGTTACTCATATTGACTTGACTATATTGGGATGAAGAAAGGGAGGGTGTTTCTCATATTAACTTGACTTCATTAAAATGAGTATATTGATTTGACATAAGTAAAGTATAAAGTTAAGAAATTTTGGGATATTTTTTCAATAAAAAGAAAACTAAATTTTGTTTGGGACTAAAATATTTTTATTAGACTTGTGAGGAACCCATATTAACTTGACTTTATTGAAATGCATGTATTGACTTGACATAAGTAGAGGAAAATAAATTCATTAACTTAACATAAATGGAGTGTAGTGGCTAAGAAAAGAAAAGTGAAAATTGCATTTTTCTCCAACTTTCATGTTTTTTTTTTAACAAAGTCGGTTGCTATATTAATGGCTGAAAAAAAAGAGAATCAGAGCTCCTGAGATACATTAGATAGCGATGGTGGCTTGGATCAAAGTAGTTACAAAATAGAGATCTCTCCTTGATCCTTCTCCTGCTTGTTCTGCTTCTAAAATTACCTGAGCTACTGTAGCTTCTTACATATTGAAACAACCAAAATTGACATTTGCAGAACATTTTTTAATCTATTTATATATGACTAATTTGCCTTGCGGTGGATTCCTCTGGCTTTTGTTCCACTTCTGCCTGCTTGGCACTTGAGGAACTCGGGGCTTCCTTATTTCGCTTGTCCATCATATATTACAGGATCGAAATCGACTCTTCCGTATGACTGCACCTTTTTGACAAGTGGCTGAACTGCTCATGAAGTGAAGCGACCCTATGCAGGAAGAGGTCAATTTCAGCTCGGTATTTATCATTGATGATGCGGTTCTGGTCTTCAATTCTTGTCTCCAAGATCCTCTGCTGATTCTCCAAGATACGCTGCTGAGCCCTGACTTCTTCTAATTCGACTTGCAGGTCCGCACAATGCAGACAATCTTCATTGCGTGCCATACTTGCTGCTAGGGGTGGAAGAAATAAGGAGCGGGTGCGCACAAAATTTGGAATATAACTCACAACACAGGGGGCAGAGAGATTGAGAGCAACACAGCGCGCAGCTGGGCTCTTGATGGCCTGAAACCGCCTGGAGGCGTGGAAGACAATCAGACGGATAGAGCAAAAGAGAGCTGTCCAGAGGTTCGGATCGCTACACAAAGGGCAGAGACTATCTCTGAGGCAGAAGCGAAGGTTCAATAGACAATACAGCACATGAGAAATCACCTGAGAACAAGATCGCTTGGAAGCAATGACAGAGATCAAGCAACGAAGAGAGGGATACATAGCGCTGATGAAAGAAGGAAGGGGGAGAAATATAGGAGGAAGCTGAAGAGAGGTGAGGCGGGAGAGGGGCCAGCCAGTCACGGGATGGAGGGGATCCTGCTGGCAGACCAGAGAAATTTCCTGGAGGATCCATGAATCGGATCTGAGGAGACATCTGCCGGCAGAGATGGTGAGATTGTCAAGATTAATGAGTGTTTTGTGGATTTCATATCTTTTCAATATCCTGCTGCAGTAAGAAATCCTATTGACAGCCCGAGGTACATGGTTCAAATCGATTCTGTCATTGCTTTTAGGCTTGACGCTGAAGGGATTATTTGGGGTCATGGCAAAGGTTGGTAAGTCTCCTTGGAGTTGCAACTAAGGATGCCAACTGGCCTTCCACACGCACTATTGGCGCGGTCATCAGCCCTCTTATTAAGGTTACGAAGAATATGGTAGAATTGAATGTCATCCATTGCCTGGTGCAGAATTTGATTGCGCCTATTTATTTGCTGAAGTAGAGTGTTGGGAGAGTTCTGCTGATGGACCATTAAGTGGATGACAACAGAGGAGTCCCCGAATACCTTTGCCTTCTTTATTCCCAGTTTGCCTAATTGAGTTAGGCCCTGGAACAGAGCTAGTGCTTCAGCTCTATTATTCGAAACCTTCCCTAGTCCCCACTCATAATGGAGGATGCACTCCCCATTGGCGTTAATAATCAGCCCCCCTGCTCCAGCTGTACCAGGATTTGATTTAGATGCCCCGTCGAAGAACAGATAGAAGCAGTTGCAGTTTTGTATCCAATTGGCGAACTCCTCTTCTTTTAATCTAACTTTCCATGAGCTAGCTTCTACTTTGCTCTGTGCATCCCTCCTGCTACCTTCCTGTACATTATGATTTTTTTCCAGAATGTAACTTATGAAATCTCGCTCCTCCACACTATATTTTGTTGCATCGATCTTTCCAGTGGTGTTGATTGAAATAGTTTCCAGAGCAAGGATTTTGGCTTTGCTGCAGGTTATTCGTGTATTTGAGCTCTTGTCTTGGAAAATTTTTCGATTTCTAGCTAGCCAGATTCGCCATAGCAAGGTGTGAGGGAGAGTGTTCCATACTCTCTTCACCAAGTTGCTTCTTTTTTCTTTCCAGGGGCAACATTTTCTCCAATTGTAGATTGTCTCAACTATGGTATGCTGAGGTTCCCAATTTAAATTACCAGTGGAGGACATATTTTCCCAACAATCAACAGCAAAGGGGCATTCTATGAATAGATGGTGCATCGTTTCTTCGGCCTTGCAACAGTTGGGGCATCTGGATGGGCCGTTGATGCCTCTTCTTTTTAGGTTCTCTACTTTTAAGATTTTGCCTTTCAGCAAAAGCCATATTTTATTTTTGGGATAGCCTCTGTTCGCCAAACAATTTTCCAATGGTTCCACAAACTCATCTAAAAGGTGCTATTGCAAAGGTGTTGATGGCCTGCTCTAACTGTATAATTTGTTCCTGTTGAGTCCCAACGAAAACCATCTGTTTCATCTTCCTTGATGGGAGCCTTACTGTGGAGGAGCGTCTTCAGGTAGCTGAGACTAGGTTCTAATGCGTTGGGGATTTCAGGGAAGGACCAACCAGTCCAGACATGGGAATGAGGGTCCCAACTGGAAATTTGAGCCAGATGATGGATACCTCTATTGTTGAGAAAATTGATGACAGGAATGGCCTCTTTATGCATAATCAAGGGTTGTTGGCCCAGGATTTTGTCAGTTCCAAAATTGATGCTGGCTCCCCCCTGGAACTTTCGAAATATTTTGAATCATAAGAGGTAGGGCCTTCTTGCATAACCTCCAGATTTTAGTGGAGTCTCTATTGGGGATATTGGAGTCAAGGAGTTGCTGCCTGGGGAAGTTTAGATATTTGATCTCCAGCACCTTTTTCCACCATGTTGAAGGTCCTGTTATTAACCTCCATACAATTTTCGCACCAAAGGCCAGATTTAAGAACTTTGGTGATCTAATACCAAGACCTCCTCTATCTTGGGTTTGGATGACATGCTTCCATCTGACTAAATTAAACTTGCTTTTATCATTCTTCCCCCCTTGCCAAAGGAAGTGACGAAGTGCAACTTCCAATTTATGGTGAAAAATGGCAGGAGCTTGATATAGAGAAAAGCGATAAAGGGGAAGGGAAGTGATACCTGATTTAAGGAGAATGAGCCTGCCTGCTGGGTTGAGCCACAGTGTTCCCCATTGCTGCACTTTCCTCTTTACCTTGTCAATGATTCCGTTCCAAGTTTCAGCCTTCAAAGGGCCCAAGCTCACTGGCATGCCCAGATAGGAAAAGTGGGTCCATTCCAGATTGCATGTGACACCAAATATGTTTGCAATGCTATGGATAACCTGATTTGAAGTGTTCCATCCGTATATACAGCTTTTGAGCTGATTGACCAAGCCTCCAGAGTACCCCATAAATTGGTCAAGAAGTTTCTTGAATCGCCTTGCTATTGTGGTGGAGGCTCCCCCAATTAATAAGGTATCATCAGCAAACTGTGAGTGATTAATGTTTTTTGCTCCATTCCCAAATTTGATACCGGTTATAAGGCCCACTCTCCGATTGTGGTCCAATGCTTGACTGAAGGATTCTGCCATGAGGATGAAGAGGTAGGGAGAGAGGGGACAACCCTGTCTGAGACCCCGGGACGATTGGAATGCTTCACCTGGCCTACCGTTGATCAGGGGGGAGATCCAGGGCCCAGAGATACAAGCAACAATAATATTAATGAAGGGGGTCTCGAAGCCCATCTTTTTTAGGACAGCAATAAGGAAGGAGTGCCTTACTCTATCGAAGGCATTCGCCAGATCGAGCTTTAGGACAAATCCTTTCTCTTTCCTAGATAAACTCGAGTGGATGGCTTCTTGAACAAGAAGAATGGAGTCAGTGATATGTCTGTTGGGCAGGAAACCTCCTTGATTTTCAGATATCAAGGAGGGAAGAAGGGGTTTGAGTCTGGTAGCTAAAATTTTGGATAGAATTTTGTAGGAAGAATTGCAGAGGGAAATGGGTCGGAATCTGGAAAAAGAAGAGGGCCGATTTTCCTTGGGTATGAGGGCAAGAAAGGTGGAATTGGTGAATCCTCCTAATTTCCCTTTTCTTTGCACCCATCGAATCATCTTTGTCAGGTCCTTTTTTATCAGAGTCCAGAACTCCCTGAAGAAGCAGATGGGGAATCCGTCAGGCCCTGGCGCCTTTTCAGGATGCAGGCTCCAGATTGCTCTTTTAATTTCCTCTTCTTCAATTTCTTTGCTAAGGTTGTCGTTCATCTCCTTAGTGACTCCTTTGGGCAGATGCTGGAGCAAGTCGGAATAGTCTTCTGCCCCTTTGATTTCAGTTAGGAGGTCCCTGTAGTGCTTGGAGGCAGCATTCCTTATAGTTTCTTGAGTGTTGTGCCGATTTCCTTCGCTGTCCAAGATTGTGTTTACATTGTTCCAGAGTTTTAGAGCAGTGGCCTATTTGTGGAAGTAGGCTGTATTTTTGTCTCCTCCTTGAAGCCATAATTGTCTAGATTTTAAACGCCACTTGGTTTCTTCCTCCCTATTAATGTGGCTCAGCTGTGCGTATAATACACTTTCTTGCTCTTTATTTTGCTGCGATAATCCATGCTCTTCGATCCTTGACTGCACATCTTCTAGTTCACTTTTGACTTTCTTTTTGATCTCCTCTGGCTCCTGATAACTATCTTTGGCCCAATCTTTTAGTACCTGCTTGGTTCTTTTTAATTTGGTTTCCCAAATAAAGCATGGCGAACCTTCCACATGCTGGCTCCAAGTCTTCTGAACAATTTCTCTGGCTGCAGGAATCCGATTCCAAAGAGGACTATATTTAAATGGAATAGGGCCAAGAGGACAGTGGGTTTCCAAAGTTAGAGTGATGGGGTAGTGATCAGAGGCAGAGGTATTGAGAATGTTGGCATATCCTACAGAGAAGGAAGAGAGATACGAGATGTTGACTAGAAATCTATCTAGTCTTTCCATTATGTTGCCTATACCAATCCTACGATTACTCCAGGTATATCTGCGATTTTTGGGTATAACATCAACTAATTCATGCTCCTGGATGATGGTCTCCAGATGGCCTCTGAAGGGATCTGGAGCGAAAGTTCCTCCCCTTTTTTCATTGGCATGTAAAATCAAGTTGAAGTCACCTGCGACTATAATATTTGTATTTCGTTCCCCATCAATGCTTGTCTTCAAATCATCCCAGCAGATTTCCTTTTCTCTGTAATGGTTGGGAACATAAACATTATATATGATTACTGTTTGATTGCCTGTTTTGCTGTCAAGAGTGGTTCTGATCCAATTCTGGTGGGGATTTGTTGAGGTGCAGATCCATTTACTGTTGTCCCAAATGGTGACAATTCCTCCGGAGGCTCCTCTAGATTCACTAATGCTTCCTATGTACTGTTTCTGCTGATCTATAATTTTTCTCATTTCTTGCTGATCTTGTTTTGTCTCCTGTATCAGCATGATTTCTGGCTTTTCATTGTGGATTAGATCTCTGAGGGCAGCTATTTTAGAGGGGTGCCCTAAACCCCTGCTGTTCCAAGAAAGGATTTTCATCATGATGCATTGGGCATGCGGAGAGGTGCTCGCCTCTCTTGGTCTTTGCCGCTTGTCTCTTTCTCTTGGTGCCCAAGGATGAAGGACTCTATTGGAGCTTGTGTGCCCATGGCTATGTCCTTCTGGGCATTCTCATCCCTGTGTTGCTTAGCTGATTTTCTGCCAGGTCTCGGTTTTTTGTATGTATCGCTGGTTGCTCCATGTTCTTTTGAAGAGCTTCTGGTGATCCTTGATGAAGGGGGTTCGAGGGGGGTCTGAGAAGAGATGGTCTGGGGTAGATGGAAGTCTGGGGGCTCTGAGGAGGGGTTTTCAGGGGTAGAATCGACAGTGGAGAGGATAAGGAAGGGGTTGGAGGAGGAGGGGAGGGGCGGTTCAGGAGGGAGGGGGGCAGATGGGGAGGGAGAGGAAGAGGAAGGTCGCAGATTAGAGGGTCCAGGGTTTTCAGAATCCATGGAAGGCTTGGGAGGAGGAGCTGATTTCTTCTTTTTGACTGTTTCCCATTGACCATCTTGCTCATCATTCTCTGCATTAACAATTTTAGTGCATCTATTAGCAAAGTGTCCGTATTCGTGACATACCTTGCATTTAAATGGTATCTTCTCATAATCCAGTTGCTGGATATGGCTCCAGTCGTCCACTTTCAACTTTATTGCTTCAGGCAGTCCTCTACCTAGGTCCACTTCGACACAGATCCTTGCACAAGCTTGCATGTTGTCCTTGGGCTCGCTACGGTCAATATATTTGCCAACAACGTTCCCTATGGCCCGAACAGACTCGTCTCCCCAGCAGTGGAGAGGGAGGTGAGGGAGACGGACCCAGACTAGAACGGCACTAGGGATATCCAGTTCCAGATCGAAATCTGGGGTCCATTTATTGAGATAGAGACCCCTGGAATCCATGAAGTACGGCCCGTTCCTGAAGATCAAATCCTTGTCCTCTTTGGATTCGAAGTGGAAAGTGTAATACCCTTTTCCGCAGAACCTAATTGATATTTTCCCTTGGATCTTGTCTGACCAGTTTCGTTCGACCCATCTTTGGACTGTTCTTGGCGATGGCCAAAGGCCTGTAAATTGCCCTATGAGTCCTTTCTCGGCAAGGGATAGCGCTGCCATGCGAGGCAGGGTTGGAGGCAGCTGGACTTCCTGAAGAACATCTAGCTTCTTGACAAATTTCGAGATTGCAGGTCTGGGGCGTTGAGGAGGGAGAGATTTCACCAGATCTGAGAAGGCTTTTTGAGGGTCGGGGTCCTCCCGAGGCGATTCCGGGAGGGCCATGGCTGGGGCCAAGGCCCAGGCCGCTGCGCTGCTGGTTGAAGTCGATCTCCAGGGACGCGATCAGGCTGGGCACGCGCTAGCTCTCGGTACTGTTGGGAATGCAAGTAGTTATGTATCAACCTCCAACTTTCATGTTTTTATTAGACTATAAGGATAAGAAATTTGGGGATGACTTGTTCAACTAAATGAAAATTAGATTTTTTTGGTACTTTAATATTTTTATTAGCCTTTATCAATGCTTGTGAGAGGCTCAAACAATTTGATCCCTCTAGGAGCTTAGTAGATGTGGAGTTAAGATGAATCTAAGTTGATTTAATTTTCCACTTTAAATGAGCTATATTCCACATGAATGTCATGAGTAAATGCCATGGGTTGTCATAAACCTAGAGCTCAAAAGCCACTGGTAACTTGACCAAGTCAAGTCTACCTTAACTACTCAACAAAAATTAAGAACTGAAATTAATAAAATAATGTAGAATTATTATTATTATTATTTTATTTTGAAGATATTTTTATTTTAACGTAAGGTTATTTTTATCTTTATTTTATTTTATTTTGACCAAATCAAAATGTTTATGGGACATTACATTACAACATCTCTACCATAATGGGCTACTCATTTATTTTTTTATATTTGTTATAAAAATTAATATTAGAGATTTCATTTCCACTAAATTATTATTGTTAATTTTTAAATATTAAACTTAGTTAACTTATATTAAAGATCAAATATTACATATTTAATGATTACACCAATTCAAGGAGGAATCAAATCTATGGAGATACAAACCTCTTTTAAAAGGAAAAGGGATTTGATCCCTCTCAACACTTGGTAAATCTAGAGTTAAGATGGATCTAGATACAAACATCTTTTAAAATGAAAAAATATTTGGTAAATCCGAAATTAAGATGGATCTAGGTTGGTCTTCATTAATAATTATATATATAACTATTAATTTTATATCTTATTTTTATTTTTATTTTTATATAATTGCACCTAATCAATTTTTTTATTGATAATTGTAATTATTAATTATTTTCTTTTATTTTATTTTTAAAACTTAAGGTTTACAAGATATTACATTATAACATCTCTATCATTATGGGTTAGAGAACATCTCTCATCACAAAAAAATATTTATTTGATATTTATTTCTAGTTAAAAATTAAAAACTTAAAGTTAGACAAAAGTGGAAATTTATTTTTTTATTGTAAATTTCTTCAACAAAATAAAAATTGCAAAAGACTATATCAATGCTAGTGAGTTATTGATTTGAACTTTATTAAGATGGAGAAAAGGAGCGAGTTGCTCGAATTAACATGAATTTATTAAAATGTGTGGATTGAATTAACATAAGTGGGGGAAATACATGTATCTATTTGATATATATATATATATATATATAGATATATAAGAAATTTGGAGGAAATTTCTTCAATAAAGAAAAAATTGAATTTTTATGGGACTGAAATATTTTTATTATATTTTATTAATTCTCTTGAGGGGTCCATATTAACTTGATTTTATTAAAATGAATGTATTGACCGGACATAAGTGGAGCATAGGGGCCAAGAAATTTTGGGGAAATTTCTTTAGCAAAGTGAAAATTGCATTTTTTCCTCCAATTTTCGATTATATCAATACTTGTTAGTTACTCATATTGACCATGAAGAAAGGGAGAGAGTCTCTCATATTGACTTGACTTTATTAAAATGAGTGTATTAAATTGACATAAGCGATGATAAATAAGTATATTGATTTGACATAAATAAAGTATAAAGATTAGAAATTTGGGGATAATGTATTCAATAAAAAGAAAATTTGATTTTTGACTTTAATATTTTTATTAATCTTTATCAATGATTCTGAGAGACTCATATTGACTTGTTTTTATTAAAATAAATATATTGACTTGACATGAGTAGAAGAAAACAAATAAGTATAGACATTTTATTTTTTATTATTTTTGTTTTAAGAATAAATATTAGAGATTTCATTTCAATAAAATTATTGTTATTGCTTTTTAAATATTAATCTCACTTAACTTATATTAAAGATGAAATATTACTTCCTACCTCCATCACGGTGATGTATTGGACATAGTAAAGATATAGTCTTGCCAAGCTTACCACAAACACATATTAAAAATAAAATATAAAGTTGTTTAATTTTAAATCTCTATTTACTTATTAAAAAAATATCTATTTTTATTGTTGATGTAAACTTCCGCAGAACTGTGTATTGCAATTATTGAATTGTCCTTTAATAAGATGAATTCATAACAATAGACACATTGATCTTATCGGCTTTAAGATTGAGAATATTGGGGTTGGAGTTGAGTCGAAGAAATACATTAAAAAAAAATTTGAGGAAGGGCATTATATTTATCTCTGGAAGGTTAGGCTTAGGGAGCTTGGAACTCCAGAGAGTGACCACATTCTTAGCCATAGTTTTTCTGTTACATGGGAGGGAAGGCTCTAAGAAATGGATTCGATGGAGCAAATAATATCATCAAATGGAATGGCCTAGGAAAAGGAGTAAAGTTAAGATGGAACATCAAGTTCAATTAAAGAAATATTCATGCTAAAATTATTTATTTTTAATTAAAATTTAAAAACTTAAAACTCTACATTGTATTTGGAAAGTGAAAATTTAAATTTCTATTCAAATTAATGCAAAACTCTTGAATCTGTAATGTAGATTTTTTTTGTAAACTTGGTAAGACTACATCTTCATCATGTCCAATATATCACCAAGAGTTGGGGAATTGAATGACATTGCGATTATTATTATTATTGAAGTACTAAATTCAATTAAATTTTATTAAAAAGGATATATTTTTAGATTATATTTATTTAATTTTAAATAAGAAAGAAAAATTAAAAATATTTTTAATATATATAAATAGAATATTTTTCTTTTACATTAATATATAAAAATAAGAAATAAAATTTAATGACAAAACTTTATGTTGAATTTCCTTAGTGAAAATTTAAAGGTAGTGTAAAATATTAAAATAAAATAAAAAGTTGCAGTGTTAGAAGCTATATAGTTTAGAGTGTTTTAGGCATATTTTCTTATCAAAGTTGACCAAAATCTCGAAGAGATTTGTTGAAATTATAAATTTGAGTTATAAACTCTACACAATCTGAGTATCTCTAGAATTTTTTAGGGTAGTTGAATCCATATATAATCAAAAACACATTTTAAACAACAATAAAAAAACAACTTAACAAAAAATTATTTAATAAAATTTCAACCAAAAACTTAAAAATATCTAATAATTAAACAATACCAAATAAATAAATAAATATACATATATATATAAAAACACAAATGATTATTTGAAATTATTTTTTAATTAATAAATAAATATACATATATATATAAAAACACAAATGATTATTTGAAATTATTTTTTAATTAAATGATATATAAGATCAAAAATAAAATAGATAATATTTTATTTTTTAAATTTATAAATGATATTTTTAAAATAAAATTTAAAATATAATTTTTTTTTTTAAATATAACTAAAATACTTTAAAATGATAAATTTTAATTAATTAATATATGATATGAGTCAACAAATGAGTCATATAAATTTTAATTAATTAATATATGATATGAGTCAACAAATGAGTCATAGTTTTTTTTTTTTTTTAATTATATAATTTATAAATAGTTAGTAAAGGGAAGATTGCTTTATATAGTATTTTTTCCATTTGCTCGTATCTAATACACTAACGATTTTTAACCTTACATGATATTTTATATTTATTTTAAAATCCAACTCAATCATTTATTAGACAAATAAATAAATATACTATAATATAATAAAAACGAATTTCCAAACTCCGATATAATAAAAAATTAGAGTTTCACATTAGATGAAATTTTATTAGATGTATTATAACGAATTTACAAACTCCGATATAATAAAAAATTAAAGTTTCACATTAGATGAAATTTTATTAGATGTATTATAACGAATTTACAAACTCCGATATAATAAAAAATTAAAGTTTCACATTAGATGAAATTTTATTAGATGTATTATAACGAATTTACAAACTCCGATATAATAAAAAATTAAAGTTTCACATTAGATGAAATTTTATCATAATATGTTATAGAAGTTTTAAAGGTTCAACCGGTAGAAACACACCGATAAAAGAGTTTTTTTTTTTTCTTCGTTAAATACGGCCCCGCACACCCCCCACCAAAGGGATAACGCGGAAGGGGCTAACTGCTCAATAAAGCAGAAGGTGCTCCGTCTCGATGATTTCCCAACGCCTTCCTGTCGTCTGTGTGCCCCACCGACCAATTCCTCGCCAAAAAATCGCTGCGCGTCTCCAACACGACTTTCTTTTATATTATATATAGGTGTGCGTAGATAGGCAGAAGCACACGCAAGTACTCACACACTTTGAGACGCTCTGTATTCGAGGTTCTGAATTTCTGTAATCCTAGGTTCTGAAAGGCTTTTTAATTTGAGGTTCTGAAAGGCTCCGTAATTGGAAAGGAAAAGATGGAGGTTCTCAAATTACTGCTTCTCTGCATCGCTGCTGCCTATATGCCTGCAACAACGTCTATCAATCACACGGTGACCCACCGTGGAATCATCATCAGTCTTTGTATTCCCATGCTCATGCTCATGCTCAGGGAAGGGGCTCCTACATGCCCCGTGGATTTAGTGGGCTCCAACGTCACTCTGAGTCTGAACGAATGGTTGAGTCAGCATCAACGGACGCCCACGAGAAAAGGGACCTCCATGCTCTCTTGTCCTTCCGAAACTCCATCACAGCGGATCCATCAGGTGTGCTCTCCAACTGGACGGCACACAACTCGCAGAACATGTGCTCTTGGTATGGCATTCGCTGTCGGCACAAAACTCGCAGAGTCGTCCACATTGACCTCTCTCGGTTCTCAGGTACCCTTTCCGTGTCTCTCGGCAATCTGTCTTTACTGCACACATTAAATGTTTCTGGTCAGATTTTAGGGGGAAGAATTCCTCCCGAGTTGGGCCAGCTTAAAGCGTTGCGAGTACTTGACCTCACTTGCACTGCGCTCAACGGGTCTATTCCACGCGAGATTGACCGGCTTAAAGCTTTGCGAGTTCTTGACCTCTCTAAAAGTGGGTTCGAGGGTCCTATTCCAGCTGAGTTGGGCCGGCTTAAAGCTTTGCGAGTTCTTGACCTCTCGGAAAGTGGGTTCGAGGGTCCTATTCCAGCTGAGTTGGGCCAGCTTAAAGCGGTGCGAGTACTTGACCTCTCTGAAAGTCATATGGAGGGTTTTATTCCAGTTGAGTTGGGCCAGCTTAAAACATTGCGAGTACTTGATTTGAGCGGCAAACATATGAATGGTCCTATTTCAGCTGAGTTGGGCCAGCTTAAAGTTTTGCCAGTACTTGACCTCATTGACAATGCACTCAACGGTTCTATTTCAGCTGACTTGGGCCTGCTGCAGAAACTAGAGAAACTGCTTCTGGAAGGCAATGAATTTTCAGGGAATATACCGCATCAGTTAGGTAATTTGACGAAACTTAAACAACTATCGATTTCTGGCTTCAGTATTTCTGGTTCTATTCCTCCCAGAATATTCACGCTTCCCCTCTCTTAACTATCACTTAGTCTTATTTTCACAACAAGCCTACCTAAAGCCATTGGCAACTTGACCAAGCTGACCGACTTAGCACTTTACGGAAGTGGACTCACTCACATCCCTGTAGAAATTGCCAATTTGACCAAATTGACCTCCTTAAATCTCAATTACAATGAAATCACTTATATCCCTGAATGCATTGCCAAGCTGACCAAGTTGACCTCTTTAGATTTCTCTTTCAATAGACTCGCTAACAATATACCTGAAGCTATTTTCAATTTGACTAAGTTAGAAGTGCTAGATCTTTCTTCAAACATGCTTATTGGTGACATTCCTATAACTCTTAGCAATTTGAGTCAATTGGTTCAATTAGATTTTAGTAATAATACATTAAGTAGCAATATTCCTTCAGCTATTAATATTTGAGTCAATTGTTTGAACTAGATCTTAGTCATAATACACTCAATGGTGGCATCCCTAAAGCCATTACTAATTTAAAGAACCTTCAATATCTTGAGCTCTCAAACAATAATTTGAGAGGCACAATTCCAAGAGCCATAGGAAAGCTTCATTGGTTGGAATACTTAAAGTTGCATTCGAACAAGTTAATTGGACATATTCCAAATAGCATAGGCCATTTAAGCTCTCTCTATGAACTAACCATATATAATAACAGTATCTCGGGGAGTATACCTGAGAGTATTAATGGTTTGATTTCATTAGACACATTAGATTTATCAGAAAACAACTTGGAGGGACTGATTTCTAATGGCATTGGCAATTGTACTGGTATGACAATATTCTCTGCTCACTCTCATAACTTCATTGGGACATTGCCTGCATCTTTGGCCAATTGTACGCAGCTTTGGCTTCTGGATCTAAGGAAAAATGGATTGACGGGGGAGCTTCCTCAATACGTCACATCTTTTCAGTACTTGGAAGCTTTAATCCTTGGTTATAATAATCTGCATGGTTGTATTCCTCAACACATCACAAAACTTACCAGGTTGCATGTGTTGGATTTATCCAACAACAAATTCAGTGGAAGGATACTAACACATCTTGAGAGGCTCACTGGCTTTGCAAATGTGTCGAATAATGATGAATTAGATGATGAATTTATTATTGACATCAAAGGAATTGAGTATAATGTGTCATATCTATTGCCTACAAACACTATATTTGAGTTGTCTTGTAATAATCTTACAGGACAAATCCCTACAAATATAGGAAACATGAGTAGCTTATGCCTACTAAATTTATCAGGAAATCAATTGGAAGGACAGATTCCTGCATCTCTCAGCGAGATACCTTCTTTGGAGCAATTGGACTTGTCAAAAAATAATTTGACTGGACTTATTCCTGAAGTTCTCTCTAAGTTATCAATGTTGGCTTCTTTTGATGTTTCATATAACCACCTTTGTGGCCCAATTCCAACAGGGACACAATTTTCCACTTTCAATGTAACATCTTTTGACAAGAATGAATGCTTATGTGGGCTTCCTCTACCAACATGCAAGCAAAATGATAAGCCAAAGAGAACAATCGTTGGAGGCAATAGCAATAATAGTAATGCTAAAAGGGGATTGTTGAGCTATGCCAATGAAAAAGTGTCCTTGTTAGCATTGTCATTGGGATTAGGGATCGGATTTGGTGGAGTCGTTGCTATGTTCATCATTTGGGACAAAGCAAGATGTTGGGTAATGGGCATGTCCTCCAACACAGGAAAGCCATTTTATGGAGTTTATAGATTCCCAAAATAGGTCACAAGGCTTTGTCCAAATACCTCAATGTAATATTGTATGTCTTATAATTACTATATGAGTTTTCTTTTCCCAAAATTTCAAATACATGTTTTTTGGAGTTTACAGATTCCTAAAATAGATCACAAGGACCTGTGAAAGGCCTCAATATATTAGTGCATGTATTATTATTATTATTATGGTATGAGTTGTCTTTTCCTAAAATTTCAAATACATTTTTTAAAACTTGTTTCATTAAAATTAAATCAATTTTTAAACTTGTTTCATTAAAATTAAATTATTTTATATTTACGCGGAAGGTGTTCCTATTATAAGTTTGGCTAGGTAAATCTGGCCAGTGAAATCTGTGGATTTTCCCCTCCTTCGTCTAATAAATTTTTACCACGTAGAAGCACGAACAATACCTCTAGTGCTGGATTTTCCTCTCTTTCGTCTAATAAATTTTTACCACGTAGAAACACGAACAATACCTCTCGCTCTCGAAGTAGAAGTGGAAGGATTGCATTTGGCATTAACATTGGTGATGGCACGTTTGTAGTCGACCAACATATTGGTTGCCTTTACAAGCGGGCCTCACTCATCTTACTGATGTCCATCCTGCATGATCCAGAGAGTGAGTGGCGCTTTGAAGCATCATCTGGTAACGTTTCACATCAGGAATTTTATAGATAACGACATTGCACATATCAAGAAGCTTCACAATGTCTTTCAAGGCGTCGTTAACCCATAACTCAAAAAATCTCCGAGTATCCATCTGTAATAGCACTTTGCAGCGAATATTCATATAAAAAACTGTCAACAATCGATGTAACCAGATTGACAAATCTATAAAGAATGGTTTCGTTTCTTTTAAAATGTTATCAAATATAGCTGTGATAAATAATAAGCTATATTTATGAAAAATTCATTTCTGAAGAAGGGATTGATGTTGTCAAAAATGCGTTGAGAAACATGGCAGTTGGTGTCTGGTCTGGTTTGCTTTTGGGTGAGAATGGGGTGTGTTGTTATTGTCACGAGGAAGGGGAGCAATTGTTGGTCGAATAGGAGAAATAATAGGAAAGAATTACACACATTCAGTTATATATTGACCAAGAAAACAACATAACTAACTGGAAACCAAACACACAAATAGACACACAGGATTTACGTGGTAAAACCTCGACAGGGTGTCAAGGAAACATCCACGGGGCAAGGGATTGGAATCTATTAATTCAACAATGATTCTCCACGATTACATTTCTCGGGCATTCACTAGTTTTATACCATCCACCTCCGTTACATAACTAACATTTCGGTATAGAACTGACTAGTTACATTTTACCCAAAATTACATAATTCGTTGTCAAACTAACAAACTCCACCTTGACAACAATTTTCCTAATCCCTTGCCCATGCCCATTCATCATCTTTTCTGCAAGCCAAGAGAAGCTAAACACCACCGCAGCTTCTCTACTGTAACTGGCTTTGTGAATATGTCTGCACAATTCTCTCGTGTATGGACCTTTTGAAGAGCTACTTTTCTGCCATCGATCACATGTCTCAGAAAATGATACCTTACATCAATGTGCTTGGTTCTGCTGTGATAGGCAGGGTTTGTAGCCAAGTGAATAGCACTTTGACTATCACAAAGTACATTCACTTTCTCCTGCGTTCTTCCAATTTCATCGAGCAGATCCTTTAACCAGATTGCTTCTTTACTGGCATCTGAAGCAGCTATATATTCAGCTTCGGTAGTGGACAACGCAACTGTTTCTTGAAGCTTTGACATCCAACTAATTGCTCCACTTGCAAGAGTAAAGACATAACCTGTAGCAGATCTTCTTTTGTCCAAATCACCTGCATAGTCAGCCTCTACATATCCGCAGACTGATCCTTCACTACCATTAAAGACGATGCAATGGTCACTTGTGCCTCTTAGATATCGAAGCACCCATTTCATTGCTTGCCAATGTTCTTTCCCTAGATTTGCCATGAACCTGCTGACAACTCCAATTGCATGTGAAATGTCAGGTCTTGTAGATACCATCGCATACATTAAGTTGCCTACAGTGTTTGCATATGGTACATGAAACATATATTGCTTTTCTTCATCAGCTCTAGGACTCAAAACCGAAGAAAGCTTAAAATGGGAAGCTAGTGAAACATTAACAGGTTTCACATTGTTCATAGAGAACTTTTCAAATACTTTCTCCACATACTTTTGTTGTGACAACCAAAGCTTACCATTTTTCTTGTCTCTGTGTATCTCCATGCCCAAGATATGTTTTGCTGCTCCAAGATCCTTCATATCAAACGTCTTAGAGAGTTGAGCCTTTAACCTATTGATCTCTTCCATGCTTTTGCTTGCAATAAGCATATCGTCAACATACAAAGCTAAGATAATAAATATGTCATTGAAACTTTTGAAGTATACACAATGATCATACTCACTTCTTATAAAGTTCTGGCTCACCATGAAGGAATCAAACTTCTTGTACCATTGTTCGGGAGACTGCCTCAGACCATACAATGATTCCCTGAGCTTGCAAACTAATCTTCTGCTGCGACCTTGTACAAAACCTTCTGGTTGTTCCATATATATCTCTTCATTCAAATCACCATGTAGAAAAGCTGTTTTAACATCTAACTGTTCTAACTCAAGATTAAGTAACACAGTTAGTGCCAACACAGTACGAATAGAAACAAGTTTTACAACTGGAGAAAAAATCTCATGAAAGTCTATACCTTCAACCTGAGAATACCCTTTTGCTACTAGTCTCGCCTTATACCTTTCGATACTTCCATTAACTTTCCGTTTCAGCTTGAAGACCCATTTGCATCCAACAACATTTCTCCCTTCAGGAAGCTCTACAAGATCCCAGGTATTGTTCTTGGCTAAGGAGTCCATTTCTTTTTCCATAGCCGTTTTCCATTTTTCGCTATGTGTATCATCTACTGCTTCCTGATAACAAGAAGGTTCCCCATTTTCAGTAATCAAAGCAAAAGATGAAGCAGAATCTTCATACCTTTTGGGAGTTTTCCTTTCCCTTGTAGATCTTCTTAGAGCGACTGGTTGCTGAACTGGTTCAGAAACTTGAACTGGTTCAAAAGCTTCAATGGCTTCCTTTGTGTCTTCAACACCTTTTTCTCCAGAAGTCTCTCCTTCCTTTTGACTGTCACCGAAAGGTCTAGCCTCCAACTGAACTCGTTGATTTGGCGATACCTGTTTCTGTTCAATTCTTTCAACATTTGATATTAAAAGAGAGGATTCATCAAATGTTACATCTCTACTAATGACTATCTTCCGCAATGTAGGATCCCACAACCTATATCCTTTCACTGCATAGTCATACCCAACAAAGACATAACATTTTGACTTTGGATCTAATTTTGAACGCTGATTTTTCGGAATAAGAGAATAAGCATCACAGCCAAATATCCTCAAATGTGAATAGTCACAAGACTGACCTGTCACTACTGAAGGTGATCTGTTAACTAAATAACAAGCAGTAGATACTGCTTCTGCCCACAACTCCTTTTGCAAGTTAGCATTGCTGATCATGCTTCTGGCTCTTTCCATAAGAGTCCGATTCATATGCTCAGCGACACTATTTTGCTGAGGAGTATAAACATCAGTTTTGTGTCTAATAATTCCCTCATCCTTATAGTATTGTTCAAATTCAACTGAAGTGAATTCACCACCATTGTCAGTTCTTAAACATTTAATAGATTTGCTTGTTCTTTTCTCTACCATTACTTTAAATTGTTTAAAGACATTTAATACATTAGCTTTCCTTTTTAGCATATAGACCCAAACTTTACGGGAGTAATCATCAATAAACGTTAAAAAATACAGTGCACCTCCATATGACACAACAGGGGATGGTCCCGACAGATCAGAATGAATATAGTCTAAAACATCTTTACTATTATGATTTCCAACTTTAAATCTCTGTTTACACTGTTTTCCATTTACACAATGTTTACAGAAATCAAACTTCAAGGATTTCAAATCGGGAAGAGATTTACGTTTCATCAGTATCTGAAGACCTTTCTCGCTCATATGACCCAATCGCTGATGCCATAGACGAGTACTTGCTTCTTCCTTTTCTGATGCAACCACTGCTTCACTGATCTGAGTACTTCCTTTTAACCTGTAAATGATTTCCGACCTTTTCTGCCTTCATAACCACTAGGGCTCCTTTAAAGACTTTCAAGACGCCATCTTGACCTGTAAACTTATAACCATTTGAATCCAACACTCCCAAAGAAATCAAAGTTTTCTTCAAATCAGGTACATGTCTAACACTAGTTAATGTTCTAACTGTGTTATCATACATCTTAATCCTGATATCTCCCATCCCAACAGTCTGACATGACACATTGTTACCCATAAACACAGAACTACCGTTTACATTTTTATACGAAGTAAACCAATTTCTATGTGGGCACATGTGATGCGAAGCACCAGAGTCTAACAGCCAGCTATCTAAACCTTGAGAGACATTACATTCAGGTGAAGTTTCATCTATCGTACATAATTCTTCAGCAGATAAAACTTCGTCTATCATACTTGAATCGACTTGATTCGCTTCCTTCTTCTGGTTTTCAGATTCCTTTCGTTTCCAACAGTCTTTCTTCAAGTGTCCAATTTTATTGTAGTTCCAACATTTTGCCTTACACTTCTTTCCCTTCGATTTTGATCTGGAAGACCCCCTTGGTTTTTCTCCTCTTTCCTTTGAGCGTCCTCTAGCTACCATCGCTTCTGATGCAGCTGTGTCAGTACTGGATTTCCTTTGTACTTCTTCAGACAGGAGAGCTCCCACGACTGATTCAAACTTCAAAGAATCAACAGTGCTCAAGCTAATTGAAGTTACGAAGTGATCCCATGATTCAGGGAGAGAACACAGCAAGGTTATGGCTTTATCTTCTTCCTGTATTTTAACTTCCATATCTGTTAAATGGCATATAAGTGTAGTAAAAACATTCAAATGTTCTGCAACGTTTGAACCTTCTTTCATTCGAAGACTGTATAACTGTCTTTTCAGATAAATTCTGTTGGTTAATGACTTTGTCATATAGAGTTTTTCAAGTTTTTCCCACAATCCTGAAGCTGTAGTCTCTTCAACAATATTGAAGAGAACTTCATCCGCTAGGCATAACCGGATGGTACTGAGAGCTCGGGCATCCAAGTCCTCCCAGTCTGAAGTAGTCATGGTTGTAGGTTTCTTAGTTGCCCCATCCAATGCCTTGTGCAACCCTTGTTGCACAAGCAGATCCCTAACCTTCAGTTTCCAAAGAGCAAAATTGCTCTTGTCGGTGAATTTCTCCACCTTGAATTTCGCATTCGACATCTTGGCCATTTTTCCTCCTTCCTAGGGTTTCAGTCTTTCTAGGGTTTATATATATATAATTTTTGTTTGTCTTTCTCAACCCTTTGTTTTTCTTCAATTTAAATGAAATCTTTCCTTCAATTTACTCACATCCACCCTTTATTTTCAGAATCTAAAAAAAACTTTATTTTCACCACTTTCTTAAAAAAATTTTCTGAGGCAAAATTTCTTTCAAAAAATACCTGGATCCACCTTTGCCGAACAGGTTCTGGCAGCACGCAGGGTAGAGGGTCTTCCTCTTCGCTGGACAGCAGCTCTGGCCTCTTCCATGCAGGTCTGGCAGCCAATTTTCCTCGCACGCAGACAGGATCAGCAACACGCAGAACAGAGGGTCTTCTTCTTCGCTGGACAACAACTCTGGCCTCAGCAAGACGCAGAACAGAGGGTCTTCTTCTTCACGCAGATCAGCAATATGCAGAACAAAGGGTCTTCCTCTTCACTCTGCAGGTTTGACAGCGTCAACAACAGAGGGTTCGGCAACACTTTGGTCTGGCAGCGTCCTCTCACGTAGGTTCCACGCAGTTTTGAAAAAAAATCTTCACGCAGGCTCCAGATCTTCAAGCAGGTTCTGTATTCCAAAAAACTGGCCTCACGCAGGCTCTCACGCCGCCTCTGAATTAAAAAAAAAGAAACTGGCCTCACGAACTGGCCTCATGTAGGCAGATTCCGGTCTGGATTCTTCCCCTGCAATCTTCACGCATGCAGTTCGACGGTTCCGGAACAGGCCTTCTTGCTCCACGCAGGTTCTGGACATATGGACAGGGCCAGCAACGAGCAGCAACGGTGGTCCACACAGAGAGCACTCAAATCAGGGTTTGGCCTCCCTCAACTCAACGGCTCTGGCTTCCTTGACGGTCCTCGATTTTACACGCAGAGAGCACGGCTCTTGTCCAACGCAGAGAGCACTCCTCCTTGTACACTGTTCCACGCAGATACCACCCTCCTCTCGACGGTTCTGGATAGAGTGATAACACGCAGCAGTCGTCCACTGAAACAAATGACCCAGCCAGCCTTCCTATGCAGCGTCTCCTCAACTTAACTCACGCTTTGATACCACTTGTTGGTCGAATAGGAGAAATAATAGGAAAGAATTACACACATTCAATTATATATTGACCAAGAAAACAACATAACTAACTGGAAACCAAACACACAAATAGACACACAGGATTTACGTGGTAAAACCTCGACAGGGTGTCAAGGAAACATCCATGGGGCAAGGGATTGGAATCTATTAATTCAACAATGATTCTCCATGATTACATTTCTCGGGCATTCACTAGTTTTATACCATCCACCTCCATTACATAACTAACATTTCGGTATAGAACTGACTAGTTAAATTTTACCCAAAATTACATAATTCGTTGTCAAACTAACAACAATGTCGGATGATGACCACCGGTTCGAGTCCAAGGCCGATGTAGGAACCTCCAAAACATTCCCTCAGCAGGTCGGCACCATCTGAAAGAACGGCTACATCATGATCAAGGCCATCTTCAGTGGAATTGACACCTTCAGTGGTAAAAAATTCTTCAGTGGAATTGATATTTTAGTGGTAAAAAATTCTTCAGTTGAATTGACATCTTCAAGGCCATCGTGATGTAGGAATTGACATCTTCAGTGGTAAAAAGCTGGAAGATATTGCGCCATCTTCACACAACTGCGATGTCCCTCATGTGACTCGTAGGTTGGTTTTGTTAGCTCGTTGACTGAATCTGAGCAGACCAAGGATGATCTTAAGCTGCCTACTGATGAGCAGCTGCTGGCCCAGATCAAAGCTGGATTTGAGGAGGGAAAGACCTTATTGTAACTGTTATGTCTGCAATGGGAGAGGACAAATTTGTTCCCTGAAAGATATTGGTCCAAAATAATCATACACTAATATGTCTGGACCATACACTAATATGTCTGGACTGCTGAATCTTGGCAAACTCTCTACCTCTTGATTTCTTTTCTTTTAGAATATCAAATATTTCTGGAAAATATATCTATATTCTGAATGCACATATGCTTTAGAGGCAGGTGGAGTGATATCCATGCCATTGTGTGCTAAGCAGTCTGAAATAATTCTATGATTTTGTTTCTGTGCTTGGGTCTCTGGAAGATATTGTGCCATCTTCACACAACTGCGATGTCCCTCATGTTACTTGCAGGATGGTTTTGTTAGCCTGTGTGAAAATAAGCTTCAACAACTGAAGCTTTGTCTTGGTGTTGCCGCTCTTGCAAAGAGAATATTGATGGGGTTCAGAAACATCTGAAAAATGTAGATCTTGCAGATTTTATTGTAGGAAGGTTTAAGGTGAGGCTTTTAAGGTTATGTCAATATTTGCGTGTGTTTTGCAAGGGAGTGAATTGAGATCCTTGAATCTATTGAGAATGTGTTAGGTGAGAAGGGTCTTCGGGCTTTTGGGTCTTTCCTAAATTTTCAAAAAGCCTCGGAAGAACTATATTTCATGAATAACAAGATCTTCTTTCCTAAATTTTCAAAAATCCTCGGAAGAACTATATTTCATGAATAACAAGATCAGCCGCGTAGCAGCTAGTCCCTGCAAGGGCGGAAAGCTGGGCTTCAGCGCTGAACTAGTCATAATGTGACTAGCGAGATATAAAGAACGATAAGCAGACAGCCAACTGAACCGTTCACGAATGGTCCCTTGCAAATACCATGCTTTAGTGGCAACCATGCACCTATGTAAAAACCAGTTGATCCAGCACCAGTCTGATATGATCCAGTCAATTCAAGCACAGCTTGCAACAATTTACCCTATGTAAGTAAGAGAATAGGTAATAGCAAGCCTTAGAAGCCGCCTTAACACTCACAATCAGTCTGATAGCAGTTAGTCTCCCTTCAGTCCGCTGGCACAGTTTGCCTCATATGGAAGACTTTCTAAGAAGAACTAAAGATAATTAGTTGGAAGTGAGAGGTTAGTTGGGTGCCTTCTTTATTAAATTGCATACAATAGAAGAAGAGCCACTCCCTTTTTAATAGGCCTTTCTTATTTCAATTCCTTACTTAAACAAGCGAAGCCAGCAAACTCTCCTTAAGTATGAATTCTGATTATACAAAATCAAGGAGCTAGAATGGCTCAATGATATTTAGCAATAAACTATAATGCCCATATTATGAGCACCCTTCCACAATGCAATTGATGGTATTATTGAGTAGACTAGGCCCAAATAATTTGTCATCAAGATTTTATGGCTGGGTATAAGGTTTGATTTGTAAAAGGTATGAGGCCGATTGCATAAGCATGATGATTGAGGCAGATGGTGACAAAGAAAATTAGAAACATAGTAGTGGCTATATAATGCCAAGCAATAGTTGTGTGAACATGTGGAGATTTGGGTTGGGATTTTTGCTGAAAAAGAATTGGGAGCCACCCTTGCATGTTATGTGATTGGGATGCTTTGTAACAGAGGGTAATGATGAGCCCCTGTGATGAATATATTGGGGAAAGCGAGGACCATATCCCACCATGTACGAAAGCTTTAGAGGATTATCCCCCAGTATGTAGTCCACCTGCATACACAGCCAGCCACAATATCAGTTTAGTACTGACAATAACCAGGCTTCCATTATGTTTGATGCAATATTTTGTTATCAAGTTTGGATTCCAATGACAAATCTGGAGTAGAACCTTGCGCTTGGCAGCTGTTCTGAGTCTAGAAGGAGTGACTTGGATGCTACCACATTGAACAACTTCAGAAGAATGGCCCAAATAATTAGCATAGGCTAAAAGTAGAAATGATATGGCTGTAACATGTTGCATGTTGCTCCCTCCTGGCTTGTAGATAAGTCCACCTGTTACAGTACTCATACATTAACTTTCTTAACTTATGATTCACCCAATGCACCACTAGGAACACCAACAAAATTTTAAGAAGATGATGGTTTATTGCACTCAGAGAAGCCAGATTCTGTTACAACCTGGTAAGATCTCAGACAGGATTATGCCCAATTTTAGAGTAAAAAAGTATCTATGCTAATTATATTTGTGAAGATATACAACCTGGTGTGAATGGTACATGCTCATCAGATGTTTCTGGCATGAGAGAGCAGATGAAGTCATCAGCATATCCTCTGTAAGTTTGCAAAGAAGCTACCTTTCCCAGCAAGAATTCCTACACAAAAAATTTATATCACAGATTTGGTACTATTATGGAGACAAGGAGTAAATCTTCGTATAACATCATCATGGAACATATTAATACTACTGTCTAAGCCATAACGAGCAAAACTATCCATTGTATTCTGGGGAAATTATTGAAAGCCAATGAAGGTCTTCTAGTTTACCTGGATCTTTGTCTTGAGGCATAGCAGTTAAGACACAGATAGTTATGTTGCAGGATATTCTAGAACATATACAAAGAGAATTCCGCATTGAAATCGTCGTTCTTGACTATATATTGGATGAAATTAAGGTTGAATTCACCTGGGAGCACTAGTTTCCATAAGAGGATGTTGAACCTAGTGCTATAACAACTCGCAACAGAGGAATAAACAATGATGGAACGACACAGTAGGATTAGGAATATGTTGTCTGAAATTTTCACTGCAAATTTTGTCACGGTCCTGAAGCTGTCGTAGCCTCTGCCTGAACTCTTCACTGTATTTTTTGCCAATGATATATAAATATAGTCTATTTATAGGAGTATTTTGTCATGGTTCTGAAGCTGTAGTAGCCTCCGCCTAAACTGTTGCTGATTCAACTACTTATGCTTCTGTTGCTTCAACTGAGTAAACAGGGTGAACCACCGCCTCTTCGTATGCCTTTGTCGCGTGTTCAGGTTTGGTCCTAGTATATGACTTTGTGAGCCTGATATATGCTCACTTGCAAAGTTCTTCCCATTGGGCTGGATGGTTACATCTAGCTTGACTAGAGCCTTAAAGAAAGCATGACAAGACTTGCTGAGATCATATTCATAGTGAGAATATGATAAGATCAGTTCTGGTAAGTAACAGTTATTCCTGAGCCAGTACCTTCAGTTGTATGTGGACCGAGGATAGTTTTCATGCTTGAGTGGCTCCTAGTACCACGAGACACCGAGGATAGTTTTCATGCTTGAGTGGCTCCTAGTACCACGAGACAATTAATGATACTTAGCCCGCCTGGAACTACTAGCTCTGTTTTTGCTAGTGCTGGTACTAGATCTACTGTTGCTAGTGATGGTGGATCAACTGCTAGTATTTTAATATCATCGCTGGTTGAACTTTTCAATTTTTCCATATGGCAGCACCTTATAGTATTTAGATTGCCAGAGCACTTCCCTCTTGCCACAAAGACTATCATTGCAAGGAGGTGGTCCTTGCCAGAAGGTCTTATTGACTAGAGCATACATATCCACCCATACAGGACAGAGGTCCTTTTGATAGGTTCGATGAACATACTATCTGGGCACTTAATTCATTGTATTTGGAGCCATGTTGATTACTTAACGAACATAACTACAGCAGAGAAGTCCGGAACCAGAAACTCTACAGCTAGTTTGTTTTTCTCCTCTTATTTTAGTGGAGACTCTATTTCTTATCTTATTTGATTTGGACGGACACATTAAGGAGGAAGGTGGAAGTTGGATGAACAGAATAGACAGAAGCCAACTGCTGAAGCTTTTTATCACATTTATATAACCTCTAGAACACTAGCCATTACCCTCATTCTTACTACCTAAGGCAGAACCTCCTTCCAACGGACATCTCCCTTTCTCGACTGAAAGGTTCGGGGAAGGTCTGGTGGGGCCAGTCAAGGTGGGCCCGTAAAATTGAAAGACTCCAGTCCCAGCCTTTCTTATCATTTAAACCTGGCTGTTTTGAAAAGTGAAAAATGACGGAGCACAAAACTAGGTATTGATGAGATCTTGACATTCGCTGATGCAAATGCACCAGAACAAAACTCAATGTGACAACATGGTCAGAAAGATGTGCAATTTTTTGGATTAAATAGTCATAAGCAGAATAGTGGACCTCCTTTATTCAAAAATTGCAAACCTGTTCAATAAGGCTGAGTATGGAAGAAGAGTTCTGATGTGCTAAAACAACACTAGGAGTGCAAATCGTAAGGTAAGTCTGGGTTAACAACCAATTTCTTGGGAAATGAGAAAAATGAAGCATGCTGGTGGTGGAATCAAAGCAACTGTGGAATGGAATGCACCCCTAAAATCTAGATTATTCTTTTGGTTAGCAAAGGCCAAGATTTTGTGTTCTTTGTAGATTTAATGAACAAACAGCTCAGTATACTACCCTGACAGACTCCCTTCAATCAGTTCTTGATCAGACAAAGGCATACAGTCTGTCAAAAAAAAGGTTTAGAAGCTGCTGAAGAAACCCTGGTGCCAGTGGACCCTCTTCCATGACCTTATACAGTAGGCAATGAGATTTTACAGTGGATAGGAGTTGTTTTTGAATTTTAGGACAAATGGTTTCTTTGTGTACCTTGTTGTACTTGCAAAATGTAACTTTTTTCTCCTTTTAAATATGAAGTTACAATATTTGCCTTGATAAGGAAAGGTAGCATTCCAATTCCTACAGAAAGTTTCAAGGAAATCCATGGATGGGAGGAATCAACTGCGTACCACAGCAATGAAACTCAAAGATATGAAAAAAAAACATCCCTCACTTATGCAGCTAAGAATTTATAAGACAAAATGTCCATCAAACCCACAGCAAATGCTTCAATTATTTGGAAGACTCCAGTCCCAGCGTTTCTTATAATTTAAACCTGGCTGTTTTGAAAAGTGAAAAATGACGGAGCACAAAACTAGGTATTGATGAGATCTTGACATTAGCTGATGCAAATGGACCAGAACAAAACTCAATGTGACAACAT
Organism: Pinus tabuliformis; assembly: GCA_031772625.1. Taxonomy (NCBI): domain Eukaryota; kingdom Viridiplantae; phylum Streptophyta; class Pinopsida; order Pinales; family Pinaceae; genus Pinus; species Pinus tabuliformis. The sequence continues at coordinate 907,459,077 of CM062808.1, forward strand.
GGTCAGAAAGATGTGCAATTTTTTGGATTAAATAGTCATAAGCAGAATAATGGACCTCCTTTATTAAAAAATTGCAAAGAATAGGTGTTTAGCATCTTCTTCTTTTAGACAACTGAGTGTATAAATGCATGCCTCTATGGATGAAATAATTTGTGGGTCGTTTGTGACCACAAGAATTCTTCCACGCTCCTTACAATCAAAACAGAGGATCCCTTCCACTTGAGAAGCTTCCCACATGTCATCAACAATAATGAGGGAAGGCAGAAGACTGAGTATTTCCTCTTGAGTTCAATGAGGCCTTTCTCCACGGATGTGAATACAACATCTGTTTTGCAGGCATCGGTGATCCAACACACTTTAATGAAATGCCTCTTGACTTTGTAGTTGAAGGCGACACAAGATGCAAGATAGGTCTTTCCCATGCCTCTAGGACCACATACATTTTTTTTCAAATGCTTTACAAATGTTGGCAGGGCAACTATTGGTCACATCATAAATGTGATCAGTGAGGCTATCGATGAAAAGGGTGAACTAAGTAATATGCTTTACATATCTGGGTTTTGACACCTCTGGGCATTGATTGTATTAACTTTCCTGCCTCTAGTCTGTCAGCAATTATTTTTTCTCATTGTTTGAATACAAGATGTTACTTCACAAGTTCTTGAGATCTTGCTTGAGAAATTAATTCTCTTTATAGCATAGTGTGCCTTTAGTTCCTCCTAGAAAATATATCTTCCTCTAATGTGTTAAGCAAACACTGGTAAAAGCAGAATAGAGCTCTCATTCTCTCCTAATAGCTTGTGCATGTTACACTGCACGAATTTGCTTACATACTTCATGTTTACGACATTACTCAATCTTTGCAAACTAACGTTCTCATCTTCTATTGAAATAAACCAGATTGAATAGAGCAACTAGATGATGATAATGAAATCTAACTGCCATGCTCAGCAATATTTTAGTGATTTCCCAATCCTTGTAAATTTGGAGTGCAATAAATAGTTCTTTGCCTAGTCAAGATTAAGATATTTTCAATGCCATTAAGATTAAAACCATTTCCCAAGCCTTCATCTTTAGCTTGGGTGCATTTATCTTCCTTGACGCTATTCACATGTCTTAGGGATTCAGGGCCAAGAATGTATTTTACATAATGTTTTCAAGGATTTGTGCTTAAGACAATCTCTAATGAATATAGGTGCTTGCTAAATTATCCCTTCTCCCTCAGCTAGATGAAAAAGTTGACTTATGACATCTTCAGAAGATATAATTTCTTTCCCTTGAGAATGTATATGATGTTACTGTAGAATATTTATGGTTTCTCACCCTTTCTGGGTAACTATTACATAGTTTAGAGTTTTGCAATTTATTTTCCTGTTCCATTCTGACTTGATTGATACACGTGGGAATCCCAATAAACAAATTGTGCTGTCTGATAAACATTTTTGTTAGTGTTTATTAATTTGTAGATAGTTATTTACCGTACATTTTATCCCTTTTGCTTGCTTATGGCTGTGATGATGTTGCCTTCTCTGTTTTACTCGTAGATTGCATTTTCAATGATACTTTAATTTCTTTTGCATGATAAGAAGTCTGACATCTAATTCCATTGTTTTTTGTTTGCAAGGAAAGGCATTTTGATCTCTTTAAATTTATGAATTCAATGGCTTCTATATTTTGCCATGATATCTGTACATGACAAATTTGCTTGCCTAAACACAATAGAGGTATAGAATAAGAGTAGGCAGTTATTTTTTAGTTACTGTTTCACTTTTCTAATATATTGAAAATTAATTTCTGAATTCAGTAAAGTTGAATGCCAACAGAGTGGTGGTTGGTACTGTACGAAGATTTGACCAGTTCATGAATTTAGTCCTGGATGGTACTGTAGAAGTAAATGGCAATGAAAGAAATGAGATAGGCATGGTGGTAGGTTTTTCCTCTTTCTCATGTCGTTTTCAAATGTTTCAATGTTCTATAGAATTAACTAAATTCAATTTACGAGGAGATTCATTTTTTTTGTTTTTTATGTGCAGGTCATCAGAGGGAACAGTGTTGTGATGATTGAAGCTTTGGAACCGGTCAATAGTTCATAATAATTTATTTTGAAACCTTTTCATGTTTGGGAGATTCGTGGGTACATAACTAATGCTAGCTTTTAACTTCTGTTAATACAATTACAAATTTAACCTCGAAATGAAGACACATATAAGATAACAGAGTTTCAATCTTGCAAAACATTGATGACCATCTAGCACTATCAGAAGAACACTTTAAGAATAAAGCAACTACATAATACAAAATATGGAACTAGATCATAACAGGAACATACTTGTACAGAGAGCCTTGAAGATGGTAGCCGAACTCCATAATGACCAAATATTCTTGTGGACGATAGCTGAACTTCATCACCATCATCTTCAACAACGATGAAGTTGCCCAATGGAACATTTTGGTTAGTCAACAATGTGTTCTGTTTTTCTAACTCAGACTGCCCTAGCCTCAGTTCCAAATCTTGATTCCGCTTTCGTATCGACCTTGATCTGTTCATGATGGCCCACAGCAGAGGATGTAACTTGAAAAGAAAAGAGTTAGGTCGGTCTCCTTCCTCGAAGCTAACTGCCTGGTTGCATGAGGACAGGCAATCATGAAAACTTTAATCAACGCAGATGAACTCTAACTATAGATATTAAAAAATGATGAATAAACCTCACCCAAAACTTATAGGTGATACTTCTGTCTCAACAGATCTAGAAACAGAATAAAATGATATGATTAACCGTGTAACCAATTGATGATATTTATTTAGTTTACCATTCCACTTGTCATGGGCCCCATTTTACTTGTCGCCATGATCACCATGCACAGTGCCATATGTGTGACCCACCTGCATGTATGACACATGCCTCTTTACGGCCTATTAACCTATCCTTTAACGAACCAACCTGAGATGTGATAATATTCTCTGTAACCTTTAAGACCCTTCCTCGTTCAATTACCCAATCTCGTCTGATATATGAATTGATATGAATCTCGTCTGATATATGAATTGATATGAAGCAAAGCAATGCACTACTAAATCCAGCGAAAGGGGGCAAAGCAATGCACTACTAAATTGAGTGAAGGGGGTCAGGGTTTAGTGCATTAGATGCAGATGCAGAACCTAGCATGCCAGCAAGGTCGAAGAAGCATGTCAATATCTCTCTGTGCAATGCCCCTGCTCACAGTGAAATGGTGGTAGCCGTGTAAATGCCCATGCAGAAGGCCCAATGTATGCAAAAAGTAGGACGACTGACAATGGGGGATAGACGGTGGGAATCACAGCTAACTAAAAGGTTGTGTGCCTGGTTGATATTGCAATTGCTCCCAGAAATCTTCAGGTCGATCTCTAGCATTGATCTTTAGTATGCTAAATGAGGCAACAATTTGTAATTGAGTTCTTGGCCTTGACATGTTGAGGGTACAAATCACCACAAGAGCTGAAAGCAAAGAAAGTGGTATTCTGCAATTACAAAGATCCATGAATTTGACTCAAAAGAATACGGTGCTTTGCAAAGACCTCAAGTGGTTACTCTATGGGGTGAAGGGCAAGTACTTATTGTGAAGTGACTAAATATTTTTTTTTATCAATGCCTCATATTAATTGATTCTATTAGTTTTTAGGAAGGTGCAGGAAGTAGCAGTAGGGTGTTCCTGCTTTCTTGTTTATTTTGAATTTTTTACTGTGTAACTTAATCCAGATAGATATTAAAGAATGCATATTTGAATATTGGCTTATATTGGGATGGATTGATTCTCATTTACCCTCTAATGTTTAGAAACCCTCTCGATTCGAAGGGAATTGATCCTAGTTTAAAGTTATTTTGTTTAATTCTGTAGCAAAATAATTATGTTACCGCTGTTAAAATTCATTTTTATACTAATTCAGTCAGAAACCAGCGTTGAGCTTTGAAGTCTGAATGCTTTGTGCTTTGAAGTCTGAATGGTGACAATATTCCTGGGCTTTATTGAGCTAAAATTGTTGTGGATGCTACGGGGATACAAATTGATTATGGAGAATTGCAGAGCAAATGCAAAATACCTGACAGAAATCCGCTTTGAACTCAGGCTGAGCAGAGGGAGGAGGACTTCAGCAGAACTTCAACAAAAGTCAGGGTGAGCAGTCTATCATTATTCATTTTCGAAGATCACCCACAGCGTCAGTTCAGTAGAGATCAGAGATCACCCACAGCCTTAGAGCGACTACAACCTGATAGCAATTATTGTTTGGATAACCATTCTTGTTTTCTTGAGCTGTTCATGTTTGCTTCTGCAACAATGACAGTGCTATGCGATGGCAGTTTTATGACTGTGACAAATGTTACAGTGTGGCACCTGGTATGCAACCTGTTAACCTGTATGACACCTGTTTTCTTGCGCTGCTCATGTTTGCTTCTGCAACAATGACAATGCTATGCGATGGAAGTTTTATGACTGTGACAAATGTTATAGTGTGGCACTTGGTATGCAACCTGTTAACCTGTATGACACCTGTTATATGCAGACAGAACCAGACATAACCGGTGGGTACAAAGCAATGGACACTATTTTATCTTAGGCTTTTTGGGAGCCATAGTTTTCAAATATATCATAGCATCTAATGTTAAAAAAGCAATGGACACTATTTTATCTTAAGGCTTTTTGGGAGCCATAGTTTTCAAATATATCATAGCATCTAATGTTCAAAAAATTAGTTTTCAAATATATCATAGCATCTAATGTTCAAAAAATTAATGCTAACATTAGTTTGTGTGAACATGAACTTTTCTCATTTGCCCATACTTATTCTAAGTTCAGCCTCATACTTGCCTCGGTATGAGGCCAAATAAGATGAAAATTTCACTCATTCGTCAATAGGAAAAAGTTCTATACTTGATTGACATCATAGGTAGGAAAAAGTTCTATACTTGATTGACATCCTAGGTAACAAATGTGGTGGGTGGTGGGGACATTATATGTATACTTGATTGACATCATAGGTAACAAATGTGGTGGGTGATGTTGTGGTGGGTGGTGGGGACATCATAGGTAACAAAGCAAAGCATGGTTTAAAACTTTGAAGGTATATGAATTTTCGTGCCAAGTTATTAGACTAAATCGAAATCGATTACTATAGTCCTATTTACTATAGTCCTATGCCGGCAGGGACTAATAATATGATTCTTTAAACTAATAATATGATTCTTTAGAGATGCTCCTAGAGTTATTTGTGAACTTCTTTCGGTTGAAAAGCTCAAGATTTTGCATTTCCATAACAATAGTCTTTCGGTTGAAAAGCTCAAGATTTTGCATTTCCATAACAATATGACTAGAGATGATGGAGGAGAGACCCTTTCCCAACTCGTTAGAAATTGTTTTGTATGGGAGGATTGTAATGCTCGTACATGAGAGTATATAAGTCAGGGTGCTATTTCTTTAGCAAGAACTCTCATAGCAAGCACAATTTGAAAAAATTGGATTTGAGGGATAACACGTTTCGTCAAAAGGCCCGGTTGTCTTCTAGTTAGAGTATTTATGAATTTATCATCATATCTCATGACCATTTATTTGGAACTCAATGTTTTTCTTTAAAAGCTCTGGGTTTAATTTAATTACGCCGTAAGGCGTTCCCTCTGAGAAAGACATCCCTAAAATGTGACGTGTGCGATCGTGAGCCATTGATTCTGTGTTAGACGTTTGGGGTGTTTTCAGCTGTTGGTTTAATCTTTTTTTTCATGGAAAAATGTTTTTTCCCACCGGCCGGAAGACAGAGAGGGAGGATCTGGGTATGGGGCATGAAAGGCCAGGAGGCAATGGCGATGAGACTCTTCGCAATGACTGAATCGACGAAACGTGTCTTTCTTCCCTGGTTTCGTGTCTTTCTTCCCTGCATGAGGGCTGCGTAGCCTTGTGCTGTTATATCAATATTTGTACTCGTCTGCTTCACACATGGGATTTCTGCTCAGAGGTCTTCTGGTTGGAAAACTCTTAGCGGTCAGTGTTTCTTGCCCTTCTTTCTGTTATGGTTTCTGATTTATGTTAGGTAACTGGATTTAATATATGCAAATGTGTGTGCATAATGTTTTTTACCCGGTCTGCATTGGATTTTATGTGAATTTCAGCTACAGTTAAGGGTGGATTTCTTGTGATAGTTACCCTGAACTAAGGTATAGCCACTGAGGTGCAGGCATGTTCAATTCAGGTGTCCTTATTGTTGGATGGAAATACTAATTGACAATGTTTTCTTGAGATGCTTTGTTCATACCACAGTGGGGACGCTGCTTGCAATGTCAAGCCCGGGTGGGGATCTAACAGCGCCCGGTTTTCACCAACCAGGTTCTCCCCTCGTGGCTAGTAATAGATAATGTTCTAAAGGTTTTCCCAGAATAGGGGAAGACTGTAGCTGGGTAGGACTATAGGTTGGGCAAGCGCATTTTAAGAATTTTTGAAATCTAAGGAAGATACCTGAGGCATGTTTAAGGACTACAACCACAGACCTTGGCATTAGCAGGTATATTCTAATCCTGATAGTAGTCTAAGATGTATGTCTCATTACCAAACAGGTCGTAAAACCTTGGTCACATGGAATTTGAATTGGGTTTACAGAGTTCAAGTGCTTAATTGCAGTAATAACAAATTCAACCAGAATTCTTGTTAAAATTCCTGTTCTTAGTACATTACTAATCTATTTTATATGTCTAATATTCATATGGGGACAGGGTACATGTTTCTCATCCCCCAAATCCTCTAGGGCTGGTATCTGTTTCTCTTTTCGTTTCTTGCATTCCGTTTCTGGTAACATAGTGTGTTTCCTAACATATCAGGAACTGAGCATTTACTCAAGCAGCACACTTGTTCAGATTGTTAACTGCATGCCTCAAGTTCCATTCTCGCCCAATGTTTGTTTGAGGGAAATGCCAAATCTAAGATGTTATCGCGAATATCTGAATTCTGATAGATACACTTTATTTTGCTAATAAAAATAAAACAGTACCTGTAGTAAAAGCCAGAAATGAAAGACTTCTATGGTTTACAGAGCAGACCTGGTTGTAAAAAAATCTAGGATATCAGAAAACTGCAGAAGCAATTTACACTGTTTAGTCATGAAATCTGTTGCTTAGCTTGTCTGTATAATAAAACATTTCCTTTGTACTAAGTTCGAAGCGTAAATGGAGTTGAAACATCACTGTTCATCTGATTTTCAATTTTAATTATTTTGCCTCTTTTCATTCTCGACATTCTTTCTGTTTGCTTGTTTCTTCGTAATATTGTCCCACAGTTTGGCTGATTAGTATTTGGAAATAAATCTTATCCACACTTCTGCTAGATTTCCTCACGACTATTTGATGGGACTTTCATTTTAATATGTAGACCACTTTTCATACAACTATTAAATTAAAACATTTGTTGTCTATGCAATACCTTGCAAGCAAGAAACCTTCCAAGATGAAAGACTTATTGACTTGAGGTGTAAGGAAACAAGTAACTGGAACCCATCTTTCTTTGCATGCCGTAACGTTGGCCTTTTGTCTTTCCAAGTACCTTGAAAAGATGGTTCCCTGTTTTAAGCGAACTCTAAATTGTGTATATTGCCTTCTTAAGAGATTTGGAGCCTGCATGGGGCTTCTCGTTGTACGAGGGAAAGTGTGGGAATAGGAAAGCTTATCTGAAGTAGAGAGAAATCTTTTAAGGCAAGTACAAATATCTAGGATAGACTTAAGGAAGCAGGGGAGTCAGAAGAGCATGGAACTACATAAAAGACAAGAAAAGTCGGGTGTTGTTGTTGGAAAAATATGCAAATATAGGAGAGGTGTCCCATAGACAAAAATGGTTAAACTAGCTAAAAGATGGAAGCAGTTGTAAAGATTATATGTCTGGAGATGGGTTTTGCAAAATCCAGAATAATTCCAACAGTGACGAAGATGATGAAGATGATAGTGTTGAAGCTGCTAGCTGGAAGAACTATGTATATGCATGAAGATCGTCGGGGAAAAACCATAATTACTATTACATTAGTTATAACACAAAGCTATTCAACTCAATGCTCCACCAGTGATTCCAAATTCCAATACAAGTGAGGACGTTTCATCAATGGTAGTGATTTTCGATGACAAAATGTACTCATTTATCGTAGAGGAACATCATGGACAAGTATATCATTTGGGAAGACATTATGCTTGGCTTACTGTTGTCACACCTCTAAGCAGCCAAACTCAGAAAAGAATAGGATGAAGGGCTCCACAAACTGTAATCATGCTCAATATGAGATGCAGTCCTTGTGTTTGTTTCAAATTAAGGCTTTTGTGGTTGACATGTATTATGGTGCCTTTTTATTACCTATGTTCTTTCACATTCTCACTCAAATTTGGCAACCCTGGTCAAAGAATTAAAATTACTGACAAATTGTAGTGGTTTGTTTAGTTGCTCTTATGCTTTCTATCACGCTTTTCTTTTGCAATGCATAAGGTGAATAGTTATGGTCTACTTTCAGTTCCTAGGACAAAACAAAGCTCCTTTAGATTAATTTGTAAGTTTCCTTTTGGAAATAATTTCAAGATTTGTTAACAACTTTGAAGATATTAATTCTTGAGTATATTTGAAAGATTTATGCTTCAAATTTCTTGGAAAAATAGTAGGATAGGATTGTCAAGCTCCTTGGCTTTTTCTTTGAACTGAAAATGGTAAGCATTATATTAAACATACTGTAGCATAGCCAAACGTAACCATACAGGTAGTAATGTTATGGAGTTTCAATTGGCAACTCTTGAAAGCCATGTAAAAGAGTTAAAAGCTTGACCACATATCTTTCATTTGCTCGGTTAAATATCCCTTTACTTAATTATTGTTTTCTAAATCTTCTTTCAATCATTAACTAGCACAGTGAACAGAATATTGTTGGATGAGCCATTCACCCATAGAGGCAATGAAATCTTGCAACCTGGTTTTTTACCAATGAAATTGTGATAGACTCAGATTGAAGGATCAGGCTTATTTCATTTGAACTTTTACAATGTTAAATTAGAATTTATGTCTGTAGAGAATTTATGTCTTCAACCTATTTTTCCCTCGCCAACAGAGTGGTAGGAATGAGTCTGATGAATCTTGCTCCAACTGATTCCTAGCTAGGTTTTCTTTAACCTGTCAGCATTGCATTATTAGAAACAGACAAATTCCTTATAGTACAAGGGAAGGGTAATTTGTGATACTTACAGCTGAAAGGAAAGCACTATAAGCTTGATTTGTGAAGTATGTGTAGGAGCTACCACTATCAAATATTATTCTTCCTAGTCTTTTTCCATCTCCATCTTTGTCAAGGGGTTTGTTCCCAAACATCATCTGTGCAGCCCCCACATCATAGTGTTTTCTGTAAAACAAGAGAATAGTATGATAATAGAAGTTCACAGACTATTTTAAATAACAAATTAAATCAAGAAAGTTTATTTTAAAGGGATTCCAAGTTCATTCTTAAAGCAGAAGACATGGGAGTTGTTTCTAACTAGAGGCCTATGATGCAACTCAGTGTCCCTAATACTTATGAATTATGGGCCAAGTCTAAAATGCAAGATGCTACTGTAAGTAAATAGCAAACTGGCTTTAGGATGGGAAGATACTTGTCAGAGAATATAGTTAACTCGTAGGAAATTCCGGACTGAGCTTCAAGAACAGATCAAATTTGAATTTTAGAAGTATCCATTTACTAACGAAGTTCCATTCAGTAAACTCAGGGCTAACACTCACACTCAGATATATTCTTTTCTTAGGAGACCAAGAAGATCAACTTCTTATATTTCTTCACTTCTTATGTTAAATCTATTGTTTACTGCAACTTTGTGATTGATATCAAGCAGGGGACAAATCTTTGAATGGAATGTTCGTAGATTTATCAGTCCATTTTTTTGCATGTCAATAATGGGTTCGAGTATGGAACAAAAATAATGGGTTCCAGTATGTAACAAATAATGAAAGGATGTTCTTTTGGTGAATTGGCATCACTAACTGGAGAACTGGATGAAGTCATTGGGATTTGTTCTTTGCTCTGAGCCTCATTTTGCAGCTTTGGCATTTTTGCAATCGTGCTTACATTGCCAATGAGAGAACTGACACGCCCGGATTGTCTCACTATGTTTTCCATTCGTTCCAAGGGCTGACAGTCAGAGGTTCCATCCTCTGAAGATGAAACATTACATAGCTCCTCAGATTCCTCCTGCAAATTTTACATTTTATATTCTCGTTAAACACATTAGAATGTGTATCTAGCTCATAAGGCTAGCATTCCAGATCTTTTTTTTGCGTCTATGCTATATTTCAGCAATTTTCAACCGAGAAAAATATATAAAAGTGGATAGAAGCTCTTCATTTGCTGATCAGAATTCTTGCATCACTATAAAAATTGGGAAAGTTCACCAACTATTTAGGAAAGCGTGTAGTTCCTTAATGCTTTTCAACTATTCTGATATAATACTCACTTCTTACATTTGGCCTCTTACTCTTACATGCTAAACAGATCAAATATCAATGTTTATGAAAATCAAACCTTCATCTTCTCAAATTCAAAAAATGTCTCCCAAGAGCTGAATGATTCCTCGCCTTCTAGAGTTGAACATCGCTCTGCAGAGAAAATTTAAGTTACCTTAACTGGACTTGGATATATCAACCATAAAAAGAAATCAAGAATATGCTCATCTCAGCAATTGTAGAAGATTCAAGTACAAGAAATTTGCACAATCTCGAAGTAATAATTCAGTCCTAGGCAAAGTAGTCCAATAGGTCTTCATCAATCTCAAATTTGAATTTTAGAAGTATCCATTTACTAACGAAGTTCCATTCAGTAAACTCAGGGCTAACACTCACACTCAGATATATTCTTTTCTTATGAGACCAAGAAGATCAACTTCTTATATTTCTTCACTTCTTATGTTAAATCTATTGTTTACTGCAATAGTTTTGGTGCTGTATCTCAGGGTACAGAAACCAGAATTACAGGAATTAACACAAGATGTGTCTGAGCAAGTTGAAAAGTCTAGGAGACCGTTTGTCTGTAAAACAGAACACAAAATGAAGATGAAGAACAACATTGTGTATATTCTGAATCCTAAAATGACCATGGGGTGGATCTGGAGGAATTTTGTCCCATCCATATAATCAAGACTGTAGATGAATAACCTTATCCAAACTCTCCATCGTTCTTGTCCTTTGTAAAAGGGGCTCATCAGCATGTGGGTATGGCCCAGGGGGATAGAAGTGGCCCAGGGGAATAGAACTATGATTTGAAATAATTTATGTATCTTACAGGTTATCTTATTTGTCATATAAAAGCTGCACTGAATAGGGCCTCCAAATGAAAAGAAAAGCCAAATTTCTGCACTCTGAATGACTCTATCTTTCATAGGTCTGCATCATGTACGACCTGCAAAGGAAATAGAAACCAAAGTCCGAACCTCGAAAGTAATATGCATGTTAGCTTTGCTATGTTTTCTAGAGTCTAAGGAGCGTTTTTCCACCATTTGAAGACTGCCACATAAGCAAGGGTGTTACCTGGCAAATGGAATGTTCGTAGATTTATCAGTCCATTTTTTTGCATGTCAATAATCATTTTTATTGACATCACATGGCATCCAATGCTATAGATTTAGTATTGATCTTGTGAGGTGTGTTTGCACTGAATGCTGGCTGATGTACTGCTTTCCATCATTTTTTATGTATCTTGGGTTGAACCTCCAGTAACAATTCTTGTTATATTTCTCTCTAGTACAATTTCTAAATTTAATGATATCATATTGTACTAAATTTAATGATATCATGTTTGTGACTAAAGAACATCAGAAAGGTTGCTAGTGCTCAGAAACAGGCTTTGCTTTTATCTTTAATGAGTCAAATTTTTTTTGGGCAGAATTTGGCAAAAGAAATTGTAAGATCGAGGCAAGCTATTCAGCGTCTTTATGAGAACAGGGCACAGCTGAATTCGATATCTACGCACCTTGGAGAAAGTGTTGGTAATTTTTTCTTTACTACTTGTTCTCGAATAATCTTGCATGCAGTTTAATCTCTGTTCTGTTATTGAATTTGCAGTGGTTTCTCCCTACCTTTATCTGACAATAGCCATTTTTTACCATATAGCAAGCAGTTGCAAGCTAAATATGATATTAACTAATTTGTAGTTGCTGTTTTTATTTCCTTTTTTACAATAGTTGGATGCTAAGTTAACACTATCAGGATACATCTATGGGTTGTCCCAGAAACATTAGACAGAATGGAGTTGCATGTTTTCATGTTAGAATGTGTATCTAGCTCATAAGGCTAGCATTCCAGATCTTTTTTGCGTCTATGCTATATCTCAGCAATTTTCAACCGAGCAAAATATATAAAAGTGGATAGAAGCTCTTCATCTGCTGATCAGAATTCTTGCATCACTATAAAAATTGGGAAAGTTCACCAACTATTTAGGAAAGCGTGTAGTACCTTAATGCTTTTCAACTATTCTGATATAATAATCACTTCTTACATTTGACCTCTTACTCTTACATGCTAAACAGAACAAATATCAATGTTTATGAAAATCAAACCTTCATCTTCTCAAATTCAAAAAATGTCTCCCAACAGCTGAATGATTCCTCGCCTTCTAGAGTTGAACATCGCTCTGCAGAGAAAATTTAAGTTACCTTAACTGGACTTGGATATATCAACCATAAAAAGAAATCAAGAATATGTTCATCTCAGCAATTGTAGAAGATTCAAGTACAAGAAATTCGCACAATCTCGAAGTAATAATTCAGTCCTAGGCAAAGTAGTCCAATAGGTCTTCATCAATCTCAAATTTGAATTTTAGAAGTATCCATTTACTAACAAAGTTCCATTCAGTAAACTCAGGGCTAACGCTCACACTCAGATATATTCTTTTCTTAGGAGACCAAGAAGATCAACTTCTTATATTTCTTTACTTCTTATGTTAAATCTATTGTTTACTACAACTTTGTGATTGATATCAAGCAGGGGACAAATCATTGAATGGAATGTTCGTAGATTTATCAGTCCATTTTTTTGCATGTCAATAATGGGTTCGAGTATGGAACAAAAATAATGGGTTCCAGTATGTAACAAATAATGAAAGGATGTTCTTTTGGTGAATTGGCATCACTAACTGGAGAATTTGATGAAGTCATTGGGATTTGTTCTTTGCTCTGAGCCTCATTTTGCAGCTTTGGCATTTTTGCAATCGTGCTTACATTGCCAATGAGAGATTTGACGCCCCTAATTGTCTCACTAAGTTTTCCATTCGTTCCAAGGGCTGACAGTCAGAGATTCCATCCTCTGAAGATGAAACATTACACAGCTCCTCAGATTCCTCCTGCAAATTTTACATTTTATATTCTCGTTAAACACATTAGAATGTGTATCTAGCTCATAAGGCTAGCATTCCAGATCTTTTTTTGCGTCTATGCTATATTTCAGCAATTTTCAACCGAGCAAAATATATAAAAGTGGATAGAAGCTCTTCATTTGCTGATCAGAATTCTTGCATCGCTATAAAAATTGGGAAAGTAAACCAACTATTTAGGAAAGCATGTAGTTCCTTAATGCTTTTCAACTATTTTGATATAATACTCACTTCTTACATGTGGCCTCTTACTCTTACATGCTAAACAGAACAAATATCAATGTTTATGAAAATCAAACCTTCATCTTCTCAAATTCAAAAAATGTCTCCCAGCAGCTGAATGATTCATACATAATATATAATCTGGACTGCAAATGGTGCTACTGTCAGGATGATTTTTCCCACCGTGGAAGTCAGGGAGGACTCCCCTGGCTGTTAGCTAGGTCACAAGGTTTGTTGAACTTCAACCTTGAGGTTCAAAATTTTGGCAACCTCTAAAATATTTTTCGAGGCTTGGAAAATTTCATTGAACCTCATAGCCATTGACCAAATTCGTAGATCAAAACTCACAATCTCATGTCGCAACCCAAGTTTGTAATCTGTCTTTTCAATTTCCAAGTTCCATGATAGCATTTTTTTATGTTTATTGATGTTGATTTCTTACTATATAGACGAACCTAATGGCTAACCTCACCCAAACCTCATGAAAAAATTTGAACTCGAACCTGAACCATGTAACTTAGGCTGTTAGTGTGGGGTCTGGAATGGGCATGTTGCCAGGGTCGTTGAGAAGTGGTGATAGTCCCCTAAGCTTGCACTGATCTAGGGGCAGGGGACGTAATATGAATGGTCTGTCTCTGGAACATAGTAAGAAAATGGCTATTTTGAACAAAAATCTTAAAATGAATAGTTGTTGGTAAACCATTGATTTTAAAAAAATGGGAGTGAATTTCTTATGTCAGTGAGAATTCTGACTTTATCTTACCACTGAGTCTGTCCTAGCCCTGCAATTCTAAGTAGTTCAACAATGTTATTAGGCTTGCTGAAATTCAACGAGATCCATTACTTGAGAAGATAGACGTCAATGGGATTCATTGCCTGACAAGATAACTGTATGTAACATGAAAATTGAATCTGAACCCTGATCTTGATCAGTGAATCTTGACTTAAATTGCCTTTTGATTCTGGTCTTCATGTTATATAAAAAAATTGAATAAGTGTGTAAGGTGTCATAAGGTCTCAGGAGTCTAAGGAGCGTTTTTCCACCATTTGAAGACTGCCACATAAGCAAGGGTGTTACCTGGAAAATGGAATGTTCGTAGATTTATCAGTCCATTTTTTTGCATGTCAATAATCATTTTTATTGACATCACATGGCATCCAATGCTACAGATTTAGTATTTATCTTGTGAGGTGTGTTTGCACTGAATGTTGGCTGATGTACTGCTTTCCATCATTTTTTATGTATCTTGGGTTGAACCTCCAATAACAATTCTTGTTATATTTCTCTCTAGTACAATTTCTAAATTTAATGATATCATATTGTACTAAATTTAATGATATCATGTTTGTGACTAAAGAACATCAGCAAGGTTGCTAGTGCTCAGAAACAGGCTTTGCTTTTATCTTTAATGAGTCAAAATTTTCTTGGGCAGAATTTGGCAAAAGAAATTGTAAGATCGAGGCAAGCTATTCAGCGCCTTTATGAGAACAGGGCACAGCTGAATTCGATATCTACGCACCTTGGAGAAAGTGTTGGTAATTTTTTCTTTACTACTTGTTCTCGGATCATCTTGCATGCAGTTTAATCTCTGTTCTGTTATTGAATTTGCAGTTGTTTCTCCCTACCTTTATCTGACAATAGCCATTTTTTACTATATAGCAAGCAGTTGCAAGCTAAATATGATATTAACTAATTTGTAGTTGCTATTTTTATTTCCCTTTTTACAATAGTTGGATGCTAAGTTAACACTATCAGGATACATCTATGGGTTGTCCCAGAAACATTAGACAGAATGGAGTTGCATGTTTTCATGTTGATGTTTCTGAAGGAAGGAATCCTGTTGCAATGACGTCTCTTTACTTCATCTTTTTCTTAATAAATATGCCATAGGGTATATGATAATAATAATTTCAGGTCTTAAACATATACATCTCCTACAAAGTGGTTCTTAGCTGATTAACAATTATCTTGCAACGGACATAGTTTTACACCTACAAATAGATCATAATATGTGGAATGGACTAGAAAGCCTGTTGACAACATTTGTTTAGTAATTTGAGCTTAAATTGGACGTTAAGGAAGAAGTTATAGCCACCCATTTTATGAATCTATTCAAATGGAGTGATGGCTTCTTCAGCAAGGATGGAGATAGTTACAGAAAGAAGAAAGAAGTAGCCTCTATTGGAAACCATTTTTCCTACAAGTTTCCTCTTGCTAAACATGGGAGTGAGCTACAAATAAAATAAACATAACAAGTAAATATGAATGGATAACAGTTATATATACATAGTTGGGGAATCTATCATCTTTTGAAAGGGTCTTTGCACAATGTCTATTGATTATTCCCCTCCAAAAAGTAAGCATCTTGGTCACATGATTGCATTATAGTTTATAACAAATGATAAATGGTCAGATAGAAACTAAGCAAGTAAAATGCATGCATTAATTCTAAAGTGTACAGCATGGAGCTAAAACAATTAGTTATTCAACACTATACATTCAGTACCAACTTCCAAGTATAAGGCGGTAGGCTAAACATATTAAAAACATGAGCCATGGAAATGGCTGATAATATGAAAGGAGAAAAAAACAACTTACTTGAAAGCAGAAAGTGTTTTTCATATATTTAACATTATGTATATTATAGAAGTAAAAGATGAATCTTTTATCATATTGTTCAAGTTCCTTTGGAGACGATGCTTAATAGTAAGTGGGTATTATGGTATACATTTTTATTTGCTGGGACACCCACATTAGCCTAGGATTTTATAACATAAGAAAACCTTTAAATCCCTGCAAAACCTTCCTCGTGAGGATTAGATTGTGTGGATTATATTGGGTTTTTTTCCCGCAAAGACTATTAATTTGCATAGCACTATGCAGCTTATGTTGGTTACTCACACAGCAATGTTAAATACAGATACTTTGCCTTGGCCTACTCTGTTTTGTCGCTGGGCAATTCAACTTTCAGCGTTGAAGGACATTTCTGGACGTTTTCTGTATTGCTTCATCTCCGGTAACAGCCTTAATCTCCTTTCCGAGTTTTTGCTTCATTTCTATTTCATCCATGGACCATGATAGAAAATCCTCTTCCATCAATTGTACATTAGCCACTGAGCAGCTACAGAGTCTTATAAATTTGATTCAAAATTATTTCCCGATTGAAATGATTCAGTTATATATATGCTTTCTTGATAATTTAAACTTTATTCCTTTGTGTTAAACTAATGCAAAGTGGTGCCATCGTGACTGTCTTGTTTCTAGTGAACAGACTCTAGAAAATCTTAGATACAAACTTCAATAGCTTTGCTTATGTCTGTCAGAATTCTGGAATAGTCATATCCCTGTATTGATATTATATTCCACTTGGAATTTTTTTTGTCATCCACACATTAAGAAAGCGGAAAACAAATACATGCATGTACATTTACATTTAGAATGCATGCGGAAATTGATTTAGGACTTAGTGTGTGCTCTCTGCTCTATGTTGAAACAATTTCACTTCTCTTTCCTTAGTAGCTAGGATTTTCACTGCAAAAAGAAAGTAAACGACTGTTTATCATCTTAGATTGCATATTTAGGAATTGTATATGTACATCACGCGATCAACCTTAAAGGCAAACTTCTTAAGAAAGATCAACTGTAAAATACATTTCAATAAACATAAAAACGCTTTGGAACCTAACGCACACCATTTAGAAGTCTAGGCTAGAGACGTATTCCGGCGTCGTAAAGCCTGGTAACTATCACTTTCATCGTAGGTTGGGTGATTCCTCCTCTTTGAAACGACAAGTGCCAGTACGGACTTGTGCTCCCATGTACCGTCGAGTATATATTGGGAGACCACAGTAGGCTATATCCTTTATCCTTAGGAAGCCGTGTCTGCCGCCCTATCGATCGCAATGCACTGAACACAGCATTCAGGAAGATTGACTGCTGTACCATAAAAAGTATTCTGTAGTTTTGCGATTGGTTTGGTAATCCCCCTGTCTAGATATCCAGAGTAGTCACTTTTGTTCCTTTTCGGACTCCTTAAAAGAAAAGGACCATCTGAGCACTTGTCACTTCAGGGTTATTAAAAATCGAAGGCGACTAGAGTCATCTTTAGCTTTTTCTCGACTCTTAAAAATTGAAAAAGCAAATTGTGTCAAAGCGTCATAAAATTTATTTAAATCAGAATAACCTCACTGTTCCCTCGTTGGTCTTAGGGTGAGAAAATGGAGTCCACCAATCAAGGATTTCCCCTTGGGGGAATCCTACTCCCTTTTCCTCTAGGGGAGATGTTGGTGCACCTCATATGGCTACATTGTCCCTTCCAGGGCTTGCAATTGGCCTGCCAGTATGGCTTTTCTCGACCTCTGCCGTTCAAAACACCGTGATTCTTGAACAATCAACTCAGCAACCAGATGATACTAGAGTTACCCAAATCGAAGGCGACTAGAGTCATCTTTAGCTTTTTCTCGACTCTTAAAAATTGAAAAAGCAAGTTGTGTCAAAGCGTCATAAAATTTATTCAAATCGGAATAACATCACTGCTCCCTCATTGGTCTCAGTTTGAGAAAATGGAGTCCACCAATCAAGGATTTCCCCTTGGGGGAATCCTACTCCCTTTTCCTCTAGGGGAGATGTTGGTGTACCTCATATGGCTACATTGTCCCTTCCAGGGCTTGCACTTCGCCCGCCGGTATGGCTTTTCTCGACCTCTGTCGTTCAAAACACCATGATTCTTGGGCAATCAAATCAGCAACCAGATGATACTAGAGTTACCCCCAAACCTTCTACTTCGTTTCTTTCTCCCTCTCCTTCTTCCTCTTCGCTTGGTGGGACTATGCTTAAAAAAATGATCGTATAAAAGTTGTTGTAATAAATATCTTTCTTCATCATGTTTACAAGCTTGGATGCCCACTCATTTAGAAAAAAACTGGACATGCTTCTTTCCCTTTGCCCTTTAATTCATATTTTTTTTCAAGTAATGCTGTAGGAATGTAATGAATTTTAAACATCTTACGCGAAGAAAACAACATTTTTGTGTTCTGTTTTGTACCAGAAAATGACAACAAACCTTACTGAAAATGCAATTTCCTCAATGTTATCTGGATCAACTCATATTCAACCATACCTACAAATTGTTGAACTTGAACCAATACAATTAATGCGAAATTCAACTCCATGATATCGTACTGCAATTTCAGACGGAACACATAAGAAACACATCATGCTTCCAAAAGATTTCAATGATCTCGTAGCAACAGGGTTGCTACAAAAGGGTTCTATTATAAATGTTAAAAGTTGGACTACCTCAACGATTGGTCCTTCAACGTAAGTTTGTTATAAATTTCTTATTTCAAATTTAACATTTTTTATTTATAACACAACCGCTTCTAACAAT
This sequence comes from Pinus tabuliformis, assembly GCA_031772625.1. NCBI lineage: Eukaryota > Viridiplantae > Streptophyta > Pinopsida > Pinales > Pinaceae > Pinus > Pinus tabuliformis. The sequence continues at coordinate 907,478,079 of CM062808.1, forward strand.
TATTCCTATGACTTTCATTTGTCGTGTAGGTCTATAAAGCTAATAGACTTTGAAATATATACTTCATTTGCACCCTTAATTGGCAATCCAAAAACTATGAATATCCCCATCACATATGATGAAAACACTCCATCCTCATCGGACCCCCATCCTTTATCAAAAAGACACTGCCCTCTTCCAACTACTCCAACTCCGTCCATTCTGCCAGTTCAAATTCCCATCAAATCGTTAAACCCTTACCACTCAAACTGGTGCATAAAAGGATACGTCCAAAGGAAAACAACGCTTTGACAGTTTCAGAATCAATACGGACCCGGTAAAGTGTTTGGTTTTGACCTGTTCGATATAGAGGGTGGAGAAATACATATTACATGTTTCAACGGTGTCGCAGATTATTTTTTCGACAAAATCCAAAATGAAAATGTCTACATTGTCTCTAAAGGGAATGTAAAAATGGCTAATAAGCAATACAACCACTTGAACAATGACTGTGAAATTTTGTTGAATGCAACATCTACCATAGAACATGTTGCCAACGAAAAGAAACATAATCCAACAGTGCGATTCAATATAAAATCAATTGATGATATCAGAATAACAAACGTCAACTCCATTGTTGATATTCTTGGTGTTGTCACAAACATTTCCAGTGTATGCACTATACGTAGAAAAGACGGCTCTGAAGTCAATAAACAAACAGTACAACTTCGAGACATGTCAGGGTATAACATAGATGCAATCTTTTGGGGAGATACTTTTAATGCCGTGTCACAGGAAATCTCCTCCCTATGTGATACAGGAAATAACCCCATCATTGCAATCAAATCTGCACGTGTTGGAAAATTTAATGGAAAAAATATCGGCACTACAACGAGATCCATTGTTCTTGTAGATCCTGACATTGAAGAGGCCCATGCGCTAAAGTCGTGGTTTAAAAAAGAAGGTTCGACTGCAGCTTATACATCTTTGACAACAAGACCTCCTTTTGCCCACCAACAAAAAAAAATAACAATTGCTGACATTTATAGTATGGATTCCTTAGAGAAACCAACATTTTTCCAATTAAAGGGCACAATAACAAAAATTGGGATGGATAGTTTTTACTACATTTCTTGCCCGTCGATCGTTGGTGGGAAAAAATGCATGAAAAAACTTATTCCACAAAATACAGGGATGTGGTTCTATCCAAAATGCAACGCTGAAGTAAGCGACTGTGATTACAGATACTTATTGAAAATCGACATACAAGATCACACTGGTGAATTGGCTTCAACTGTTGCTTTCGAAGACGCGGGATCTACAATTCTTGGAAATAATGCCAAAGACTTCTATCTATTATCTTTAGATCCAGAACTGATCAAGGAAATTGTCTCTAGAGCTCTATGGAAAGATCATATCTTCACACTATCGAAGAAGACAAAAACTTTTAAAGAAGTCCCACGATTGAAATGCGTTATCATAAAAGAAGAAAAACTGCATTTCACGACAGAATGCAACAACATCCTTCGAGAAATTCAGAACATCTCGACATTGTAGATAAATATTGCAAAATGTATTCCTTGCTTTTTGGCAATTCCTATTGTCCAATTTTTTAAATACAGCTTTACAAGATATACTGTTGCATGCCTTCTTATGAAATTTTCTTATATACCATTGAAATAAGTATTCGTTCTCCATTGTATCTAGCATTATGTGAGTAGACAAATTCACATTTTTTTTTCCTTTTATCAGCTTTACACATGAAACTACCTACATGTATACAGAAAAAATACTAATACGTTCTTTCAAAAACATTACTCAAATAAAAAATTTCACATAACACTATTCAGAACTTAGATTTTTTTCCCTTCTTTCGCTTTCGCTTGCATTTTTTTACCCTTCTTTCGCTTTCATACAATAACATGGTTGTTGTCTCCAAATAACATTCTTCTTTTCCCCTCTCTTGCTTATAGGTACCATAAATTTTGCGAATGGCTTCTTCTTCTAATAATGAACGTGCTCGAAGATACTATGCAACAAATAAAGAACGAATAAATGCACGGCGCCGTGAGCTTTACCAAGCAAAAAAAGACATCACAGAATGTCAAAAACACAAAAAACAAAAGGGTAACCAACCTTCCTCGTCTGAAATGGCCCACCCTGAAAACAATCCTCCCTTGCAATTATCAGACTCTTTATCTTCTCAGCAAACCTCTCAAACAAATACATCCATGCCTCATTTCCCTAACCCCTCCTTCGCACATGCTTTCAACAACGTTTATACTAATCAAGCACATCGAGATTTCCGTGCAAAGATTGATAAAATTCCACCTAAATGCCCATGCTCCATTTGTCTTGAATCATATCCTGGAATACATATCCGCAATTCCAACCACATGTATTGCTGCTCCAGATGCGTCTCTGAAACAAAGGGTCATCGCTTCTCATTATCAAACAACATGGACCCTGGTCCTCAACCAGCTACCCTTACATCTCTTTCACAAATAGAAGAAATGCTCATTGCTAGGGTTAACCCTATACTGCAAGTAACACATGCACGTGGTGGCCAATATAAATACAGTGGCCACACAATTTGTTTTCCTCAAGACATTACAAAAATCGCAAACATGTTGCCACGACGTGTTGAACACTTGGACATCCTGATTGTCACGCGTCATAGTAATGACCATAAGGCTTATGATTTCATTGTCAGTAGACATCGCGTTCTCGCTGCATTAGAATACAAATTGGCAAATGACCCATACTATAAGAATGTTCGTATTGATACCAACGCACTGGCATCCTTACCAACAATCCCCACCGATGTCTCCTCCTCCCTTCACCATTCCAATACTACAGAAACCACTGTCCGCCTTCCACTTGAACCACCCCATGAGCTCACCGAAGATTTCACAGACCCATCCGTAGACCAAACATCATCGTTCGTACCCATCATACCTAATACAAATACAGAAATCCAAGAAATCCACCATTATTTGCATGCTTACAACCACCAATCTGATACTACAATTGAGTGGCCAACAATTGGTTTATCGCCAGTCAATGAATACAACACAGAAGGTCTACTCTTTATGGCTTTCCCCGCCCTTTTCCCGACAGGAGCTGCAATGCCAAATCAACCAAGAATGAAAGCAGTGCAGTTACATGAATATGCACTTCATCTCATATGTTACTACGATAACAGATTTGGAAACCACCCATGCTTTCGTTATTACATATATAATCTCATGATGCGGCATCGCAGTCAAGCAACAACATCGATTTTTGTGAAAAAAAACATCACAGATAACTTTCCAATATCTATTCAAGATCTGAACATCTGATTAGAACAATTTCCAGATGAGCAATTGGCAGAGCAAGTCATGCGATTCGGTAGCTCTTTACGTGGAACAAGGTCATTTTGGCACAAAGCTAAAAATGAACTAACGGACATGATATCTCAACTTGGTTGCCCGACGTTCTTCTTCACATTAAGTGCAGCTGATACAAAATGGCCTGATCTTCATGCAATCATGCCCGGATGTCTTCCTTCTGATATTGCAAAACAACAAAAGTGGAGAAATGATAACATTATCTCTAACCCACATTTAACATCACTATATATGCACCATAGATTCACAGCATTTCGTGAGATTATCTTAGAGAAACACTTGAATACAAAAGATTACTGGTATAGGTACGCATTCCACCGCATTTTTTTTTCTCCAAGAACTCTAAACAACATTCCTCACCTATTGCAGAATTGTCTTACAAAAACGCATACTTGATAGGTATGAATGGCAACATAGGGGATCTGCGCACATCCATGGTTTCCTTTGGATAGAAAATGCACCTGATATGGAAAACCTCAACTGGGAAGACACAGAAGCAGTCGATATTACAAGGCAGTTCTTCGACAAATATATTTCCGCTTGGAACCCTCGTGCTCCTTCGACTTCAAACCAACCAAATGCTTGGACAAATCCCGAAGACCCTTGTCTATTGTCCACACCGCAAATCTTCAGAACCGATCCTTTCAGTGACTATGAACAGCTCGTCAATTGTGTTGAACGTCACACAAAATGCTCAGAAAGCACGTGCCTGAGAAAAAATGGATCCTCACTCCAATGTCGTTATAAAGCACCATGGGAATTACATCCAAAATCGGCCTTATTCATTGATTCCAATGGCCAAAAAACATACACCCTTGCTCGCAACGACGATCGACTCAACAGCCATAACCCTACCATCCTATCTATTTGGCGTGCAAATGTTGACTGCCAACCAGTACTCTCCATACACGCTGTACAAAAATAGATCGCCAAATATGCATCCAAAGCAGAAAAAAAATCTGAAAGCTTCCACCACATGCTACGTAGAATTGTCCTGGCTTCACCTATTGCTGACCCAGCAACATCCGCATTTCGAAAATTTCTTGTAGAAACCCTTGTTGATCGTGACATTGGAGCACAAGAAACCTGCCATATGCTGCAAAAATTACCATTAACATTATGTAGTCGGCCATTCATTTCTTTAAATGTAAACCAAAAAATTCTTATGCGCCTTCCACAAACGAACACCACCTCCACTACATCCCCACACATCATAGATACATATATCCAACGCCCTTCTACCCTAGAGTCCACACCACTAATAGAATTGGCAAGATCCTGGTCATATGATCCTCGTCGCAAAACAAACAAATGGAAACAAAGGCCTACAAAAGCAATTGTTCGGGTCATACCACGTTACTCCTCCATACCATCCACAACAGAACCTTGCTACGCTAACTTTTGCAGGGTTGAACTTATGCTATACAAACCTTTTCGCCATATCGTACAAGATATAGGAGATTCTGCTGCAGAATTCATCACAAATTGGCAAACATTTCGTCCATTCTACAATCCTTGGCATCAACACCGCACACTATCTGATATTGAATCTGTCACAAATGATACCTCAACTATAAATGAAACCAATCCAACAGACACCATGGAAATAAATGAATGGGAATTACTTTCCCAATTACACCCTACAAATGAGCTTCTCATAAATGACCTTGACATGCTTGGTCTTCGTGGCTTTGATGACACCCATAACTGGAATCATACCACTATCCCATTGGATCTACAAAATAATGCAATACAATTCATTGAGAATAGCCACTCCATCCACCGCATTCTTCAAACACATCAACATATCCTGCCGACCCTTACTACATTATCTCCAATGCAAAGAAAAGCTCTAAATATTATTTTTAATCATTTTGCTAGGAAGGATTATTTACCCGCTCTCAGAATGATAATACAAGGCACTGCTGGTACGGGAAAATCCCTCCTTATTAATTGCATCAAAGATATGCTCATAGGCCTTGCAAGCTTGGAACCTTCACCGATCATGCTCCTCGCCCCTACAGGGATTGCTGCCTTCAACATACAAGCATCGACAATCCATTCTGCTTTGCACCTTCCTATAAAGGATCTTATTCCCTTAGAAGGTAATGCTCTTGCAAAATTCCAAGAAGAACTCAGGCATATAAGATACATATTAATCGATGAAATGAGCTTCATTGGGCCAAAGCTTCTCAGCCATATTGATGAATGTCTTCGCGAGGCATTTCCCCACCAAAGAAACTCTCCTTTCGGTGGCTGTTCCATAATATTGGTTGGTGATCTCGGTTAGCTACCACCCGTCAAAGACATACCTCTATATGCAGGGACGAGCCACGGAAGCACACTGTGGAACACCTTCAACACAGTCATCACATTAGACACAATATTTCGTCAACAAGGCGACGACATCGCACAGGTTACTTTCAGGAACATTCTCTAGAACATTAGAGATGCAAATCCAACAATCGACGACTACAACGTACTCATGTCGCGCACAGATTCCTTTTTATTAGAAGAAGAAATATGTTCATTCCATGATTCCATGCATCTATTTCCAACAAATGCTCAAACAATGGTCCATAATAAGCAAATGATGAAATCTCTAAACACTCCTATCGCACGATCCATTGCTGAAGATGACAACACATATTCCAGTATTTCCTCTGAAGACGAGCAACTTGAGTGAATTGTATTACTATGCAATGGCGAAAAAGTTATGTTGACTTCCAACCTTTGGGTTTCAGCCGGACTTGTTAATGGTTCCCTCGGAGAAATTGTAACCATCTTTTACAAAGAATCAACTGCACCACCACAAATTCCAACATTTGTTGTCGTAGATTTTCCCAAATACATTGGGCCTCCTTGGGATGAAAGAAACCCCACTCACTTGCCTATTCCAGCAGTAAAAAGAAATGGTTGTGCACAAATTCCACTGAAGATGGCTTGGGCTTTAACCATACATAAATCTCAAGGTATGACACTTCCAAAAGCAACAATTGACATTGGAAAAACAGAATGTCAAGGTCTCACATTCACAGCTATTTCAAGAGTGCCTTCTCTACAAGATCTCCGGATTAACCCCGCATTCAGTTTCGATCGTTACAGTAAAATGAAGGACAACAAAAACATTGCTCGCAGAAAACACACAGAAGAAATTCTCCGTTCAATGCCGCCTCCAGATAATCTGCTCCAACCCATACTTTGACATCAACAAAAGGTTTCCTCCATTTATTTACCTCATTCTATTTCATAACATACTTTTCATATCTTTCAACAACAACCAACTTTAATCAATATTAGTAAATAAGCAAATATTAGAATGTCTTTATATTATCTATACATCTCATTCTAACCTTTTCTTTCTTTTGCAACAGGCCACATGGACTTAGAAATAACATACCTGCACAACTACAAGTAGACTAGCAAGCAAAAAAACTGCATCTCCAGCTACGCATTAGCCTCCAATGGTGTTCAATATGCCGTTATTCACCATGCATCTTCCACTAACAATATATAAATCCCCATAGCAAAGGTAACTTCATTTCCATTCATTCCAGATTCATTTTAACACAACTCACCTGCAAAGTATTACTAATAAATTTCTGCCGCTGATTTACATATTACTAATTCTAACAAAATATACATTTTGCAGGTCCATTATTGCTTCTTCAGGTCTTCGCTACCTCCACCATGTTTTCATACAACTTCAAATATGGAATGACAAGCACAATGTTCTTTATACTATTCTATTCCTTCTCGAACCTCTTTTGTTACAATTCACTATTTGTATTTTCCATTTCAAACTTAAAAAAGGATGTTTCAAGATCAAATACCGTTTTCATGGTTTGTTTCCTCACAACTATTTGTGTTTTCCATTTCAAACTTTAAAAAGGATGTTAAAATACACTATTTGTATTTTCCATTTCACACTTAAAAAAGGATGTTTCAACATCAAATACCATTTTGATAGTTTATGTCCTCACAACTATTTCTGTTTTCCATTTCAAACTTAAAAAGGGATGTTTCAAGATCAATACCATTTTGATAGTTTATGCCCTCACAACCAATTCATTGTCAATGGGTTTTAACATATTTTGTTGACAAAATCAATTGATTTTAATGAATATAATACATGTTTTCAATATATCTTTATATTAATTTAATTTCCCATTTGAATAATGATTTCTTAAATAGCCATTTCCAAATCAATATGGTTTTTCAAATCAATATGGTTGCCCGGTTGTTGTTCGCATGGATTCATTCATTTATCTTCACCTTTAACTCCACAATTTTTACCAACTGCAAACAAAGGTCTCTAAACAGGTTCAATGCGTATTTATGGCTACTTGCATTCCATTTCAACGGTTTTTGGCATGGCTTCCTCAAATTAAAACTCGAAATCATCGACCCTTGCTTTCACAAAAGCCCGCAAAAGCCTATTCACATTTCAATATTCTTCCACACACCATGCCTTACGGTGTTTCCTTTGCAACATTAGGTGCAAATGCTACTTAAGCTTATTTGGCAAAAGTGATGGATGGTTTACTAACCTCTCATATTTTATGCTAAGAATCTATATTTACATGCAACATTACTTTTTGTTAGATATTTTATGCTAAGAATCTATATCTACATGCAATATTACTTTTTGTTATATCGACATGCAACATTACTTTTTGTTATTTGAGTTTATGTGCTCTTCTACATCCACGTTATTCTTCTACATCCATGTTATTTAATTTAAATAAGCTTATTTGGCAAAAGTGAAGGGTAACTTACTAACATCAAATATTTATTTTATGCTAAGAATCTATATCTACATGCAATATTAGTTTTTGTTATTTGAGTTGATGTGCTCTTCTACATCAACCCGATATTCCTGAATTTAAGAATGATGAAGCTCAGTTGAAATAATAAGTTCATTGAATTCTCAAAGGAGTTTGCAGAAGATATAACATTTCTGAAATTAAAAAAATTCAAAATAATAAGTTCATTGAATTCTCAAAGGAGTTTGCAGAAGATATAAAATTTCTGAAATTAAAAAAATTCAACATATCTTTATTTGTTCATTTAGAAAAGTTTCTTATGTCCACGATAAAGCAACGCCAATTTTAAAGTCCTTTGACAGAAAGACAACATAATAAGAGACACTTAGCATAACATCCAAAATGGCAGTTCATGACCACTATTCATCTGCAGTGAGGATGGATAGGTGCAACTTTTCAGTTCATTGCAGTGGTGAAATATTAATTTTATTTTAATTAATATTCACTAATTTATTATTTGGTGAAATATTTGTTTTATTTTAATTAATATTTAATAATTTACTATAGGTTGTGAAATATCACCAAATATTTGTTTATTTGAATTAAAATTGATTTTTTTTTTGTGATTTTGTTTTCCAATATGATCTTTCCAAATTTTCTATTCCTTCCGTACAGCTTTGCAACTTTAAAAACTATTAGTAATTTTATAAATATGAAACATCTTAAAACATATATATAACTTTTTTATAAATATTAAAAAGTCTAAGAACTTAAAAATATTTTATATTTTTTATAATATTTATTTTTTCATTATTATTTAAATAACAATGAAGTACATTCCATGAGAACCTATAAACTTTTTTTTTTTTGAGAGAAAAATCTGTATAGTATTATATTGAGACAATATAAAGAGTACATATGAGATACAGCAAGAGCTAAACAACTAGTATCCTTGCGATCATATGGAACCAAAATCTTATAGATATAGGGCCATCACCATGAAGAACAGAAACATGGATATAGCAAATAGTCTCACAAAATGCAAGGAACTAATTCAGATAAGAAAATACTAAAAGCCAAAAAGAGAAAACTGTGAAACATATCTGGATAAGAGAACCTATAAAACTTGTATTCATGACATTTCTCTATATCGTATTTCATAATAACAACACCAAAATGGAAAATTTTAAATTATGAAATATTATTTTATTTATTGATTTAAATTTTTATAATTTATTATTTTTAATCAATCATAAAATTTGTTCTAAATAATTATAAATATTAATAGAATATTTAAATATAAATATAAATAGAGAGTTTATATAATAATAAATATAAATATAAATATTGTTAAAAATATATATTATTATAAATTAAGGGTGATATTTTTATGTATTTAATTAGAAATTAGATAATATTTAAAAATATTTTTTATGAATATATAATTAAAAATGATGAGTTTTGGGTGGAGAGTTAAAGGTTGGAATTAACACTATATTTTAAAATGCATATTTTCACCTTCACCCTATTCACTGGGTTGGCAATAATACATGAAATTGTATATTTTGAAATACATATTTTTATTCCCCACCTTAATGATATATAATCAAATCTGGTGAGAATGAGGATGTGTGGTGATATTGTGCTTTTGAAACCATTCATATTAAAATGCATAGTTCCATTACCTCATCCACCATAATACATAATTACAGAAGCTGAACATGGGTGGGCTTGAAACATTGTATTTTGAAATGCATAGTTTCGCCCCCACCCAAGGTGAAACTATAGGTGAGATAGTGCAGGGAATTATACATTTGAAACTATCGGTGGTGTGGAGGGTGAAACTGTATATTTTATTGTGTATGGGGTGAAGGGAAAAATTGTGCATTTCAAAGTGGTGGGGGTTGGGGATAACACTGTGCATTTGTTTCACCACTAAAAAGCACAACTTTACCCCCCACCCATAGTGAATAAGAATGCACAATTTCACCTCCCACCCCTACCCATAAATAAATACACAATTTCACCACTTAGAGTCCACCCAGAATCAAATACATAGTTTTTCTGCGCACCATCATCCATGACAATGCACAGGTTTAGCCCCCAACCTCACCCATAATAAAATGTGAAGTTTCACTCTCAATCCCCAATTATAACTATGAGTGGCAATGTGAGTTGAACTTATGTATTTTATTCGATGTGGGTGGAAGTGGAGGTGGCACTATGGGCGCACAATTTATAAATGATGGGAATTATATAATTTTTTGTTCGAAACATTATCATTTAATGTTTTAGTTGATTTTTTTTTTTTCTCGGTAAAGATTAAGTCTATTAAAGGAAAATAATGTACAACAGGAAATTACATCCAGGAGAAGCAAGAGCATAGGCAACCGGAAAGGATATGCTATCCACCTCGGCTCCTAGAAGAAGTAAGAAGAAGGTAAAGCTGAGCAGGGAGAAACTAGAAGAACCAGGGAGCGAAGGCAAAGCATAGGATTCTACCCAACATGGGTAGAGTCAACTATTCGGCATTTTTTCCCTTTCTTTTTACCAACTTTGATCCATTCGGGAGGGCAATGCTGAGCTGGCAAGGTTTGCAAACTGAGCTGGGCTGACTGGGAGTTTTCCTTATCTGAATCTGAGGTAGAGGATTCATGAATTCTTTTCTGAGAGAATGGTTGGACGGACAAATCTCCGGGCTCAGCCAAGGGCGGATCCTGTGCCGTCTTTGCATCCATTTCCTCCTCATTCGCCTCCTCTTCATCCGAGCTGAAATCAAAATCGTCCATGGGGGGAGGGTCATGAGGCTTCCAGCTTTTGGATTTTTGCTTAGGATTGGCTTTCTTTTTTTGGGCTGGCATCGAGGGACAAGAGCTTTGAAGGTGCCCTGTGTGATGGCAGTTGCGGCAGCGGAAGGCTGTGTTCTCGTAATCTAAGTTCTGAGTCCAGTGGAAGTCTCCAATCTTGAGATTGATCTTGTCCGGGAGACCTTTGCTCATGTCTATTTCTGCACAGATTCTGGCAAAGGTGTATAGGCCCTTTTCCCCTCTAGACGTGTCTGTGTCTAGAAAGCGGCCCAGAGAGTTACCTATCCCTTGGAATACTGCGAAGTGCCATAGATGTGCCGGGAGATTAGGAAGTCTGACCCAGATTGGGAGCTTGGTAATGATTGCTGTAGATGGATCGAAGTCTGGGAACCAGGGGGTGAGGAAAAGACCTGCTGAGCCCCAGAACCATGGCCCTTCTTTTAAGGCTTTTTGGTAGTCCTCATCAAAAGCAAACACTGTAATGAAGAAGCCTTTTGAGCATAACAGAACCTGACAGTTGTTGGTCCAGTTAGAGTGAATCCACTGGTAGAGGTCTGCTGTGCGCGGCCATAGCCCATTGAACCTGCATATGATACCGTGCTCTGCATACTTTTGGGTTTGCTCATCCAGCGTGGGATGCCCAATCTCAATTGAGGGGGTTTCCTCCAGTTTGTCCACCAGAAAAGGTTTGGGAGCCTGGACTGGTGGAGCTATATTTTCCTGTTTCTGTGCATGGACAGCCTCTTTGTAAGAGTATGTTTTGGCTGAGGATGATTGTCCTACAGCTCCCCCTCTCAAACGAAGGGCAATACTAATGGAAGCATTTCTTTTAATGATGTAAAAAGATAATGAGTATAGATCCTCCAGTTGTTTACCTTCGTATAGAAGACGTTGAGCTGCCGAGGGGATTCCCAGCTTGAGATTCAGTGCGTGCTTGAGGTCCTGCACTAGATCTGTGGATTTCACCCATTGAAGCAGGGTTTTACCGGAGATAAGCTTGATTTGGATCTGAAACGAGACAAGAAAATCAGAACTCCTCTTTCCTCTGCAGATCTGAGACGAGGGGAGGCAGGAGCTTTGCTGGTCCACCTGATCATCCTTGGCCTTCATGATTGCAGCCTGAGGGAAGCGAAGGGTACCAGAAGCAGCCACGGAGGGCCACAGTTTGGCAACCCCAGAAATCCGAGCAGAGACTGGAGAAGAGCGGGAAACTTTCAGAGAGCGATGAAATACCTGCATATCAGTGCTTGGGGAGAAAAACCTCGCCCTGTGGCTGAAACGCGCTCTGCTGATAACATCAAGGCTGAACAGGGGCCATGCGGCAGCCAGAGGAAGGGAGGCGGCATCCAAGAAAAAAGGAATCATCGTTCCAGCCTGCAAATCATTGCTTGAAGTGAAAACCAGCGCCTTGAGGCTGAGACTTGCTTCGCCGTCCTCATCATGGTCGAGCAGAGACCAGGCGGCGGCCAGAGGAAAGGGGGCGGCGATCATGAAGCTAGGGTTCATCGCTCCAGAGCTCTCAACTCCAGCCTTTATTAATTTGTTAAAGAGATACAAAAATCTTGTTTTAGTTGATTTATTAATTTGAATGTAATAAGTAATTTATTACACTATGTTCAAAGCATGGAAAAGTAAAATTATACTCTAAATCAAGATATGAAGTTTAAGTCAATATGTAGATAATAAATTTACGTTAATTTTAAGGTGATATATTTATTTTGAATTACTTTAAGTCAACAAGATGATCCCAATCCTTAAGCATCAACCAAATCGATTGGTTCCATTTTTCTATCATGTTTTCATTAATCTATAATGTTTTGCAAGCCATTAGTTTGATTACCTTGGGGTCAAGTGCACCAAGTCTACATTACCTGCTTTATATTGGATACCATCTTTGAATCAAGGGGAATCACTCAAAATGAGAATCAATAACAACATTGAAAACACCCTTGAAGGGCCCTCAAGTGTAAAAACAAACATGGAAATCTAGGTTAATTTTTAATCCCTAAACTTAGTAACTACATGGTTAGATTAATTAATTAGACAAGTCAACAAAGTCCTTTTCTTGAAGGGTACTAATCATACAGTTTTTTGTGTGTATAAATTGTATTGTGTACATTAAATCAAAAATTAATTGCCTTGCATTGTTTAATTAATTTACTATCCTAACCTTGAAATTTTAGTGCATAAATGAACTAGAAATGCATGAAATATCATGATAAATATCAATTAATTAAAATAAATTCTATTTTCTTTTTAAGAAAATAAGATGGAAAATACATAACTATACTTTGAATATAAAATAAGATGCAAAAATAAATTCTAAAATAAATTCTATGTGTAGAAGCAAACCAAAGTTTAAAATGAATCGTTAAATTTATGAATATATTCATGAACCCCATGAAATATAAGTATATGGAAATTAATCATAATTAGTAAATAAGTCTTGAATATGTACACTAATTGAACATGCAAAAAGAATACTAAAACATGCTTGTAAACTAATAAAAGTGGATGAGAAATAAAAATAATATTCATAAAGAAAGACAACTTCATATATGCTCCAAGAAGGATTTATTCATTGATAAACATTTATGTACAACCAAAGTTAACCCAAATCGTTTATAAATTACCTTGGCTTCATATAAGCATGATGTTTTGAAGATCATATGTTGTTCAAAACAATTTAAACTTAGCTTGTATGAAATGCTAGATATGCAAAGCCTTTACTGGCTCCACACTTAGATGTCTCAAGGGTCTCTATGATTATCGAAGTGGTAGTCATTGAGACTCCAAAGAAATACATATATGAACAAAATACACAAAAAATTAAATGTCGAGGGAAACACCTTTGCTTCCACCCTAATGTTGGACCTTAGACTGTAGCTTACCTACAATTTCCAACAACAATGCACTAGTGGACTAAGATAGTGAGCTTAGAGATAACATAGATTTCACCCTAATATTGGAACTTAGATTGTAGCTTTCTTATAATTGCTAACAAAAATGCACTAATAATGAACATAGAGATAACATAGTAGAAAAATCAAAACTATATCGACTCTCTCTTTTCTCCTCTTATTGCTCATATTCCTCTCCTTTGTTTTTAAAAATGGTGGGCAGGTAGTTGAACAAATGTAAATATGACCTCTTGTATTTACACTAGAAATTACTTTTTTGGTCTTTTTTATTTCAAATTTGCAAGTAGAAAGATTTTTGAAGATCATATAGAATAAAACAACTAAGGTCCTAGGTCAACTAAGATATTCCACTCAATTAATGTGCACATGAAAATAGATTTGATGATGCATAGATTCCTATAATGTCAATTTAAATAAAATTGACCTCCCAATAGTGAGGTACTTTAACGACAAGCACTTGATCAATTGAGATAACCCTCAGGGCTATTGTACTACTCCTACTATCTATATCACCTACCATATTTGAGTCAATATATCCTTGGAGAACAATGTTTGAATCTTTAAAGCATAGTTCTTGAGTACTAGTACCTATCAAATACCTAAGAATCGACTTTACTACATTCCATTTTTATATCTAGATTTTTTATATACTAAGAATTCCCACTACATGTGCAATGTCTGGAGCCAAACATTGATGAGAAAGTAACCTTGACCGTATAGTTTATCTCCTCCTATGTCTTGGGACACACCTTCTTAGTCAATTTGAAATGGATATCCAATGGTGTACTAACTAAGTTTGCATCTTACGTTTTAAATATTTCCAACATTTTCTTTATGTACTCACTCTAAGATAATGTTAACCTATGACTTTTTTTTATCTCTTGTTATTATGATACCAAGGATTTTCTCAGTAGAACCTTAATCCTTCATTGAAAATAAAACAACTATTTTTTTTTCTTCAGTACATTTATATCTTGCATGTTACAATATGCAACAAACATGTCATCTACATATAGTAACAACAAAATATATCTGCCATTATCTAGTCTCTTAAAATAAGCACAGTGGTCAATATGACATCCACTATAACTTTGTTTTATCATTTTTGAGGTCTAAATGGGTCTCAAAACAAAATGTACAACCAAAATCAACTTTATAATAATCAATAGGATTCAATATGATGATGTCAACCATGAGGGATGATTCACTATTTTTGTAGTAAAAAAGTACAAATATTAAAAAATAAAAAATAAAAAAACTACATTTTCGAATTGTATTTTCAACTTATCTCCCACGATTTTACTCAAATTTTGAGTGGGAGAACTTGTTGGATGTAAAATTTAATTCATCATCCAAGGAGTACACCTATTGCGTACTTTAGATGGACCTTGCTGCATGAAAAAATGTGATTGCTATCACGTTTTTTCATGTATTTCTCATCTTTTTTAGCAAGGTCCATCGTAAGTAGGTGATATGGGTACTCCTTGGATGAAGAATTAAATTTTGCATCCATTTAGTGTTTCCGCTCAAAATTTGAGTAAAATCATAGGGAGATATGTTGAAAATATGAGTTGAAAAAAGTAGTTTTTCTTTTTTCCCTCTAAATTTGATGATGCAATCTATTCTTATTTTATTATTTCCACTATTACTTTATAATATTTATTAGGAGGCCCATTTTAGACCTCAATATTTCTCTAATGTTGTATAATAAACCTATAAAATTTGAAATACCACTACCTTGGAGCTTGCTTTAAACCATACAAGCTCTTCAACCTGCATAATAATTTCTCCTTCCCTTTGACCTCATACCCCTGAGGTTGTTGCATGTAAATATCTTCCTCTAAGTCCCCACGGGGAAATAATATCTATACATCTAACTATTGAAGATCGAAACATGTTACTACCATTAAAATTAAAATAGTTTTAACTAAAGTAATTTTAACAATAAAGCTAAAATATTTCATTGAAATCCATACCTCTCTTATATGAAAAACCATTTATACAAACTCTGGACCTATATCCTTTTTTTCCCCATCTTCTTCCTTCAACCTTTAGATTTATTCTACAATGCTCTTTTACCTAAATGCAATGAAACCAAATCCCAAGTCTTATTATGTACCAAAGAGTCCATCTCTTATTTCATGCCTAGATCCCATTTCTTTCTAGTTGATACCTGCATTGCTTCTTCATATCTTTCCATTTCATTAGAATCAATAAAAAATAAAAAATAATGTATGTATGCTATCTTGTTTTTATTTTATTAATGATCTTCTAGTGACCTTCCATGAATTTCTTGTAAATGTAACTACACAAGCTTCACTTCCCAACTACCCTATTGAATTTAGGCTTCTTATTAAATTAAGAATGTGCCTTACCACTTTCAAGAACCACCAATTTCCATTATGTATTTTTTTTCATACTTTACCCTTTCCAACAATTTTACATTGTTCATCATCACCCAGATATACCTATCCAAATCACATTGAATATAATTTTGAAAAAAAAATCTATTGGGCATGGCATGAAATGAGTCCCCTTAGTATATCACCCAAGAGTCAATAATATTATCTATTTAAAGGATAACACATCCTACTACATTTCATTCCTTATTATTCTCTTATCATCCATCTCCTTGTTTTCCTTTTAGAGAGAAAAAATATTTCTCTTTTGTCCTTTATTCTTTCAATTCCAACATTTTAGTTCCCTTTAAATTTGAATATGTCCTCCTTATACTTTCCATGATTTCCATGCTCTTTCCTCTCTCCCTTTCTCTTCCATTATTCTCTATAGTCAAAGAATTTTTTTATCGTCCCACCAGACTTTTCCTTTGCATTTCCTCACTAAAGATCACACTAACAAAATCGTCAAAGTTTAAACAGTTTGAAGTAGAGAGAGAATTACTCATAGCTATGACCAGGCCATTCGAGATTTTCACCAATAAGAACAAAAGAAAAAGATCCCTAAACTCATCAAATTTTACTCCTACAAAACTCAATTGATTGGTGGCCAAGTTAAATTCATTTAAATAACTAATATCCCACCTTCTCACATTTGCATATTAAATAAATGGTTCATAAGAAATAATTTTTTGGAAGTTGATGTTTTTTCAAATAGTTTATCCAATTCCTTCATCAAATTCTCTATTGTCGTTTCTTTTGAAATGCTAAAATCCATTGATGTTTACAAGCACAATTGTATTGTTCCTAGTGCCTTTCTATCACAAAATCTAATTCTTCATCTTTCATAGTCATTAGCTTCTTTGTTATTCTTCCTAAAGGCAATTTTTTTTAATGTATATAATCCTCCATTTTCATCTTCCATAGTTACTAATTTTGGCTAGTAAGCTTCTTGACCTAAAACCTTGTTCTCCCATTGCTTCCACTTGAACCAGGAACCCTCCTTTCTTGTGATTCTTATCAACTAAAATACTTGTCATCTCTAATACGACTATGGAACAATAAAATCAAAATGAATTTGAAAATAAAGCATAGGATGACACAATATAAATAAGAAATAAATATATGTGGCTTACCTAATTTGGGATATGTCCATAGAGAAAAAACTAATCCTTCCTTTTATTTCTTCCATAAAAATGAAGGGATACAACCTATAGCACATCCATTGCAATCTCCTCTTCACTAGCTCCTCTCTATCAATTATAATTCTCTCTTAATAATGGACAACTACAATATAATGCCATCATATAAACATGGTTCCATCTATGGAGAAAAACCCCTAACATACCTTCTATCATCAAATCAATGACCTAATAATGAACAATCTAGATTGACTATGCAATTACAATATTTTATAAGGTAATTTTCCCCAAAATATATATTTGAAGAGGCTCCAAAATATTATCTCCACACACTTTGGACCCCGTGGTGACAATAATGGGGGGAAATAACCCCTACACCCTCTATCAAGAATCAAAATCTAAATATGACTACAAACACTATATTTGAATTAGGAAGATAATTCAACCCCACAACCATTAGGGATAATATCCACAAGTGAAATTTTGTTTATATATAATTCATAAGGAATCAAGCAACTATGCATAGAGATAATATTGTGAATTCACCAAAAGAATCCTCTATGTTTATCATGTATAACACACTTGTTAATAGTATTGGGATACCATATCAATCAACAACATGAGATAACAGAAGACAAGGCTTTTTGCAAATAAAAGAAAGATATAATAAATGGACCTATATCTACTACCAAATCAAACGCTATAAATCATTTTTAATGACATGGACAATGTAATCCTCAACATATCATGGATTTCACTTGATGCCATCAAGGGAAACTTCTACCATGATACAAGCTTGAAATAATGAATCAAGTGGCATGTGGACGTCATACAAGTTCCTAGAAAAAGGGATTTCAAGCTACCATATCAACATAACCAACAATAACCCACCAATTTGAAAATGATACTATCAAGGTCAAGCTAAGTTTGGGTGAATAGCTCAAGAGGCAAATAACATTAAGGGATGGTTTCACAATATTTCATTTCCATCCATCCACAATAGCCAAAGTTGGGGGGTTGAATATAGTCACAACCTTAAAATATACCTAAGGAAGACTCATATAGAGCATGCATGGGTATGTTAATAGCTTGTGATCTATAAAATATGGGGCTATGGAATATCCATTTCATCAAAATGGATCCTATTGAAAATTAAATTTTGATCTTTGAATTTCAAGATGGATGCAAATGTGGTCTATGTTGGGCACTGAATCTGCTTACCTTTTCCTTACATTTCCACTCATCTTTTCATCCTTTTCACACCCATTAACATGTATCTATTATGCTAAATCTATGAGGTGACCCTCCTTTCTTTGTCTCTTGGAATATTTAATTAATGAAGTAAAGTCATGAGGGTTTTACCTATGCGAGCCACTAAAATGTGTTATGTCCGCAGATTCCAGAGAACAGGTGTTGATCTTCCAGCATATAGCGACAGTTCTGCAATTCACAACAGCCGTTCAACAGTGCTAAAACAACATAACCAACTTGCAGCTGTTTCCAATCCGTTTTGGATCATTTCTGTTCTCGCTTTCTCGGCACTAGTGTTGTTTTGAACTGATGTATATTTCTGGGCATGTAGTTGCCGGGTTTCGGGGGAAGATGTTATCACCCCCTGTATTGTATAAAAGATGGGTCATTCCTGTGTGGAGGGTTAGCCATACCAGGAGATGTATTGTAACAGTTTTCTTCAGATTAATAAAATATAACACTTACTGTTTGATCTTCTGTTGTGAGTAAACGCAACCCTGATCAGAGAGCTGGGCCCGCTCTTCTAATCAGGTGCTGCGTGTGTCCTTTTTTGTGTGTTGTTTTACTTGTTACATTTATTTCTTTATTGTTGTTGCATATTACATAGATTGTTGTGAATGCCTTTTTAAGTTCTACAATCCATTTCTGTTATTGTTACAACGATGTTTTGATTTCTTAACCACGAACCCTTGGTTGATGTAGAATGTAATCTTGCTCCTGCATATACCTTGTGCGTTACCTTGGAAAGAGTACGCACCCGGATTGATGAATTAATGTAGGAAAGGGTTGACGAATTTGTTCATACCTGGACACCAACATTTTGGTGCCGTTGCCGGGGAAGGCTAACAAGGTGCAAGACATGATCTGTATCGACCAGAGGGTCAATCTCTCGTCTTGGGGAGAGAACGAGTTTTCTCACTCTGCTCCAGGTCTTGAGCGTAGTTATTTCTTTGTTTTGTTGTTTTTGTTTTTCTGTACCCATTTTTAGGCCTGATCTCTTGTCTTGGGGAGGGAGTGGTCTTTTGATGCCCTGCTCCAGGCCCTGAGTTTAAATTATTTTTGCATTCTTGTTTGTTTTGATTTTGGGAAAACCCAATCTCTTGTCCTGGGGAGGGAGTGGTCCTTTGACGCCCTGCTTCAGGTTCTGAGTGTCAGATTCCCTTGTGTGTATTCTTTTCTTTTGTTTGGGTTCTTGTCCTAGGGAGGGAAGGGTCCTTTGATACCCTGCTCCAGGCCCTGAACCCTAGGTTTTTTTCCTTTAAGTTGTTTTCCTTTCTGCTTGATCTCTCGTCCTGGGGAGGGAATGGTCTTTTGACGCCCTGCTCTAGGCCCTAAGCATTGTGATGATATCGACATTTTCATCACATCAACTTGTATGAACAGAGATTCGAATAAAAGGGGCAGAGGAAGAGCCCCAAAGAAGGGAGGACAAGATTTGGGAAGGAACACTTATATCCAACAAATCATCGTGAAAGCTGAATCAGAGGCATCTTCTCGTGCTGCTGTAAGGCCGGGTATACAGACAAGATCGAAAGGACAAACTGTAGATCAACCAGTGCTGTCCACAGCACCCCCTGCTGGTTCGATACAACAGACCCTTCCAGCAGCCGAAGAGACAAGCAGCAGTACACTTGATAAAGGGGTACTGTTGCTCGTAGTAGAAGAAGAAGAAGTTGCAAGTAGAACATCCGAGGAACCAGCCCATTCCAGTAGGGAAGAAGAGGTTACAGAGAGGAGGTCTGAAGGGTCAAGCCACTGTGACAGAAGGGAAGAAATTGTAGGGATATTTCTATCACCAAAGGATAGAGGGAGTGTTGTTAAGGCAACTCAAACCCCTGTGATAAGAGCCCTTCCATCATTTCCTGCGGAGCCTACCAAAATCCCCAGTGAGTATTGGAGGATATTCATGGCACCTACAACCTCCACTATTGACTTCCCAATTGGGGATCTTGGGACTGGCGCACCAACAAAGCCCATTCCTTTAACAACTTTACCTAGCTTTCATGGGCTTACTTTAGAAGATCCTGACATGTTTTTGTTTGAATTTGACATTGTGTGTCAGGGATATGATTATATAACGGATGCTCAGAAATTGAAAATCTTCCCTGCTACGCTAAAAGGGACAGCCCTGCAATGGTTTATGGGTCTTGGGGGAAGGACTATCACAACATGGGAGGAGATGAAAACTGCTTTCCTGGAGAAGTACCAAGATTACTGTAAATCACGGGACATTAAGGAAGAACTTTTCAAGTTTACACAGAAAGAGGACGAAAATATGGAAGACTGTGTGGAATGCTTCAAATACACATTGCAGAGATGATTCAGGTGGATATTGGTGGCCACCTACCAATTCCACTTGGACCCCCACCATTTCTTCTTTCAGTTTTTCAGTTTCCTTAATTATAGCACAATTTACTATTTTTAGCAGTTTTTCGGGTCCTAAACTTTCGGAGCTATTTTGAGGCCCTAAACGACGTTTTTTTGGAAATATACCACCAACAATTTTCTGCCTAAAATCGTCTTTTCCATCGTAGTCCTCGGAGAGATCTTTCCAATGGGGTATCATGCGCGTCAAACAGAGATAATATGACCAAGTCGCGACCCCGGGAAGTTGGCTGTCCAACTCACCCCAACGAGGCCCATAAACTCTTGGTGTTACATCTCCTCGAGTTAGGGTTTTGGTTTTTTAGGGTTTGCTCTTATTGTTCAATAATAAAAAGGCCCTTGAGCCTCATTGTAAGACAGTTCAGAGGCATGTAGCCGCCACATCTCTTCTCAGAGATAAGCTACCATCGCCCTACCTGGTTTATTTCTATTGTTGTTTGTAAGCATATTTCAGTATTTTACATTAATGAAATGAAGTATTATTTACACTGCATCTCTGTGTTTATGGTTACCTCTGTAATTTGTTACGTTCCTGTTTAAATCTAAATCAGTGGTATCAGAGCAGTCTGTTTTTTCTTTGTTTTTCTTTGCATGTCCCCAATGAGGTCGGGATATAGGGAGTTAGGGCTTGAACTGGTCAAACCTTTGCAAGACCAGCCTCGGAAATCCCGAGGGCCTCCCATGGAGGATGAGAAGAAAGACGAGGGTCAAGAGGTCCTATCAAAATCTTGTTCGAAGAAGCCCTCGAGTGACAAAGGAACATGATGATGGACAGCTTTGCCTAGATCCTTCAGTGGCTACCCATAGGTGACGCATTGGCTTCTAGCAGCTACTCTGGAAATGCCACGCCATTTAAGGTACAAGCTAATTTTGAAATCCCCATATTCGAGGGTCAAATAGATGCAGATTCTATAGATAAATGGTTAAATCTGCTAGAGGGTTATTTTTCTGTTCATGACTTTTCGAGTCGGGAAAAGATTGTTTTCACTCTTCTCAAAGCAGACCCTCACGTCAAGGACTGGTGGGTAACCTACTGCGAGAAGAAGGATGAAAATATCGGCTCACTATTTTCAGCCGCACCCACCTGGAATTCATTCCGGGATGCCATTAAGGAGCAGTACTACCCTGTCGGAAGCTATGAGGATCAATACATAAAGTGGACCACGTTGCGGCAGGGAAGGGACCAAGATGTGCCAGAGTTTACCAATATTTTCCATACCCTTCGCATAAAGTTGGGTATCAAGGATTCAGAGCAGCATTTGATACTCAAATACTATGGCTGCCTGCACAAGTACATCCAGGAAGAAATAGAATTCCTAAACATCTCCTCGCTTAGCACGACATACTGATATGCCGTTAAGGTCGAGCAAAAGTTTAAACAAAAGAAGCGAGACTTTGGATCTGTGAATCCGAAACAAGCGAAAGGTGCCCCCAAACCGCAGAACAAAGGACAAAGCCAAGGTGGGGTGGCCCAAGACAACCCGCCAAAGCTGTAAGCAAAGAATAGTGTCACAAAGCCGAAAAAGGACATGGGAAAATGGTGTGAGTTCCATAAGAGCTCCACTCACAACACAAGTGAGTGTCATGCCAAGCAGTCATTGGTGGTTGAGCTAAAGGTTTCAGAATTAGATGCATGTTATGACCTTGAGTCAGAACCCGACAAGGGGAATGACAACGGGAAGCAGATTATCGATGCAGAGCCCAATGCCACTGTTGCCACCACGAAGATCCAGAAGGAGGATCCTGAAGATCCAGAGGAGGAGGAACGTCTCTTCCACTCCCAGATGTGGGTAAAGGGATCCCCGCTACAGTTCATTGTCGACAGCAGGAGCCAAAAGAACATCATTTCGGCAGAGGTTGTGAAGCAGCTGGGCCTATTGACCACAGCACATCCACAACTGTACACCATCGGGTGGCTTCAACAAGGAAGGGATCTTCGCGTGAGCCAGCAGTGTCGCCTTCCATATAACATCAAGCCCTTCACGGATGACGTATTGTGTGACATTGCTCCCCTTGAAATTTGTGATGTACTATTAGGACAACCATACTTGTGGAAGTGATATGCTGTGTATGAATCAAGGCCCCGTGCTATTATTATTACTTTGGGAAATAAGTTGTACAGGATACCGGAGGTAGCACCGCCTACCGCCATCTCTTTGGTTACTGCAAAACAATGTAGTAAGCTCATTTCCAAAACCAGGAAATTTGTTTTCCTGATGATACGCCCTCAAGGAAAGAAGAAGACGGTGGCCACGACCTCCAGACAGGGCCCCTTCGCACGACAACTACAGATGGACAAGGTCATGGAGGAGTACAAGGACATCTTCACCTCCCCTGCAAGGGTTCATCTGCATTGTCAGGTCAAGCACTCCATCGATCTAACCCCAAGTGCGCCACTACCCAATGGACCAATCTATCGGCGCTCCGTTCTGGAGAACGATGAAATCAAGAGGCAGATTCAGGAGCTGCTACAGAAAGGTCACATCTCTTCGAGTTCATCTCCCTGTGGAAGCTTTATCATGTTGGTACAGAAGAAGGATGGGACTTGGAGACTCTGTATTGACTATTGGGCGCTGAACAAGACTACTGTCCGTAATAGGTACCCAATCCCACGGATTGATGACCTCCTGGACCAACTGAAGGGGGAAAAATATTTCAGCAAGATCGATTTGAATTTAGGATATCACCAGGTACCAATCGAACGCTCCGATGTGTGGAAGACTGCCTTCAAAGCCAAGGAGGGCCTTTTTGAATGGTTGGTTATTCCTTTTGGATTGACGAATGCTCCTGCAACCTTCATGAGGCTCATGGATGACATCTTGCGGCCATTCAGCAACTCATTTGTAGTGGTATACTTGGATGACGTCCTGATCTTTAGCCAGAGCTGAGAAGAGCACCTCCACCACATCCGACAGGTTCTCCAAACACTGCGACAACACAAGTTATGTGCCAATTTGGAGAAATGCACTTTTGGCATGTCCTAGGTTCAGTATCTGGGATACATTATTGTTGAACAGGGGGTGCATGTGGATCCAGCCAAGATCCAAGTCATTCGGGATTGGCCCTCTCCAACCACTCTAACAGAGATTTGCAACTTTCTAGGTCTTGCCAACTTCTACCGCAGGTTCGTGTTGGGATTTTCTCATATCACTTGGCCCTTGAGTCAAGTCTCCAAGGGAGGAGCGAAAGCGAAATTCTTTTGGTCTGAATCTCAACAGAAGGCATTCATAGAGTTGAAAGATTGCCTCTGCTCAGCACCAGTGCTCGCATTGCCAGACTTGCAACAACCATTTGAGGTCGAGACAAATGCCTCTGACTATGCTATTGGGGCAGTCCTTACTCAACACAGGCATCTAGTGGCATATCATAGTGAGACACTTTCAGACACAATCCGAAAGTATCCCACTTGTGACAAAGAGATGTATTCCATTGTGCAGGCCTGCCGAGAATGGAAACATTACATTTTGGGGAAGGAAACGACCATCCACACAGACCACCGACCCCTCCAGTTCATACAGACCCAAGGGAAATTGCAGAATGGTCGCCATCAGAAGTGGTCCACATACCTGCAACAGTTCCATTTGAATATCAAGTATAAGAAGGGCAACACCAATAATGTTGCAGATTGCCTCAGTCGACCACCGATCATGGCATTAATCACCGTGCTCAACTCTTGCGGGCATGAGACTTCTGATTGGCCACTTCTCTACAAAAGCGACCTAGAATTCAGCCACACATACCAGACACTCTTGGAGGGTCGGCATGTTCCAGAATTTCACCTTCAGGATGCCCTGTTATGCCACCTGGGTCACCTTTGTGTTCCTTCAAGCGAGCGTGCCAAGATGATTTGGGAAGCACACTACAGTCGAGCTGCTGGGCATTTCGGGGTCAAGAAAACGGTGGCAGTACTGCAGAAGTATTTCTATTGGCTGAATCTTCGATAGGATGTCAGGAAGTACATCAGATCATGCACTGCCTGCACCATTGCCAAACCAACCATCAAGAAGCAAGGCCTCTATACCCCGCTGCCTACCCCTAGTCGACCTTGGGAATCCATCTCCATGGATTACATGTCAGGCCTTCCTTCCACTAAGCATGGAAATGACTGTGTTTTTGTGGTCATCGACAGGTTCTCGAAGATGGCCATTATGGCGGCTTGCAAGAAGAATATCACAGCAGAAGCCACTGCTAAACTCTTCTTTGAATGAGTGTGGGTACACTTTGGGATCCCACAGTCTATCATCTCAGATCGGGACAGCAGGTTCCTCAGTACATTTTGGTCTAGTCTCTGGTCAATGTTGGACACCAAACTCACTAAGTCCACAACCTTCCATCCTCAAACTGATGGCCAGATAGAGGTTTTCAACAGGATGATCGTACACATTTTGCGCATGTACAACTCAAAGCATCCATGCACATGGGATGAGATCCTCCCCTATGTTCAGCACAGCTACAACCGGGTTCTCCACAGCTCGACTGGCCACATCCAATTTCAGGTGGGCTTGGGATTACAAGGACTATGTCCCATTGATGTGGCCATGCCATTTGCAGCTACTCACGCAGATTCGGCTCATGTCCAGTCCGAAATAGATAAGGCAAACAACTTCATTGAGCACATCCAACATATTCTCCAGCAAGTCCATGACATTCTAGAGAAATCAAATGCCAAGTACAAGTAGCGACATGATCAAAATCGGGTGCCACATAAGTTTTAGGTGGGCGACAAAGTCTGGTTGCATTTGCAAAAGGAACACCTTACCGGAGCCTATCGGAAACTCAGACCACTCCGATATGGTCCTTACACCATTACCAAGGCTGTGGGAGACAATGCATTTGAGCTCAACATTCCCCCATTCCTTGGCCTGCACCTAGTGTTCAATGTGGACTGCCTTCAGCCATACTTTCCACCATTACTAGACACATCCGACATTGCAAAACAACTCACACCCACAGAGTTAAATCCAGATTGCATGGAACAAGATGCAACTGATCGGATCATGGACACATAGATCAAGCACACTCGCCAGCAGAATATCCAACTGTATCGAGTTGTCAAAGCAGGCCAACTCCTTCACCAGGGCAAGTGGCAGACCAAGTTCAGGAGAAGTTCCCTCATCTAGGTAAAACCCTCATGACTTTACTTCATTAATTAAATATTCCAAGAGACAAAGAAACGAGGGTCACCTCATAGATTTAGCATAATAGATACATGTTAATGGGTGTGAAAAGGATGAAAAGATGAGTGGAAATGTAAGGAAAAGGTAAGCAGATTTAGTGCCCAACATCTCCCCCCAACTAGCCTTCTGCATGCCCTCATGCAGCTCGCTGCCTCCGCAGGTCTAGATTGGATAGACTGTGGGCTTCGTGAAGCCGGGCGAGATCATATTCCTCTGCCATGTCTGTTCCTGGAACCTTATACCCTTCTAAAAGAAGAACTTCCTTCCACCAATCGTTTGGTACATTATATGTTGGGGTATAGTGTTATGCCAGCAACCAAATGATAGGGAACTGGAACTGGATTCCCATCCATTGGACCCCACATGTTTGGATACATGCCACGTATCTTGGCACCCTGCTTAGTGCTCGTGCAAAATTTGGTGCTCCAAACGGTTCCCTATTTCAGACAGACGTGGGTGACATCATCCACCTTTTCTGGAAACTGTCAAGGGCCTCATCTTGAAATGTGACTATTTGTCTGACACAAAGATCAATGCACCAATTTTGTGTCCTCAACATCCATTCTCTATTTCCCCCAATTTCTAAAAAGGTGTTGTGCTTATTGTACATAGTCACTGACCGCTCGTGCTCCCCTCTCATCATAAAAGGCTTCGTGGTTTGATTTGACTCAAACGTATTAGAAGCCTTCTGCCAGCTTATCTGATTGAGAGTATAAGAGGTGAGAGCCCTTAAATGAATGTCCCCCACATATGGTACCGGATTAAACTCTTTGTCTACATGCAGAAGGTATCCATGCATATAAAGCTCACACATCAAATGTTGAGTTTCCAAATCATGAGCTTTCAATATCTGAAGGAATTGTACACCATCCTCGATCTCGTGACTAATTTCCTTCTTAATGCTCTCCAAACAGAAGAAAAGAAATCTCTCATGAAAGAAAAAATCATATCTAGAAGCAGGTGGGCGACATGCCATTACCTCTTATGCTAGGTTGAACATTTGTTCTTTTTCAGCCTTCAATTCTGTCACTTGTCCCTCCAGCTGCTCCACCTTGAGTTGTTGCTTTGTGTGTCTCAATTGCAATATGTTTATGCACTTCACATATTCGAAGATAGACTTGGATTTATGTTCCTGGGTTCTCTTTATTTCATTATGATATTGAACCACGGTGGATTTCCAAGTTTGAACTTCGGCCATCAAGGAAAACTCACAGCCTTCGAACAAATACTTGATAGGGTCTGTCTGAGTGGCAACAGAGGTTTTCGCCACATCATCCACCTGTGTTTTTGCTTCGGCCACTGTGGCTTTGGGCTTCTTAGCCCACCGCCTATATTTCTTCACTTGTTTCTTTAGCTAATGCACCCGTCTTCTCAGCCTCATAACCGCTGTTTTTAGCCGTATCGCATCCCTGAATTGCAGCTGATATTTCTGCTTAATGGGCAGCCTCCGTTGTTCACACAACTCTATCCATTCCTGCTTGACCACTACCTCGACCCGCTGTGAAGCTATCTCGGTAGGTGGTGGACTCACTGGATGGGTATCCATCGGTGTTTCAGCCAACATCTCCCCTCCTGGTTCCCTTGTCTCAGAAACACCTGTCTCTTCCTCTCTTCTGGGTTCCTGGGGAAGGTCTCTCTGGGAGTCTGCAGCCAACAGACCTATGGCAGCTGGTCCCTTGACCGACCCATCAAACTTCAAAATAGGAGGAACGGCAACGTCCTCCTCTGCGCGTCAGGGAGAGCGAGACACCCTCTCCCCTCTCGGAATGGAGAAATAAGAGGGGAATTGAAAGAAGTTTTCTGCCTGGTCTATCCCGGCCCCGGCTGTGACCTCGAGCTCTTTTCCTTGATCTGCAATAGCTCCACTCTGGGTCGAGACTTCTTCCTGTATAGTTTCTTGTCTCGCAGTTCGTTCAGCCTCTGGCTCCTCTTGTCCTGGTCCATCTTCCTCCATTGGCTCTACAGTCGAGGCTGGTTCTTGTGGGATAGCCTCGGCCATAATGTCAACAATTTCTTCCACCTCAGTCTGCTGGGGTACCTCTGCTCCCATTATGGTGCTGCCGATTTTCTCCCTTGGCTCTATAGTCGAGGTTGGTTCTTGTGGGACAACCTCGACTGTGATGCTAACAACTTCTTCTATATCATCCCTCTCTTGTTGCAGCCCTTCCTCTTCCATTGGTTCCACAGTTAAGGTTGGTTCTTATGTAACAGCCTCGACTGTCCTTTCCGCTTCAAGTTCTCTGTTTTGTTCTCACTCCTCGGTCTCCATCTCCATTTACTCCGGTTCTTCTTGATCTATGTACTCATATTCTGCAACAACCCTTCCTCCATTGCTTCCGGCTCTTCCTCTCTAGCGGCTATAATAGCTGTTATTTCTTCCTCTGTAGATTCCCATAATGTTTCTCATGGGATTTGAAAATGGGCAATTGCAGGCATGACCAATATTTGAACCAGCTCGTAGTTAGTGATAACTGCCGCAACTTGTCGTGAACGCCAAGTAGATTGTGCCATCAGCTGGAGGCTTTTTAGCAGGAAGAACGACATGTTTAATGAAAAGGCTTCTGACTGCAGAAACTGAAGGTGAGCCAACACTCTGAAATGGTATTTGAATACAGTGGTATACCTCCCTTCGCAGGTTATGTACCTCATTACAAAACCTGCTACATCACCCCATGGGTGTGGTAATGAATTCCGGTCATATCCTCGCCCTTTTTGGACAACATTCTCACCAGCTTGCAGAAATGCTTCGGGGAACTCCAGGAGGGAGGTTCTTCATGAAAACCATCTTTGTCCTTGCTGTGGTAGCCCGTTGACCTCTGCGATGGCTTCCTCTGTGATAGGGATTTCTATTCCTCAAACCTGAGAGCTCTCCTCACCTAAATTGAGTGAAAATTTGATTTCAACTACTTCATTGAACCCTACAACCTGTCAAGGTAGACGTACCAACCTCCATTTATAAAAATCTGCCATACTTCCCTGTTGTTTTGGGCCACTGTTGTATCCTCTGGCTCATGGTGCACAACCAACCCACCCATCGTTGTAGGACGGTAACAACACGGTGGACACAGTCGGCAGGTAGGGGAAGAGTGGCTGCAATCCGCACTACAGTGGTGATGATAACAACACATGGCCGCGAGATACAAAGGTAGTGAAAGTGACGGGTGAATTCTTGGAAAGCACAACAATGATGGCGAGTTATGATAGTGTAATTGAATGATTACAATAATTAAATGCATTGTACTGGAGAAAGGACTGATGAGGTTTTTGGCGTACGAATTCAAATCCCAATGCGTCAGAATCATAATTTGACTCCCGTTCACATTGGATTTGGTAATGATGTGGTACGAATATAATTAATAATACGTTGTCGTTTGCTTATGACGGGACCCCCCCAAACTTAAATGTGGCCATCCACGACACGTAATAATCTCTTTAATGGAATATTTTAATTAAATCCATAAGAGTCAGTGGGGTGTACCTGGTGACCTACCTGGCGGTGGAGTAACAACAAAAATGATCGGTGGAGTAACAGAAACGGCGGAGTAACAACACCGACGAAGTAACAACAACGACAGAGTAACAGCACCGACGGAATAGTAGCAATGGAGTAACAACACTGATGGAGTAACAACACTGATGAAGTAACAACAACGACAAAGTAACAACACTGACGAAGTAATAGCAACGACGGAGTAATAGCATTGACGGAGTAATAGCAACGGAGTAACAACATCGATGTAGTAACAACAACGATGGAGTAACAACACCGACGAAGTAACAACACCGACGGACTAATAGCACCGACGGAGTAACAACAACGGAGTAACAAAATCGATGGAGTAACAGCAACAACGGAGTAACAACACCGACAGAGTAACAGCAACAGTGGAGTAACAACGTCGACGGAGTAACAACACTAACGAAGTAATAACAACGGCGGAGTAACAACATCGATGGAGTAACAACAACGGCGAAGTAACAACAATGGAGTAACAGCATCGACAGAGTAACAACACTGACGAAGTAATAACAACGGTGGAGTAACAGCATCGACGGAGTAACAACAACGGCGGAGTAACAACACCGATGAAGTAACAACAACGGTGGAGTTACAACACCGATGGAGTAACAACAATGGCATAGTAGTAGCACTTATGGAGTAACAACAATGGTGGAGTAACAAAACTGACGAAGTAATAGCAACAACGAAGTAACAGCACCGACGGAGTAACAACAATGGCGAAGTAACATCACCGACAGAGTAACAGCAATGGTGGAGTAACAACAATGGCAGAGTAACAACACCGACGAAGTAACAACATGAAATATTCCTTGGAAAATTTTCTTTCAACTCCTTCTTGTCATAATTTGATCATTATCCCTGCAAAAGGAAAACAAGTAAGTAGTACAACATATTAATTATATATATATATATATATATATATATATATATATATTAACAGGCAGAGAGAGCATTCTCTGCACCAACAACCATCAAACCAGAGTTATCAGAGAGATGTTTGATGAAGTCATCCTTAGAAGATGGACGATGGTATAATTTCAGACGATGTCCATTCACTAGGAAAGAAGTACGAGTTCCATCTATTGTAATTAGTCTGACTGTTCCATTGTCGAATGCAGCGTCCACTTCATAGGGTCCCATCCAATGAGTGCGAAGCTTCCCTTTAAAATATTTGAATCGGGAGTCATAGAGCAATGCCAAATCTCCTGTATGAAACACCTTGTTCTTGATGAATTTATCGTGCCACTTCATTCTCTACTGCTGAATAGCAGTAGTTTTCTAGATAGCCACTGAACGGATCTCATCTAACTCATTGAGTTGTTCCAACCAGTGTTTCTGGGCTTTTGATAAGTCTAATCCCACTTCCAAAGTTGTTCTGAGCGTGCTGATCTCAAATTCTACTGGGAACAAGGGGGATTTCCCATAGACTAACTCAAACGGTGAAAACCTGGTTGTATTCTTCCATGTCATCCTATACGCCCAAAGAGATTTTGGAAGTTTCTGAGACCAATCCCAGTGAAGACTCGGTACAGTTTTGTCAAGATATTTTCCAATACCTTGTTTGTACTCTCTACTTGTCCATTCGCCTGAGGATGGTAGGGAGTTGTCACTCTGTGTTTAACCCCGTATTTCTGCATAAGCCTTCCTATCATGTGGGATGTGAACTGTGCTCCTCCATCTGAAACAATCTCCCTTGGAGTACCATATCGAGCAAAAATCTCTTCAAAAAGAAAATCTGCAACCACTTGTTCTGTTGCTTTCGCCACAGCTCTGGCTTCCACCCACTTAGTTACATAATCGATGCAAACTAGAATGTAAACCTTCTGGTGAGACGGTGGGTTGAAAGGTCCAACGAAGTCAATGGCCCATTTTTCAAAAGGTTCGAGGACTATCTAGGGTTGTAGTGGCATCTCATCCGATTTCCCAGGTTGTCCCATTCGTTGACAGCTGTCACATCTTCGGACGTAATCTCGAGCATCAAGAAATATAGAAGGCCAGTAGTATCCCATTTGCAACACCTTGTGGCCTATTCTTTTATCTGTGAAATTTCCTCCACAAGGGCCATCATGGGCAGCCTTCAGTATTTCATAGATTTCATCCTCTGATACACAGCATTGAATCTGTTGATCAACCCTTGTATGAAAGAGGTACCTTGCCATCCACAAATATCGGGTACTTTGATGAATAATTTTCCATTGATCCCTGTTTGACAAATGATGAGGTAACTTCCCTATAGCAAGATAGTTAGCAATATCGGCATACCATGGAGTGTTAGTGGAAATTGCAAAAATATGTTCATCTGGAAAACAATCTTCGATGGGTGTACCTTTAACATTATTTTCTAGCCTAGACAGAAAATCAACAACCACATTATCCTTACCTAGTTTATCTACTATGGTAATGTCAAACTCTTGAAGTAATAAAAGCCATCTTGTAATACGACCAGGAGTAATGGATTTATTCATCAGATACTTGATTGCTGCATGATCAGTATGTACAAAGGTGGGGTACCCGGTAATATAATTTTGGAACTTGTTGATGGCGTAGATGACAGTGAGGAATTCTTTTTCAGTCACTATGTAGTTCAACTTAGATGGAGCCAAGTTCTTACTAATATAGTAGACTGCACATGGTACCTTATCCACTTGATGTCCCAAAACTACTGCAACTATTGTCTGAGAAGCATCCGCATGGATATGGAATGGTAATGTCCAGTCCAGCCCTTGAAGGATCGGAGCACTACAGAAAAGTTCCTTGATCTTCACAAAGGCTGCATCACAGTCATTTGTCCACACAAAATCTGCATCTTTTGTCAGCAATTGAAAAAGTGGATGGGCTACTTTAGAAAAGTTTTCTATAAAGCGCCTGTAATAACCAGCACAACCAATAAAGCTACGTACTTGTGTGGGTGTTTTAGGTATCGAGAAATGCAATATTACCTTTATCTTAGCTGGGTCCATTTGAATTCCAACAGCTGAAAGTAAATGTCCCAAAACTATTCCTTCCTCCATCATCATGTGGCATTTTATCGTACTCAAGGAGACACGTGCCCGTTTACATCTTTCAAGTACTTTTTTTAGATTTTCCAACCCCTCCTTGAATGAATCCCCATATGGAGTGAAATCATCCATATAAATCTCAACACTGTCACATACCATATCAGAGAAAATCCCAAAAATTGCCCTTTGGAATGTTGCAGGTGCATTACAGATATCAAATGGGAAGACCCGGTATGTGAAAGTTCCCCAAGGACATGTGAAAGTGGTTTTATCCTAATCTTCAGGGGCTATTTGGATCTGGTTATACCCACTAAATCCATTCAGGAAGGAGAAGAATTTCTTCCCGGCCAGAGTATTTAATACTTGGTCAATGAATGGTAACAAAAAATGGTCTTTCTGTGTTGCCTTATTTAATTCTCTATAATCCACGCATATCTACCATTTACCATTTTTCTTAGGAACCATCACTAATGGGGAAACCCATTGACTGTTCGAAATGGGGTAGATAAATCCCACATCCAATAGCTTTTGAAGTTCTTCCTTGACAATGTTTTTCAGAGCAGGGTTCATCCTTCTCTAAGGTTGTCTCACAGGACGACAGTCCTCTTTGATGTATATATGATGGGTGCATAAATTGGCAGGAATCCCTTTCATGTCTGTATAGTCCCAGGCAAACGCTTCCTTGTGTTCTCGAAGAACATCCAAGAGTTGTTTCGTCTAGGATTCTGACAGATCTAGATTGATATTCAGGGTCTTCCCTGGCTCTATTTCCACCGAAATGTTGTCATGGGACGTAGCTATAAGTATCTCATCAAATCCATCGGCTGTTCTAATACTTTCATGCATTTCACAACTCAAGACAGACTCTAGAATTCGCTGATTTGAGTTTGAAACAGAACAAGGATCACTAATAAAAGTGGTAATTGTATCATCTTTTGTTTCTGTTTTCAACTAAAGGGCCTGTCCAATAGTAAGGACTGGCCTTAATTCCTCATTTTCAGATTCAGATTCTTCCTTTGGTAAAGGTTTCTTGCGGGCTGATGGTTTTGCTGATGGACTAGGTTTTGCAGGAGGATATAACATTAAATTCTTAGTACTCTATCCATTCGAGATAACCATATGTCCAAATCGACACCCAATATAAGCATCTGCAGTTTCCAGCCACGGTCTTCCCAGAATCAGGGGATGGCCACCAGCTGGGGATTGCATTTGCAGCACTAGGAAATCCACAGGGTAGTGCCATGAATCAACTGAGATTGTAATATATTCTAACTTCCCTACCAGTTTAACCATAGATCGATCTGCCAGCTCTAACATAGTAGGTGTAGGTTTCAAGTTCCGAAGACCTAATGCCTGCATAGTCTCAGCAATAATGACATTTATGGCAGCGCCCAAATCTACCAGCACATTTGGAATTTCTATTCCATTAATTTGCGCAGTTAAAATTTGGTTCCCCGGATCCCCATATTTCACAGGCATGATTTTCCCCATCATAAAATCCGATAGCTTTCCCACCACATGAATGGTGAGTGGGTCCCTTGATTTCTTTTTAGGCTTCTTAGCATAATATTCTGTGAGAGTTTTTGCATATAGGTACATCCCTCATAGCTTCCAGCAGGGGAATCTTAACTAACAAATTTATATCTCCCCTAACAAATCGAACTCAGCTTGAGGGATCTGTTTACTAAAAGCCAACCTTTCTGGATAGGGTGGTTTAGCTTGGTGTTTTTGAGTAACTAGCGGCTGAGGAGGTGTATGATTTTTGCTGACTTGGTTTGATTCCTCTTCAACCATTTATGGTTCCTTTACCTCATTTCCAACTTGTTCAGTGATATCAAGTGAGGGTTGAGCATCTACTACCTGCCCAGATCTTAAATTCATCTCATACAATTCTGCGATGGAGATGCTATATGAAGGTAGGTTGAGGGTGTCAGCTTGTTAAGCCCCTTTATTGTTAGGATTTGGATTGGGTTGGATGGGAAGTTGAGGATGAACAGGCTGATTACCAGGGGGTACATTAGAGGGAAACTGGAGTTGTTGTTGTGGCATTGACTGGGGAAACTGGCTAGGAGGAGAAGGTCCTCACCAGTTGGAAGCCCATGAGGAACTCGAACTAGCTTGAGGAGCCCATTGCTGCCAAGGTGGAAACTGGTACTGGGGCCACATAGGTGGATAAGGCATGGACTGGGGACCCATATTAAAATTACTAAAATATTGGGATGGATCTAGAAACATACCTTGATTTCCCATTGATGGATGAGGTTTCCTTGGATTTTTAGGCCCCATAAAGTATAGTTGCTCCATCTCTTCGCCCGTGCCTTGAAAAAATGCTTTCAATCTTGGAAAGGATGGGCATGAACTTGTCACATGATTCAACTCACAGATTGCACATTCCTCTACAAAGTTTAATGGGAATTCCCTCTGTGGGTGTTTCTTCCTGCACTTTGCGCAGAATATAGCCATAGTTCTTTCCAATTCTAGTTGTTTCTATTTTACTTGCAGCGTGTCTATTTGTTGAGACAGGGTACTCGGGATCTCAATCCTCAAGCTGTCCAACAGATTTCCTATTTCTGCTTTTGTGACACCTCCACTAGATACTTTTGTTGACTGAATCCCTTGTTTATTCCTTGCAACTCCCCTTGAGCACTAGATGCACAACTCACATATGGTGTCAAAGTTCTCCTTTGATATATCTCCTATTCCGACTATATTTAACAATACCAAAGAGTCCTCTCGAAAGGCTTGGAGAAGGATAATTTTCAAAATTTCCTTATCCAGGTCAAAGTGACTTGATCTCTTCATCCGAATTTAAACAGGAGTGCAACAAATTACAGAGGTAACCATAAACATAGAGATGCAGCGGAAATAATACTTCATTTAATTAATGTAAAATACTGAAATATGCTTACAAACAACAATAAAAATAAACCAACTAGGGCGATGGTAGCTTATCTCTGAGAAGAGATGTGGCAGCTACATGCCTCTGAACTATCTTACAATGAAGCTCAAGGGCCTTTTTATTATTGAACAATAAGAGCAAACCCTAAACAACCAAAACCCTAACCCGAGGAGATGTAACACCAAGAGTTTATTGGCCCTGTTGGGGTGAGTTGGACAACCAACTTCCCGGGGTCGCGACTTGGTCATATTATCTTCGTTTGACGCGCATGATAGCCTGTTGGGAAGATCTCTTCGAGGACTACGACAAAAAAGATGATTTTAGGTAGAAAATCGCTAGCAGTAGATTTCCCAAAAAACGTCGTTTAGGGCCTCAAAACGGCTTTGGAAGTTTATGTTAGGATATTCCGACACATAGGATATAGTTAAGTTCAACTTGGTCTAGTTTAGAGTTAGGTATAGAGTTAGGTAAAGTGTGTTTCTTTACCGTTGTACATATTGTAACTTACAATCCGACGGTCACGATATGTAGTGATCCGACGGTTCACTCTCACCTCGGTATTATCGACACTTGATCCGTGGCTTGACACCCGATTGGTCCATGAGTTCTATTTAAAGCGCATGGAGGGTCATTGTTCGGGTAATCCGTGCATGAGAGAAGCTTATGTAAATTTTCATTCTTTGATTAATAAATTGTCTGTACCCACGTTGGGACAGGCCGTGGACTGTTTCCCTCCTTGCACTCTGAGGGTTTTAACCACGTCAAAAATACTGGTGTACTGATTTGAGATCTGGTTGTGAGCGGTGTCCTTTTGGTATTCTTTCTGAGGAACTTACCCTGTAAATTCCTACATGGTATCAGAGCTATTTGAGGGCCGCGTCCGTTGGTGATCCAAATCTGAAGCTGGTAGAACTGCATGCGGCTGTCGTTTCCTAGATCTGCTGTTTCTGACTGCTTTCGGGCCGAGAGGACTGCTCTGTTGCGTTCGGAGCATCTGTTTCAGTGAGGAACCCCTTTCGTTTCACGCGAAAAGGTTTCCGGTAGCCCTAGCTGCGTCATTTTTCAGATCGGGAGGTATACAGTGTTTTTTTTTTGCAGTTTACTGTCATTTTCTCTCTGCTTATTTCGGTTTCGGTTTATTTAGCCTTTTTTTTTTCCCGGATCTATACCTTTCATTTCTGCATATGCTCTTTGCCCTGCGACTCTGTGCGATCTGGGCAAATCAGAAACAGAAAGAAAGGATTTTTCTCATGCGTATGCTCTTTTCCCTGCACCTTAGTGTGATCTTGGAAAATCAGAAACATTGAGAAAAATATTTAGTTTTTCGGTTAAAAGCTAACTTTGAGATTTTTTTTTAAAAAAAATTCTAGTTTTTTGGCTAAAGCTAACTTTGAGCCGTAAGGTTCGTTTTTCTTTGCATATTCGTGTTGGGTTTTGTGTTTTGTGTTTTGTAGGGGAAAAGAGCCTTCCCAAGGCAAGCACGCAAATCGAGGCCCCCCCCCCCCCCCCTCTCTCTCTCTCTCTCTCTCTCTCTCAAATATTTTGTATAGATCAATTGGTTCAAAGACTTTTTAAGAGAGTAGAGGTCTTGGGTTCAAGTCTCCATTTTGTGGGGGCGGATTTTTTCATTCCCGCACATTCGCGCACTTTGCCGGCAACGTCAACAATTTTTTTTTTTCAAAAAGCCATAACTTCTTCATCCGGAAGCCTTTTTCAGAGCCGTTTTTTTTAAAACCGCCTATTTTTTCGAGATCTATCCATTGGACCACTTACTTTCAGCATCTTCAGCTTCAGTTTTTTTTCAAAAAATGGAAAGTCCATGCCAAGTCATTCTTGACAGCACTAACTACTTCCAATGGGTAGCCTACATGGGAGATTTACTTAGAAGTAAAGGTCTCTTCAGAATAGCCACAGACCAAGAGAAGAAACCCAAAGATGAAGACAAGGCCGAAAAATGGGAAAATAGACAAGATCAAGCACGTGGTTTGATAGGAATGTCTGTTTCTCCTGATCTTAGATTCCACATTGCAGAAATTGAAACTCCTCATGAAGCATTAGAAAAACTTGCTAAAGTTTTTGGGATTAAAAATGAAATTAGAGCCCATCAACTTGAGAATGAGTTGCTTACTTTGGATCCTAATAATTTTTCTTGCATTGAAGATTTCTTGTCCAAATTCAAGACCCTTAGATATCTCTTGGAAGGTGTTAAAGTTAAGAAAGAAGATGGTAACCTTATTTATTCCATCCTTACTAAGTTGGGACCAGCCTACTCTGTATTTGTTTCCACTTTCCATTCTACAAGGGAAGCTTTCATTTGTCAAGGCAAAGACTACAAACCCCCTTCCTTTGACTCCTTTTGTGATTCCTTAATAAGAGAACAAGAAAAACTCTTACACCTTGGTCTTCTTAATCTTGGAAACTCTTCCTCGAAAGCGTTAGCCGCCCAGCAGCAACCAAATTCAAAGAATCCTAAGAAGTCTTATCCTCAAAGGAATGGTCCTAAACCAACTCAGCCTCAAGATGAAAGATCATTTCAGCAAAATGACAAGACCAATAAAAACAAATGGAAGAGGACTGACAGACATTGTAACTTTTGTAATCGAGATGGCCACTTAGAATCTAAATGCTTTAAGAAGATGGAAGCCTTGGAAGCCGCAATGAAGAAACATAACATCCATCTGGAGCCTACTTCAACTTCCGGAACGGCACTTTCTGCATGTCATCGTCAATCATCTCAGTCTGGTTATGCATTAAATGTATCTTCTTCTTCTTCTCATTCTCATGAGTGGCTCATTGATTCTGGAGCCTCTTGTCACATGGCCAAAAACCAAGCCATGTTTTCTTCTTTAAATGATTGTAACACCAAAAATATATATGTTGGTGATGATAGATCTCTTAATGTTGTAGGGACTGGAACTGTTCATCTAGACAATGGTCAGTTCAATGATGTATTATGTGTTCCAAACTTATCCTGCAACCTTCTATCTGTCTATCAGATAACTCATTCAGGTGAAGGTAAAATTGTTGAATTTTCACCTCATGATGTTGTAATCAAGGATCTAAAAGATCCTAAACAGATTCTAGCTACTGGTCTTGCTGATGATTCCAAAAGGTTGTATAAGTTTCACAACTTTGGGTCATCCCATCTTCCCTCAGTGTTTGTTGCTCATAATGATGAAGTGAGCAAACTTTGGCATGAGCGGTTTGGTCACTTAAACTATCGCTCCCTTCAGCATCTATGTAAAGAAAATATGGTGACAGGTCTTCCTATGGTATCTTGCAAAGATGGTGTTTGTTCCGGATGTGTACTCGGAAAACATCATCGGGACAGTTTTGACAAACGTGCCTCTTGGCACGCCTCAGCCCCTTTACAGCTTGTGCACAGTGATTTATGTGGTCCTCTTCCTGTTGCTTCATTCTCTGGCTGCAAGTACTTCTTAACTTTCATTGATGATTTCTCTAGACGCACTTGGGTATACTTCTTAAAACTCAAGAGCGAAGTATTTAGCACTTTTTTGGCCTTCAAAGCATTTGTTGAAAAACAATCTGGACATCAAATTCTTAAGCTAAGAACTGATAATGGTGGAGAATATGTTAAAAACGCATTCATCAACTTTTGCACCGAAAATGGAATTCAAATGCAACATACTGTTCCATACACTCCACAACAAAATGGTGTAGCTGAAAGGAAAAATCGCACCTTAAAGGAAATGGCTAATTGTATGCTGCAATCTAAAGGACTCAGTCTTAGTTTTTGGGCCGAAGCAATTAATTGTGCAAATTATATAATCAATCGCACTCCTACTAAGGTTCTAGAGAATATCACTCCAGAAGAAGCTTGGAGTTCCATTAAACCAGATGTAAGTCACTTTCGTGTGTTTGGAAGTGAAGCATGGGCCCATATTCCAG
This sequence comes from Pinus tabuliformis, assembly GCA_031772625.1. Lineage (NCBI taxonomy): Eukaryota > Viridiplantae > Streptophyta > Pinopsida > Pinales > Pinaceae > Pinus > Pinus tabuliformis. The sequence goes on from CM062808.1 coordinate 907,517,625, forward strand.
ATGAAAAGCATAAAGCTTTAGAACCTAAGAGTGAGAAATGTACTTTTGTTGGATATTCTGAAGATGTAAAAGGTTATAGACTTATTCCATTTAAGTCCAAAAATGTTATCATTAGAAGAGATGTAAAATTTGATGAAAATAAATCGGCCTGCGAGCCTAGTCCGGCGGATGTGCCACCTCTTCCTATCTCTTCTATCTTTGAAAACATTTCTTCTTCTGATGATGAAAGCGAGGATGATAATCCTCCCCCACCTTCTCAGGATCCTCAACTTCCAAGATGGGTCCGTGCTACTCGGGATGCAGCAGGTGATCTTGCCGGTGATCCTACAGATCAGCGACGTACACGTTCTCAGTTTGAAAGAGCCTCTTCTTTACTGGCTCAAGCTTCAGTAAATCATGATCCTGACACTTTTGCAGAAGCTTCAAGCCATCCACATTGGGAAGCAGCTATGAATGAAGAATATCATTCATTGATGACAAATGATACATGGGATCTTGTTCCTCTACCAAAGGGACGCAAACTTGTTAGATGCAAATGGGTTTACAGAACCAAGTATGGACCAGATGGGAAAGTTGATAAACATAAGGCTCGTCTAGTTGCTAAGGGCTTTTCACAGGTTGAAGGCATTGACTACACTGAAACCTTCGCCCCTGTTGCCAAAATGAACTCTATCCGCCTTGTTCTTTCCCTTGCTGCCTCTTTAAAATGGGAAGTCCATCAGATGGATGTTAAATCTGCCTTCTTGCATGGGGACTTGCAGGAAGAAATCTATATGGAACAACCCATTGGCTTCATACAAACAGACTCCAGCCTTGTGTGTCGACTTAAGAAATCCCTTTATGGTCTCAAGCAAGCTCCTCGGGCTTGGTATGCCAAAATGGATAGCTTTCTTTTAGAATCTGGCTTTTCTAGGTGTCATTCTGACAATACTGTCTACACCAAGAAAGTGGGTGACTCTCTTATCATCCTTGTTCTTTATGTTGATGATCTTATCCTTACTGGCAGTGATCCCAACCTTATAAACCATGTGAAGTCTATCCTTAAAAAGAAATTTGAAATGACAGACTTAGGACACTTACACTATTTTCTCGGTCTTCAAGTCTTGCAATCCAAGGAAGGTATTTCCCTTTCCCAGTCCAAGTATGCTTGTGATATTCTTCGTCATTTTCACATGGAAGACTGTAAGCCAGCCCCTTCTCCCTTTCAGTCTGGAGTCAAACTTTCAGTCTCTTGTACTTCTCCTGAAGTTGATGCTACCTTATACCGTCAACTTGTAGGAAAACTCTTGTACTTAACCCATACTCGTCCTGATCTTTCCTTTGCTGTTGGCCTTGTTGCTCGTTTTATGCAAAACCCCCGTGAAAGTCATTGGAAAGCAGCCAAAAGAATACTTCGTTATGTTCGAGGTACAGTACAGTTTGGGATTCATTACAGTGCCAAAGCAGCTCCTCTGTTAGTTGGTTTCACTGATTCTGATTGGGCTGGTGACCCTGATGATCGGAAGTCTACTGCCGGTTATGTCTTCACTCTTGGTTCAGGACCAATTACATGGGCTTGTAAGAAACAGGCTGCCATTTCTCTTTCGTCAGCAGAAGCAGAGTATCGTGGTGCCGTGGAAGCTAGTAAGGAAGCCTTGTGGCTTCGTCAGATCCTATCAGAGTTTGGCTTTGAGCAGCAGCATCCAACCACACTTTGGTGTGATAATCAAAGTGCCATTCAGCTATGCAAAGATCCAGTTCAGCATCAGCGCAGCAAACACATCGAACTACACATGCACTTCATCAGAAAGCTCATTCATGACCATATTCTTGAAGTGCAATATTGTCCAACAGATGATCAGGTTGCAGACATCTTCACAAAGGCTCTCACAGAGGCGAAGTTCACTAAACTTCGATATATGCTTGGAGTTCAGGAAGTTGTCGCTAAGGGGGGATAGGTTCTAGTGCCTCCTTCCTTCTCCTATTGTGTCATATTTGTAAATCCTTCAATCCTATCCCAAGTTGTTCTTAAGGGGGGATGTTAGGATATTCCGACACATAGGATATAGTTAAGTTCAACTTGGTCTAGTTTAGAGTTAGGTATAGAGTTAGGTAAAGTGTGTTTCTTTACCGTTGTACATATTGTAACTTACAATCCGACGGTCACGATATGTAGTGATCCGACGGTTCACTCTCACCTCGGTATTATCGACACTTGATCCGTGGCTTGACACCCGATTGGTCCATGAGTTCTATTTAAAGCGCATGGAGGGTCATTGTTCGGGTAATCCGTGCATGAGAGAAGCTTATGTAAATTTTCATTCTTTGATTAATAAATTGTCTGTACCCACGTTGGGACAGGCCGTGGACTGTTTCCCTCCTTGCACTCTGAGGGTTTTAACCACGTCAAAAATACTGGTGTACTGATTTGAGATCTGGTTGTGAGCGGTGTCCTTTTGGTATTCTTTCTGAGGAACTTACCCTGTAAATTCCTACAGTTTAGGACCCGAAAAACTGCTAAAAATAGTAAATTGTGCTATAATTAAGGAAACTGAAAAACTGAAAGAAGCAATGGTGGGAGTCCAAGTGGAATTAGTAGGTGGCCACCAATATCCACTTGGATCATTCCTCCCCCCTTAGGAAGCAATGGTCCCCATTCCGTTGAGTTCCTCCATGAGCCACTAAAATGTGTTATGTCTGCAGATTCCTGAGAACAGGTGTTGATCTTCCAGCATATAGTGACAGTTTTACGATTCGCAACAGCTGTTCAGGAGCGCTAAAACAACATAACCAACTTGCAACTGTTTCTAATCCGTTTTGGATCATTTCTATTCTTGCTTTCTCGGCACCAGTGCTGTTTTGAACTGATGTATATTTCTGGGTATGTAGTTGCCGAGTTTCGGGGGAAGATGTTATCCCCCCCTGTATTGTATAAAAGATGGGTCATTCATGTGTGGAGGGTTATACATACCAGGAGATGTATTGTAACAATTTTCTTCAGATTAATAAAACATAACACTTTCTGTTTGATATTCAGTTGTGAGTAAATGCAACCCTGATCAGAGAGTTGGGCCTGCTCTTCTGATCAGGTGCTGCAAGTATCCTTTTTCGTGTGTTGTTTTACTTGTTACATTTATTTATTTATTGTTGTTTCATATTACATAGATTGTTGTGAATGCCTTTTTAAGTTCTATAATCCATTTCTGTTATTGTTACAATGATGTTTTGATTTCATAACCACGAACCCTTGGTTGATTTAGAATGTAATCTTGCTCTTGCATATACCTTCCGCGTTACCTTGGAAAGAGTACGTACCCATATTGATGAGTTAATGTAGGAAAGGGTTGAATTTTTTTTCATACCTGGACACCAACAATCTATTACTTGTTTGTGTAATTTGTATCCATTGCTTCTGCAATCAATCCACCCTAGAATCCAATGGGTTATAAAAAACCCTCATTCAATTCAAATGTGTACCCATTCACATGATATATTCTTATTGTCATTCCAAATAGGAATTAATATCATGCCTCACATTCCATTCAAACACTCCTAAATTTGTTTAAAATCTAATATGAGCACTCTACTCTTTATTGATGTGTAGTCACATTATAAAAGCATTTATATGTATACACATGCATGAACCACTAAGAAAATATTGTATATGTTGGAGGTATACTCTAAGATTCCACCATGCCTACTCAACACTTTTGACATTATATCTATTTTTGTTGTGATAGATGAGGAAGCTTACGGGAAATGTAAAATTTGTCAATCAATGTATAAGAGGATCTAGAATCTAATTGAGAAGCAATACAATTAATGATCCCTTGGTGGAGTGTGCACATTTTCCTAGAAAATTGGATCTAACCCTATAATTAAGGAATGAAGAACTCTTGCTCCTACAAGATATGAATTTTCCTAAGATAGAACTAGAATTTATTGATGGTAGTTTATGGGCTCATGGTTTTTGAACCCATGATATTTTCCCATGATATTAAATATTATGAAGCTTAAGTGCACTCTAGGAGAAAGATAATTATTCATGTGAGGAAAACTGACGCACGCACACCGACACCCCCATAAATCCTAACTTAAGTAGATATCATGCATGAAAAAATTGTGTCCTAACAATATGAAGCCATGTTAGGTATCCAAGTACAAAAGAAATGTATATGAAAGGTGAGCAAAGAGGGAAAATATAGTGGGAAGAAATATTCCTACAAAAGAAGATATTGAAAAGTAAACTGAGGGAAAATATAGTGGGAAGAAATATTCCTACAAAAGAAGATATTGAAAAGTAAACTAAGTATCTTGCTATAAAGTAGATGCCTTCTCCACTCCCAAGTGAGCTCATAACTTTGTGATCTTTTGCTTAGTAATGGATGTGGTCGAGATGTATGCAATATATTATGCAAATGAATATTATTGCAAATCAATGATATGATCATGAATCAATACCCGAATGTAATGCATGTGAATACGATCTGTAAACTACCATGGGTATTCCATAGGAAAACTTGTCACAATGGATCTCATAAAGTTATGCTTAAAATAAAAAAATCTACTCTATTAATTTCTCCTTATATTTCTAGATTTGTTATTTAAAATGGTATTCTTATACATGCAATACATAAAATATGGAAAAAAATAGAGAATAAAAAAATAAAACTCACAAATTAACATAATATATAACCTAGGAAACCCTTTTGGGAGAAAACCGACCTAGCAAGTGAGGTTTCTCTGCTCTCTTTCTTTGAATGGAAAATGGATGCAATTAAAAAGAAGTGAGACCTATGTCCTGTGGGCCACTACAATGCACAAATCCTCTTTATTTTCTCTCTCTCTATCCACCCTCAACTACTTTTCTCATGGATGGAATAAAATATCCTCAAATAGAATGGAACCCCTTTTCCTCCTAGTGGCTCGGTTATAACACAACCTGATAGCCTGCTATAGGTTAGATTTGACTCCATATCTTAAATAGAGTTAAAATGTGGACTCTTCTAGAGTTTTATTCATCATGATCACATGGCTATCCCATTTTCCATGAATAATGGGGGCTCACCTGACACCTCTCGAATTATGGTGGTCAAATTAGGAAGGTAAGCTTCTAAGTGGCATAAATTTTGCATATGGACTTTGATTTAGGTTATTATTGCACTACTGGAAAGGTATATGTGTGTATAATATCATAAAGAAGTGTCATTATCAAGCAACAAAGTTGTACTCCCCAAATGACATTGTTTGATTCCACAAATTACTCCAAGAAGGTTTTTAGACCCCAATTTTCCAAACTAGGTCCCACCAGTAAAAATGGTTCTATTGTAACCACCTCTTAGCCCCTTAACCAACCCTTGCTATGGGAAGGTTATTTATTCATTTTTGAATTTATCTCTAAGGCTTAGGATTGTGAATAGATCATCAAGAGATTTCAACGATATAATTTTTTTCTCAATCCAAGTCTCAAATTAGAAGCTATGCATGTTAGAAAAATTTCCCTATATGAAGAGGTCATGCCATCACTAGGCACCACATGGCCTCTGTTAGACCTTAGTGGCACTTCCATGCCATCTCATTAGGGTCCATCAGGAACTTAAGTAGTGGAGATTTAGGTCCACGTTTCATTAGAACAATCATTGTAGGTTACCAAGTTATAAACAAGGAAACATTTAAGAATAGAAAATTATCTCAAAGTTTATAAACATTGGCAAATATTACTAGTCTCTAATATGCAAACTATAAAATTCATAGAGATAATTTTATAAAAGTACCCATATTTTTAATTATTTTATATAGACTCTACAAAATTTTGGCTATTTTCAAGGTAAATTATTTTTTTACTATAAATTTTGGGCAAATTATTTTATGAAAATATGGGAATTAGCGAATATTTTTTTTTTCAAAAAGCATGGAAAATTAGCCCACGTGCGAATATTAGCCCCTAAAATTTTCCCTGGTTATAAAATCTAGGGGTATCAGTTTCCCATCGGCAAGGTTCCACAACTAGAACCATGGAAAGACCGACCCATCATCCTTCATCCCCCCATCTTCACAAGGCCAACATAGTGCTAGTAGAGAGTGGTGGGAAATGACAAGGTTTCATGTTGGAAACACACCCCTTACAAAGTTATCATGGTGTTGGTGGTAAGTGGTAGGTGATGACAGGGATCTACGATGGAACCATCAACCAAGGTCCAAAACCTCCATTTTATCTCAGTGTCTTGGTGTCAAGGTTCTTTCCTCACCTCACTCTTCTCCAACCTCAATTAAAAGTGTCAAGGTTTGAGGTTTGAAACACCACTAATCCATGACACCTCGGTGCCTTTCCATAGAGGTTTCCTCACTTCCCTCAATTCTAACCTTGATTAAAAGCACTGAATTCTAAAGTCTAGGACTCAAAAACTTAAATCCATTGTATTGTGTGCTTAAAGTGGATTCCACCAATCCATGTCATCTTGGGGCCTTTCCATCGAGGTTTCTTGTCGTCCCTCTATTCCAACCTTGGTTAAAGTTCCAAGTTTTGAGGTTTGGTTTTCGATGGATGATGGAAATGTTTCACTACCCAAGGTTCCACTCATTTCCCTTTGTGTGTTTGGTTTTCGGCCTATCGGTGTAGGATTCTCCCATAAAGGTAATTTCATGCCATTTCATCCCATTAGTTTTGTTAATTGATTTAATACCACACTTTGAAGATCTTTCTTGAACACGGGAGTGATTGCCCAAATTTTGTCTTGTTGGATTCCATGGCGTAGTGGTCTGAAGCCCTGAAACCTCTATTTCCAAGTGATCACCAATAGTAGGAAAGAGGTGTCCCTATCTCTGAATATTTTATTTCTTGAGGCAAGAAAAGGGGCAATCCCAACCTCAAGCTCATACATCCCTCACAACTTAAAAGGAAAAGATACCAGGCCAATATAGATTCTGATAACCACTTACAAGTGATTAATTATGCTTTAGAGGCATATAATTTATCAGATTACCAATATGTTCACACCCGTTGGTATGCCATTCATATGTATGATGCATAAAACATAGTCTAGGCTACCACAACATACATAGACAAGTCTTGGTATATCATAGTACTACACAGCGCAATCTAGTTAATATAATACAAATGTAACCATACAAGGCATCTTTCCATTTTCTAAATTCATATCAACTAATATATCATGAAAATCATGAGAATAAGAATAAACTTCACCATTCAGGAATTCATTAACATTTAATATATGCATGAGCTCATTCCATAGATGAGTCGTTGATGAAACATTACAAATTATAACTCAACATGTTAATGCATTTGACTTATCTAAGTATGTAAATATGGCTGGAAACTGAAGGAGGTACTTCAACTCTCCACCCAAGCATAGGCTAGCTGCACTAAAAATTTCTTATAGTTGACCACCCCTGAGTTAGATCCAAAGTCTACGGGGATGCTTTCTCAAGGAAAATTCACACCAAAGATTGGTAGAAACCCATGAGATGGAGTTCCCTATCCTAGTGGTTTAACAACCACTCTATGGAAAGTAAGCACCACAATGACTCAGTTACTCTCTAAGTTCAATCATAGGGCTTCACCCAAAGTCTAGATGGGCTATTGCTAAGTTACAGGGGATTGAATTCATTGTTTATGTGGTTTCAAAATTATCCTTTCATAGCAAGCACCATAGGGTTTTGTAATCCACTATATAGGTGGTTTAACAACTCTTCCAACAAACACCATAGTGGCTCAGGTTACCCTATCTAAGTGGTTTAACAACTATACAAGCAGCACCATAATGATTCACTTACCTCTCAATTCTCATGTTTTCATGGATGGGCACAATCCTCTATCCATGCACCCAATCCCATCTCTTCAATTTCTATAAGTGTCGGTGATTGAGTGACCAAGTGAGGTGTTAAAGAATTTAATGTGGTCATCTACCGTCTTCTCACAACATGCAAAAAACCCTCCCACTTGGGCTTTGCATCTATGTGTCCACACCTTCCGTCAACCATTGATCACATTATGCATTTAATGTTTACATGTTTGCAAGTTCGGTTCTATCCAATTGTCAATCTCATGTTGGTGATACATAGTTATATCCACATACATAGGGTTGAAGAAAAAGTTTTATTAGACATGTTAGTTGATTCCTCCTTTGTTTCCACTTTGAAGGTTCAAGATGGATGAAAAGTAATATAATTATCCAAACCAGATTGTTCCTCCCCATTTTGGGAGGCTTTTGGTCCCCTGAAGCTTTTACTAAATGAGGTGAGGAAATTTTTCCTTCACCTTTTCTTGGGTGTGCAATTTTTCCTTACCTATAATTTGTCCTTTCAACCTAATATTCCAAAGGTCATGTTGCCCCTATCTTGTAGTTATAAACCTCTTCTACAAAATTCTACCTTTGTCAACTCTTCCTGAGGATCTCATTCCAAATTATCTATAGAAGTGTTGTAGCGGCTACAACCACCCTCAAAAATTTTGCCTTAGATTCGTTTTGGAGCCTCCCTACCAACCATCCTGAGCAACATGTCTTGCACTCTCAAGCACATCAACTTCACCTATTTCATAGAGTCTTGTCAGCATGTGCATGCAAGTTTGTTCCACCCCCTTCACAGGCTGCTTTCTAGACTTAGTATCAGTTACTGGTTGAGCATCTCCCTCTGGGAATTGCGTAATTCTGGAGGGGAACCAACCTTCCCTCTAGAAATTGCATGAACCTAGCTGGACACCCAGTTGGGCTCTAGAATTGTGCAATTCATCCCAAGACAGCTGCTCAACTCAGAAATTGCACAATTCTGGGCAGCAGTCACCTGTTTCTCCCACAAATTGTTCAATCCCTCTGGGACATCCAGCCCAACGGCTTGCAGAAATTGCACAAATCCAGCCAGGCAGCCTGTTGGGCTCAGAAATTGACATGCTTCCTTGAGAAAATTGCGAGGTCTTACCCAAGATAGCTGCTTAGCTCGGAAATTGTGAGATACAGTCAAACAAGCTTCCTTGAGAAAATTTCGAGGTCGAACCTAGGACAACTGCTCAGCCCAGAAATTGAACAATCCTGGGAGACAGTCCCCTGTTCCTCCCAGAAATTACGCAATCCCTCTAGGACAACCATCCTTTCTCAACCCAAAAACTGCACAGATTTTCATCCCAGGCTCACAGACCGGTGCATGTGCCTTCAGGTTGACCAGTTCCCTCCGAGACCGAGAAAAAATAATTTGCATGCATGGACTACTTCTCCCAAGGTAGCATGCAAAGGAATCCCTTGATTCAGGGAACTATTTTTAGCAGCTAGAGGTTACATGCAAGGATCATTTTAGAAACCTCCCGTCAAGTGTCACTTTTCCTATATTTGTGGAATGCGCATCACAACCTCGATTTGATCAAAACTCATCAACCAGATGCTACAAAGCTCATTCCTCATATCGACCTTGTAGCTCTGACATCCACATTACATCTAGGAGTCATCGACACATTCAACTTATTTATTTCGGGGTAAGCTCGCTTCGCATGTCTTGCACAGCGTTTCTATCGCTTTTTGTGTTTTGGCTTGTGTGAGTACTGTCTACTTGATTTCTATGAACACTTGTTGTCATTTGCATGCATGTTAGCTTGTACAAGCGTTGTTTCAGTTTTCATTGGCATCTCACTGCTGTCGCATGCATGACATTGTTTTTGCAACGATGGTCGCTGTTGCGATGACTCGCTTCACACACATGCATGTTTTCCCATTTTATGAATCATGCACGTATTGTTTTCATGCATGATCATTCACTCTTGTTTGCACTCATCTCATCATGCATTCAGACTTCTCATGTTTTCAGTCGTCCGTCGGCTGGTCTGGGCTGCCTTGGCCCGGCCCGTGCTTTTGCCCAGCTAGCACTGCACATTTTCAGAAGCGAAGTCTCTGCCTTCCCTCTAGAAATTTCACAAGTCGGGACCAACACTGACATCCAGGCTTGCATTACACAATTCTTGGAGGCAGCGTCCTGCTGGCCCCAGAAACTCTGCAATGTAGTTTGATGGTTGTATGTCACTGCTGACTGAAATTGTGCATTTCGTAGCTTTAGTCCTTAGCAAGCCAGACTGGATTATGCATTGCGCAGATCCAGTCATTAGTCAGCCTCCCAAAATCATGAACTGTGTCTCCCATAGTCTTGATAGTCAGTCTCCCATCCTCTCGGTGAAAATTGTGAAATCTTCACAGATAGTCACACAGGTATGTTGCAAGTCAGTCCTCTAGTTTGTTTTGGTTTTTGAATTAAAGATTTCTTTTCATGAGTGTTTCTATGTCTCCAGGTATCACAAGTGTTTGTCTGCCTCTCAGTAGCACAGATACAATGGCATTCTAGGAGAGCAGAGTCGAAGATACTATTCAGAGCACACTTGGGGATGTAGTCGATCAAGTGTCTATGAACTTGCCTATCTATGAAGACATCAAGTTGTTCATGGAAAATGATATCAATATGAAATGGCAACAACGTCACAGCAAGCAGCACCATCAATAGCAGTAGAAGTTAGCACACCTACATGCAACGAATGCAAGAGGAAGGTTGTTGACAACACAGAGGCAGAACAAAGTTGCAAGCTCAGGTAGATCCACTTGTGATGAAAGAAACTTTGGATAATGAGGCTATGAGGTGATGGCACGACACGAATATCGTGTGAAGGTAGAGAGAGGAAGAGAGGAGGAGGTTCATGTTCTCAAGTGGCAACTCAAGGAAGAACAAGAGCTGCATAGACGAGAGAATTTGTTCCAGAAGGAACAGGTACAACAGGGGGCGCAACATGCACAAATGGATGAAACTGCGCCCACACAAGTTATAGATCCATCCCAGCAGCTAGCACAGAGCAGACAAGGTGAGAAATGTTGTTGATTGCATGCAATGGAATTCAACAACATGCATGTCATTGTGTGCATGCATGCGATCCCATCCATTTGGCACAATCACCGAAGCGAAGACAAGAAGTAAGTCTGACTAGAGCTGAACATGTACTTCAACAAGTTGATGCGCATGGTCACCAACACACACTTGGAGATCATCACAGACACTATGCATCAGTATGTTGTTGGTGTAGCCACACTCAAGATGATGATGCGCATGCTATCAAATGAGTTGGAAAGATGAGCCATATCAGTGTACTCGGATGCAATGGAGGCAAGAGTTCGCTTTTAGCAGGATGTCACGATTGAGCGCATGAACACCATCATGGATGACCAAGCTTAGCATCAGTTCACCACCATCGACCATCACAAGGATGTCAAAGAGTTGGCCTCACCACAACGGTCCAAGTGTTAGTGATGTCTTACATGGCTTGCTCAAGCCATTTTGTCTCACATGGGTACATGTGCTGATTGTATGTAATGTCTTGTCAAGTGGAAGTTCAAGTGTCGATAGTTGAATGTAACAATCATAGAGTAGTTGAAGAGTCATGAGGATAGACAAACGGTCACAAAGGGGAATGTCAAGGGTCACCCTTTGCTATAAATATAATCTCATAACTCATTGTAAAGGCTTTCGGTCAGCCAAGTTTTCGATAGGAGTATGTAGAGCTAGTATATCTCTTTGGAGGAGTAGGCAGTTGTGACTGTAACATTTCGCTGTGGGAACTAGTGGTTGGACATGGATGTATTGTATGGCTAGAACTTACACTTCTTAATATAATAGAGCTAACACGTTTCATGCATATGTCGTATTGTATTCTAGCTATCTTGTTTACTCTAAATGATATATGTATATGTTTGCTTACACATGCATGTATGGACTATTTTGTATAAGTATGTATGAATCTTACTGAAATGTGGTGATTGGTTTAAAAATCACTTTGGTTTTTTAGCTAACTTTCTTTCCAATTTGTGATGCATCTTTGCTCGTGTGTTCCCTTCGAAGCCGCATGCTATCATAGGTTTCCAAGGGGTGCACTCACCCCACTTTCCGTGTGTTAGAATCGTTCATGCACCTTCCTTGACTTGCCACATAAGTCACACCCTTGCTACCAGTAGGGACATCTTACTTTCCTTTGTGTGAAACCCAGTCAAGGCGATACCGTACGACCCACTGCTGGGACTCATACACCTAACGGTCTGAGGCCTAATTGGGACTTCTTACCGGGGAGATCCCCTGACATGTTGGCGGGTCTAGCACCATTAAAATTTCTAGTGCTAGAAGGAGGGCCAGATGACAAGCTGAGCCCTCATCATCTGTTTTGAGTCTTTGCACATCTATCATGGATTTTGTTATAGTTCACCCTTTGAAATGTATGTCCAAAGGACATATCTTTCACGTCAAGAGGGAGTTCTGGGATCACTTTTCACAAATCACATATGATGGTGAAGGTGAAGTGGCCTGGCCTGAGCACTTAGATGACTTCCATGCGCTCATGGAGGGCATGGAAGATTTTAATGAAACAGAGGTCTGTTTGCTGCTCGCACACACACTTCACGACCACCCATTGCAATGGTGTGGCACACTACCTCATAACTTCATGCACTCATTCAAGCAGTTCAATGATCTAATCAAATCTATTTTCCATCATTTTGATCCTGAAGTACTTGATAAAAAAATATTAAAACAACAGAAGGCCCCGCATGAATCACCTATGGAGTTTTCAGAGCGCTTCTGTCTATTCATGTTTGAAGCCTCGAAAAGTCAGATGAAATTTCAGTATCTCATGGACATATTTGAATATTGCCTTATCAAATCTATCAATCCCAAGAAGAAGTTCAAGCTCAAACCCCACTCAGCATACTTCGGTTATGGAGCTGCGCAATCACAGACGGACACGGTTGCTATCACAAGTGACTGTCCTCCATCCCCTCATCAAACAACTCCACCACTGTAGATTGGTGCAGGAGAACATGCACACACATCTGTTCAACTGTCACATCCTCCCACCATCCATTGGGTTATCACATGTATTTTGAACCTCAACTTTTGTCTTCGTACTTGGATTATCCTCCGGATGACATTGCTTTGTGTCCTTCCATTCCGGACTCTACACTTGTTGTGGATGAGGATCAATCCATCGACGGAGTTGGTGTTGCACAACCAACATGTGTTATCATTCATGAAGAGTATGATTGGGAGCTTGAACATCCACCGACAACAGAGGACCATCCTTGTCTTTCTGTAACTCCTTTGTTTTTTCCTAACATCCTTGGTGATCCTTCCATCCCTAATTTTCATGTGTATCTCCATCCACGGATGCACCCATTATTGATCATTCCTAGGATACATTGTATGTTAGCCCATCAGCCGACAGTGGGAAGGACCAATCAGTCATTGAAAATACACTTAATATTTCATCTGATTTTACCAAAAACACAGAGGGTAAGCATCCTTGCTTCTCATCTACCTCTCTGTGTGATTCATCAAATCATGAGGATGCCGAAAAACATCCTGAATTTTCTGATCTTGGTTGTCGTGATCTCTCTACTTCTTCATTTGATCACAATATTGATTCAACTATTGTTAATATGTACAAGACACTGATCTATGATGATCTATTTGTTGATGAAGTCAAAACCCCATAGACTGTTGAGGCACTTCAGCCCGAGTTGATGGTTATGTCAGGTCCTCACTATCCTGAGGTTGGTTTCACTTCCGATTAGGAAATTGTTCAAATGCCTGAGGCTCCTCATCACTCATCTGTATGCATTGAAGATCCATCTCACACACATATTTCACTTCCTCAACTTGAAATACACGATCCCATCACTCATGCATTGGAGAATCTTTCACAACAAGCAGACTTGCGCAACGTAAGTGGGCTACCTTCCTCACGTGTGCTTGCATGTCATAGTCAAGAGTATTTGTGTGCTTAACATTCATGTAGTTTCACACCCCACCATGGTAAGTCCATAGACCATAGGTCATGTACTTGCACTCACTTATGTTTTGTGGATGCATTTAAACCTGAAGTGTGTCTATCTTCATTGTTGTATCTTTCACATATGCTGGTTCACACAGCTATCTAGTTCGTGAACCATGCCTTCACTCGCATGGGTCGACCAATGTGTCGATGGGTGCATTGGTATCACTTCACGTGAGATGAGCCATGCACTGTTAGCTTAGGAGTAGGAGTAGTGTTTGCATTGTGAGTTGTTTTCTTGCATATATGTTTGCTTCTTTCTTTGTGTGTTTGTTTTCTCGCTTGTTTGTTTTCTTACTCACTTTTCTTCGCATTTGATTTTTCTTCTTGCTTTTCTTTTGGTTTGTTTGCTTGTTTATGTTTGTAGGTTAGTTTCGCATGGACCATGTGTGACTCTTGAACCAAGTTGGGTAAAGTACAAGAGGACTTGTACAACTATCAACATTTAGTTATCTGTTGTCCACTCTCTTTTGTAAGAACTTGTTGTCTTCATTCCATGATACATCAATGGAAAATACATATTGTTCGAAGTGAACCTTGGTGAAAACACAACGCTTGCATGCTAACTAGTATCACCTACTCTAGTCAGTTGTTTTTGGGTTAATCCTTGTCAGTTCAGTTAAGTAGAGTAAGGTGAGGGGGAAAACCCTAACAATCACATCTGAGGTATATATAAACTACTTCTCTGAAGGAACAACCTCTTCTTCTCTCAATAAGTTGGGATCCCTCTTCCGCCTATGAAATGAATAAATGCTATGCAGAGTTACGAAAAATGAAAAATGAAAAAGTGAAAATGTGAAAAATTCGAAAAAATGAAAATGAATAAGGTGAAAGAAGAGAAAGGCTTCCTGCACAGAGAGGTGATGCAAGTAACTCCACCGTGGTACTGACCAGGTTCGCTGGCAGCGGAGCGATGCTTGTGTTCCTACATGACCCCGCCGGGGTACTGTCTAGGCCTACTGGCAGCAGAGCAATACCAAAGATGAAACTAAAACTTTGATATACTACTTGTCCACCAATATACCCCTCATCCCTAATCGAAACAACTGTGTTGTCTTGGCTTGGAATGTGTGTCAACCGACCAAGAGCCTGCATATCCTACATCTTACAATCAAGCAAGTGTGGAAACCAAGATGAATAGAGAACCACACAATACTTTCGGAGGTGTTAGACTTGCTTTTCACGAACAAGGTCCATTCAGAGAGCTGGAGTTCTACTAGTGTGTCACCAAGTGTTGTAGCAGCTACAAACACCCTCCAAAATTTTTCCTTAGCTTCGTTTTGGAGCCTCCTTGTTGAAATATGGAAACAAGAATATTCTAATTTAATTTGTCCTTGAATTAAATTGTGAATTAAAATCGAATTTAGTCTTAATAGCTACTTGGAAATAATTAATTAATTTATTTTAAATTAATTAGTTGGAGAAATTCAAGTTAGAAGTCTTTCTGAAGTCATGCAAGAGTTTTCCCTTAAATTAAGGAGATAAGATAGAGTTATAGTTAGTTAACTCAATTTACTGAGTTAAGTCCAGTTAAATTAGTTCCAAACTGTTTGAGGAACTAATAGTGAGTTAACAGTTAGTTGATGCATTAATGCAGTCAACTAGTGCTACTCCAGTTAACTGAAGATTCCCTCATCAGAAACTCATGCATGTCTATTCTGAGAAATACCCAGTTGAGATAAATGTTCAAGGACAACATACTATCAGTTGCATGTGTTTTCTCATGGAGAATAATCATGCATGCAGTCAAGTATTTATCCTTGAGGATTGCATAGTTTTGAGGGAGGTTTTCCACTTGGTTGAAGGAGAATCATCCACAAGGAACAACACAAGGAAATAGGAGCTTGGAGGGTAGAGAGGAAGGCTGGAGAGAAGCCAAGATTTCCTGTGAGCATATGTGAGGATTGTACTGAGAGCTAGCTAGTTGTGAGAGCTAAGGCTTTGTATAATTCCTATGTATTTCCACCATGTATAATAATACAATAGTGTGAGGTTTTTAGCTGAGGCCTTCCCCAAAGTATATTCATGTGTATTGTGCCATTGATTCTTCTTCTTCTGGTTATATTGTTCTACTCGATCTTTAAGCTTCCACAAATTGATAGTAGAAGTAGGTTATAGTATTCTGCTTTGATTTATATTGCATTATTGGGTTAACCTACCATCAGATTTTCTACATGGTATCAGCACTGGATTTGTAGATATTTTCTACATGGTATTGGCCAATGGCATTCTATGGCTTGAGACTCGAGTATGCCTTGGAAGGTAGCTCGAATTACATAGCATGGAAAGATAGAATGGAGGTTGCATTAGAAGAAAATGGCTTGAAGGAATTCATTGATCAATAAATCCCAAAGCTAGCTTCAACTAATTCACAAGAGTTGGCTGAGTGGAAGAAGTGTGTGGCGAAGGCGAGAAGGATCATCCTTAAGGGAGTTCGAGACCATATTGTCTCGAGTCTCCATGGGAAGGATACTCCATTCTCAATGTGGAATACATTGAAGGACCTCTACCATAACAGTAACGACCAGAGGAAATTGGCGGTCAAGGATAAGCTTTGAAGAATCAAGATGGAGAAGGGCAATAGTATTTCCACATATCTGAACAAGCTCACCACCTAGAGAGATGAGCTTGGCAGTGTGGGAATAACTACTGCCGATGATGATATGGTGAGCCTCGCTCTCCTTGGCCTTCCAAAGAGTTGGAATAGTTACCAGGACTCTGTGAATGGAAGGGAGAAACTGCCAGATTGGGAACGACTGTGGTCGGATCTTATGTAGGTGGAGATCAGGAGGAGCACACGAGAAGGTTTTTCATCCAAGAATGATGATGAAGAAAATCTGGCCTTAGCAAGTAAGGCAAGGAAAGGGAAGGGGAAGGCTTCCCATTTCAAATTGAATTCTTCTCATGGAGGGAAGAAGGGTGACATGTCTAAAGTAAGATGCTTTAATTGTCACAAGATGGGACATTATGCGACTAATTTCCCATCAAAGAAGTCCAAGAAGGGATCCTCGGAACGATCGGAAAGTGAGGCATTAGCCTCTCAGTTCAAAATGGACTTTACCGTCATCGCATGCATGGTGTCATCAATGATGGGTTGTGTCTGGCATCTTGACAGTGGAGCCTCATTCCACATGACCGGTGATAAAAATTTATTCAGTGCCTTGGAGGAGAAAGACCTAAAGATGCGCATAGAGATGGGTGATGATGGAAGGTATAATGTTTCAGGAGTGGGCATAGTTGCTTTTCAGAGGGAGCATGGAGCTCCTCTCACCTCGACATATGTGATGTATGTGCCTGGACTGAAGAAGAACTTGGTGTTGGTCGCGATGTTGGAGGAAAAAGGCTACGATGTTGTCTTCAGTAAAGGAAAGGAGTTCCTAAGACACATAGCCACAGGTCAGACCAAGAGGATAGGGATTCAGGTGAAGAATCTATACAAACTAGAGGTAGATGATTGTGCAACATTGAGTATGAAAGGAGAATTGGTGCAAAGCCAAGACATTGGCGAGTTGTGGCACAGGTGGTTGGGCCATTTGCATCATGGGGCTTTGAAGATATTGCAACAGATATCTATAGGAATTCCCAAAGGTAAACTTGAGCAAGTTAACACATGCAAAGGTTGTACCTTGGGAAAGTACACCAAGTCTTCCTTTCATGATTGAGATAGTCAAGCAGAGGCTATCTTAGAGTAAGTTCATACTGATTTGTGTGGACCATTCTTGACGGAATCCACAACGAAGCAAGGGTATTATGTGATTTTCATTGATGAATATTCTCGTAAATGCTGGATTTATTTCATGCAGAAGAAGGACCAAACTTTCACAAATTTTTGTGATTTCAAAGCTTTAGTCGAGAAAGAGTCACGGAAGATGATCAAGGCCTTGAGAAGCAACAATGGCGGAGAATTGGTCTCTAAAGAGTTTAAGGACTTCTGTGCAGTGGAAGGAATTAAACGAGAGTTTACGGCACCTCATAACCCACAACAGAATGGGGTGGCCGAGAGGAAGAATAGAACTATTGTAGGGGCAGCATGGGCAATGCTGCATGACCAAGGCCTACCACTTCACTTGTGGGTTGAGGCATGCAACACAGTGGTCTATTTGCAGAATAGAAACCCGCATCGCATACTTGGGATGAAGACACCATAGGAAGCTTTTTCCGGTAAGAGACTAGATGTGGTTCACTTCAGGATCTTTGGCTCATCGATATATTGCCATGTGACAAAGGATGCACAGAAGAAGCTTGAGCCAACAACAGAGTTGGGCATACTTGTAGGGTACACTGATACACCTGACAACTATCGGGTGTACCTGCCTACCAGTCGGAGGACAGTGGTTCGCAGAGATCTCAAGTTTGATGAGCAAAAGGCCATGCGAGTTTCCCTTGAGAGGGAGCTCCAACTACAAGATGTGGAGGAACTGTTGGTTCCTAAGGAGGAGGAGCCTTAGACTGATGCGGTGCAACTAGATGCAGAGGTTCCAGGAGTGGAGACATCCACTCAAGTAGAGTCTTCCAGAGATGGACAGAAGCACACAAGAGAAGCTGACAGATTGTTGGAGGATGCGAGAGAGAATGTGGGAGCACCATCTTCTGAGCACAGACAGAGGAGGTCACTTGAGAGGTATACTGGATACATGGCCCTTGCTGGGGAATGTGTTGAGACCGAGCCATCTTCCTTTGAGGATGCAGTGCAGAAACCGATTTGGGTTGATGTTATGGTGGAGGAGTATGACTCCATAGTTCGTAATAGTGGTTGGGATGTGGTTCCGAGACCGGAGAAAAAGCTAGTTGTGAGTTCTTGTTGGCTTTACAAGATAAAGCAAGCTGTTGATGGTAGTGTGGAGAAGCATAAGGCAATATTTGTTTCCTGTGGCTTTTCACAGGTTGAGAGGATCATGTTGTTGCAATACATTTCGACAGAGGAGCAAGATGCTGAAATTTTGACAAAGGCATTGTTAAAGTGTAAATTCGTGTTCCATAGAGACAGGATCGGGGTGGCAGATAATCCCTTTCTTGTTGAGAGGGAGTGTTGAAATATGGCAACAAGAATATTCCAATTTAATTTGTCCTTAAATTAAATTGTGAATTAAAATCGAATTTAGTCTTAACAACTACTTGGAAATAATTAATTAATTTATTTTAAATTAATTAGTTGGAGAAATTCAAGTTAGAAGTTTTTCTGAAGTCATGCAAGAGTTATCCCTTAAATTAAGGAGATAAGATTGAGTTATATTTGAGTTGTAATTAGTTAACTCAGTTTATTGAGTTAAGTCCAGTTAAATTAGTTCCAAACTATTTGAGGAACTAATAGTGAGTTAACAGTCAGTTGATGCATTAATGCACTCAACTAGTGCTACTCCAGTTAACTGAAGATTCCCTCATCAGAAACTCATGCATGTCTATTCTAAGAAAGACCCAGTTGAGATAAATGTTCAAGGACAATGTACTATCAGTTGCATGTGTTTTCTCATGGATAAAACTCATGCATGCAGTCAAGGATTTATCCTTGAGGATTGCGCAGTTTTGAGGGAGGTTTTCCACTTGGTTGAAGGAGAATCATCCACAAGGAACAATGCAAGGAAATAGGAGCTTGGAGGGTAGAGGAAGGCTGGAGAGAAGCCATGATTGCATGTGAGCATCTGTGAAGATTGTACTGAGAGCTAGCTAGCTGTGAGAGCTAAGGCTTTGTATAATTCCTATGTATTTCCACAATGTATGATAATACAATAGTGTGGGGTTTTTAGTTGAGGCTTTCCCCAAAGTATTTTCATGTGTATTGTGCCATTGATTCTTCTTCTTCTGGTTATATTATTCATCTTGATCTTTAAGCTTCTGCAAATTGATAATAGAAGTAGGTTATAGTATTCTGCTTTGATTTATATTGCATTATCAGGTTAACCTACCATCATATTTTCTACTCTCCCTACCAACCATCCATAGCAGCATGTCTTGCACTATCAAGCACATCAACTTCAACTGTTTCATAGAGTCTTGTCAACCTGTGCATGAAAGTTTGTTCCACCCCCTTCACAGGCTACTTTCTAGACTTAGTGTCAGTTGCTGGTTGAGCAGCTCCCTCTGGGAATTACGCAATTCTGGAAGGCAATCATCCTTCAAACTAGATATTGCGCAAACCCAGCTTAACACCCAGTTGGGCTCTAGAATTGCACAATTCTTCCTGTCAGTCTTCCTCTCAAAAATTGTGTAATTCATCCTAGGACAGTTGCTTAGCCCAAAAATTTTGAAATTCTAGGCAACAGTAACCTGTTGCTCCCAAAAATTCTGTAATCCCTCTGGAACATCCAGTCCAATAGCTAGCAAAAATTGCGGAAATCCAGCCAGGTAGCCTATTGGTCTCAGAAATTGCGAGATACAGTCAGACAAGATTCTTTGAGAAAATTGTGAGGTCTAACTGAGGACAATTTCTCAGCTCGGAAACTATGAGATATAGTCAGACAGGCCTCCTTGAGAAAATTGCAAGGTTTGACCCAGGATAGCTGCTCAGCCCAGAAATTGTGAAATCCTGGGAGACAGTCACTTGTTCCTCCCAGAAATTGTGCAATTCCTATGGGACAACCATCTCTAATCAGCCCAGAAACTACGTAGATTTTCATTCCAGGCTCGCAGACCAATGCCTGTGCCTTCAGGTTGACAGGTTCCCTCTGGGATCAAGAAAAACTGATTTGCATGCATGGACTGCTTCTCCCAAGGCAGCATGCAAAGGCATCCCTTGATTAAAGGATCTATTTTTAGCAGCTGGAGGTTACATGCAAGGATTATTTCATAAATGTCCCGCCAAGTGTAACTTTTCCTAGATTTGTGGCATGCGCGTCACAACCTCGATTTTATCAAAACTCATCAACTAGACACTACATAGCTCATTCCTCACATCAACCTTACAACTATGACATCCCACATTTCATCTAAGATTTGTTGGCACATTCAACTCAACTGTTTCGGGGTAAGCCCGCTTCAAATGTATTGTGCCGTGTTTCTGTCACTTTTTGTGTTTTGGTTTGTGTGAGTGTTGTTTGCTTGATTTATGTGAACGCTTGCTGTCATTTTCATGCATGTTAGCTTATACATGCGTTGTTTCAGTTTTCATTTTCATGTCACTGCTGTCGCATGCATGATATTGTTTTTTCACTGACGGTAACCGTTGCGGCGACTCGCTTCACACACATGAATTTTGCCTATTCTCGGAATACTGCACCTACTATTTGCATGCATGATAATTTGCTCTTGTTTGCACCCATCTCATCATGCATTCAGACTTCTCATGTTTTTAGTTGCCCATGGGCCGGTTTGGGCTTCCTTGGCCCGGACCATGCCTTTCCCGGCTAGCACTGCACATTTACGAAAGCAAAGGCTCTACCTTCCCTTTTGGAAATTGTGCAAGTCTAGACCAACACTGACCTCTAGGCTTGCATTTCGAAATTCTTGGAGGTAGTGTCCTACTGGTCCCAGAAAATTTGTAATGCAGTTTGCTGGTTGTATGTCACTGCTGACTGAAATTGTGCATTGCACAGCTTCAACCCTCAGCAGGCTAGGCTGGACTATGCATTGCGTAGTTCTAGCAATCAATTAGCCTCCCAATAGCCCAGACTGTGTCTCCCGCAGTTAGTCTCCCAGCCTCTCGGTGGAAATTCTGGTATCTTCACAAACAGTCACATAGGTATGTTGCATGTGATTCCTCTAGTTTGTTTTGGATTTCGACTAAAAGATTGCTTGTCATGAGTGTTTCTATGTATCACAGGTGTTTGTCTGCCTCTCAGCAACAAAGGTACAATGGATTTCTAGGAGAGCAGAGTCGAAGACACCATTTAGAGCACACTTGGCGATGCAGTTGATCAAGTTTCTATGAAATTGACTATCTATGAAGACATCAAGCTACTCATGGACAAGGATATCAAGATGAAATGGAAACAACGTCAAAAAAAGCAGCACCATCAGCAATAGCAGAAGGCATCACACCTGCATGCAACAAATGCAAGAGGAAGGTTGTTGACAACACAGAGGCAGAACAAAGTTGCAAGCTCAATCAGATCCACTTGTGATGAAAGCAACTTTGGAGACTGAGGCTATGAGGTGATGGTGCGACACGAAGATCACGCAAAGACAAAGAGAGAAACAAAGAAGGAGTTTCATGTGCTGAATCGACAACTCAAGGAAGAACAAGAGCTGCGCACACAAGAGAATGAGTTGTAGCATGAACAGGTACAACAGGGGGTGCAGCATGCACAGACAGGTGAAAATGCACCCACACAAGTTATAGATCCATCCCAACAGCTCGCACAGAGAAGACAAGGTGAGAAGTGTTGTTTATCGCATGCAAGGGAATTCAACAACATGCATGTCCTTGTGCGCACGCATGTGATCCCACCAATTTGGCAC
The DNA here is from genome assembly GCA_031772625.1 of Pinus tabuliformis. Lineage (NCBI taxonomy): Eukaryota > Viridiplantae > Streptophyta > Pinopsida > Pinales > Pinaceae > Pinus > Pinus tabuliformis. The sequence goes on from CM062808.1 coordinate 907,539,859, forward strand.
ACTCACCGAGGTGAAGACAAGAAGTAAGTCTGACTGGAGCTAAACATGTAATTTTAGAAGTTGATGCGCATGATCACCAACACACACTTGGATATTAGCACAGATTCTATGCATTAGTATGTTGCTTGTCCAACCACACTCAAGATAATGATGCGCATGAAATCAAATGAGTTGGATAGAGGGGCCATATACGTGAACCAGGATGCAATGGAGGCAAGAGTTCACTTTCAGCAGGATGTCACGATTGAGTGCACGGACACCATCACGGACGACCAAGGTTGGCATCAGTTCACCACCATCGACCATCACAAGGATGTCAAAGAGTTGGCCTCACCACAACGGTCTGAGTGTTAGTGATGTCTTTCATGGCTTTCTCAAGCCATTTTGTCTCACATGGGTACATGTGCAGATTGCATGTAACATGTTGTCAAGTGGAAGTTCAAGTGTCGATAGTTGAATGTAATAGTCATAGAGTAGTTAAAGAATCATGAGGATAGACAAACGGTCACAAAGGGGAATGTCAAGGGTTACCCCACCCTTTGCTATAAATAGAACCTCATAACTCATTTAAAGGCTTTTGGTCAACCAAGCTTCTGATAGGAGTATCGTAGAGAGAGCTTGAATAGTATTGTAACGAGCCTTCACTTCTCCACTGTGCAAAGCTAGTATATCTCTTTGGAGGAGTAGGCGGTTGTGACTATAACGTTCCGCTATCAGAACTAGTGGTTGGACAGGGATGTATTATATGATTGGAACTTACATTTATTAATATAAGAGATCCATCACGTTTCATGCATATGTCGTATTGTATTCCAGCTATCTTGTTTACTCTAAATGATATATGTATATGTTTTCTTACACATGCATGTATGGACTATTATGTATAAGTATGTATGAATCTTACTGAAATGTGCTTATTGGTTTAACCATCACTTTCTATTATTTGCTAACTTTCTTTCCAATTTGTGATGCATCTTTGCTCATGTGTTCCCTTCCAAGCTGCGTGCTATCACAGGTTTCCAAGGGGCGCACTCACCCCACTTTCCATGTGTTAGAACCGTTCATGAAACTTCGTTGACTTGCTGCATAAGTCACACCCTTGCTACCAATAGGGACATCTTACTTGCCTCTGTGCGAAACCGCGATCAAGGAAATACCGTACGACCCACTGATGCGACTCCTACACCAAACAGTCTGAGGTCTAATTGGGAATTCTTACTGGGGAGATCCCCTGACATGTTGGCAGGTCCAGTAGTGTCAACATGAAGGTAGGACTTGTTCCTCTTCTTGATCTATCAAGGAAGGATCATAGAATTTCATATTCTCTACATTCACCACAAAGTAAATGCACATGTATGGGGGTAGACTAAGTATATGGGTGTTATCTCCCACCTTGTCCAATATCTCAAAGGGAACTTACCATAGATCCTTGATTTGCAAACCAGGACCTTGTAACCTGTCTTTGTTTAGCTATAACCATACCTTATCTCCCACCTTAAATTACCTCTTTATTTTGTTTTGATCATGCCTAGCATTGCATTTTTCCTATGACTTTTGTCGTGTCTCTTGTACCTATAGATGGATCTACTTGATCTTCTCAACAATTTTTTCTATCCTTAAGGCATCCCTTGTAAGATCCTCCCTCACTCCTTATTGCCTGTTGGGCCTAAGAATTGGCATCCTTTTCACCACTTTTTTCTTTACCTTTTTGACCATTTTTTCCTTCATAACCATATCCTTTTATTTAATTGATTATATTTTTGACTAAGCTATGCCACTTTCCCATGTCACTCTAACTTATGTAGGTTTGATTGCATTTGATGAGAGGATAGATGTTTGGGTTTCTTTACTAACAAAATGATAAAGTGAAATGTTTACAGAATGACCTAGTTGGATAGGATGTTGTTACTCTATTTTTCTAGATGACGAGATGCTATTTTTTCTAGGATTTTGTGACATTGTTACACTAGCCTTAAAGCTTTGTTGTTATTTTGATTATGATACTTCCTTATGTGATGACACAATTATCGGTGCTATTTTAAGGAGTTAATGTGTAGTATGTTACTTAGTGGTGGGCTCCAGTATTGTAGCAATAATGCTACAACTCCTGGAGCTTCCTTCTCTAATTTTATCAACCCGGTAGTTCATACAAACTTGGAAGCGACGGTGCTGTATGCACAAGTACTAGCTCTTGTCGCAGCTGTCACTTGGTCAGCTGGCACAAGTCCGCTAGGGCTCAAGCCAACTTCTATATGTTCTCAGAAGAAGCTTTATGAGTGATGGACGAAAGCTATCTCGAAGGAAGTTAACCTATTTTGCAAAAAGAAACTGAAAGCCAACAAAGCATGGAAACCCTAGTAAACCCTAATTTGACTAGCTTAAACCTTACGATGCAAAGATGGGAATGTAACTTCTACCAATGATGCCATTACTTCTAGTGAGTTGAAATGCATGAATCTAAGCTACTTGCATATGAAAAGAACATGTTTTTGTATTTTTGCTTAAGTGGTTGGAGTTATTAGGAATGTGCTTCTGACTAGGTTTTGACTGTGCAGGGGTGGTTCGAAGGGAAGGAAAGCTTGGGAAAGGTCAGGAGGGCTAGGAGAGGTCCCAGGGGATCCCTAAAATTATTCCACAGAAGTCCACAACGTTCAGGTGCTTGGCAACCGAGTTTGCAGGCTTCTACAGGATGTCTGCAGGGGATCCTACAGGAAAGCCAGGATTTCTACAGGAAGTCTGCTAACTTCTACAAGATGTTCTACCGTGGGAGTTTTGGGTGATGGAGAAGTGAAGGAGCGGTATGGGTGGATAGGTGAGATGGAAAGGGAGCTTGTGATGGTTCAGGGGCAGGGAGATGAGATGGAGAGAGAGTGCCTAAAGTTGGTCGGTGGATAGAAGGATAGAAACAATGAAAGGTCAAAAAGATGGAGCTACGTGAAAAGTGGAAGAGTTGGAAGGCAAACGAGCTGAACAGAGGTCGAGTAGGTGGCTTTAGGCGTGGTTGAGAAGAAGAAGAAGATAGCAGAGTGATGCAACGCAGTGTAAAGGGAAAAAATCTGCACAAAACCGAGAATTCATCAACATATCCTAACTGTGTTAATTAACCAACGAACAACAATGTAAATTGTGGAGAAAAACCATGCATGGTGTTGGAACGAAGAAGTAGTGCTCAAGATCAGAGTGCATGGATGGATCTACAATTAAAATGACTGTGTTGTAGCTTGCATGAACGTATAAGACTGCGTTTTTTGGTGGTTGGTACAGACTGCACCCCAATCTCTAAACAGAGATGGCAGTGAAGGCACTATCAACCTTTTCTTGGAGCTCCAATGAATTACAATCCTCCTACTCTAATCTAAGCAGCTGAAAGCAATTTAACCATAAACTAATCCTACTCAATCACATTAAAGAAATCAAATCAACAGACTGTGTTTTCGAAATGCATGTCAAAACAAAGAAATAAAGTGCTGAAAAGAAAGGCAAATAACAATACAAATGAGAGGAGGTCTATTGCTCTTAGGTTGGGCCCTAACCTGAGAGCTATATCTCCCTTAAAAACTCAGAATTAGATCCAAATCTGCTTGCCTTTATTCATAATCAAGAGTCTAACATCATGCCAAAACTAGCTTACAAAAAAGAAAAACCGAGCTGAAGCTCGTGCTCAGAAATTGCAACAGTAGTTCAAGGGTTCAAAAAGCTTCTATCAAAGGCCACGGCCTTCATATTTATACATGAGGAGGACCACGCTGGCTTCCTCAATTAGTGGAGCTTGGCTGTCCAACTGAAAGTTAAACTGCTGTTCCTGTAGAATCCGTTGGCTGCCTCTAAGCTCGGTGGGGAGAGCTGTTGGAGCTCGGAGTTAGGGTGGAAATCACGAGGAAGGTCATCAAGACTGTGGACAACCTCCCTAAAAACCCGCAATGCCACCTTGGTTGTCTCCTTGTCTCCATTTGCGTGGTCTTTGCTCCCTTTAATGCCAAAAAAACTGAAATCATCATGTATTAGTCACATAGATATAATGCCTGCCCTTCTTCCTACAAATAACACGAATATACCAAGAAATGAATGCATAAGTGATAAAAGATGAAGGGTTGAGCAAGGTAAGTAGGCCAAATGAGCCCAAATTGTTACCAAAAATTGGGGCTCATCATCACCCCCCAGCTAAAACATTTGCTCATCCTTGAGCAACTTTGCTCCAGCTCCTTGTCCTTGGCCGAGAACTAGGGCCCGGAACATGCTCTTTCTTTCCTACTCTTGGTGGCTCTGCCTCTTCTGCCCCTGGTGGTGACGAGGGTGGCGCTTCTTCCCTCTTCTCTGTTTCCTTGAGCCGGGCTTCTGAAGCCGATTGGCCTATCCTTCGTGTCCAGGTAGTTATTTTTGGGCTTCCCCTCTCGTGGGTGACCGATGTTTTAGAGGGGGATCTCTCACTGGGTGAAGTAGGGGCATCCCCTATAGTGATTTGGCTGCTGGGTGGAGGCTGCGGCTTGCCCGTTTTTATTCTCATACTTCTCCTAGCTTCAAAATGTAGAGGGGTCTCCCTCTCTCTCTTCTCCTTTGGCTTTGGAGGTGTACTGAGGGCGGCCAGCGCAGCTGCTGCCTCCCTTTCAAGAATGCCAGCCTTCTCTTTCTTGCGTTTTGCTTTCCCAGGGCTTCCTGTAGAAGGCCCTTTCCCTTCTGACTTCGGGCTTCCTGTAGAAGACCCTGCTTTAACCACTTTCGGGCTTCCTGTAGAAGACCCTTTTTTAACTAATTTCGGGCTTCCTGTAGAAGACCCTCTTTCTGTTAACTTTGGGCTTCCTATAGAAGCCGGTTTCACCACCTTGGTTTGCTTTGCTGCATGAGTTTTGCTTTGTGGTTTGGTTGCGGGTGCTGATGAGGTACTTTTGCTGATGTGGACCTTCTCAGCTTTGTCCGTTCTGCCTTGCAACCTTTTCTCTCTTGCTATCAAGATGGGTGTGTCATCTTTCTCCTCATCCTTTTTCTCGTGCTTCTTCGTTTGTTCTTTCTTCTGCACTGTGGTCGGGGTCTTCTGGCCTGTTTCTCTCTTTCCCGCGGCCACTGATTCTTTTTCCTCACTGCTGGAGGAACCACTTTCTTCAGTCAACATCCTTATGTCTCCATCTCTTGTCAAATTTCTAAATGCTTCCCATGAGAGGGGAACCTTATATGAATGAAGCGCATCCTCCACAAGAAGTTTGATCAATCCATGGTGGGCTACCTGATCTGGTATGCCTTCTTTTAACTTTGTGGCACACTCAATTAGAGACTGTAGCAGGAAATAAGGGATGCTCAGTTTATTTTCTACAGGAAGATCAATCTGGTGCCTCAATTCAGTGAGCAACCTAAAGTGATACCCGTACACAATGTTAAAACGGCCTTCACAGGTTATATACTTCATGATCTGCAGGCTAACTTCATTCCATGGTGGCAACAAACTGGTTCTACGCACCCCATTTTTGTCCTCTGAGAATTACTCCTCAGGTGGAAAGAATTCTTTCTTGGCCTGCTGGCTCAACTTCCTTTCTTCCTTATCCCATGGCAAACCCATTGGAAGTTCAATAATTCGACTGATATATTGTGGGGTGAGCTTGAGGCTTAGGCCCCTGAAGTTCACGGTGGCCAATGTTTTGGATTTCGGCGTCAAAGCTTGTAAAAATTCTTCTGCCACTTCGTCGTCATAACCCTGCAACTTGTCACAAAAGGATATCCATTGCACCCGTGTGAAGAGCTCCACCACTTCAAGATTTTCCCTTAACTTTGTCGAATCAGTGGGTTCCCTTCTAATGAACCCACCCGGCATGATAAAACAGTTTCTTTGACCAGAGGTGGTGACTGTGGAAGAAATTTGGTCTACTGAGACAGAGCGTAGAATTACGCTTCTGTCATGCACAAAACCCACGAAGCTTATCTTTGAGGCCCTTCACACAGCTTAATTACCTTGACATCCTGTAGAATGATAGCATATGCACAGCAGACAACAATTGCACCAATTCTCTATGACTAGACTGTGGACGACGATTCTGCCACCTTTAAAAACCAATTGCATGAAGAGTTTAGGTTTACCTTTTTGATCTGCCACCTTTTTACGTGAGGAACCCGCCTTCCTGTAGAAACAACGTTCCTGTAGGAGCAGCACGCGATTTCCGGGAAAGACTGCAGTTGGTCTGCTCTCTGGGTGTGCTTCACAGGTGTTCCGATGGCCAAAGGCTCGGCGTATCGAACTGCAGAGAGATCCGGATAGCCACTCGAGTTCAAAACGATGGTTGATAAATGTATGAGGGCAATCTAGCCAATTAGATTTGAATGGCGGAATCCGTGGCGCGGGGGTGAGCTGTCCCTGTCGGACCGTTGGGCGACGTCATCCCATCATTTGCCTGCGAGTTCCCTTGCTGTTGCATTATTCCCCGCAGATCCGCCGCCGTCTCTTCAGTTAAACTTGTTTTTCCCAACGGGATTGCTCTCACGTGCGTGCTGCCCATTATTTTTGTCATGGCCACCACCCAAACATCCGACTAGACCATTAACTGGTCGACGTGGCCAGTCAACTGGCCATACAGCCGCTCAACCCATTCACCTCACACTTTGCAAACAATTCAAAGTAAAATTCATGCAATCTGATGGAAGGAAGGGTCGAGACACTTACCTGCGCGGCTGCAACACGATTTTTTCGGCTTTTGGACTATGATGAGTGGATCTACCTGCTGCTGGCGAACTTACACAGGCCCGGAGGTTCATGTTTACAGGCTGCCGACGATGGATTTGATGCTGTTGCTGCATGCGCCCGCGTTTTCATTGCATATGGCCAGCGCTGTGAATGGTGTGCACTCTAGCGGGCTTAACTGTTACAGGACTCCCGCAGGATGTCTTGTACCAGTTTCTCCTCCTCGGGTGCATGCTGCACGAAGAAGGATTTGGCATCACGATCACGCTCCCAGAGCTTATGGATGGCTGGGTATGACATCTCAACATTTTTTGATCTTAAAAATTGCTTTTTCTTTGATAACTCAACGATCTGCTTTGCTGGTGCAGGTAACTTCATTGCATGTCGACAAGGATGGTAGGACGAGGTAATAGCAGTGTGCAAGGGTGACAACAGTAGCTTGCATGCGTCCAAACCGACCCTCAGTCGTTAGATCTCCTCATAAAATGAATTCTGGGCCGTCCTGAACTTCTACAGGAAGTTTCCTGTAGAAATACAGAGCTTCCTGTAGAAAGTTTGCGCCTCCTGTAGAAAGTCTGCACCTTCCTGTAGAAAATCTGCATCTTCCTGTAGAAGACTCAAGCCATGATAAAATTGCACATACCTTGGAAAAAAAATGAGTATTCTTGGAGGAGGTGCTGGTGAGGTCTCTTGACAGCATGATAAGGACCCTTGGCTTTGAGTTGAGAGGCTTCCTCTCCTCCATAGAACACCTGCAACCTGCATGCAATTTTACATTATGAACTTGCTGTCCTTGTCTTTTTTTTTTTTGAAAGATAACAGGGGCGCCTCAATGAGGTTTTCACCCTTGCCATCTGCCCTGAGCGCCTCAGAGAGGTTTTCACTCAAGGATCTTTTTTCAATTTTTTTTTTTTGAAAGACAATAGGGGCGCCTCAATGAGGTTTTCACCCCTACCACCTGCCTTGGGCGCCTCAGAAAGGTTTTCACCCAAGGATCTTTATTATTTATTATTATTATTATTATTTTTTTTCGATCTTTCAGGGTATGCCCAAAGGAGAGGCAGAACCCTTCTCTATGACCAACACTGATTTCTCCATAGTTTCGATGAACTCTTGTCTTGAGAGAGGCTTCCTGTAGATCTTCAATCGATGCCCATTGACAAGCATGGGGATGGATTCCTCATCAATGGTCCGAATAAGAACAGATCCATTGTCATGACATTTTTCCACTACATATGGTCCTAGCCATCTGGTTCTCAGCTTCCCCTTGAAATCTTTGTATCTGGAGTCATACAACAAGGCCCAATCTCCCGGCTGGAATTGCTTGTCATGGAGGTGTTGGTCATGCCACACCTTTCTCTGAAGTTGAACCACTTTCGAGTGAAGGAGGGCCTGCATCCGGTGCTCGTCCAGTCCATTCAGCTGCAATAACCTTTCTTGCTGTGCATGGCCGAGATCTAGGTCCAGCTGAGCTGCCATCCTCAAAGTGTTGTATTCAAATTCAATGGACAGCAAAGCTTTCTTCCCATAGACCAGCTCATAAGGTGTGAAGCCGATGGTGGTCTTCCAGGTGGTGTTGTAAGCCCATGTGGCCTCAACCAGGCGATCGGCCCAGTCTTTTCTGCTGCTGCTCACCACCTTAGTCAAGATCCCTTCTAATGCTCTATTGGTGACTTCCACCTGCCCATTTGCTTGAGGGTGATAGGGGGTGGAAGTCCTATGCTTGATCTTGTGATGAGCTAGTAGGTCTTCAATCAAGTTGGATGTGAACTGGCTCCCTTGATCGGTGACCAGCTCTCTTGGATAGCCAAACTTGTAGAAGATGTTTTCTCTTAAGAACTCGGCCACCTTTTCTTCTGTTGCTGCTTTGATTGCTTTGGTCTCTGCCCACTTTGTCAGGTAGTCAGTGCACACAATGATGTAAGACCTTTGCCTCGAAGGAGGGTTGATTGGACCCACAAAGTCCATACCCCACTTCTCAAATGGCTCAAGAGTCACTTGAGGTTGGAGAGGCATCTCATCCCTTTGAGTCGGTTTCCCCATTCTTTGGCATTGGTCACATTGGCTGATATATCTTCTGACATCTTGATGAAGTGTGGGCCAATAGTAGCCTGCCTGCAGGATCTTGAAGGCAGTCCTCTTTGCTGCAAAATGTCCTCCACAAGGCCCATCATGACAGGTGAGGAGGATATCAAAGACTTCCTCCTCCCTTACACAACGCCTTAAGATCTGATCAGGGCCAAGTTTGAACAGGTTGCCCCCGATCCAAGTAAATGAGGCACTTTTTCTGATGATTCTGCTCTTCTCTCTTGAAGATAGGTGCGGAGGGAACTGTGCTGAAACAAGGTAGTTTGCTATATCAGCAAACCATGGAGAGAGTGCTGAGATAGCAAACAGATGCTCATCGGGCATCTGATCATCCACTGTTCCATCCTCATCAACAGACAAATCCAATCTAGATAAAAAGTCAGCAACAACATTTTCTTTACCTGGTTTGTCAACAATGGTCAAATCAAACTGCTGCAACAAAAGTAACCATCTAATAATACGAGCATTCACATCTGGTTTATTCATTAAATATCTAATTGCAGCATGGTCTGTATGTACAAATGTTTGATAGCCAGTGATATAATGTCGAAACTTGTTCAATGCATGGACCACAGCCAAAAACTCTTTCTCGGTTACAGTGTAATTCAGTTCAGCTTTGGGCAAGTTTTTGCTAACAAAGTAAATGGAATATGGAAGTTTTTGTTCAACTTGTCCTAAAGCTGCACCTATGGCTTTGTTCGAGGCATCAGTGTGGATGTGGAAAGGTAGGGCCCAGTTTGGACCTCTCAAGATTGGGGCTGACACCAACTTGTCCTTTAATTCATTCAAACTCCTCTGACAATCGTCAGTCCATTTAAACTCCACATCTTTTGCCAACAGGCCAAACAATGGCGAGGCGAGCTTGCTGAAGTCTTTAATGAATCTCTTGTAATACCCTGTTAATCCTAAGAAACTCCGAACATCCCTTACCTTTTGAGGAGGTGGAACCTTCTTGATGAGAGTAATTTTGTTAGGATCCACCTGCAACCCTTGGCAAGAAATGGTATGGCCTAGCACGGTCCCTTCAGTCATCAGGAATTCACATTTTTCAGGACTAAGGGACAAGTTCATCTCAATGCATTTGGTTAGGAATTTTCCCAGATTGGACAATGCTTCCTGGAAGTTGGACCCATAAGGAGTGAAGTCATCCATATAGATTTCCACTGCATCATGGACCAGCTCCGAGAAAATGCTTAAGACAGCTCTCTGGAAGGTAGCAGGAGCATTGCATAGCCCAAAGGGGAGGACTCGGTAGGCAAAGGTACCCCAAGGACAAGTGAAGGTGGTCTTATCTTGGTCTTCCGGGCTGATTTGGATTTGGTTGTACCCGCTAAACCCATCCAGGAAAGAGAAGAACTTCTTTCCTGCCAGTCCATCCAACACTTGATCTATGAAAGGTAGAGGGAAATGGTCTTTCTTGGTAGCTTTGTTCAGTTCTCGATAGTCCACACAGATTCTCCACTTCCCATTCTTCTTGGGAACCAACACCAGAGGGGACACCCATTCACTATCTGAGATGGGGTAAATGAATCCGGCATCCAGCAGTTTTTGCAATTCTTCCTTGACAATGTCTTTAAGGGCTGGATTCATTCTCCTCTGAGGTTGCCTAACCGGCTTACAATCCTCCTTGATGTATATGTGATGGGTACAGACCGAAGGATGGACTCCTTTCATCTCCTTATAGCTCCAAGCAAAAGCATCTAGATGGCTGGCCAACAGGCTACACAGCTCCTTTTCCTGGGAAGGAGATAGGGAGGAGCTGATCTTTAACGTTCTCTCAGGGCCGAACTCCACATTCTTGACTCTGGGAGTGACAGGGTTGGTTGTACAAAGATCCACTAAGGTGCTGGCTTGGGCATCCTCCACCAATTTCTCTAAGGATAGTGCACTGGAAGGTGTATTCTGGATCAAGGTATCAATCAATTCATCCTCGGTTGGGGGGTCTCTTCTAGTGGTATCTAGGGTGCACAGAGGTGCTGAGTACACTTCATCCTCTTCTCCTTCCTCCAACCAAAGTGGTAAGTCATGCTCTAAGGAAGGTTGGGCAGGAGGGTATAGGACTAGCTGCTTGGACATAGGACCATTTTTGATGGTCATATTTCTTGCACGAGAACTGATGTAAGCATCTGCAGTGGCTAACCAAGGCCTTCCCAAAATGAGAGGATATCCAGTAAGCTTTGCCTTGGGTTGCAGAACCAAGAAATCTGTAGGGTACTCCCAAGAGTCGACAGAGACCAAGACATCCTCCACAATCCCTTCGGGAGTCACAGTGGAGCGATCTGCAAGTTGCAGAACTGTCGAGGTCTTCCTCAAGGAACCCTGAAGATTGAGTTTGAGCATGGTATCCCTGGTCATCACATTAATGGCAGCCCCCAGATCAATCAAGGTGTGTGGTATGATGGTGCGATTGATGTGGACATCTACTACAGGACTCCCAGGATCTAGATACTTTGGGCAGATGACTTGTCCTAACATAAGGTCAGACAGTTGTCCTAAGACATTGATGGTTGAAGCATCTTTCTTCCGCCTACCTGGGTGTTTGAAACACTTTTCCTTAACCAGTTTGTTGTATATTGGCACATCCTTGATGGCTTGGAGAAGTGGTATTTTCACACACAACTGCTTGAGCTCACCCAGGAGCTCATCCTCCTCTGGGTTGGGTTGTGTGGTGGCTGTTAGTCTCTCAGGAAAGGGTGGAATAGCCTTTGGTTCACTTTCCTGTTTATCTTCCTCATCCTCTAGGGGAGGAGGTTGGCGATCCGGAAGAGTCTTTCCAGATCGAAGATTGATCTCCTGGATCTCACAGCATAAGTAGGGCATGATGTTTCCCCAGTGTATACCTGCTGGGCCTGTCTATTTTTGGGGTTCTGGTTCGGTTGAGCAGGCATTTGAGGTTGCCTTGGAGGAGCAGGAGGTAATGGTTGAGGTTGAACTGGTGGTGGAGGCAAAATGGCGGGAGGAGTGTTGTACTGGGGCCTCCACCCCGACTGAGGTGCATTCCATTGAGGCTGTGGCTGGGCATGTGAGTGATATGAATGAGTAGTGGGTTGAGTAGGGTACTGAGGTGGATAAGACCATGGAGGAAGCATGGACCAGGAAGGATGAGCAGGGGGACCCCAGGAAGGCATAGGAGTCGATTGGTTGGGGTTGTAATAAGCTTGGGATGCCCCTTGCATCCCCTACTGGTAAGGTCTAGGTCCTTGTGGCCTCCTTTGGTTGATGAAATAGAGAGGTTCAGTGGGAGCTTCTGTCCCTTGGTACATGGCTTTAAATCCAGGTAAGGTTGGACATTGGTTTGTGGGATTGTCCTCCTCACAAACGAAACACACTTCAACTGAATGCAATGGGCATTCGTTCTTAGGGTGTCTCCTTGTACATCTAGGGCAGAAGATAGCCAAGGCTCTCTCAGCTTCTTCCTTCTTCTGCTGGATCCTGAATGTGTCCAGCTGCATGGAAATGGTCTGTCTCACCTCACTCTTAAGATCTTCTAATTGATTTGCAAACTCATGTTTGGAGAAAGGGACACCAGCTGAGAGGAGGTTTCCTCTACCTCGTTTCCGAGCTGCCCTGGAGTGGTTTCTAAACACAGTCTTGATGTCCTCATAAGGCAGTTGGTAAATGTCCCCCCCAGCTAACATGTGAAGGGTATCTAAGAGGTCTTCAGGGACTCCTCGGAGCAGGACCAACTTGAGGGATTCAGGGTCAAGTGTGCACCTGGCCTGCTTATAGCTAAGTTGGAACCTCTCCTCATAATCCTCTAAGGACTCATCATTTCCCATGGTCATCCGAAAGATTTCTCCCTTGGTTTCCTTGGACCTACAGTAATCCCGGTACTTGGTATTGAAAGCTTGCTGCATCTGAGCCCAAGTGGTGATACTATTCCCAGGTAAGCCCATGAACCAGCGTAATGCTGCATCCTTAAGAGTTGAAGGGAAGAGTTTCAGCTTTTTCTCATCTTCAGTATAGTCATAGGTTCTACAAAGGAAAACAAACTCAAACAGGAAGGTGTCAGGATCTTCAGTAGTCAGTCCATGGAAGTGAGGTAAAGCGGAGGGGCTAATGTTCTTCATTTTCATCTCTCCATTGGTCTCTCGGATGGGGAAGGCACCTTCTATTCTCTCATCTTCTCCCCTATTGTCAGCCATAGCTTCGGATGGGATGGTGTCTAACTCTTCTTCTGCTATAGGATCTTTGTATATCTCAGGATGTTCACCTATAGGTTCTTCTGGATCACTGTCACCAAAGAAGAGAGAAGGGTGACTCAGTGATGTGGTGGGGGTGTTGGGTAGGAATTTGCCTGTTTTATCTCGGTTCCTATGAGGCATGAAATGGAAAGACTTCTTTTTGTTTGCTTTTGCTTTTTTTTCTTTGGTACCTGCAAAACTTGAAACAGATTGATCTACAACTAACTATCTTACTGAAATAAGGATGCAGAATTGAATTGAAAGCAGGAAAGAACTAATCTACTTTGCTCAAATGAAATTGCAGCAATGGAAATGCTAGTCTACGCTTGCAGAATTGAAATGCTAATCTACGCTTGCAAAATTGAAATTGCGGAATCAAAATGCTAATCTATGAAAGCAGGAAATGTCTATGCTACTCTTGCAGAATGGAAATGAAATAAACTACTTGGCAGAAAGTAGGAGTAGGAAAGTAGAAGAAAAGCAACAATTACTAATACTCTGATGCTTCCCTGGCAACGAAGCCAAAAAGATGGTGGGTTCCAGTATTGTAGCAATAATGCTACAACTCCTGGAGCTTCCTTCTCTAATTTTATCAACCCGGTAGTTCGTATAAACTTGGAAGCGACGGTGCTGTATGCACAAGTACTAGCTCTTGTCGCAGCTGTCACTTGGTCAGCTGGCACAAGTCCGCTAGGGCTCAAGCCAACTTCTATATGTTCTCAGAAGAAGCTTTATGAGTGATGGACGAAAGCTATCTCGAAGGAAGTTAACCTATTTTGCAAAAAGAAACTGAAAGCCAACAAAGCATGGAAACCCTAGTAAACCCTAATTTGACTAGCTTAACCCTTACGATGCAAAGATGGGAATGTAACTTCTACCAATGATGCCATTACTTCTAGTGAGTTGAAATGCATGAATCTAAGCTACTTGCATCTGAAAAGAACATGTTTTTGTATTTTTGCTTAAGTGGTTGGAGTTATTAGGATTGTGCTTCTGACTAGGTTTTGACTGTGCAGGGGTGGTTCGAAGGGAAGGAAAGCTTGGGAAAGGTCAGGAGGGCTAGGAGAGGTCCCAGGGGATCCCTAACATCATTCCACAGAAGTCCACAACGTTCAGGTGCTCGGCAACCGAGTTTGCAGGCTTCTACAGGATGTCTGCAGGGGATCCTACAGGAAACCCAGGATTTCTACAGGAAGTCTGCTAACTTATACAGGATGTTCTACCGTGGGAGTTTTGGGTGATGGAGAAGTGAAGGAGCGGTATGGGTGGATAGGTGAGATGGAAAGGGAGCTTGTGATGGTTCAGGGGCAGGGAGATGAGATGGAGAGAGAGTGCCTAAAGTTGGTTGGTGGATAGAAGGATAGAAACAATGAAAGGTCAAAATATGGAGCTACGTGAAAAGTGGAAGAGTTGGAAGGAAAAAGAGCTGAACAGAGCTCGGAGTTAGGGTGGAAATCACGAGGAAGGTCATCAAGGCTGTGGACAACCTCCCTAAAAACCCGCAATGCCACCTTGGCTGTCTCCTTGTCTCCATTTGCGTGGTCTTTGCTCCCTTTAATGCCAAAAAAACTGAAATCATCATCTATTAGTCACATAGATATAATGCCTGCCCTTCTTCCTACAAATAACACGAATATACCAAGAAATGAATGCATAAGTGATAAAAGATGAAGGGTTGAGCAAGGTAAGTAGGCCAAATGAGCCCAAATTGTTACCAAAAATTGGGGCTCATCACTTAGTGGGGTCAACTAGGACTGTTGTGCTAATAGGGACCGAATTTTCTTGAAAAAGTGACCAATTTGGCCACAATAGTTATGATTCTAGTATTTTAGTTACTTTCTAAACAAGAAAACTTTTATGGCATCGAATTTATTTGCAGATAATTTTTTGTAACTTGCTTTAAGAAAAAAAATTAATTACTGTTATTTGAAAACTTAAGAATTAAACGATTCTAATGGTTGTTCAGATGATATGATAACAATATTAGATAGAGGAGAAAAACCTATAAGTGTTAGAAATTATATATTACAGAGAAATGGAAGACATCAAATATTGTAGAAATATAAACACAGAAAACACATAAAATAAGAGAGACACATATATACGTGGTTCACCCAATTTGGGCTACATCCACGGAGAAACAACCAGTCCTTCCTTTTATATTATCCATCAAAATGAAGAGATACAACCTACAACAAATCCGTTGTAATTCCCCCTTCGCTCTCACACAATCTCCTCTCTCTTTATCGCTTAGAATACACATCTACATAGCCGCAATTCAATTCCCTCATATATAGTGAGGGGTTTCCTTGTAGGGAAAAAAACCTTGAATTAAAAATAACTTCTACCGTCAAATTTCCACCTAAGGAAGGACCCAGATTGACTACGAAATTACAACATTTTACAAGGAAAATTTACATCTATTTTTAGCTTTGGGGGTGCTACCCCTGATCCCCCACCAGGGGGGATCTAAAGAATCATCGTCGCCCCCTTGGCGGCAGACAATAATGGGCAGTGTTTCCACCCATTACGAATTGGGGTCCAATGCGGTGATACCTTTGAATAAAGAAGATAATTAGGCTCCTGTTGTAGCTGTTGCGACAACACCTCCAAAAATCCCTGTAAACATAAAATTTTTGGACCCCCTACATCAAGCCTAAGCTTCTGCACTGTTAGGCCCTTCCTGAAGTTTCGTCAGTGTTAGTAAATCCAAGAGAATTCCAAATTTTGGCTAAGTTAAGCGAAGTCGCAAGTCCATGAGATAATACCGGGTCGCATAATCACAACGCTACTATAGCATATACCTGCGACCAAGACAACCCTTGCGACCTCGGTGACCCGCTAGTCGCAAGGTTGCAAGGTCACACTTCCAACTGCCTATATTCCACGCGACCATGTGACCATGCGACTTCATGACTTGCAAGGTCACAGGGTCGCATTTCCTATTCACATCTTCCAACGCGACTTTGCGACCATGCGACTTCGTGACCCCTAAGTCGCAAGCAACCCTTGATTCGCAAAGTCGCACTTTACCCCCTTGCGACCCTCGCGACCTCCACACGTGTGATGATTTTATAAGTAGGACGACAACTTGGTCACATTTTACAAAGCTCTGTTGGTCACACCAGAAGGCATAAATCCCTCCGACCTGACTTCGCGCGCATGTCTGACTCTGGTAAGTAATGGTCACCCCTCCTGCAATGATTATTTTCTTCCAAATGGCATAAATTGCATCCCCTGACCTCCGACTTACCTCCTGCCCTAGGGTTTAGCTCTTTACTTAGCTCTCCTTCTCAGTTGTGCCCCATAAATCACACTGGCCTTTCCCTACCCTTTTACTCAAGTTTTCAATGTTCCTTACATCTGATCCTCCTTGTTAGATCAAGAAACCGAAGTCTTACCTTTTTGAAAGTGACCCAAGTCCCCCTAAGTCATCCAGAGGCCTCCTCTGGGACAATCTGAACCTTAGTCACACACCCCATGACCGCGATATCCTTCCCTTTGCGACTTTGCAACTCTGCGACCTCGCGACTTCCCTTTCCCGTGACCTCCTACCGTTGCGACCTCACGACTCCTTTTTCCCCACGATATCCTACCTCTGCGACCTTGCGATTCCTCCATCCTCCGTGTGACCCACAGTCTGCCCCTTCGCATCTCAACCTCACGATCACGCCCGACTTGTGACCTCAGTCGCACTATCACATCAGATACTTTACAACTCCCTCATTCCCACGACCTCCCTCTTCACTGGCTAGGTTTTCTTTTGGTATTTTCAATTTATGGTTATGCCCTCTCTCTCATCGTGGGATTGCATTTTTGACATGCCAGGTGACATTGTGCTCAAGTGCATATCTATTTCCTCTTTTGAAGACGAGATGGGTCATCCAACTACTAAAACAGCTCAAGGTGCATCAGGAAGCAGGACATGGGAGACAGATCCAGACGAACAACCACCTATCTTCACAGATATGGCATGCAACATAAGTAAGACCACCAGGCTCTCCTAGTATGAGATCTACGAAGAATTTTCTAAGAGGGATATCCCGGAGACACAAGAGGACTTTCACGTATATATCAACGTCAAAAAGTCAAGGTTACATAAAGTGGTGGCTCATCCACCAATATTCCTATGCGCTAAAGTCATCGAATGGGTCTTACAGTGCACAAGCACAGAAGATTGGATGATTAGGGGTCATGATGGGGCAC
Source organism: Pinus tabuliformis (assembly GCA_031772625.1). Classification (NCBI taxonomy): domain Eukaryota; kingdom Viridiplantae; phylum Streptophyta; class Pinopsida; order Pinales; family Pinaceae; genus Pinus; species Pinus tabuliformis. Next base: position 907,556,998 of record CM062808.1, read on the forward strand.
CTATAGCTACCATTTCTTCCTCGAATATCAGCGCCTACTATAAATTGCCTGAAAAGCAGCAGATTTTTAACACCAAGTGGCTCACTAGATTCACTACCCCAACGAAAGACATCTTGAGGAATTGGTGGCAAGAACCTACGAAGTTCTGGGTCAGGACAGATCAGGCATACAAGACCGAAGGGCTACGTAGGGTGTATCAGTTAATCATTGCAATGATGTGTCGACTATATGGCAAGGCAGACTGCGATGTGTTTTATGGCACGTGGGTTCCACTCATGTATGCCATCGCCACTCAGGGAATTATTTTCAATTGGGCGAGCATCTTGTCATCATCTTTGAGAACCAACATAGCCACCACTTAGAGCCCAGCTCCCGAACAACCCCCAGAATTTTATATGTCTTCGTACCTCCTTGATGTTGTCTGTTCAAGGTGCCACTTTGAACACTGGAGCTGCAATTGGGACTCATCAGTACCCCTACCTGTCCACTGCCACTACAAGGTCTTCTGGGACACGGCTTATAGAGCCACGTTGGATATAATATCTAAAACATTTATCATCCCATTATACCAATTGTTGTTCGGGGAAGATCCACCTTGCATGTCCCAAAGAGCCATGAGGACCGTGGTTAAAGTAGCTCACTGGTTCCCTATCGATGAGGGAACAGTAGTCAGGGTGTTTGGTACTCACAGACCTCCGCACACTCTACCCAGGTTCGTCACAGATAGGACTCTTCTACGAGAGGTCTGCTACCAGATGACACAGGGTTTCTTGAAAGTACTGCACAAAGGTAAGAAGAAACCTTAGTTGCCTTTTCCTCTTACTATTGGGGCGTACGTAGTAGAAAAATTCAAGCAGGTGGAAGCGGAAGCTGAAGAACTTGAGGGGAGTCATTTCGTGACCCTGAATTACAGAATGTACAACCTCGAAAAGATCATAGCTACCCACTGTAAGAAGGAAAAATTCAGTTGGTCTTACACCCACACTAGGAAGGACCTTGAGGATAGAATTAGGAACTGGTATAACTCCACAAGGGAGATCAGCCCCAGTGAGCAACAAGCCATAGAAGATGAACTCCTTGATGATTTCCAGGATGATGAAAACCTCAGAGAAATAACACTAAAGAGAGCCGAAACATCAGGGAAATGAAAAGGAAAAGAAGTGGAAGATCCTCTAAGTGACAGTGAGGAAGAAGAAATTACACTCATACAAAGAAATGCCAAACTGGAAAGAAAGAAGTGAGAAATGAAGAGACAGAAAGAATTGGAAAGCAAGAAATCGTAGGAACCTGACACTCAAAGCCAGGTTGAGATAGAGAGGAAAAGGCAGGAAGATGAGGAAAGGAGGTAGGAAGAGGAAAAGAGAGCACGAGATGAGGAAGAGAAAAGAAGGGAAGAAGAGGCCGAAAAGCAGAGACAAGCAGAAGAAGTTGTGAAGAAAAAACAAGATGAACAACAAAGGTTAGAATAGGAACTGAAGAACATGGAGGAAGAGCTAGAAAGGCAATGGGCACTAGAAAAAAGGGAAAGGAGACAACAGGAAGAGGAGATTAGGGCAAACAAGGAGAAGGAAACGGTAGCGATTGAACAAGGAGAGATGAGCAGGGTGGTCGATCCAAGCCCAGGACAGAGTGAGCTTCCTCCTTTGGATGTACCTCCCATTCCTCCCCTCACTGGTGGACACCTACCCCTCCTAGAGCTAGGCATCACAAAAGATCAGGAGGAAGAGGTTCTAGATCTGACTAAGATCACATTTGATGAAGTGAACCTCAAGATTATATAGGAGAGGAAGAGATCTTGCAGCAGAAACCCAACTAACCTGTTATCGGTAACTATGGTGACAGACATCGTGCCAAATATCACGTCAAACCCGCTAATGATTGCCTCTGTTGGTACAACATTCGTAGTTGCCACAGAACACAACGTAGCCCGGATGAGTAGACAAATTGTAGATTTGTAAAACAGGTTATATGCATCCGAGCAAAGGGCTAGTGTAGCGGAACAAGGGAAGAGGAACTTGGAGGAGGAAATTGCGACACTCCACTTGCTACATACAAGATCAGCTGATTTCCAAACAATAGTCGCATCAGAAATAGAAATCCTAGGAGAGACTATGGCTATAGTTTATGAGGAGATGGAAAAACTGCACCACACTATAGCTCCCATAGTGGCTATTCAGACTCACTCAAAGGAAAGGGTTGCCATGCTCAAAGAGGCCATGACCGCCCTAGATAAAATACATGAGTGGTCTAAAAAGTACCCCGAAGCCCCGACAGTAGTACCCAGGAAAGATTGGATTGCTATGCAGAATACTAGAGTCCAACTTCATATCAAAATGCAGTCTAGAGATAAATTGGTCAAAGATGCAGAAAGGGTGTTGGCTTCCTACAGGCAATTGTTCAGCAGTCTGGAGTCAGTGATCCAACTGCACGGGTCCCCTTCTATAGGAGAAATTGGACATGTTAGAAACCAAGAGGAGATCAACAATGAGGTGCAAGCATTCATAGATACATATAGATGAGTTGCCCGCACAGGAGATATGCCGGTCTTAGTAGAAAATATCAAGTGCTACATTGTGGAACAAGTAAGGCTCTACACCAAGTTGGGCACCCTAAACAATCATATACATGCCAAGCGAAATACTCTTATCCCGGACGCATTAGAATCCTTACACAGACATGATGAAGGCCAGCTTCCAGTCTCCCCCATTGTGGCAGAATACAACATATGGCGCACTTACCTGACCGAAAAGCTCGGGCTCAACATCCCAGAACTCGCCATCTGTAGCTTAGTCAACTAGGATGATAGCCATTTCCTTTTTCGTTTGTGTGTGTACTATGGTAGCACGAAATACTCTATGAACATGAAAGGTCACATAGAATGCTAAGAGTCATGTGGTTGCCGAAAGGTCACTTGGAAGTCCAAGAGTCAAGAGTAGACCAAAGGTCTCTCTCATCCTATAAATGTAACTTCACGTCTCATTTGAAAAGGACTTTTGAGCGAAGTACTTTTGGATAGTAATAGACAGTGCTTAAGAGAAGTATGGTTCTTCTAGTCAATGCAAGAGTTAATTGTACATTTTTCACTATTGAATGCTTCAAATATCTATGTGTTGGTACCATGAGTATTTTCTACACTTGACGGATCGAATGTTCCTGAAAGCTTCTTGATGTGCAGTTGCTCCACATGCTATTTCGTACCCTGAATCTGGTTTTGCTACATATGAATGGTATTTGGTTATTTTACTCTATACGCATGTTAATGAACTATTTCTTTAGGTGTTAGTATAATCTCTCTTTTGACTACACGGTTTTTATATGTTGGTAAATGGTTGATTATTGTGAACTAATTTTGTAATCGTTAAGAAATACCTATTTAATTTGCACAAGTCTTGTTTAAAGTCCTGCTAATAGTAACTTTACGTGAGACTGTGTGGCTTATCTCTTGCTATTCATGGTATATATGTATGACACAGGGCACTTGTCAATTATTCTCTTGTGTTTCTTAAAACTCACACTTTCTACTAAGTTTATATCACACCTCTATCTGAAGCTAGCTCTGAAAAACTAAGCAGCAGCCAGGCCCACATACCGGAAGGGATCTCCAACATACTCGGTGTAGGCTCTAGATGGGAATCTACATCGGAGAGATCCCCTTGACTGTTGGTGATAAATTGCAGTCCATCAACAGATTTGGTGCTAGAAGGAGGGCCATGACAAGCACTAAAATCCTTCCTCACACAGAGACTTCCCATCAAGGAAGTAATCAACCGCGACCTCCCACACCCCCTGAGGTACGGTATAACCCTCTGTTCGGGCTGCCCTTCACAAAACCCCTCCAGGAAGAAACTCCTACTCCCCCTCTTGAAGACACCCTTGGAGGGGAGGAACTTCCCATGTACGAAGTCACTAATGAATAGCTCAGGGCTTTGCACCCTATCACACGCTAATTCACTAGGTGTTTAATATGTATCACTGCCACTAACTCCCTAGCCAACTCTCGCACCTCCAACCTTCAACATATGCGTCAGGGCATCCTAGTTAAACCCGTATCATAGTTGATTGGCTTAGCCCTGGATGATTATGCAGACGCCGTCGAAAGACTATCTATTGAAGAGTTGGAAAGCCAGATAGAAGATGAAGAGGAGGAGCCTAAGAATACCTTTACTAGTGAGAATAAATAGACACATAGAAGGGAAGTGCGCGGGAACAATCGAAGAATCTCTAAGGAAACCCCTACCAATGACCATCCTCTCACTGAGGGCACTCATGGGATCTTAGGAAAAGAGGCCAGGGACTACCTTAGAGACCAAATAAACTTTTACAACAACCAATGTCTCCTTAGGAACCTAAGAGACAACCGGAACGTGAGAAACACGAGGGATCTAGGACATCTCAGAGTGCTGAGGAGAGAAGCCAGACACCCCCCTCGCACCAGCGGCAGGTCAGGTACGGACAGTGAATCAGACGGCAATGATCGTCGCCCCCTTTTCAACCCTATACAAAACCACTGTTCCCTGCCATTGGCTTGGATGGCGCAATCCCCTTTAAACCTTAGAGGCCTCAAACAAGCGTTGGATCTAAGGTAGGATCTTAACACCTCTATAGTATTTATTTATAAATCGCATATGTCTAGAGAAAGATAGATTTGTTTGTCTGTTTATTGCTAGACTATCTTCTGATACTAGGGAGATTGGTCTTGTCCGTAAGATCAATTTATCCGGCCAACAAATTGGCGACTCCGCTGGGGAGTTGAATTTGGTTTTTGGTTTTCCTTTGTCTTTGACTTGAGAAACTTGTTTTCGTTTCTGGTTTTTGATTGATGTATGTTGGCTTGGGTAGTTTTTAGAATCTAGATTATTTTTTGTTTTTTTCGAAGTTTTCAGGGGACCGCACTTTCTCTTTACAGATAGTGTAGTCATCTCTGCACTTTTCCTTTAGTAAACAGAGCGGGACCGCACCTGGTTCTTCTGGAAGCCTGCGGACCCTGTAAATTTTTTTGAAAAACCTAAAATATTTTCTTCCAGTTAAGTTTAGGTTTCATTTAGGGTTTTTAGTGTCTACCCAGATCTGCATTCTTTTTGTCAAAAATCTCTTGTGAGTGAGTTTCGATGGTATTTTTGTTTTAGATGATTTTCTAGAAGTTTTGCATGCCTGGAGTGGTTTTCACTTGGTCTCTATAGTGACTCAAAGATTAGAAGCTTGAGAAACCTTAGATTACCCTGGTGTCTTTTCGTCTTCTTGATGAGTCTGACTTGGTTGTGAAATCTGTCCTTTGTGAGAAATAGATTTAGTTTTCTCCTTGCAAATCTTTGAACAAGCTTTGTTATAAGTTTTGAATTTCATTTTTACAAAAGAAAACATATCTGGATGTTTTTGATTGGTTTGTTATTCTAAACAAATGAATCCTTAGTTTACTGAACAACTAAGTAAAACGTCCTAAAAAAGAATTCAAGTTTTTATTCAATTAGGTTTTTAGAAGTTTTTAGACCTCAAGATTAGTTTTTTTTTTTGTAGTTTTGAGTGTTTTATAGAACTTGTAGATCTCTTTTGAAGCAAATTGTTTTTTTGTAGTTTCGAGTTTTGAAAAAGGAAAGGGATTTATTGTGAGCATTAATTAGTAGTCTCGTTTTGAGTTCTTATTGAAAAAGACAAAAAGATTTTCTTTCCATTTCCATGTTGAAAGAAAGAATTGTTTCTTAAATAATTGCATTCTCGAACTCTTTCTTTTAGCTAGAATTTCATTGAAAGAAAAATGAATTTCTTATCATTTTAGGTGCATTTTTTAGTGTTTTTGGAGTCGAGTCTTCACACCATCAAAGTTTCATTTCCGTACCTATTGACTTAAAGAACAACCCATAAAAGCAACGCTTAATTAAAATTGATCTAGTAATCTTTTCTATTTCTAGGGCTCTTATCACCAATATAGCTTAGGCTAGTATCTTAGAGTAGGGAGTAATTAACTCTCCAAGATAGTTAAAAAAAACAAGTAGATACATCTTGCGGTAGGAAATAAATCCAATTGTAATTGATACATTCTAGGAAGCTTCTCTTAAAGGAGTCAATCACGAGGTCATGTCCGAACCTTTGAGATAATCAAGTCTGTTTCATTGGGAAAGATAGAAGATTTGCTCGTATTATAAACGGTAAACCTCGGATTAGCCATTTTCGAGGAGCTTGGGGTTACTTGTTGGTAAACCTTAGATTGATCATGTCGAGGAGCCTTCAAGGGGATTGAGCTTTGTTACTCTGCCCTTGCGCGTAGATCGGATCGTAGACTGTTCCCCCAGTTGTATTTGTTACTGTTGGTAACCTTAGTGTCCATAAAATTAAGATTATTTCCTAAGATGACAGTGAAGGACGAGTCTCACTGTACTTGGAGTAGACGTTGACTAGACTCACTTGGAATCTCTGGGGGGTTCTCTTCACTCGAGATGGTTTTGTGAAGAAACTTGTGCCAGTCTGTTTCATTAAGCAGGTTGTCGGGGTAACTGTTCCAACCGCCCTTTCTGTATTAAACTTCTACGACGTTGGATTTCATCACCAACTAGTGTTTTTAGTACGGGAAGTTACTGTTTGTGTGTGGTTTGAACTCTTAGATTTTTTAGGCGTGTGATTCAGTTGTTTGTTTCTTTAGAGACTTTAGGTGGTTTTATTGAAATTTTCTTTGTTTGCGTGTGATTAATTAAATATTTAATCGTGGCTGAATTACTGAGACAATCTCGTAGACTTCAGGGGAAACCTCCTGAGTACACACCAAGTCAGCTTGAAGGGCTACGAGCTCTTGTATCACCTAGTGACAGTAGAGTTGGATCACCAGAAGCCGGAGAGTCATCTTTAATTTTTCATCCTGATTATCAAATACAAACAACATAGTATATTCAAGAGCCAATTTCATTTTCCGAAGTTACTGGTAGTATTTCTCCTTCCAGTGAATTAGCTGAAGAACCTGAAATTTCTGAGCCTGAAACTGAACCTGCTGCTACTCCAACTTCAAGATTTGCTTCTCCAACTTCTAGTGGTCCTGGTTCACCCAGGGTAGGAAATATCATTACCCAAAATCTTCCTTCTGTCCACATTTCTGTTGAAGAACTTGTCAGTCCAGACGAAGACGTAACTCTTCCTAAAAACCAACAACTTTAAATCTTAGGGAGCGTGAATCAATATTCTACAGTCCTTTTAAGAGTGATGCTTGGTATGTATCATTGACGAATTTTTTAGAAAACCCGGGTCTTTCTTTTTCACCACCTCAAATTCCTTTTCGTCCTACACCAAGAGGTTAATATCCTCCATCAATCATGTCAAGACAGTCATCTATGTTTTCCCAATCACTGGAAACATTTTTATATGGTATTCCTTTTGTTCCTTCTGGGTACTAGTCACTCATTGGTACCTTTTCAGGAGCATCTCCTCAACCAATTGAACATAAGTTATCAACTGGTAATAATGGAACTCAAGCGTTGAACGCAGAAGAAATCCTTATGATGTTTGGTAGTATTCCAAATCCTCAATTTGAAGGTAGTCAGTTACCGCCTTGGGGGAAACCCCAAGGTAGTCAGTTACCGCCTAGGGGGCAACCTCAAGGTAGTCAGTTACTGTCTAGGGGCCAACCCCAAGGTAGTCAATTACTGCCTCGGGGGCAACCCCAAGGTAGTCAATTACCACTTGGGGGGAAACCTCAAGGACAATACATACCTTCAGGATGGTACATACCTCAAGGTCAACCCCAGACTCAGTACATACTTCAAGGTCAACCCCAGTTTCAATACATACCTCAAGGTTAAGCCCAGTTCCAGTATGTGCCTCAGGGTTATCAACCTCAAGGTCATGTTGAGGGCCCTGAAATCGGGTCAACAACAAGGGGGATACCCACCCGGTCCGGAACCTGGTTGGCGGCTCCTTGCCCGTTTAATGTAGCGGGTCCGACTGGGGATAACGGGACCAGCTTCCCAATGCAAAGGGTGTGTGTGTGTGTAGAGTTTGATTATGCTGATTCTAGAAGCATTTTAAAGCTAATTTAAATCTAACTTGTAAACTGACTCTAAGCTACTGTAATCTCATGAAAACAACATATCTAATCTACGCTAACCCGGGATATATCTTTTCCATTATGCGATCTAAAAAGATTTCATATAATAACTGGTAATAAAGATCATTCAGCCATCATAGAATATAAACCATTTAAGATGAACCATTCTGCATAAGAAGTTAGACAAAACAGTTGTGAACAACATATCGCATAATTAAATCATTCATATGTCAAGCATAAATAAATGACTCCACCGTACAAAAGTGCCAAATGACAACCCATATACTCATACATTAACATATAAACAACATCAGCTGTATATCACTCTAAGAATATAAGCAGAAATTCGTCAAGAGATAAAAGTACCATTTATGACTGATTTTTACTCACAGACTTCAAGCAATAACGATTTATCTCTACTTGTTCTAATATCTACTAAGAGTACAGAAGTGCAACATCAGTAGCAGACATTAAAATGCAAACATAAATAAATCTCGATCCTTCCATTCATCAAAACCTCCTCTGAGGGTGCAGAAGTGCATGTTCCGAGGACAAGTTTTTGACAAATTTCTGGACCCTTCTCCAATGCAATGAGAAGGGTTAAAATACTACTTCCTAATTCTAATAATAGTATTATTACAAAATTGAGGATACAGTTTTCAAATGACCGTCCTTTTTCTAATTTAGTTAAAAGGAAAAAACAACATTCTAAATGAAATTACTTGTGAACTTGGTCTCTGAAGTTGCAAGTGTCAAGCATAGGCTTGAGAAGAGTCGGCTGGCTGATTTCTGTGCTGAGCTGGGCTGATAAAACGGCATCTATGAGAGCTGGCGCTACCTTCTCAGCTGCGTTCGTGATGCACTTCACCGTCATCCATTGGCTGTGCGGTTTAACCAAGTACGTCCAGTAACCTTCCCAATTCAGCCTAGCCAATGCTTGGATTGCTTTCCCTTTAGCCTGCGCTTTCTGCCTCCATTTTGTCTCGAGTTGCAACTTGTTTGGTAGGTACCCCGGGGTGGTCTCTGTAATTAAATTGGCCCTGTGTAAATTCTCATTTACACAGTCGATAAGAATGCTTGCTTGTGTCGCCGCTGTCTCTGCTGCTTGCTCCGCCTGCGTGATTTGTTTGTCCCATTTATTAAAGAGCAGCTCCTTATGATTTTCATTAATCCTGGGTGCCCCTGCTCTTTTCCCTTCCTCGTCATCTTGCCAAGCCAAATATTCTGTCACCCTCTTGTCGTTCTGATCATAGTCGCTCCGCAATTCCACCACCCGACTGGTGATTTTATCGCTCAATTCACAAAAGTTTCTCCACTGTGATATTTTACGTCCCAACTCTTCCTGTTGCTGCAGTAGTTGCTCGTTCAAGCCGATGGACTCTGAAACAAACTCTGCCAGCTTAGGCTCATCTTTATGCATTTCTTGCACCGTCTGCAGTTGCTTTTCTTTTTCTTCAAGACTCTTCTGATAGCCTATCTGCATCTGTCGAAAGTCTTCCTGTAGCTTTTCGAGCTGTCTGGAAGCTTCAGTGTTCGCGTTGGCTTGTTGCAACTGTTGTTGTAGCAGTTGTATATGATTTTCTTGTTCCTTTAAAAGTTGCTGAACTTCAGAGGCCTTGTCAATAGTTGCAGAAGCATATGCTCCTGCAATCTGAGACAGCTTCGTGAGATTTTCGGTCGGATTATTATTTGGGTCTTTCCACAAGACGTCCAAATGTTCAGCATCTTGAGACAGTGTATTCTCAAGCTTTCTCTTCTTCCTCTGTCTCCTTACAACTGCTTTGTGTTGGGGGCTGTAGAATACATCCAGTGGGGGAATTTCTTCCACGTTAAGTAGAAGTTCCGAAGATGGAGCGATAGGAAGGTGTTCTGCTTATGTGGCACTACTGACTATGGTCGAAACGACCTCTTGCACCACCTGTGTATTGCTCACAGGTGTCTTCAGGAATTGCCCTTCAAGATTAATTAATTCATTAAAGGTTTCCCACTCTTTGTCTAGCTCTGTTGTGACAAGAGGTGCTTCGATGACAGGAGGGGGGACATCTCTTGGTGGTGAGGCGATAACTTGCTGCTGGGACATTGCACTTGACTGAGCTGTATCTTTGGTTGTTTCTTTGTCGTGAACAGACTATTCAGGATGTTCAGATACTTCTTTTGCGGCGTTGGACTTAGACCTGGAAGTGCTGGAATTTTCATTGAGGCTGATGCTCAGAGTCGGTTCTCTAGCAGGTATTCGCAGCCTCTCTAGTGGAATACTAGCCAGCCTTCTTTCTCTGTATAACGTGAATTTCTGGAGGTCATCTGAAGACAACCTCGACTGAGCTTCCCGCAAAATTTCTTTGAGCGAGCTCTTACTCTGAAAGAGATCATCAAACAGATCTTTCTTTCTAGAGAACACTCTTATCTTGACGTTCGTTGTAAATTCTTGGGCCACATCATTTGGGTCGAATGGCCTCGATGGGAACTTAAATAATTGAAGACACGTCACATTCTCCACCTCACTAAAAGCGTGTCCTACATCGAACAAAGAGAAGGCCCCACAAGTGACGGGAAATTGAGGCCAAATGGCCTTCTTCTTGTCCTTTAGGTCCTTGGTTAGGCCGCCTTCAGAACAGGTTTGATAAGCGATTTCCCGGGCCAAAAGTTTATCAGGGACATACAAGGGTAGGACATGTGGAGGTACAGTGCTTCCAAAAACTCGAATGTAAGTAAACCATTCTTCCCCAAACCATCTCGCGATGGGGATGATGTCAATTTGGGCCTCGGGAGAGCACCTTGGGGGGTCCTTATCATATATCATTCTATATATGGGCAATATAAGCCCATGGCAAATCTGGTAAAAATGAGGGGCAAACTGGGAATCCCATAAGACTTTATGATAAACATGGATGGGCAATGGGTCTTGGGTAGTCCATTTCCAACCCATAGTAGGAAAATTTGATACAAGACAGACAGAATCCATTACATACGCAGACAAATAAAAAGGAGGATAGACCCTTTGGGAGAAGGATCTCTTAGAACGGTAATTGACAACAGCCGTGTATAGAGTATCAGAAAGGATTTTGGCCCAATCTACGATCTCGGCGCTGGTCGCGGCATCAATTAACGGTAGCCATTTAGATGAAAACTTGTTGATATCGGGCATACCAAATAACCTACAGAGCATGGCTGCAGCAAAACAATATGAAGAGGTAAGGGAACCAGTGCTGTACATACCGTTTTTATCCTTTTTCAACGGCTCATCTCTTCTAGACCATTCTTTAGTGGTGTCTGATAGATCCGGATTCTCTACCGCGAACTTCTTAACAAACTGTGCATTATAGGTTGCTTGCGGTTTAGGAAGATGATACATAAGCTTCAGGTCTTGGGCAGCAAACGATCCCACGAGCCCATGTCTCTGGACTTTGAATTGCCTGTTTTTCAATTCCGCATCATCTAGAATCCACTTGATCATATCTGTGTACGGTAGAATTTTTGGTCTTGCTGCTATTCTGTGAAGGAAAGAACAGGCCAGGTCCTCTAGGGACACCTCCGAAGAGCGTGGTGCACCCGCGATAGCAGTTACCTTCATTATTCTAGGCTTCTCTTCTTTTAACAGCCTGTACATGCCTTCCCATGTTGAGATCCCTGTGTCTCTGTTACAGGCTGTATCTGTGTATAGGGGTGCCATCTCCTTGGTCTTCTCTCTTGCTTTGGAGCTTTGAGCTTTGTTCTTGTTTCCCATTTCGCTTTGCGTTTCTGTCTGAGTCGCCTTCGCACTTTGTTCCTGCAGGTTACAAGTGAAATGGAAATGACTGATCAGAAAGGTGATGGGAGAGTTTTAAATGCAAGAGATAAATCAGATATGCCACCTTACGTGAAGCAAATCTCTACCAAGGCACGCGTCTTTAATCCACTTAATAAATGACAACTAGTTCATTTACTATCATTAAAAGCGCATGATTTTAGGTCAGATTATAGTAAGTGGATTTTCTTTGAATGGCGCGCCCGAAGGATTCGTACTAAGGTGATTTATGATTTGCTGACGTACCCCCGCATGTTGCGCAATCGCAAATCGCATGATCGCAAATCGCATGATCGTGAATCGCATGGATATGGAAAATCGCGTGGATATGGTATCGCAGCGATCGCAATGTCACAGATCGCAATAATTTAATGTTTGCCAAACTTTGCCTGTCTCATTTCTGCGATATGCGATCTAGCGATCGCAATATCGCATATCGGCGAATTTTTAAGATTTTCCTTATGGACACTAGTATGCTGCGATGCGATGTCGTTATTAACACGAGGGTGGTGCGCATATTGGTTTTTAGAAGGGAAATGAAGGTGTTTCTTATCCTTTTGCAATGCGACCTTAAAGATTTGCTCTCTATCACAGGCTTAGGCTTAAAATATTCAAGAAACCTTTTCTAAGCGTATGATTGTAACTTCAAAAAGAAACTCTTGCTTTTCCTAAAAAATTAACTAAGGGTCCCCATTCATTCAGTATCATGGCTGATACTAGATTGAACAAGGGGGGGTTGTTGCTGGCCACAACAGGTCAGTACCCAACTCAAGGTTTCCAACCGCCTTCTAGTAAATAATTTTTACAAGGAGCTGGAAATGTACCGCTTAATTATCAGCCCTACGTTCAACCAGCTTATGGTCCTCCATATGCACAACCTTTTATGGGTCCATACCCCGGAATGAATATGGTGTGGGATCCATCTCAAACTCAACAGAATATGCAACCTAACATGCAGTTATCAAGTCAACTTGGACAACCTTTGGTTTTTGGTGCAACCCAGCAACCTGTCCAACCTACTGTTCAAACCTCTGCACCTGGTTTAGTTCAGCAGCTTGGGCCTAGCTCACCTTGAACTCCGCCTCAAACTGCTGCTGCAACTACTGCAGCTTCTGTTCAACCTACCACACCTGTTTCTGGAGTATCTGTAGCTTTGGTTTATATTGTTCTCTCATCAGTGAAAACTCCTCAAGCCTCTTTACCACAGTCAGGACCTTCAGTTCAGACTTTGGTCTAGATGCCTGCAGGACAAGCTGGTCCAAGTACGGTTGTCACAAGTCAACCGCAATTCACTTATCAACTGTACCAGGGACAGTATCAATTTGGTCGTACTGTACAAAACCCAGTTTATTAGTATCAACTGTATCCTGGCTATACTTATCAACAGCCTCAACAACCCCAGTTTTGTCCGGTTAATCCTGGTTTCCCAGGAGGTTACAACATTCCTAATGCAAATCCAATTCCAAGTTATCCTAGATATCCTCCTCCTGGAGCTGGTATGTTACTCAAGTTTTTCGTGACCCTAACCGTCAGTTACCATTTATTGCAAATTTTGATTTACCTGATCTGTCGTGCCTTACGAATGATTCGATTTACTATCTTTCGTATTGGCCGCCAATGCCTAGTAAGTTGCCCAGTGATATCCCGAGATTCGAGGGTAAGTTAGGAGAGGATCCGTCAAATCATGTTATGACTTATCACCTCTAATGTGCATCTAATTCAATCATTTATGATTCAATTCGATTACGTCTTTTTCAACGAACTCTTATTGGTCTTGCCGCCAAATGGTACATTGAGTTACCACAAGGCTCTTTTTATAATTTCAGTCAGTTAGCCACTGATTTCTTAACTCATTTTCAGTTGCCTGTCCGATATGATAATGGCACGGAACTGTTAACTTCACTAAAACAATCCACATCCACATATATTTCTGATCATATTCATGAATGGCGACATAGAAGGAATTTAGTGAAAGTTTTCATTTCAGATCAAATTTTAGCGAAATGGTTCGTTAAATCATTGTTACCTGTTGAGATTGCAACAAGATGATGGAGCTTAGTGAAAAGAGTCGCCTTCACTAAGTGGGCCCGCAGGCAAATTATGGCGCAAGTTCTATTTTTGGATCACAGCAGGGATGATCATAGCAGGAGTGACCACAACAGGGATGATCACAGTAGGAGTGATCACAGCAGGAGTGATCACAGTAGGAGTGATCACAGCAGGAGTGATCAAAGTCTATTTTTAGACTGGCTGTAAAAAATAGAAAAGTCAAATATTATTGTCTCATAATAATATTTGGACTATAAACTTGATCTTATTCTCTTGGAGCACTTCAGTTTGAGCTACAGATGTGGCACATGCAGCTGTCAGAAGGAAGTACGCTTTCTTGTGGGTCAGTTGAGTTGTTGCATGCATGACTTCAGTTAGAACTCAATCAGTTGAGTTTAGTGGAGTTGATTGTGGAGTTGATGGAGTTGTGTTCAGTTTGACTTGGTTAAACTAGTTGTAATTAGTCTAACTACAAATAGACTAATGATGAGTTGTTAAACTAATTATTAACTCATAATGCAACTATAGAATACATCAGTTAACTCAGTTGCATGTCAGTGCATGTTCAGTTCAACAGGGACAGGTGTTAGAGGATCAGATTGTTATCAGTTGTGACTATAGTTGTGCATGAGGATTTGCACAATCAAGGGATTGAGTATGCCAATGAGTATTGCCCAGTAAATGCCCAGAATTATAGCCTCTGCTCACGTATTTCCTAGTGTGAGTGATTCTTTGGAGGTAAATACGAGTTTGGTTAATCCATTCTCATTCTTGAGCAGTGGAGGCAGGCAAGCAGTGGAATAGATTTGGAGATCAGATCTGAGCTGTATTGTGTGTAACAGGTGGAGCTGGTACTGGATTTCTTGTGATAAGCATTGTAATTTGTAATGTTACATGTTCTCAATCATTAATATATAGATAGTGTGGGGTTTTCAGCTGTAATCTTTCCCCGGGTTACATACTGTGTTAATGTGTGAATGCTCTTGATGTTTTATTGTTATTGATGCTGCTAAATTGATGATCAACATAGAGGAGCTTATGTATTGTGTATGTATTCCGCAATAGTACATGATCAGGATAATCTCCATTGAATATGTGTTAAATTATTCAAAATTTCTACATGGTATCAGAGCTGTTGATCATCAGATCTACTATTCAGGAAGTGTTTACATTCTATTTCTTCAGGCAGAGTCTGTAATCGGGCCAGGTAGCCTCTGGATTCATCCTTCCTTTGGAAGGTGAGATATCTGGTGAATTCCCATACAGTCAATCTTTGTACAAGAAATGTTGTGTTCTCATGAATTTTAGATCGGAAGCGGTTGAGTTTGAGCTGGTGGAAATCGAATTTGCAACAGTGTTGTTGGAATGTCTTTCAATGGATTGCAAATGTTATTCCAAAGCAAGAGCGACCTGGCGCTCAAGGATAAACTCAAAAACAATAAGTGTGAGAATGGATCTTCATCAAAGGTATCTGATGAAGAGAATTGTGCTTTGGCTGCCAAAGAAAAGAAGGGGAAGAACAAGAAAGCTTCTCATTCCGGTGCAAAAGGCAAGAAGCAGGACATGTCCAAGGTGAAGTGTTTTCACTGTCACTAGCACGGACACTATGCCACTAATTGTCCGCAGAAGAAGAAGAACAAGCAGGCTGCTGGATCTGCAGCGGGAGAGGCTCTAGCCTCGCAATTTGAGCTTGATTTTTCATTGATCGCATGCTTGGTTTCAAGTGTGATGGGATCGGTGTGGTTCTTGGACAGTGGTGCGTCTTTTCACATGACAAGAGATAGAGATTTGTTTTTTGATCTGGAGGACACAGATCTTGGAGTGCACATCGAGATGGGCGATGATGGTAGATACAGTGTGACCGGTATCAGTACCATTTCCTTTGACAGCGAGTCTGGTAAACCCTTCGTATTGAAGGAAGTCATGCATGTTCCAGGATTGAAGAAGAATCTTATCTCTGTGGCGATGTTAGAAGACAAGGGGTATGATGTTGTTTTCAGCAAGGGAAAAGCTTTCCTGCGCAGCAAGACAACTGGTGAGACCCAGAAGATAGGGGTTCGAGTGAGGAACCTTTATTAGTTGCATGTAGATGGATGCGTAGCAATGGCAGGCAAGGCAGAAGGATTGGTGAGCTGGGATGATGGCGAGTTGTGGCACAGGAGATTGGGTCACCTTCACCATGGAGCCTTGAAGATACTGCAGTAGATCACTACAGGGCTTCCTAAAGGCACTCTTGCGCAGTCAGATCAGTGCAAGGGGTGTACTTTGGGGAAGTTTGTGAAAGCCACCTTTCACGAGAAGGATAGTCGCGCCACGACGATCCTTGAGAGAATTCACACAGACGTGTGTGGACCTTTCTCAGTTGCTTCGACAGCAAAACACAGGTATTATGTGATTTTTGTTGATGATTTCTCTCGTAAGTGCTGGATCTTCTTCATGCAGAAGAAGGGCGAGACATATTCAAAGTTCTGTGAATTCAAAGCACTGGTCGAGAAGGAGTCGGGGAAGAAGGTGAATGCTCTTAGGAGCGATAATGGTGGTGAATACATCTTGGACGAGTTCAAGGATTTCTGCAAGGCAGAAGGGATTCGAAGAGAGCTCATAGCTCCCCATAACCCACAATAGAACGGGGTAGCTGAGTGGAAGAACAGAACGATTGTGGGTGCTGCACGGGCAATGTTGCATGGTCAGGGCCTACCCCTTCACTTGTGGGCGGAAGCATGCAATACAACAGTTTATGTGCAGAACTGTTGTCCTCATAGGATACTTGGCATGAGTACACCCAAGGAGGCTTATTCTGGTAAGAAACCTGATCTTTCTCATTTGAGGATTTTTGGTGCTAACGTTTACATGCATGTGACGAAGGATGCCAGGAAGAAGTTGGAGCCGACTGTAGAGGTTGGGATATTTGTGGGGTACACTGATACGCCCCACAACTATCGTGTGTATTTGCCAGACAGTGGTAAAACTGTTGTGCGATGGGATATAAAATTTCAGGAGGAGAGAGCCATGAAGTGTTCGCTTGAGAGGGAGCTACACCTGCATGCAGATGAGGAGCTATTAGTTCCTAAGGATGAGCTTCAGGACGTGGATCAGCCACAGGACGAGGTTCATGGAGTGGAAGAGACCACTCATGCAGTGCCAACCATCAGAGGGCGAAAGCGCTTGAAAAAAGCTGAGCGACTGGCTCAAGATGCAGAGAAAGTTGTAGGACAACCTACAACCCAACGCAGGCAAAGACAGTCACCTGATCGGTACACTGGATACATGGCTCTTATGAGCGAGTGTGTTGTGACTGAGCCATCCTCTTTTGAGGAAGCTGTGGAGGATCCCACATGGGTAGACGCCATGGTGGAAGGGTATGATTCTATTGTCAAAAACAGTGCATGGGAGATTGTTCCTAGACCGAAAGGGAAATCAATGGTGGGTTCGAGATGGATCTACAAAGTTAAGCAGGTAGCTGTCGGGAGTATGGAGAAGTACAAGGCAAGATTTGTTGCCTGAGGCTTTTCACAGATAGAGGGAATCGATTATGAGGAGACCTTTGCACCTGTCGCAAGGTATTCTCCATACAGACGATTCTTGCTCTCTCAGCGCAGATGGGATGGCACATTCATCAGATGGATGTGAAGACTGCGTTCCTCAACGGAGTCATTGAGGAGGAGGTGTACATTGAGCAGCCCGAAGGATTTGAGGTCTTCAGCAGCGAGTCGCATGTGTGCAGGCTCAAGAGAGCGCTGTATGGGTTGAAGCAAGCACCACGTGCTTGGTACACATGGATAGACAGCTATTTCACAGCACTTGGATTCTCCAAGAGCGAGGCGGATCCTAACCTATACCAGATTGTGGTGGAGGGTAAGTTGCTTATCATTGTACTATATGTTGATGATTTGATTCTAACGGGTGATGATCTGTTGATACTTTCATGCAAGGATGATCTTGCTAAGGAGTTTGAGATGAAGGACTTGGGCCTCCTTCACTATTTCCTAGGATTGGAAATATGGAAGCGCAGTGGTGGAATGTTTGTTTCTTAGGGAAAGTATGCTCGGGAGATACTGGAGAAGTTCAACATGCATGGCTACAAGCCTGTTGATACTCCTCTTCCTGGAGGTTGGAGGAAGGAGGATGCCACTTCAGGAGAAGAAGTGGATGCAACTGTTTATCGACAGTTGGTGGGGTCGCTGATGTATTTGGTCAATACACGACCCGATATATGCTATGCAGTTAACCAGATTTCACAAGATATGGTTAAGACTACCAAGCTCTTCTGGAAGGCGGGCAAGCATGTATTGCGTTATTTGAGAGGCACATTGGGATATGGATTGTGGTACAGACAGGAGGATGAGGTGAAGCTATGTGGCTTCACGGATGTAGATTGGGCAGGGAGCCCAACGGACAGAAAGAGCACATCAGGAGGGGTCTTCAGTATTGGATCGACAACAGTTTCTTGGTACAGCAAGAAGCAGAGATCCATGGCACTCAGTTCAGCAGAGGCCGAGTATATGGCAGCAAGTTTGGCTGCATGCGAGGCTATATGGATGAGGAAGATCCTGGTTGGTTTGTTCGGTTCTCATTTGGATCCTACTGTGATTTACTGTGATAACCAAAGTTGCATTAAACTCTCGGATAATCCTGTATTTCATGATAGATCTAAGCATATTGACATCAGGTACCATCATATCAGAGATTGTGTGCAGCGGAGGATCATGTTGCTTTCATACATTCCAACGGAGGATCAGGATGCGGATATTCTGACGAAGGCTCTCACCAGGAGCAAATTCGAATACCACCGAGGCAGGATAGGGGTTGCTGATAATCCATATCTTGTCGAGAGGGAGTGTTGAGATTGCAACAAGATGATGGAGCTTAGTGAAAAGAGTCGCCTTCACTAAGTGGGCCCGCAGGAAAATTATGGCGCAAGTTCTATTTTTTGGATCACAGCAGGGATGAACACAACAGGAGTGACCACAGCAGGGATGATCACAGTAGGAGTGATCACAACAGGAGTGATCACAGTAGGAGTGATCACAGCAGGAGTGATCAAAGTCTATTTTTAGACTGGCTGTCAAAAATAGAAAAGTCAAATATTATTGTCTCATAATAATATTTGGACTATAAACTTGATCTTATTCTCTTGGAGCACTTCAGTTTGAGCTAGAGATGTGGCACATTCAGCTGTTAGAAGGAAGTATGCTTTCTTTGTGGGTCAGTTGAGTTGTTGCATGCATGACTTCAGTTAGAACTCAATCAGTTGAGTTTGGTGGAGTTGATTGTGGAGTTGATGGAGTTGTGTTCAGTTTGACTTGGTTAAACTAGTTGTAATTAGTCTAACTACAAATAGACTAATGATGAGTTGTTAAACTAATTATTAACTCATAATGCAACTATAGAATACATCAGTTAACTCAGTTGCATGTTAGTGCATGTTCAGTTCAGCAGGGATAGGTGTTAGAGGACCAGATTGCTATCAGTTGTGACTATAGTTGTGCATGAGGATTTGCCCAATCAAGGGATTGAGTATGCCAATGAGTATTGCCCAGTAAATGCCCAGTATTATAGTCGTTGCTCACATCTTTCCTAGTGTGAGTGATTCTTTGGAGGTAAATACGAGTTTGGTTAATCCATTCTCATTCATTCTTGAGCAGGTATTGAGCAGTGGAGGCAGGCAAGCAGTGGAATAGATTTGGAGATAAGATCTGAGCTGTATTGTGTGTAACAGGTGGAGCTGGTACTTGATTGCTTGTGATAAGCATTGTACTTTGTAATGTTACATGTTCTCAATCATTAATATACAGATAGTGTGGGGTTTTCAGCTGTAAGCTATCCCCGGGTTACATATTGTGTTAATGTGTGAATGCTCTTGATGTTTTATTGTTATTGATGCTGCTAAATTGATGATCAACCTAGAGGAGCTTATGTATTGTGTATGTATTCCGAAATAGTACATGATCAGGATAATCTCCATCGAATATGTGTTAAATTATTCAAAATTTCTACATTACCTAAAATCACTGAAGATGTAGCTAAGGAAGGAGTAGTCACTGAAGAGCAAGTCATTACTCAGGCTCAGTACCTTGACCTCGTTTATATGCAGTTAGGTACTTTACATGAAAAAATCCCTAATCTTCCAAAACACAGTTAAATAACTGCAGCTCCTTCAGGGTCTCATGCCGCTGATGGTATGATTGGTTCAGTTAGTACTAAAAGTAAGAATAAATCTTCAAAGAATTCTTCTCCTATTATAACTTTACCTGATTCCCTGACAGGAGATTCTTCCGCTGAAATTTTTTCCAATATCCATGTCGTAGAATCATCTACGGCCAAATCAAAATCCAGTAGTAAAAATAAGGGGAAGAAGAAAAACAAACAAAACTCAAAAGAGAAAACGGATAAAAATGAATCTACTAATGAAAAATGTAAACCTCGCTATCCTTGTTTCATTTGCGATGAGGATCATTTTACCAAAGACTGCCCACATCGAGCAGAGGTTTTGAAAATCGTTAAAGGTTCTCAAACGCCTACTGTCTTGAAGGATCCTTTTCCTACTCAAGATAGTAAGATGGTTGGTTCTTCCTTGAATGCCTCAGAAGAACCCATTATGATGATGTCTCATGTCAGGATTGCGACGCGATCGCAAGATTATGGTAGTAAAAATCCTGTTGGTGGTAAAGAAGCAGAATCTTCTAATTCAAACACATCAACTACAACTCCTCCTGGTTCTGATCTGCTACAGATCGAGAAACCCAACCCTGACTTAGTAATCAAACCGCCTGCTAAAGGTATACTTCATAAATCAGCTTTCAATCCACATGCAAGAGCTGCTCAGAATTATAACATTGTTGAAGACTTAGCTATTTCCCCTTCAGCAATGTCAGCTTTGGAAGTGTTGCAATCATGCCCAACACAGCGTAAATTACCATTGTCTACTATAGGAGCTGTTTATATTCAGGATTCGAACCTAATAATATTCGATTTAGAGAATAGTACACCCCGCCTACCTCATCAAATGGCTTTCCAGATTCCAGTGTTAGTAAAAAACAGACCTTGATTTCAGACTATGATTGATGAAGGAGCTTCTACGTGTATTATGTCGATCCAGTGTTGGAGATCGCTTGTTTCTCCCACACTCAATCAGTATCTGACGATTCTAAAGGCTTTTGATGGCCGAGGGTTCCATCCTTTTTGTATTTTGCAGGATTTACCTATAGGGGTCGAAGGTAAAACCGTAAATCTAGATGTGGAAGTGGTTGATGCCCCTCTAGATTACAAACTTCTCCTAGGTCGTAGTTGGTCTTATGCCATGATTGCTATTGTTTCATTGGTCTTTCGGCTTATCAAGTTTCCTCATAATGAAAAGATCGTTACGATAGACCAGCTGACTTATTTCTCATTCGACCCAGCCTCTTCAGATAGTATTCAGCACATCGGTAAAACAACTATCCCTTACAAGGATGTTGGAGTAGGTTTGATTAAAGATTCTGGTTTACTAGGAACTTTTTCCTTCCCTCCTCCTAATGTATCGCCTTCTATTGCAACTATTCATATGATTTCATCGAGCACTATTGCTTTTGATGATCCTTGGATCGTACCTTCCGATTCTGAGGTGGATTCATTTGATGGCGCGATGCCTTTGAGTCCCTTTGAAATTGCATATCAGGTTGTACAGTCGTTTTCTGACTCTTGTTCGACGAAAATTGATCCAATGAATGTGGTCCATGAGGAATCACTTTCGATGTCAACCTAAACTACAACAACACTTTCTGATCCTGTTCATATTGATGAGCAGATTCGTGAGCTTTTGTCTGTTAATGATTTACCATGGGAAGATCTTCATCATCAATCTTCATTTTTACCTGAGCTTGATCATTTTGAAAATGATTTTTCATCTATTTTTACTACTCACTATGTCAAAGTACCACAGAATCCATTGCAACATCCTGATTCTGAGTTAAATTTGGGAAATATTTCTCGGACGGTTCCTATTGACATTTCAGTTAAGGTCGGAATTATTGAAAACATTCATATAGGTGCTTCATGTACAGACGATGAAATCCAAACTTACAAAGCCCTATTTCAAGAATTCCACGACGTGTTTCCCTGGTCATATGAAGAAATGCCAAGAATCGATCCATCAATTGTTGTCCATGAAATTAAAACTTACCCGGATGCTAAACCTGTCCAGCAACGTTTGCGTCAGATACATCCAAGAAAAGCCACTGCTATCAAAGCTGAAGTTGAGAAATTACTTCGTGCAGGTTTCATTTATCCAATTCCTTTAACCGATTGGGTATCGAATATTGTTCCTGTTAACAAAAAGCAAGGAACGATAAGAATATGTATCGATTATAGGGATATTAATCGAGCTTGTCCTAAAGACAATTATCCAACCCCCTATATCGATCAAATTTATTGATTATTGTACCGGCAGTGAAATTTTCTCCTTTATGGATGGCTTTTCCAGTTACAATCAAATCAACATACTCCTTGCTGATCAACCTAAAACAGCTTTCATTTGTCCATGGGGGACATTTGCTTATTGCAAATTACCTTTTGGATTGAAGAACGCTGGAGCAACTTTTCAAAGGGCTATGTCTTATGCATTTCATGACATCAAACACATTGTGCAGCCTTATCTCGATGATTTACCTGCCCATTCATTACGTAGAGCTGATCATCTCACTCATTTACGAGCTATCTTTATGAGATGTAGGCATTATTGAATTCAGCTGAATCCACACAAATGTGTATTCTGTGTAGAAATGGGTTGTTTACTGGGATTTGTTGTTTCAAAAGCTGGCATTCGTGTCGATCCCTCGAAGGTTGAAGCTATCGTCAATCTACCTCCTCCTTTGACTCTTCGCCAACTCCAAAGTTTGCAAGGGAAAGCAAAATTTTTACGTCGTTTCATTCCTAACTACGCCGAGATAACAAAAGGTTTTACTAGGTTGTTGAAACAGAATACTCCATTCTTTTGGGATGAGATCACTGACAAATATTTTGATGCACTTAAACACGCGTTAACCCATGCACCGTTACTGCATCCTCCCAATTACAACCAAGATTATTTTTTGTATCTCGTCGCTTCTCATTCCACTATTGGCATGGTTTTAGTTTAGGAAGATGAATTCAACAATGAACATGTGATTTACTATCTTAGTCGAATTATGCATCCGACTAAGCTTAAATATTCACATGTGGAGAAATTGGCCTTGGCAGCTGTCCAAGCTGTCCAAAGATTTTGTCACTACATCTTATTACGCAAAACCACGGTAATTTATGACTGTAACCCTATGATGTATATCTTGACCAAACAATTGCTAGGGGGCAAGTATTCCAAATGGATAGTTATCCTACAGGAATTTG
Organism: Pinus tabuliformis; assembly: GCA_031772625.1. NCBI lineage: Eukaryota > Viridiplantae > Streptophyta > Pinopsida > Pinales > Pinaceae > Pinus > Pinus tabuliformis. The sequence goes on from CM062808.1 coordinate 907,580,220, forward strand.
ACTTGGAATTTGAAAAATCCAAAGCAAAGAAATCTTTGGTTTTTGCCGAATTGATGTGTGATTTCCCACATACTGATACTGAGACAGTGGCGGAGGAGCCCATTGTGGATGAATCCTTGTTTCTTATCAATACTCTTGATCCTTGGTATGGAGATATTATTGTTTATCTCCAAACCCAATCTTTTCGGCCTGAAATCTCACGATCTCAGCGATGGAAAATACGTTTCCAATCCCAACAATACAATATTATTGGTGATACACTCTATCATCGTGGGGCAGATTCTATTTTCTGACGTTGTTGAACTCATGCAGAAGCTGAAAAGGTTCTGAATGACTGTCACTCTGAAGCATGTGGCGGTCATATGTCTGGGTATGCCACAACCCAAAAGATATTGCACGCTGGGTATTTCTGGCCATCCTTATTCAAATATTGTATCTATGCAATCTGGAAATGCCACAATTGTCAAATCTTTGATCGTAAAATGCGTGCTCCACCTGCTCCTCTCCACCCTATAATTGCTGTTGGTCCTTTCGCAAAGTGGGGTGTTGACTTTATTACATGTAACCCTCACTCGGCCGGGGGGCATATGTATATTATCATAGCAATTGATTATTTTACTAAGTGGGCCGAGGCGATGCCTACATTTTTGGCAGACGGCAAGACTGCTGCAACTTTTGTATTCAATCATATAATTGCTAGATTTGGTGTTCCTCAAGCTATTATTACTGATCATGGAAGTCATTTTCGAAACATCATGATGACTGAACTGGCCAATAAACTTTGCCTGCGTCATGATAGTTCTACTTCGTATTACCCACAGGCTAATGGTTTGGTTGAAGCTATCAATAAAGTTTTAGTCACTATGATCCAACGAATCATTGGTATTCATAAGTCGAATTGGCATAACATGCTATTTTCAGCACTTTGGGCATATCAGACCTCAGTGAAAACATCAACTAGTTTCACTCCTTTTCAACTGGTCTACGGTTTGGAAGTAGTGTTACCTATTGAATGCGAAATTCCGTCATTACAATTAGCCATAGAATTACTCCCAGCCACTTTTGAAGAGGAGAAACATTTTTTGTACTTAGCTCAGCTAGATGAGAATTGACGCACTGCTGCAATAGCAAACGAGACTCATGCGAAACGAATAAAAGCTTAGTACGACTGAAATGTTACACCTCGTAATTTTTCAGAAGGAGACCTAGTTTTACTATATGATCAAGCAAACGATAAGCTAGGGGCTGGAAAATTTGTACCTATGTGGCATGGTCCTTACATTGTTAAGAAAAAGCTGGCATAAGGGGCTTATGAATTGATAGATTTTGATGGTGTCTCTTTGGGTAAACCCAGAAATGGACTTTATTTGAAGAGATATTATGCTTAAATTTCGGTGTGGAGATTTTTTGTTAGATTAGTTTCTTTATAGCTGGTGTGTTTTAGATTAGAAAAGTGTGCCTAGTTTAGAGAGTGCTTTTATCACTATTCCTGCTTATCTTTATTTTACTCTTGATATTTCAGATGCCGACGTCTCTTCAAACATACATTGGTTTTACTGATGGTGCTTGTCGTAGTACACGGAACATTTCTTCCGCAGCTTGGGTTATCTATTCACCCTCTGATGAGTTAGTATCTATGCATGGGGTAAGCCTCGGTCAAACAATGAATAACATTGCAGAGTATAGTGCAGTGATTGAGTTATTATCTGAATCCATCTCATTTGGGATTCGGAGTTTGATTGTTAGGTTGGATTCTGAACTTGTTGTATTACAACTTAACAGGGTTTATGCCATTAGAAATCCAGTGTTATTAAGATTATTCTTGAGAGTTCGTCTCTTGGAACGTGAATTTGATTACATTGAATATCAACATATTCCAAGACATTTAAATACATTAGCAGATGCAGTTGCTTCTCGTATGATAAATAGACATTTGCAATAATCAAAACAGTAAATTTAAAAACATTTAATAACACGTAACATGAGATAGCCGATAATAATGATATATCATAGTATAGAAGAAGTGTGTCAAAATATACATCGTCTTCGATCATAGGTTGGAAAACACCTTATGATTGACAAAAATGATAATAGAAAAAGACAAAATGTCGCGTGAGTCTACAAAATCAATCATCCTATCCCTGGTGATGATCACAATAAGAAACCACTGCTCGGGCCACCCTACATAGGAACCTCCTAAAAGGTCCTGGAACCCCAATCACATATCTCTATAACCTAAGTGGAATATCATCTATGCCAGTCTCTGGAATATATATTGTCAAGCGCTCTAGATGATTCTCCAAGCCGGTCAGGATCTCTGCTGATTGGTCCTATGGCGCGGGTGCTACTGCAGCTGTGTGTCTCCTCTCGTAAGGCTGGAGAGCGACTAGTCATCGTGGACCTACATTTGCATTCAAAACTTTTAATTGTCAGTTTTGGACGATTTAAAATATATATATATATATATAGATATAGATATATATATATATATATATATATATATATATATATATATATATATATATATATATATATATATATATATATATATTATTAATTAAAACTTAGAAAGTGTTGAAAATGATTTTACCTAAATCATCCCATAGCTCTCCTAGTGGAAGAATCATGTCTGGGTCACCACGATAATCCATCCCGGCATACGGAAAATCCTAAATCACAAAAAGTTGGTTGTTCAACCAATGAAAATACTCAGGCGGAAATCAAACAATCTCTGAACCCTCCTTAGGGTGACGGGCCATCAAAGCAATCCAACACATTATCCTGGGCCCTCGAGGAAGACCAGCATCAACAGGAAGATCCTGATGGGCTAGCATAGGGATCCTCTCTAGAGCAAAGCTGACAACGATAAAACCGTATCCAAAGTTTTTCAGTTGCCCGTTCTTTGCTCTGGTTAGTTGGCCTTTTACATTTGCCAACACAACCTCGCACCAGTTAAATATGGTGCCTCGAGAACAGTCTACAACCATCTGTATCTGGGATCTAGTAGCCACTTGCAATGCTGCACTCCTGCATAGCCTGGTAACAGTGAATGCAATAAACTTAAGTTCAGGACGGTCGATAGTTTTAATATCAATCGGAGACTAGCGACAGACTCGCCACCTGGCCTAGTCCCAAAAAGAGATAATTGTTCACCTCTCTTGGGCAAACCAGTCAAAAAATATATATCCTCTAGCTCGATTTTGAACCGGTGGCCACCAATCATGAAACACTGGTCCTGTACGTTCCAGCTGTCTACCAGCCATTGCAAGAAGTCTACTTGGGCGCTCATGCCTGGTATGGCCCAGAACTTAAACAGGCCGCATGCTCTCAATGCCTGCAATGTGGGCGGATGATTTATTACAAAAAGATCCACATCCTCATGCTCGTATTCTCGCCAAATAAGCATTTTGAGTGTCCTATAATGCAAAAAAGACCTATTAGAACAATTCAGTTCGAAAATTTTTAGGCAAGAATGAAGGAATTTAATTTTTTAAAATCCATTTCATGGGGTCCGCACCCACTGCTTACAGACAGTGCATAGGTCCGCATGTGTTGTAAGCAACAAGTGTGGACCCACGACTTTTTTCTTTGTAGAAAAAAGTCGGGGTCCGCAGGGGCCGCGTGTTGCACCTGCGGACCCCCGCGAGCGATTTTCTAAACCAAATTCTCCTTCAAAAATTAAATTTAAAGCCTAAAAATGAAATGTAAACGGATGAAATGCAAGATAAGGAGGATGTGGATTACCTGGAGCTGACGGTTTTCGATTCCAATGGACGGATTTTCCAGAATCTTCACAGGAATTTTCTTACCCAAAAGCTCTCACTTCTCACTTTGAAATCAAATGGTAAAAATGAACTTAGAAAAGTCCATTTTATAAATTTTTTTGAATAAATGAATTTTTAATTTATTTATTTTTCACTTTAAAAAGGTAATTTTTTAAATACATTTTTATTTATCTTAAATAGGTATGAGTAATGTTTTGAGTTTTTGTGCAGAATATTGGATTTTTCGAGAAAATTGATCATTTTTCAACAAAGAGTATACTTTTATCACTTTTTTGGACTCTTTCAAAAATTTACGAAAAAGCGAAACATTGGAGTCCTCTTTAAGCTCTTTTCTGACTCATAAAATATGAAAAGATTGCCAAATTTTTCCCCTTTTTAACTCTTTAAACAGAATTAAAAGTGCGGTCCACTTACAACTCTTTTCTGATCGTATAAACATGAAAAGATTGCCGGAATTTTGTCATTTCAAGTTCGATACTGGTTATGAAACGACGTGTCTTCGATAACTTTTTTACTTTTTCGGATCGGAGTCACTAATTATGAAAAGTACTCCTTGATTGTAATGGTCAAGTGGTTCTCTCAAGTATTATTTTATACTTTTTTGGGCTCGAGGGACATAAATTTACGAAAAACGACCTCCATGGAGTTTTCTTAAGTTTTTCTTCTGACTCCCTAAAATTGAAAAACACCGAGTTTTTCCTATATTGGACTCATTAAAATTTAACAGTAAAGGACCTATTCAATTTTAAAACAGGAACGAACCACTCCTTCTTAGGGTTCAAATTTTAAACTAAGTTGGACTCATCCGAAGGATGAGCTTATAAACAAGCAAATGTTATCCTCCTCAAGCTTGTCAAAAATAAAGAGGTACTTGCCAGAAATGGTGGGGGAAAAGAGAGAAAAATGAACCTATTTGTTACACTTTGTGTTTTAGAAAAGCAGTTAACCACTCTTGAACACGACACTTTTTGTTCACTTGGGTTGGGAAATCCTTTGCCTAACAGTTAATCAAACCATATTGAAAGTCTTCAGCCGGTTTCTGGGTATTAGCTTTGGGTCAATTGTCACCAAACCATCTATAGTGTCATTATGTGTTCAAGAGGTCAGTTCAAATAAACCATTCATTTGCAAAATATCTGTCATCCATTTTGACCATGCCTGAGTTAGTCCTTTCCAATATATTTCTTCAAAACTTGATCTATGATTTCGTGTTGTGGGCTTGCCTACGATAGATCTCTTTCTATCAAATTCAACTCATTATCTAGAAAGATGATCTAGAAATCGTCAATACCTTGAAATCTGCATACCCTAATGGCAGGTTTCTTGCCTTCGACGATAGGTTGCATCATTGACCTTCGATCAAAGGATTCTATGACATGTTCGACATTAGCTCATTTATTCACATTTCATGGATTGTACTGGGTACTTTGAGAGCCATTGACATTACTGGTGGTTTCTCTCACACTTGTTAACAGTTCACATCATTGACTGGTAATCAAGTGGTTTCTACCATGTTCGACTTCGACACATTCATTCACATGGATAGAATCGTACTAGTTTGGGAAGCAGAAATCAAGACCTTGGATCTAGTTTCTTCCACCAGGCTGCGAGGAATTTTGTTATTCATTGTACAGTGGACTATTCATAAATAGATGGCTGCACCCATACTGTGTCTACACATGTCTATACTCTTGATGCACTACAAAATCATTCCTATAGCGGAATAGTTTAGTCAGTTTTGATCTGAGTATGGTAATGCCTACCTGAGCGATGATATGTTCACATATATATATTTTACATTGAATGTTTTTACAGGTTCCGACTGGGGTGTCCACAGGATGATCCTTGAAATGATAAAGTACTTCACTCTTCATAGATGACAAACTCTATCTTCATCTATTACAGACTTCGCACTTTAGGGGGCAATCTGTTGCACTAAAAATTGTCACCTTGACATTCTACAATCTGTGTGAGTCCATTACCACTCATACTTTCCTCCTTTGCAAGTCTTAAGCCTCAGTTCTTCATATCAAGCCTTGAAAATAAGAGAAAGCCCTCAAAAGTCTCTAAAACTCTGGTTCCGCACTTTCTCTTTGCATTACCTGTGGTCCCGCACCTAATGATCATGTCTCCTGCACACCTGACCGCTTCGTCTCTGTGTTATTGGTGCGGACCCCTGTAAAAGTTAAAAGGTGCGAGTATATTCTAAAAAAATCACTTTCAGTCATTTCTAGAAGCTTCTGGAAGGAATTTTGAGGTGGCAAGTTCACTCTCTTAAGGTTCATGCATCCCATACCTTAAGGAGCTAACCCCTTGATGTGAGGAGCTTATCCCTTTGAAGGAGGATTCTATCCCTTCATAGGTGGACGTGTAACCTCCTCCTCTGCACTATAAAATGAAACATTGGGCTGGTTACTGGGGAGGTTAGAAGCTGAATATTTTTGAGGTGAAATGCTGTTGGAACTTAGTCTTCTTAGTTGAGTTTTTATGAGGAGAGATTACATACCTCTATGATCTCATTTGGAAGAGTTCAAGGCTTGTCAAAGTAAAGGAAATTCCTGTTTCGGACCCCAGGAAGAGCTTGTTCAACATCAATGCTGAAAAGGTTGTAAGGTTCTTCTACTTCAAAGTTAATACAAATAAGTTTTTTTTTCTCAATAAGCTGTTGATTCATGGTTTATTTTATGGATTCCTTGATCACCATAATAGACATGATTTATGATATTTTCTATGCAGGTGCTATTTAATGTTTGCTTGTTTGTGATTGCAGGTTCTCAAAGGTGATTCTTTCGAACGATTAGAGGATGGCTACTACGAACAAGCGTTGGATCTAAGGTAGGATCTTAACACCTCTATAGTATTTATTTATAAATCGCATATGTCTAGAGAAAGATAGATTTGTTTGTCTGTTTGTTGCTAGACTATCTTCTGATACTAGGGAGATCGGTCTTGTCCGCAAGATCGATTTATCCGACCAACAAAGCGTGAAGCAAAGCTCACTCTAGTAGAGAATTTTTCCACGGCACTCGAGGTGAAAAAGGATCTTCTTTCAATTGGCGCCCTGGAACACGAGTCGCGAAAGGATCTAAAGTCCTCAAGTAAGAGGAACCAGGCTTCCTCAAGTAAAATAGCTGATAAAGACAAAGATCCTTTTGATTTTGAAGGACTAACCAAATCGCTAAAAAAACTAACCAACGAAGCGTCTGAGCTGAAGCGAAGAATCAGTGATGCTTCTAGAGGGTCCAAACCCACTAAGCCCTTTTTCCAGAATACCAATAATTTCCCTCCTAAAGTTTCACAAAACCCTAGTCCTACCTTCAGCGTAGAAGAATTAGGCAAAGATAACTTATGCACTTTCCATCAAGCTTCACACTCCGAGAAAACTTGCCCGCAATGGTTACATAATATGACCGCTGTCGTCACCCAATTATTAGAAGCCTAGACCACCGGCAAAGCGGAGGATGAAATAGACGAATCAGGAGAAGATGATTCCCCACTTGGTGAGGATTCCCTATCCGCGTGCTAACTCTCGAGATCCTTTGGGGTGGAGATGTGTGCTCTACACAAGAAACCTATGTCGGAGAGGCTCCCCAAAAACCCCCCAAAAGTTACAATCTCAGGAGTAAAGGTGCAATAACAGACTCTTCCTTAGAAGAAAAGAAGAAAGCTTTGTTGCGTAGGATCTTGCCCCCGACTGATACCAGTCAAACATCTGTCCCCTCGCCCAGAGGAACAGATGATTTACACCCGACCAAATCACCTGCCAGCATGAAAAGGAACCCCTCCACACCTAAGGATGCATCCAAAGGGTTTACTACTAAGACTATCGCGGCTACGCCACAATCTTTTCCCGCCGATTTAGATTATAATATCATCGAAGATTTAAAGAAGACGCAAGCTAACATTTCGTTATTCAAGCTGTGCAAATTGGTGACTTAGCGGGAAATCATAGCCAAAGCCCTCACTTTCTCCCTTGACCTAGTTAAACCCATCGCTTCGAGCAAGGGAAATCCCGTAAGCCGATCCCCAGCCATAGTCGACCTCCAAGCTATAGTTAACGCTGCCAACACCAACTCAAGAGGCTCAACCCCCCCATTCCTCTTAACCTTTGAGATGTTTAATTTCAACGTCCACAATTGCCTTGTCGACTCTAGTGCATCAACCAACGTTATGCCCTGGTCGATATGTAAGAAATTGAATGTTCAACCAGAGAAAACCGATGCCAAAATTATCCAACTCGACAGATCTCAAGTCCCAACCATTGGAGAATTAAATAATGTCATCATTCGATTATCCTTTAATGCCCGAGTGCACCAATGCATTGACATAATCATCATAGACATCCCAGAAGCTTACGGTCTTCTTCTCAGCAGAGATTGGTCTTGCAAGTTGCAGGGCTACTTTGCCACTGATTGGTCTCACTTATGGTTGCCTTACAAAGGAAAAAATAACCAGATCAGGGTAAATAGTGAACCTTGTATGAAACATACTGTTTCCGACCTTGAAAGCTCTAATGAACCAATCAGTTATGCACAATAAGATCTACGAGTATGCCTCCTCAAATCTTCATTCGGGTGCTATCAACCTCAGACCTCAACCGTTTCCTCGGATACCCAGATTGAAATCCCCATGCAAACCCCAAGCTGCGATGACACAATTTTTTCTTTAAACTTGCATACGTCAGGTTTACCCTTTCCCAACACGAAGATGTGGATGTTGTACTATGACGGTTCCAAAACCCACGATGGAGCAGGGGCTGGATGCGTCCTGCTAAATCCCAAAGGAGAAAGATTTTTGATCTCTTGCAGGTTAGAATTCCAATGTACCAACAACACTGCTGAATACGAGGCATTGGTGATCGGCCTAAAAAATTCCATTGACTTAAAAGCAGACTGCCTAAAAGTCATTGGGGATTCAGAAATCATCACAAGACAGGTGCACAATAGCATCCATTGTTTGTCTCTACATCTAAAGAACTACCAGCAAGAGGTATGGCATCTCATGAATTCCTTTAAAGCTTTCAATATCATGTATGTTCCTAGGTTTAACAACACTGCTGCTGATACTCTAGCTAATGCCATAGCTAGGTTCACACCCCTTAGAGATGATTTTTCTATTGAAATTTTGTATAAACCAGCAGTATCGGATAACGTAACTAACTTGTGCGTGTTTAATGATGACCAATAGATTCTGGAATTCATGGAAAATGCTGAAGTATTCAAAGACGCAGCTATTGATGAAGAGGAACATGAAAAAACATTACAAGATGAGGTGGATTCCCGGAAGGGAAATACCTTACCGAAAGGGGTGGTGTCATTGGAAAAATTGTTTGACCTTCAGAATCGCTTCAGAGGTCCGCCAAATGCCAAGATGCATAGTTCCACCCTCTTACATGAGCAAATCAATCTCGGGACTGAGTGTGACCCCAAATATGTTAACCTGGGAACAGAATGCACCCCAGAGGAAAAACAAGCTTTCATCAGTTTGTTTCGAAAGTACCGAGATGTCTTTGCTTGGACTTACGATGACCTGAAAGTGTATGATACTCGGATTATTCAACATGTCATTCCTACCAGAGAGGGGGTCAAACCATTTCAACAGAAACTGAGGAAGGTGCATCCCACCTTAGAACCCCTCATACAAAAGGAGTTAAAGAAATTGTTGGACGCCCGCATTATTTTTAAGGTTAGACACTCGACATGGGTATCTAACTTGGTACCAGTAAGAAAAAAATCTGGAGAAATACGCCTTTGTGTCGATTTTTGGAACCTTAATCGGGCGTCAGACAAAGATAACTACCCTATTCCATCCATGGAGCAGATCCTTCAAACTGTCTCAGGTTCTAAGCTCTTCTCTCTACTGGATGGGTTCTCCGGTTACAATCAGGTCCTGGTCTCAGAACCTGACAGGATTAAGACCACATTTCGAACGAGGTGGGGAACATTCGCTTTTTGTCGCATGCCATTCGGGCTAATAAACGTTGGGGAAAATTTCCAAAGGGATATGGATATCACTTTTCGGGGGTTAATGGGGCAGAGTGTGGTGGTCTACTTGGATGATGTCACCATTTTTTCAAAAAAAGAAGAAGCGATCATCTCCAGCATTTGAAGCAGATTTTTGAAAGATGCCAGAAATATGGGATCTCTCTCAACCCCAAGAAGAGCATATTTGCAGTCTCGGAAGGCAATCTGCTGGGCCACATCATCACCAAGAAAGGGATCACAGTCGACCCTGACTGCGTGAAAGCCATAGCGCAAATCCCTCAGCCAAGCACCAAGAAAGGTATGCAATCTTTCCTCGGTAAAATTAATTTCCTGCGCAAGTTTATTTCAGATTTTGCACAAATTGCCAAACCTCTGCAAAACATGATAAAGAAAGATATAGTTTTCAAATGGGACTAGGAAGAAAAGGAATCATTTGATCAGATTAAGGCAGTAATCATGGAGGCACCTTCACTCTCAAGCCCCGATTTCGGCAAAGATTTTATCTTATACACTTTCACTTCAAATTTATCATTAGGCGCGGTCCTCACTCAAAAGGACTGTGACCATGACGAATGTCCTATATCTTTCATGAGTATAGGACTCCAAGGGGTGGAGCTGAATTACCCAGACATCGATAAGCAGGCTTATGCTGTCTACAAAGTAGTGAAACACTTTAGGCCTTACATCCTAGAAAATCACATCACCGTAATGGTCCCCCATCCCACTGTTAGATCCCTCTTCATACAACAAGAGTTGGGGGAGAGAAGAGCCAACTGGATGACATCCCTCCAGGAATACGACTTAGAATTTAAGCCCTCGCACACTGTAAAAGGGCATGGTCTTTGTAAGCTGGCCACCAAAGCCATAGATCTGCAGGGCACGGAAGCTGACCGATTGGCCCAAGAAACAGAAGGATGGGAGCATGAAATCGAAATGTACCACAACAAACTCCTCGGCTCACATGACTCCCCATCATGGTATGCTGATTTAAAGCAATACCTAACACAGGGGTCGTTGCCCGAAACAATGTCTGCTAAACAGAGAAGAGCCATCAGACTGAAAGCAGCCTCATATCAGATGGTCCAGGGGAACCTCTTTAGGAAGCATCACCTTGGTGTGTTGCTAAGATGTCTAGAATATGATGAAGCACAACGGGTGCTCAAAGATCTACATGATGGATCGGTAGGAGGTCATTACGCGGGCGACACCACAGCGCACAAGGTTATGCGGGTAGGTTTCTACTGGCCCACTCTATTCAAAGATGCTCATGACTATGTACGAAAGTGTTTGATCTGCCAAAAGCATGCTGGCAGGTAGGCAAGGTCATCCGCCCCCTTACAACCCATAGCAGTTGAGGAACCTTTTCAACAATGGGGTCTGGACATCATAGGCGAGATCATTCCTCACTCGTCAAAGCAACATAGGTACATATTCACGACCACCGATTACTTCACTCAATGGGTAGAGGAAATCCCACTTTGAAAGGTTAACGACCATGAGGTAATATCTTTTATTAAGCAGCACATCATCACCAGGTTCAATGTTCCAACATCCCTTGTTTTTGATAACGCTACTTACTTTTCATCTTTGAAATTATATAATTTCGCTTTGGAAAATAGCATAGTGTTAAAACATTCCGCTAATTACTACCCTCAAGGGAATGGCTTGGCTGAATCGACCAACAAGAACCTCATTCATATCATCAAAAAAACCCTGCTTTCGCAGCAGAGGAATTGGCATAACGCCCTCAGTAACGCTCTTTGGGTTGACCGGGTCACTCCCAAAACCTCAATAAGCACATCGCCGTACTTCCTAGTCTACAGGAAAGAAGCCATCTTTCCCCCCAATCTGTATCTCCCCACCCTTAAGCTAGCCCAAGAGTCGCGAGGCACCCCTTGCCCATCTATACAAAGCTGGATCGATACCCTGGTGAAACTAGAGGAAGAAAGGTTCAAAACTAAGGAGAAGTTTGCCATTCACCAAGCCCGAATCAAAAGATGGCTTGATGGGAAATCCACAGGGTCCGACAAGCTTGAGGTAGGGGACCTAGTGCTCAAATGGGACCGGGCTCATGAAGACAAAGGCAAACACACAAAATTTCAAGCCTTGTTGTTGGGCCCATTCTAGATTGTAGAAAAGATTGGTCATCACACTTTCAAATTACAAACCCTGGGAGGATGGGTGGAACCCCTTCCAGTGAACTGCCCCGACCTTAAACATTACTTCACCTAACAACCCCAGAGTTGCTAGGTTCCACCTTGTACCATAGTCTACCATTGCTTTCATAGATAGTTGTCATTTACCGCCATTTAGTTTCGATCACTAGTTTAACAGTTGTTTGTTGTTTTTCTGGAATAAAGTAGAGATGGCAGGTCAAAGTTAAAACAACCCTACACTTTAGGTCCCTCAGACACTCTTCGGATCTGTTAACAGACCAAAGTTTAAGTACGACAAGAGTATAGTGTGAAATATTTGGTAACAATGGTGAACACGATGACATGCATAGGTCCTCATTCTCACCCAGTCGGTCTATCCATGCTGCTCGCATTATCTAAATTCTTGAGGCTGTTCTAGCTCACCTGCAGTCTTAGGTGTTATAGACATATTTGGGCACTGTAACCCCAATCATATATGTCAATAAAACAAGAGACATTTAACCCCTAAAAGTGTTGTTTCATACCCTAAAGGATCATGGTCAACTGATTACATCATTTCCCAGAAGTTCCACCTGAAAAACCACTCAGAACTGGCCAAAACTGGACCATACTGACTGCTCCTTGGTCAGGGTGCGATGCATACTGACTCCTACACTAGCCAGGTGTGATGCATACTGAAGAAGCCTTCTGTGGGGTGCGATGAGAGAGAATGGACAAATGTCTGAGACATTTTGCTAAGTGGATGCTCATGGAATCTTCTAGAAACTTCCTCTATGACACTTGCCTCTCTGAATTCGCCCAGGGATGAGTAAGATATCCAAGAAATATCCAAGTGGAACTAAGAACTACAAGTGGAATGACACTAATAAAAAACCCAGAGATGACTCACACCTCTACAAACATCTATAAATGGATCCCTCATCTGAGAGATCTAGAGGCTGGAATTTTGTAATTTGTAAAGAAGTGCTGTTAGTTTATCTTTGAGAAGAAGCATTGTATTGTTGGGTGATCTTGCTTTTCATGAGATGAAGAGGGCTTTGATGCTGGGAGGATGATGCTAGATCAGACAACTGGGATGTAATCCTCTCTTCTACTATTAATAAATTTCTTTGAGTTTTCCTCCATATAATCGTGTATTTGTGAATCCTGTTATTTTGTGAATGCAATTGTATGGTTAATGTATTTTTCATTCTGTATTGTTTATGATATTATAGATCGAGATGCTTTGATGGTGTTTTGTTACTTTGTCTCTACAGGTATTCTCTAAAGCGGGACAAGTAGGAGAGGAGTCGCAAGTTCCATCAAGGGAGAGAGAAATCAAGAAAGGAGTCAAGCGGAAGATCCAGGTTGGTCTCTTTGCTTCTCTCTTATCTATCATACATAAAGGAAATCGCAAATTGCTTTGATTGTTTGTTTCTAAGATAGCTACCCATCTTAGTGGGAATAGCAGATCGAAAAGACACTAGTTTTCCCGGAAAAAAAATGGAGACTCCGCTGGGGATTGAATAGTTTGTTTGTTTGTTATTGTTGTTTGATTTATAAACTATAGACAAAGCCTGAAGTTAGCCAGATAGCCTTCGAACTGCTTTTGCTATGCAACTGCAAAGTACATGAATGCTGCTTCAGTCAATCTCCGGGTTGGTTTATGAACTGAAACATTTGAATTACAAGCATTCTAAACACCCTTGTGGTAGCTCAATAACCTCCTAAGATCATACCCCTGTACTTTGTTTTTACTGTCCATCATAACTTAGCTTAAATCACTGAACTTAGCTGCAAATTTTGAGAAAAAACCCAACTCAGTTTCACTCCCTGGCCCATTGCACTGTCTGTAACTGGAAGCCTGTATGCATCGCACCTCCCGTGTGTAGTAGGTGAGATGCATCCCTGTTTCCCTGAAGGACAGGTGCGATGACTGAGTGATATTGTTTCTCTCTTTGAAATTTGGTTTTTTCCTCCTTTTCAGCTCTATTCAGTTGTTTTGCTGCTTATGATCAGTATCTCATTGCTGAAGCCTCTTTCCTTTACATTGTTCAACCTCCATTGATAAGGATTAATAAATTTTTTATATGTATTTATCCATCATTTACAGTCCTTCGCCAAAAGTAGCTTACATCGAACTATCGTTTTTGATGCAAAAGTGTCGTAACTGTCGTTTTGGACAAAAAAGAAGAGTGTCGTAAAGTCTTCCTCCTCTAGATAGTCGATTGTACTTTTGCCATTGTATTTGATTTGAATTGTTAATATTTGAAGTGTCGAAAGTAGTTTTCTATTCGAAATCGAAAAGTGTCATTTTAGTCTTCCTTTCGTTTTGAAAAGAAATTGTCGAAATGTCACTTTGAATAAAATAGTTCAGATCTGTAATTAGTTTTCCTTTTTGGCATTCTCACATTAAAGAGAACGAAAAACAAATACATGCATTTTCATTTGAATTTAGACTGTGTGCAGAAAATAATTTAGGAAAAGTGCATTTAGTGTGTGCTCTTTGCTCTCTGTTGAAAGAATCGTAATCTTCTTTCCTTAGTAGCTAGGATTTTCATTGCTAAAAAATAAACGACTGTTTATCATTTTAGATTGCATATTTAGGAATTTTACATCTACATCACGCGGTGAACCTTGAAAGGCAAACTTCTAAGCAAGATCAACTCTAAAATAAATTTCAATGAACATAACAACGCTTTGGAACCTAACGCAACACATCTAGAGGTCTAGGCTAGAGACGTGTTCCGACATCGTAAAACCTGGTAACTATCGTTTTCATCGAAGGTTGGGTGATTCCTCCTCTTTGATACGACAAGTGCTAGTATGGACTTGTGCTCCCCGTACCGTCGAGTATATATTGGGAGACCACAATAGGCTTATATCCTTTATCCATAGGAAGCTGTGTCTGCCGCCCTATCGATCACAATGCACTGAACACAACATTTGGGAAGATTGACTGTCGTACATAAGTCCTTGGTAATTTCTCTTTAATTTACCACCAAGGTGTATTTTGCAGTTTTGTGATTGGTTTGGTAATCCCTTTGTCTAGATTTCCAGAGTAGTCACTTTCATTCCTTTTCAACTCCTTAAAAGAAAAGGTCCATCTGAGCACTTGTCACTTCAGGCTCATTAAAAATCAAAGGCGACTAGAGTCATCTTTAGCTTTTTCTCGACTCTTAAAAATTGAAAAAGCAAAGTTGTGTTAAAGCGTGATTAACATTTATTTAATTTGGAATAACACCCCTGTTCCTTCGTTGATCTTAGGTTGAGGTAATGGAGTCCAACAATCAAGGAATCCCTCTTGGGGGGAATCCTAGTCCTTTCTCTTTTTGGGGAGATATCGGTGCTCCGTATATGGCTACATTGTCCCTTCTGGGGATCACAATTGGCCTGCCTGTATGGCTATTCTCAACCTCTGTCGTTCAAAATACCGTGATTCCTCAACAATCGAATCAAAAAACAGATGATACTAAAGTTGTCCCTTCACCTCCTACTTCGTTTGTTTCTCCCTCCCTTTCTTCCTCTTCTCTTGGTGAAACTAGTGATACTAAAAACCAAGTGGCTGAGAAGAAGAAGAAAGGGAAGGAGAAGAAGAAGAAGTCAGTGAAGCAAGGGGGCAACAATGAATCATCTAGTGAAAATCCACACATTAAATCTCCTAGATATCCTTGTCTAATTTGCAAAGGAAACCATTTTCATCGAGATTGTCCTTGCATTCCACGGATCTTGAGAGAATGGTCTCCCCGTTCGCACCATCCGGTGTCATCAACCTCTGGCAATCAGGTTGACAGCACACCATCAACTAGTGAAAATGAAAGTCCTGGACAAGAAAGAAAGGTCAAAACTCCATGTCTATTATGTGAAGGAGACCATCACCTTCCCTGTTGTCCTTTTCTAGATGAGGCCAAGAGAATCTTGCATAATCATCCTGCTTCACCGCAGCGACTTCCACCTGGATACAAGAAACTCTTACCAAGTCCATCGCTAGTTGAAAACCCGACTGACGTAACTCAATCGTCGGTCGAAACGCCTATCATTGAGAGTGAACCTTCTGAGTCCATACCGGACCAAAGTCAACAGGTTGAGATGGCAGTTGACCTAGTCTTGCCTTCAGAAGGTCCGCCTTCAAATGATAAATTTTTTAAAGAGAATGAGAACAATACTGTTCGAATTCTTTTTGTTAATACAGAGTCTGATGAACTTGGGGGCAATCCACCCGTTCCTTTACAACAGGAGGAAAATCCCCCAGTTCAAGGGGTTCATTCAGCCATTTATCTGGTACCCCCTCCAAGCAGTCTAGTTGTTTCCTTCGATTGGAATCAACTAGCAAGACCCCGCCTTCCGTCTAATGTACCATTCTGGATCATAGTACAAGTTTACAAAATGATCATGTCTGGCACTATCATAGATGAAGGGGCTTTAGTGAGTATCCTTTCCTCAACTACTTGGAAAGCGCTTGGTTCGCCATCGCTTATGCCTGAGACACAAAATTTGTCAGGCTTTAACAAAGGAACCAGTCGACAATTAGGGATCCTTCCGAAGTTGTCGAGAACTTCGAAAAGGAAAACCGTTCACGTGAACGTGATGGTAGTCCAAGGGCCATTAGATTACAATATACTCCTTGGGTGTGACTATGTTTATAGCATGGAAGCTATTGTTTCCACACTCTTTTGAGTGATGTGTTTCTCGCATGAAAGCAAAATGGTACAACTTATTGACCAGCTTTCATTTCTCGGTTCAAACACAGCTCTAAGTCAAACATCATCCCTAAACAGTCTCTTTGCGTCCAAAATGTCTCTTCAAACTTCATTCCATCCACCTGATTGTGGCGAGTAGTCCGGTGAATGTAATGAAGCTTAGGGGGCATGCACCCTGGTCTGCTTCGGTAGACGAACCCAGCTGAAAAGATAGATTTCCTTGTAGGTTATGTGATTGGTCTGAAACACCATTTCCTTATAGGTTATGTGATTGGTCCAAAACACCATTTCCTTGTAGGACATGTGATTGGTCTGAAACACCTTTTCCTCGTAGGTTATGTGATTGGAAGTGTGAACCACACCATTCACCTTTTTCCACTATGTGGATGAAGCCAAAGAAGTGTTCTTGTCTAACCGCTGACAAAAACAATCCTACTTAACCGCAGTGACTTCCATATGGTTACCTGGAGATTTTCCTTTTCTCGATGCCTGGGGGCATGCAAACCTTTTTATGGAAGCAAAAGATGACCAATTTCATTTTCTTATCTTTTTAGATTTTTTGGCTTCTTAGTTTTAAACTTCTTAGGTTAGGCAGTTGGTCCAAAAATGTCTGTGCACTAATTGGACCATAGGAAGGGTTGTGTCTAGACGAAAGATAAAAACATCCTACCTAATCTTAGTAGTTCCTTAGATTTTAGTTTTTTTAGCTTTGTAGTTTGGTCATTTCTAGCTTACATAAAAAGGAAAATGAGCACATGTTATCGTAGAGTTCAAGCTCACTAAAAAATAAACCTACCAAGGAGAGACATCTTTAAATGACTGGAATGAGCAATGTTTTCGCAAGGTTCAAGCTTGTTAAAAAATAAACCTGCCACTGAGCATATGTTAACGCAAGGTTCAATCTCATTAAAAAATAAACCCACCTTCAGTAAACGACCTCTGTGATTGCCATGCTATCAGCCTTTTAAGCCTTGGTTGTGTTCCTACCATCACCTCCATTCTTTTGGCCGATCATATGCTTCCACTTGATTGTTTACCCTTTTGAGGAATAGCTGCGATGAGTGATTTTGTTAGCCACCCTCTTCACACTGCCATGTTTTGAGAAGTTCCAAACTTACCTGGGACCAGTTGCTACCTGAAAATACCACTCGTTCCTAAAAAACGAGTCTCTTTTAAGCTCTTTTTAGACTCGTTAAATATGAAAAGATTGCCGAGCTACTAGCCTTTCCAGCTCGTTAAAGTAAAGGGAAGCGCCATCCCTCCTCTACATTTTAATCTTTTTGGACTTGAGGGATCATCCCACAAAAAGATTGAGCACTTATCTCTTCGGCTCGTTAAAGCAATCAAAAAGTCATCCCTTTCATATTATTTTATACTTTTTTGGACTTAAGGGATTATCCTACGAAAAAGGACTGCTGGAGTTTCCTTTTCGTCCCTTTTCAAACTCTCTAAACATGAAAAGGATTGAGTTATCCTTGTTGTTAAACTCATTAAAACAATAGCGACAAACTTGTCCACCCAGACAAGAATGAGTTTCACTATCGTTAGGCTCACTAAAACATAGCGATAGTTTTGCCCGAAGGGAAAATTATAGAACAAGCATATGTTATCCTCCTCAAGCTTGACAAAAATAAAAAGGTCCTGATCAGCAATTATTGGGGAAAAAGGGAAGAAAACTTGAAGAACTTTGTTGGTAGCAGGTCGCTCTTGAACATGACGCTTTCACTCCATCACCATGATTGAGTTGGGTTGGGTTATGCCGTTCACCGGTCATATCACCATTGGTCCTCCATACCATCCATCTTTTGGGGTTAACGCTACCAATCCATCTCAGTGTTGCCGATATGTTCAAGAGAAGTCATTCAGAGAATTCACCACCTAGCTAACGCCTCATCCACTGCAATACCTTCACCCTCCATTTTTCATGACCACCATTCCTGAACCTTGTATCATCAGATCATTTTCATCTCCAGAAAATCATTTGCTTCGTTTCATGTTGTAGATGTGGGATACATTAAGGTCCTCCTACGATGGGTCACTTCTTGTTGACATTAGCTCATTATCCAAGAAGTTGACTTAGAAACAACCCTTTCAGTACTTTGAAGCTTGCCTGCCTCAATGGTAAGTTTCTCACTTCTGGTGACAGGTTTACATCAATAGCCTTCGACCGAAAGATTTTACGTGGTGTTCGACATCAAATCATATATTCACATCACGTGAAATGTACTGTAGTAACTTGAGGATCATTGTCATTATCGGTGATTCCTCTCGCACCTGTTAACAACTTACATCATTAGCTGGTAATCAGGCGATGTATTTCCATGTTCGACTTCAGGACATCTTTTCACATGGATCGACTTGTACATCGGGCGAATATTGAACGAGTTTGAAGACCCCGGATCTAGTTTCATCCATCTGGGCTACGATATATTCAGGAGTATAAAGACATCAAATGTACACAGAAGCTGCACAAATGATCATCCAAGCTAAGGGATGATGACTCTACATACAAAGAATCACCAGTCTGCAATAGCAGATGATTATCTGTCCTATGTACATGAAAATGAATTTATAAAGCTGAGCATCGGAATGCACGCCTCATCTAGATCATGAAAATAATATGATGATGATGTATTGTATTGTATTTTATACAGGTCTCCTTCCAGTTTGAATACCTCGGATCCTCATGATAAAGCATTTCAACTGACATCAAAAGATTTACGACCTCATGCTTTAGGGGGAATTGTTATAGACATATTTGGGCACTGCAACCCCAATCATATATGTCGATAAACCAAGGGATCTTTAACCCCTAAAATTGTTGTTTCATACCCTAAAGGATCATGGTCAACTGATTACATCATTTCCCAGAAGTTCCACCTGAAAAACCACTCAGAACTGGCCAAAACTGGACTATACTGATTTCTCCTTGGTCAGGGTACGATGCGTACTGACTCCTACACTAGACAGGTGTGATGCATACTGAAGAAGCCTTCTGTGGGGTGTGATGAGCGAGAATGGACAAATGTCTGAGATAGTTTGCTAAGTGGATGCTCATGGAATCTTCTAGAAACTTCCTCTATGACACTTGCCTCTCTGAATTCGCCCAGGGATGAGTAAGAGATCCAAGAAATCTCCAAGTGGAACTAAGAACTACAAGTGGAATGACACTAATCAAAAACCCAAAGATGACTCACACCTCTGCAAACATCTATAATTGGATCCCTCATCTGATAGATCTAGAGGCTGGAATTTTGTAATTTGTAAAGAAGTGCTGTTAGATTGTCTTTGAGAAGAAGCATTGTATTGTTGGGTGATCTTGCTTTTCATGAGGTGAAAAGGGCTTTGATGCTGGGAGGATGATGCTGGATCAGACAGCGGGGATGTAATCCTCTCTTCTACTATTAATAAAGTTCTTTGAGTTTTCCTCCATATAATCGTGTATTTGTGAATCCTGTTATTTGTGAATGCAATTGTAAGGTTAATGTATTTCTGATTCTGCATTGTTTATGATATTATATATCGAGATGCTTTGATGGTGTTTTGTTACTTTGTCTCTACAGGTATTCTCTAAAGTGGGACAATTAGGAGAGGAGTCGCAAGTTCCATCAAGGGAGAAAGAAATCAAGCAAGGAGTCAAGTGGAAGATCCAGGTTGGTCTCTTTTCTTCTCTCTTATCTATCATACATAAAGGAAATCGCAAATTGCTTTGATTGTTTGTTTCTAAGATAGCTACCCATCTTAGTGGGACTAGCAGATCGAAACGACACTAGTTTTCCCGGAAACATTAGGGACAAAAGAAGAGCCGAAGGAACCAACAATGAGTATACACATATCCTGGGAAAATAATAAGGACTCTGTAAGCTAGAAACAACCTCTTTGCAATTCAAATAAGTCAGGATCCCTTATCCACCCAGGTTTTAAGCCTACATTAAAATAAGTGCGTTATACGCATAGGAAAAATAAGTGCTCATGAGCACCTACACCTTTCATAATAAGGGCTAAAGGGCTAAGAAAGGCTTCCTGTGCAAAGAGGTGAAACAATGACTCCGTCGGGGTACTGACCAGGCTCGCTGGTAGCGAAGCAACATTCGCGATTTCTAGGTAGTGACCCTGTCGGGGTACTGTTCAGGCTCACTGGCAGTGGAGCAACACCAGAGTACCATGACCACTTGCTGGGTAGCGGAGGCCCCGCATAATGGTTTTGGGGCTCAAAGCCCACAATTTTGGTAATAGTATGGTAAAGGCTCCGCAAGGTGTGCGGAGCGTGAATTGTAATGAGTCAAGTCAAAAGGGTTGTCTGCCCAAAAATAATGTAAGAAAATAGAAAGTGAGTCGGCCTGCCCATGGTCCGCGGACCATGGGAATGTATAAATAGAGCAAGGCTCTAAGGTTAGAGGTTAGTTAGTTTTGGATCTTAATATTATGGGTTTATGAAGGCAATATTCTCTCTACATCTGTAAGTTCGAGTCAAGGGTGTTGGTAGATAGATAGAGGCTCTGTAGCTGTGTGTGCAGAGGCCTGGTAGAGTCTGCAGCTGTGTGCGCGGACCCCTGCAGCTGAGTGCGCAGGGCGGATCTGGTTGTACTGAAAAGGAGATAAATAAAGATAAAAATTCCTGAATCATTGTGTGCTTTATCGCAAATCTATCTGTTGCTTACATTATGAATTTATGCATGTTTATGATTGCGCGTTGTTAAATGTATGCTTAAATGCCTTAAGAAGTAGATCGGATCTATAATAAACTTGGTAATAATAAAGAACATAGGCGCGGATCTACGCAAAAGCTTGATAGTAGTACAAAGTAGCGTGAGGGCACAAAACGGTTCGCGACCCCATCCAGACCACATCAAGACATCCCAAAGGTGTGGAAACCTGGTTCAAACACCCTCCCCTACAACCTTGGGTGAGACTTCAGTCCGCGCTCCGCGGACTGTTGCCGAAAGGTAGTGTGGGAATTTTTTGGCTAAATAACTCTTCCGAACCTGGGTCAGGCCCTAACAAGCCAACAAAAGGTTCCGTTGCCGGGACCGGGATCTACCTAAGGGATGTCTGATGTCAGAACATTAGAACCATATGAAGAAAGAACTTGAAGATTGGTTGGATCAGAAGCTTCACGCGTTCGTGGTACAAAAAAACAGAAATCCGTGGATATCTGAGGAAAGGTGGCTGGATCGCTACATATACAAAGAGATCCACGAGATATTCTTCACGTCCTTCTCGACAGCACTGTATGAGTGGATTGCGAGGCTAGCTGATAGTCACAGAAGGTGCAGACTGGATCAACCCATTGAGTGGACTCTAGAGTTGTTGCACAGGCTAGAAGCATCTGAAGATAAAATCGCACGTGTAGTAGATCACTGGTTGGATCGAATAATAAGAGGGTTTATCACTGAGTTCGTGATAGACACGACTGTGAGTTACAGCGAAGCAGAAAGACGCTTTCTCTAAGGACCGCGGGGTAAGTACATCAAATCGCTGAATACTTGGATCAAAATGCTGTTATGTGAAAAATGGCTTATGCACATCCATTGATGTGTGGGGTAACGTGGAGCGGAAGAGGCTACCGAGGGATAGAAGGATTAGAGAACAGTCCCTTGATCTCGTTTTCGTGGGAAAGCGAGGAAGAGCTCGCAGGGTTTTCTCCGATAAGCGCAATCTGATTGATAAAGTAGCGCATTCCATTGATACCACTGCCATCCACGTCATCACCTACTTCACCTTCATCAAAACCATCTTCACCTACCCCACCTCCGCCACCACCAAGGGTGGGAATGGTGAGTGCGATCAAGTTGCCTGTATTTAGAGGTGTAGGAAATGAGGAACCAGATTAGTTCTGGTTCGTGGTAAAGGCTGTATGGGAAGCCCAAGGTGTTACGGTTGATAACATCAAAAAGGCCGCTCTGGTAAGTGCGCTGCAGGATCACAAGTTGACATGGTATATGAAGTACTCTAGTGATCACCTGAATGCAGGAATAGTGGCGATCCAGGATGCATTGAATAAAGAATTTAGCCGGCCAAAATCAGAGACGCAGTCGATCATCGGGTTCAAGGAGATCGTGATGCTACTTGGTGAAACCCCATGGGATCTGGATCAGAGATTGAAGAGTACAATCCGTGAGGCTAACATGACACTGACAGATGCATAGCACTGCGCATGGTTTGTGGCATCTTTGACACCACATCTAAGGACGGCGCTGTCACAGCAAAAGATCTCAACCCAAGCTGAAGCATTAGAGACAGCGATGAGGTTGCATGAAACTCCAATACAGGATCCGAGGTTGGGAGTTCAGCAAATCCATGCGCAACTACAAAACCTATGCTTAGAGATGCAAAGTTTGAAACAAGATAAGGTGCCCCGGTCAGAGGCATGTGCAGAGGTGTGGTGCATAAAATGTAAAGGCCAGGGCCATGATAAGGATCATTGTTCGATATTCGCGAACTATCTGGTAGGAGGGGGACCAATGCCATTGCGACCAAAGGCACAAGTGGGGCCAAGCATGGCGCCCGTACTCTGGTGCGCGATCTACCAGGTGGGAGGAAAGCACACCACAGACAACTGTCATCTATTGCAGAAACTTATACAACCCCCTCAGTAGCTATTTTGCAATTTTTGTAGATCGATGGGCCATGACAAACGAAATTTCTGAAGTTATGAGTTGCTGATGGATCGAACACCTGCTTACAGGATGTAGACTGAGGCGCGAGGTCAGGATCTAGCTGCAGCAATAGTGCGCGGTGGATTCCAGGGACGCGGACGGGGACAAGGAGGAATGGGACCCGGACGAGGGCATGGACAATTAATCTGCTACAATTGTGGAGGACCTAGGCACTACACGCGTGATTACATGAACCCGACCAGAACATGTTTCCCGTACTGTTACCAATTTGATCATGAAGTAGTAGATTGCCCCACACTAATTGCACAGATGCGTGAAAAAGGGGTGCTTCAGGCTACTCCCACTCAGAACGTCCAAATGATGAAGGCTGAACCACATGAAGAGGACCCTAACGTGAACATGGTACTCAGAAGTGGTGCAACTACAGGAGAAGATAACGGGAAGAAACCTGAGGAGGATACATGGGTTCGCAAGGCCCCTACAAAGCAACCTAAGTTTGATTTGGAATGCGCAAAGGAAACATTTATGCAAGCTAAGAAGAACTTCGCGGAGGCTTCTAATTCAGGTAGCGGGGATCAAAATGAGGCGGAAATGGATCCTTCTATGCTAACTACCTTTTTAGAGACATGCATGAAGCTACTATGGAACAATAAATCAGTTAAGGGATTGCAAGAGTTGATAACTAGGTGTGCTGGGTCGAGTGTAGGTGCGCATGGTCCAGAAACTAGGCAAGCATGCTTTGCGTACCGGGCAAGAAATGCGGTTGACTGCCCAAATTGGTGATTATGAGATGGATCAGGTCATTCTAGACTTGGGGTCAGATGTGAATGTGCTACCTAAACAGATCTGGGAGCGCATGGGCAGGCCCACACTACAATGGTCTCTTATCTAATTACGGATGACAAACTAGAAGAAGATCTTGCCCATGGGGAGACTGCAAGGAGTTACAGTAGACATCGAAGGTGCAAGCACACAAATAGATTTTGAGGTAATAGAAATTGTGGATGACAGTAATCGTATCCTACATTGTTAGGAATAGATTGGGCCATGGATATGAATGGAGTCATCAACCTAAAGAGACGAAAAATGATATTCAAGAAAAGTTCTCTCTGCGTAGTGGTTCCACTAGACCCAGCTGAAGGGGCGTGCTACACTGAGCCTATGCACAATGAGGACTGATGAGCCCCAAAAATGGGTAATTATATGGGCTCATTTAGCCTCCTAATTCGAATTAATCCACCATTCTCATTAGTTTATTGCATGTTTTTGATTATATTTATGCTAATAGAGTGAATTGGGTTAGTCATTATGCCAACAAGTCTAATGTGTGCTTTATGTAGTCTTTTTGGTCAATTTGGAGACAAAATCAAAGGTTTAAATGAGCACTTGGCAGCCAAATTCGTGGAGAGGATTTGTAGGAAGGTGTCCCCTTCATTTATGAGCCCTTACCTTGAATTCTCCACCAGCAGCTCAGAGTTCAAGGGCCACCACATCGATTATCACAAGGGCAGCCGAGCAAGGGCTAGTAAAGTTGCTGTTAACTGCAAGTTTTGGCAGTCGAGTCCCTAAAGTTTAGGAGGACTGTTGGGGTCCTCAATTTGTATAAATAAGAGGGCTTAGGGCCTCATTTCAGTTAGCTAGTTGGCAGTTCGATTTTAGTCATTTTTTAGTCAGTAGGTTAGCTCTGCATTTCAGCACATTTTCAAGCTTTTTCTTGTGGACAGTTTTTGGGATGTAACTATTATTTCTTGCTCAATAAAGATGAATCCAACTTTGCACCAGCTCTAATCTTCCTTAGGAGGCTGTAGCTCTTGGGGTTGGGCCCAACTCAAGTGCCCAGTACCTCCTTTGTGTACTTTGATGTGTCTTTGTTGCATTCTTAGAATAAAATCTGTTATTTAGATGAAAATCTTGTTTTGTTACTTAGGTTGCTTTTGATGATTAAAATAGCTTTTCATGTTTCAAGTGATTTAACAGGTTGGTAACAGAAAATATCTTCAAAAAAGGCCATCAAGCAACCTTCGATCTCACCTCTCCCTCCTTGGGACCATGAGCTTAGACCTAGGTGTCCTTGCTGCCATAAAAAAACTGTTCTTGCTTCTTCATGCAAATCTAGTGTTAGATTCTTAGTTGCAAAAGTTAGTACCAGTTGTGATTACATACTTAGATCCATTCTTGCTTGGTTTCCATAGTTGATTTACATGATTTTCTGCCAATAAACTGCTGTGCATCATGCTTATGGTTTCTAGGTCAAATTAGGTTAAAGTAGTTAGATCTTTGGTTTGCATAGTCTTTGTTTGATCAGTTTTGGGAAAAAACGTGCAGAGCATCTGTGAAACCTCCTCTCCTACCCTTACCCCATCAATGCAAGCTGCTTCGTCCTCTAACTCAGATTCTTGCCTCTCATTTGCCACGTTTTCTCACTTTTCCCTAGCTCCTACATTCTTGCACAACATTGCTTCTCTTATCTTCGAACCAACCCAATCGCCTTAACCACTCTTCATCCTCATTCACCAAGTCCTAGACCTCCTCACACCCTTATCTCACCTCCATACCCACTTCTTCACCTTTTTTCCACCATCAGCCCTTCAAAATTCCCTTTCGAAACATCCTGTAGAAGCTACAGTACATCCTGTAGAACCCCTGCAGACTTCTTGTAGAAGCTCACGAAAGCGGTTTCTTGAGATCCGATCACTGTGAAACTCTCTGGAAGGGTGCTAGGGACCCCTTAGGCCCTCTTCTAACCTTCCCAACCTCCTGCAAGCATTTCCTTTTGCCAATCCACCTCTGCACAGTCAAAAACAGTAAAGCACATGCATAATAATTCTGCCAACTTACTCAAAAATACAAAAAGATGTTTCTTTTCAGATTTCACTTCAGAAGTAGCTTAGACACATGCACTTAACCTTCCAAAGAATCAATGGCATCTTTTTCAGTAGCTTTCATCCTTTTTCTTGCATCAGTAGGGCTAGTTGGTAAAACTAGGGTTTGCTAGGGTTTGCATTTCCATTCAGCTTTTTAGTTTCTTTCTGCAAGTAGATTAGCCTCCTTTGAGTTAGCTTTCATCCATCAGTTAAAAGCTTCTTCTAAGAGCTCATAGAAGTTGGCTTAAGCTCCTAGAGGACTTGTGCCAGTTGACTAAGTGACAGCCGCGGCAAGAGCTAGTACTTGTGCATATAGCACCGTTGCTTCCAAGTTTGTTACGAACTACCGGGTTGATAAAATTAAAGAATGGAGTTCTAGGAGTTGCAGCATTATTTCTGCAATACTGGAGCCCACCATCTTTTTGGCGCCGTTGCCTGGGAAGCGTAAAAGTACTGGTGATTGCTGCTTTTCTTCTATTTTCTACTACAACCCTCTGCTAAGTAGTTTATTTCAGCAAGCGTAAAGTAGATTGTTTCATTTCCATTCTGCAATTTCATTTCCGCAAAAGTAGATTAGCATTTCCTGCTTTCATAGATTAGCATTTCATTTCCGCAATTTCAATTCTGCAAGCATAGCCTAACATTTCATTCATGCAATTCCATTTCAGTAAAATATATTAGTCCTTTCTTGCTTTCATTTCAATTCCGCATTTTCATTTCAGCAAGATAGTTAGTTGCAGTTCAATCTATTTTAGTTTTGTAGGTACAAGCAGAAAAAAAAACAAAAATCAACGAAAAAGATTTCATTTCATGCCTTGTAGGAGTAGAGATAAGTCAAAAAAATGTTTGCACGACACCCCCACTGCTTCACACAGCCAACCTTCTCTCTTCTTCGATGGTTGTGATTAAGAAGAACACTTAGGCAGACAACAAGACGTATTTGAAGAACCTCTAGCGGAGAAGAAGAAGAAAACATTCCTCTAGAGCAAATGGCTGGAACCAGAAATGTTGGGAGCAGTACCTTTTCTTCCAACTCAATCCTTAGAGGTGAATGTGAGAATCTGTGGGAAGATTGCAAAAGCGAGGTGAGGTAGATGCTTGCCATGCATATCAAAAGATATCGAGAGGAAGCTGAGAGGGCTTTGGCCATCTTTTGTCCCAGGTGCACTAGAAAGCATCCTAGGAACGAATGTCCATTGCACTCCATAGAAGTGTGTTTTGTCTATGAAGAAGACCATCCTACGAATTAGTGCCCTTCCTTGCCTAGACTTAAAGCTGCATATAAGAGGGAAAAAGGAGCCACTGAACCACTCTATTATATGAACCAAAGGAGGCCAAATGGATCCATACCTTACCAACAGGGAATGCAAGGGACATCCCAGACATATTACGACCCCTATCAAACCACTTCCATGCCTTCTTGGGGTCCCCCTGCTCATCCTTCCTGGTCTACACCTCCTCCTTGGTCATATCCTCCTCAATATTATGCTCAACCAGCTGCTCATTCATTTCACTCTTATGCTCAGCCACAGCCTTAGTGGAATGCACCTCATCAGGGGTGGAGGCCCCAGTACAACACTCCTCCCGCTCCTTTTCCTCCACCACCTTCCCAACCACAACCCCATCCACATCCATCTCAAATATACACCCCCACTCAACTACCCGTACCACCATTTACAAACCCACACATTGGAGTAGCTCAACCCAGCTGCAAAGCTAAGGTACAACACTTCCAAACAACTCCTCTTGAGCTCAATGATATTCACCATAGCTCAGGAAGAGTATTGCAAAAAAGAGACTATATTGAAAGCATTGAAGGACCACATCAAGCAGAAGAAGATTCAAAAGAAAAGATCAAAGAACCATGGGCTGCACTTGATGAAGAGAAGACATCAGAATTAGAGATTGAGAGAGATTCCTCATGGTTACCATCAAATCCTCCATGTAGTCAAGAGAAAAATCAACAAAAAGAGGAGGATGTGAAGGTCATGATAGAAGGTGACATGAGGAATGATCCAGATCAGCAAAAGGACCAAGGATATCAGAGCTATATTGAGATATGGTTCTAGACAATCACTAAGTTGCAGCAGTACTCTCTTCCTCAACTATGCTTGATCCCTTCAAAGTCAAATCATTTGGTCTCTGAAATTCGGATCCCTGTAAAAGCATGCATTTCAAGCCTCCACATCATTTTGTCTCTAATCTCATGTGCACATGGCTCCATTGGAAGTATTCTTATACTTGAAAATGATTTTGTTTTTCAAGTAGGGTAGGGTAGGAAAAAAAAATAAAAAAGAAAAAGAAAATGAAAATAAGAGGAAAATAAAAATCCAAGATGAAAACCTCCTCGAAGGCGCCTTAGATTGGCTCATTGATTGAAAGCCTCCATGAGGCGGTCAATGGGTTGGAAAGAAGAGAAAATAAAAAGAGAATAAGATCCATGGGTGAAAACCTCCCATGGAGGTGCCTAGGGCAGGCAATTAGGGTGAAAACCTCCATGAGGCGCCCTAGTTGTTTTCAAAACAAAAGAGAAAAAGAAAAAGAAAAAGAAACCTAATTTCCATTGAATAATTGCAGGTTGCAACAAGGACATTGCAGGTTAGGAGGATTGCTCAAAACAAAGACAGAGGAAGTTCTGTGCCTTCTACAGGAAGTTTTGTGTCTTCTACAGGAAGCCTACAAACAAGCCAAAATTGATCTCCGAAGAGGACCCGAAGGCTGGGAATATGTCCATGAGGCCTGCACACATCCATGTTTCCATCCCTCACCCTTCTCCATTATTTTTTTTCATCTCATTGTGCTTCTTTCCTAAAAACTGTGTTCTACAGGAAGTTCCTGTAGAAATTACAGGAAGCTAGAAATGGATTTCAAAAAGGGAGTTTGGCAAACATGATAGCTTCCTAAAGGGTTCATAAGTCCTCCTACAATCCTCAAACCTCTCCTCCATCATTTCCATGCCTGCATCACAGCCCAAGCTCATTTTTTCTTACCATGCAAAAAACTACAGAATGCTTGGAAGTAAAAAAGCATAGTGCTGAAATTTGTTTTTTCCCTAACTTGAAAAACGTGCATACATTTACAAAACTATTACAGGGGGAGTTGTATAGGGACGATGGAAACATGCCCGAGCAATTTCAGCCAATCCCAGTGCACGGTTTCCAAGAAATCTTCCTCCATCACCGTCAGCCATTTTTGCATTTTCTCCATATCCGTGCATCCATTTCAAAACCTGTTTCATGGGGAGATGCATATGGGTGATAGTAACCTACCCAAGCAGTTTTAGCCGATTCTGAGACACGGTTTCCGAGAAATTGACCCCTGTAATCTTCAGCCATTTTCAGTTTTTCTCGATATTTGTGCATCCATTGACCACAATTTTGCTATGGGAGGTGCATAATGATGATAGAAACATGCTTATAAAGTTTAAGGTCAATCCGATCTAGCGTTCGGGAGCTATGGAGAAAACAAGTTGTTGTCCTGCAAAAACCCAACATCAGCAGCATGAGGGTGCAAATATGAACGTGGAAATAGATTCCTGCAGCTTAGATCCAGTCAGAGGATACCTGCACAAGAAAAATCACCATGAATCAGCAACCAAGCCAGCATGAAACCACAGAAACAAAGGCATGCAACAGAAGGAAAGGCCACAACACCTCACAGCAAATGCATTCGACTTCCAGGTACGTGACTAAACTCGTTCCTATGTTTCATGAATGTAATTTGAGATCTGTGTGAACAATGAGATGGTTGTGATTAAAAAAAACGGTGGCCAGCTAACTGGCCACCCTCATCCAGTTCAAACAGCGCTCGGTGGGTGAATACGACACGTGTGCTTAGCCATCTCAGGAAGAAAACTGAAAACAGGTAGTAAAACTCCAGCGTGATTGATGGACATGATTACAGGCAGAGAACAAACAGTCTGGTGAACGTGATGGACGTGATTAGTGGTGGCTATTTAAACGGTCTGCATGGGGCCAACGTGCACTTGGCCAGCTCACCCTCCATCAATGGAAGTCTCCATAAACAGCCAATCGAACTCTCACCTCCGTTGTTTCCATTTTATCATCGTCCCTGCAGCTGCAACAAGCTCCATACCAGCTCCATAGCAGCGAACCAGTCTTTCTCGGCCATTTATTTTTAAAAACCCTCCTGCTTATCGGGCTCTACAAGAAGCGCAATTTCGTTCTACAGGAAACGAGAGCCGTCTACAGGAAGGCTTCTACAGGAAAGGCAGAGAACAACTCTACGGAAGGAAAACCCAGAATTTTCGTCGAACTTCAAGCTCCAAATGAGGTAGGCTCGAGAACACTCCTCTATGCATGATTCGTTTGAGTAAGAGGGTAAATTGAACACGGCAGTAGAATGGGAAAATAGTGGAAGTCTGCCTGTAAATTTCCCTGAGTCTACGCAGTTTCCTTCTCTCTCTGCATTTGAAATCTCCCCACCCTTCTTCAAAATTCTCTTATAAGGAAGGCATATGCAGCTGTGAGAGACAGCCTGTGGATGAAAATTTTAAAATTTGCATATTTGAATGTGTCCTGAGAAGAAAACTTAGTCTCTGTCCTCTGTCTGTAGAAGCAAAACTCTTCCTTTCATAACCAGATAGCTGAGAGCTGAGTCACAACAGTCTTGAAACCAGAGAATTGTTGCTCATTGAGGGAAGTCAGTTTCCAAATCATGAAGTACATTACCTGTGAAGGAAGATTCAACATTATCTATGGTTATCATTTCAGGTTGCTGTGTGAACTTAGACATGGAATTGATTTACCTCCAAAAATGAAACTAAGCATTCCCTATTTTCTTCTTCAGTCACTGGTTGAATGTGGGACAAAAATGAATGAAGGGATTCCAGACCAGATGGCCCATCATGGGCTCATCAAATTATTAGTAGAAGATGCCCTGCACACCTACACTATCCCCATATCATGGGAAATCTTCCAAAACATGTCTTGGAACGACAATATCAGAGTTTTGGCCGAAGATATCACCCCATCCAGCAGTGAGGAAGAAGAACACATTGAAAAAGGTGAGAAAACCAATGGTGAAAAACCGCAAGACATCCAGGCACAGCAAGAACAGAGAGGAAAAGGAGAAATGGGCCAGGTTGCTGAGCCTAAAACAGAGGTGCAGACAATAGCACAAACACCACGGAAAAGGAGGATGCAGAGTAGGGAAAAAAAGGCTGAGAAAGCCCAAATGAAAGTTGTCATAGCCAAAGCAGATACACAGAAACAAAAGGGAAAGAAATAGCCTAAAATAGCAGCACCACAGACAGAAACGGTTGACAAAGGGACTTCTACAGGAAGCATGGAAGAAGAACAGCGAGAGGAGAAATCACCTGAAATATTGGCAAGGGAGGTAGCAGTTGTGCTTGTTGCATTAAACACACCTGCAAAACAAAAAGAAAAGAGAAAAAGGCAGGCCTCCATGTATTTTAAGGCTAAGAAAAGCACAAGAATTCAAACAAGCAGACTAAGAGGAGCAGTGGAAGAACATGGACAAGAAGGCAGAATTTTATAGCACACATGAGTAGACTACATTAGAAGCTTGGGATGATAAGGAGGCCACCAGGGCCATCAAAGATAAAGAGATAGATTAGTTGCTCAGAGGATGAGCAACACTTTCAGTAGGGGGGTGATGATGAGCCCCAAAAATGGGTAATTATATGGGCTCATTTAGCCTCCTAATTCGACTTAATCGACCATTCTCATTAGTTTATTGCATGTTTTTGATTATATTTATGCTAATAGAGTGAATTGGGTTAGTCATTATGCCAACAAGTCTAATGTGTGCTTTATGCAGTCTTTTTGGTCAATTTGGAGACAAAATCAAAGGTTTAAATGAGCACTTGGCAGCCAAATTCGTGGAGAGGATTTGTAGGAAGGTGTCCCCTTCATTTATGAGCCCTTACCTCGAATTCTCCACCAGCAGCTCGGAGTTCAAGGGCCACCACATCGATTATCACAAGGGCAGCCGAGCAAGGGCTAGTAAAGTTGCTGTTAACTGCAAGTTTTGGCAGCCGAGTCCCTAAAGTTTAGGAGGACTGTTGGGGTCCTCAATTTGTATAAATAAGAGGGCTTAGGGCCTCATTTCAGTTAACTAGCTGGCAGTTCGATTTTAGTCATTTTTTAGTGAGTAGGTTAGCTCTGCATTTCAACACATTTTCAAGCTTTTTCTTGTGGACAGTTTTTGGGGTATAACTATTATTTCTTGCTCAATAAAGATGAATCCAACTTTGCACCAGCTCTAATCTTCCTTAGGAGGCTGTAGCTCTTGGGGTTGGGCCCAACTCAAGTGCCCAGTACCTCCTTTGTGTACTTTAATGTGTCTTTGTTGCATTCTTAGAATAAAATCTA
Organism: Pinus tabuliformis; assembly: GCA_031772625.1. Lineage (NCBI taxonomy): Eukaryota > Viridiplantae > Streptophyta > Pinopsida > Pinales > Pinaceae > Pinus > Pinus tabuliformis. The sequence goes on from CM062808.1 coordinate 907,612,664, forward strand.
TTATTTAGATGAAAATCTTGTTTTGTTACTTAGGTTGCTTTTGATGATTAAAATAGCTTTTCATGTTTCAAGTGATTTAACAGGTTGGTAACAGAAAATATCTTTGAAAAAGGCCATCAAGGAACCTTCGATCTCACCTCTCCCTGCTTGGGACCATGAGCTGAGACCTAGGTGTCCTTGCTGCCATAAAAACACTGTTCTTGCTTCTTCATGCAATTTCTAGTGTTAGATTCTTAGTTGCAAAAGTTAGTACCAGTTGTGATTACATGCTTAGATCCATTCTTTCTTGGTTTCCATAGTTTATTTACATGATTTTCTGCCAATAAACTGCTGTACATCATGCTTATGGTTTCTAGGTCAAATTAGGTTAAAGTAGTTAGATCTTTGGTTTGCATAGTCTTTGTTTGATCAGTTTTGGGAAAAAACGTGTAGAGCGCCTGTGAAACCTCCTCTCCTACCCTTACCCCATCAATCCAACCTGCTTCGTCCTCTAACTCAGATTATTGCCTCTCATTTTCCATGTTTTCTCACTTTGCCCTAGCTCCTACATTCTTGCACAACATTGCTTCTCTTATCTTCGAACCACCCCAATCGCCTTAACCACTCTTCATCCTCATTCACCAAGTCCTAGACCTCCTCACACCCTTATCTCCCCTCCATAACCACTTCTTCACCTTTTTTTTTTCCACCATCAGCCCTTCAAAATTCCCTTTCGAAACATCCTGTAGAAGCTACAGTACATCCTGTAGAACCCCTGCAGACTTCTTGTAGAAGCTCACGAAAGCGGTTTCTTGAGATCTGATTACTGTGAAACTCTCTGGAAGGGTGCTAGGGACCCCTTAGGCCCTCTTCTAACCATTCCAACCTCCTGCAAGCATTTCTTTTCACCAATCCACCTCTCCACAATAAAAAACAGTTAAAGCACATGCATAATAATTTTTCCAACCTACTAAAAAATACAAAAAGATGTTTCTTTTCAGATTTCACTTCAGAAGTAGCTTAGACACATGCACTTAACCTTCCAAAGAATCAATGGCATCTTTTTCAGTAGATTCCATCCTTTTTCTTGCATCAATAGGGCTAGTTGGTAAAACTAGGGTTTGCATTTCCATTCAGCTTTTTAGTTTCTTTCTGCAAGTAGATTAGCCTCCTTTGAGTTAGCTTTCATCCATTAGTTAAAAGCTTCTTCTACGAGCTCATAGAAGTTTGCTTAAGCTCCTAGAGGACTTGTGCCAGCTGATCAAGTGACAGCCGCGGCAAGATCTAGTACTTGTGCATATAGCACCGTTGCTTCCAAGTTTGTAACGAACTACCGGGTTGATAAAATTAAAGAAGGGAGTTCCAGAAGTTGCAGCATTATTGCTGCAATACTGGAGCCCACCATCTTTTTGGCGCTGTTGCCGGGAAAGCGTCAGAGTACTGGTTATTGCTGCTTTTTTTCTATTTTCTACTACAACCTTCTGCTAAGTAGTTTATTTCAGCAAGTGTAAAGTAGATTGTTTCATTTCCATTATGCAATTTCATTTCCGCAAAAGTAGATTAGCATTTCCTTCTTTCATAGATTAGCATTTCAATTCCGCAATTTCAATTCTGCAAGCGTGGCCTAGCATTTCATTCCTGCAATTTCATTTCAGTAAAATATATTAGTCCTTTCTTGCTTTCATTTCAATTCCGCATTTTCATTTCAGCAAGATAGTTAGTTGCAGTTCAATCTATTTTAGTTTTGTAGGTACAAGCAGAAAAAAAAACAAAAATCAACGAAAAAGATTTCATTTCATGCCTGGTAGGAGTAGAGATAAGTCAGAAAAATGTTTGCACGACACCCCAACTGCTTCACACAGCCAACCTTCTCTCTTCTTCAATGGCTGTGATTAAGAAGAACACTTAGGCGGACAACAAGACATATTTGAAGAACCTCTAGGGGAGAAGAAGAAGAAAACATTCCTCTAGAGCGAATGGCTGGAAACAAAAATGTTGGGAGCAGTACCTTTTCTTCCAACTCAATCCTTAGAGGTGAATGTGAGAATCTGTGGGAAGATTGCAAAAGCGAGGTGAGGCAGATGCTTGCCATGCATATCAAAAGATATCGAGAGGAAGCTGAGAGGGATTTGTTATAGACATTTTTGTGCCTTACAGCATTGAAAATGAAATGTCCATAATCCAAGGGATCCAAAGTCCCTAAATGAGTTGTTCCTACCCCTAAAGGAACAAGGTCAACCAATGACAGCTTCTCCCAAAAGTTCTCCACCAAAAACCACTCAGAAACAGTCAATTCAGGATCAATTCAAGAGCTCCACTAGCTGTCTGCGCTGAAATGCAGAGATTACACTGGCTAAGTGCACTGCAACGCAGGTAGAAGCACTACGAGGGTGCGCTGAGCGGGAAATGACAAATGGAAAGTTCATTCAACGAGGTGGAAAGACCCTGGAAGCTTCCAGAATCTTCCTCAATGACACTTGCCTCAATGAATTCGACTAGTGATGAGTAAGAGGTTCTCAACCTCCAAGTGGAAGCAAGAACTGACAGAGAGAAGCCACAAGTCAAAACATAAGCTGACTCATCCTCTCTGCTTACATCTATATATGGATCTCTCACCCAGAGGTTCAAGAGGCTGGAATTTTGTACTTTGCAGAGAATTGTTGTTGGTTTGAGATTAGAACTATTGGGTGATTTGCTTTGAAGGAGGTGAAGAAGGGATTTCCTTTGCTGGGAAGGTGATGCTGGATCAGGCCTCATTTGGTTGTATCTCTTCCTGAACTTTTGTTACTCTATCAATAAAACCATTTGAGTTTCTCCTATATGCTTGTATACCAATGATGTTTTGCTATATTTTCATATTTAGTTTATATCTGATCCTAAACTAGTTATGAATGTAAATCTATATCTTTTGTGTAGTTTTCCTCTCTTGTGATCTTGCAGGACCTTGGTGAAGCTGGACCAGTGAAGGAGCAGGCAGCGGGAAGCGAACAAAAGAGAGAGATTGGATCGACAAACTAGCGGAAGACACTGGTTAGTTACATCCTTCTTCTCCATTTACATTTCATAAAGAAGAATACTCAGATAGTTTTCCTTGTTTGTTGCTAAGGCACTATCACACCTTAGAGTGGGATAGGGGCATTCCGTATTGGATACTTTTCCCAACAACAAATTGGCGACTCCACTGGGGATCGTATCTTGTTGGTTTATTTGTGTTTCTATTGCTATTCATTTCATAAACTCAGGAGTGCCGAATCGAACTGCATTTGCCATTTTCAAATGCAAAGTAGAGATCTGCTACTCTAGTCCATTCGCTGGGCTTGTTTATGATCTGAACAGCTGATCCACAAGTGCTCTAACAGCCCTTTGTGATAGATCTTAGTCCTCCTTTAAATCATCCCTCTGATTGTACCTAATTGATAGCTTTTATTCGGCCAAAAACTGTAGATTAAATTGCAAACCGTGACCCAGAACCCAGAAACAACTCTCGTTATTGCTTCAGCGCAGACTCTGTGAAGAGGTTCTGCATTTCAACGCAGGTCCTGTGAAGGCTACCTGCACTGAAGTTCAGATTCTCTGTGCTGGGGGTGCGCTGATCAGTCTTTGCCTTGTGCAGCTGTGGTTCCCTGCTTCCTTTTGCTCAGTTTTTTCTTTGTTTTTGCAGCCTGTTATCAGTCAGTGTACCTATCTGAAACCCCTTTTCTTTGCCTCAATTCCGCCTCAGTTGTATAAAGAAACTGTATTTGTTCTTTGTGTGTTTGTTACATCATTTGCAATTTCCCATTACAAAAGTAAACTAGTCATAACTGTCGCCCTTAGATCTAGACCTGTCGTAAGTGTCGTTTTGATCTTAGGAGTGAGTTTGTTTGCTGTTCACAGTTGATTTAGCTTTTACTTTTGTCGTTTGGTTTGAATTTATGCATTTCAAAGTGTCGAAACAAGTAAATCATAAAGTGTCGTAATCGTCTTTTTGATTTTGAAAAAGGAACTTGTTTATGTTTTCACTTGAAATTGAATTCAAATTTATACAACAGCTTTCTTTATAGGCATCAATATTAAGAAAGAGAAAACAAATACATGCACTTGTGCATTTGCATTTTGACAGATTGTATGTTGATTTAGGAAAAAGTGCATTACTGTGTGCTCTATGCTCTTTGAGAAAAGATGGTGTCTTTCTTTTCCCCATGTAGCTAGGATTTTCATTGTTGAAAAGATATAAAAGCTTGCTTATCATCTTTAAAATGCATTTAGGAGTTGTACCATACATCTCGTGGTGATCCAAAAAGGTAAACTTCTAAGAAAGATCAACCTAAAATAAATTGAATGAACTTAACAACGCTTTGTAACTTAACGCACAACATAGAGGTCTAGGCTAGAGACGTGTTTCGGCGTCGTAAAACCTGGTATCTTACCGTCGAGTGGTTGGGTGATTCCTCCACGGTGAAGCGATAAGTATCAGTACGGATTGTGCTCCCACGTACCGTCGCGTATATATTGGGAGACCCCTATAGGAATAAAGCCTTTATCCATAGGAAGCCGTGTCGGCCGCCCTACTGATCGCAATGCACTGAACACAGCATTCGGGAAGATTGACCGCCCGTACCTTAAAAAGTATTCTGCGGTTTTGCGAAAAGTTTGGCACACCCTCTACCTAGAACTCCAGAGCAGTTCCTTTTGGCCTTTTTCAGACTCTATAATGGAAAAAGTCCATCCGAGCATTTGTCACTTCGGGCTCATTAAAACATCGAAGGAGACTAGAGTCATCTTTAGCTTTTTCTCGACTCTTTAAAATTGAAAAAGCAAGTTGTGTCTAAGCGTCGTTAAAATTTATTTTAAACGGAATAATCACCCCCTTGTTTCCTGTGTTGATCTTTAGGTTGAGAAAATGGAGCCTACCAACCAAGGAATTCCCCTTGGTGGAAATCCTAGTCCCTTCTCCTCTTGGGGAGATGTTGGTGCGCCCCATATGGCCACATTGTCGCTTCCAGGATTGACAATTGGCTTGCCGGTCTGGCTCTTCTCAACCAATGTCGTTCAGAACACCACTATTCTTGAACAGTCGAATCGACAGCTAGACGAGTCTAAAGTTTCCCACCAACCTTCTACCTCTTCTAACTCTTCCTCTCCTCCTTCCTCTTCGCTTGAGGGAACTGGTAAAGCTAAAATCCAAGTTCCTAAGGAGAAAAAGGAGAAGAAGAAGAAAGAGAATAAGAAGAAGGAGCCAAAGGTGCATGGGGGCAAACAAGTGTCGTCCAGCAAAAATCCACACACAGCACTGACCGGGCCTAAATTGCCATGTGTCATATGCAGAGGAGACCACTTCCATAGAGATTGTCCCTGTATTCCCTGGATACTAAGGGACTGGTCTCCTCGTTTGCACAATCCGGTGGCATCAACCTCTGGTGATCATGTTGAAAGCACACCGTCAACTAGCGAAAGTGAAGCCCCAGGACAAAGAGGGAGAGCTAGATTTCCCTGCAAACTGTGCGAAGGCGACCACGCCATCCACCGTTGTCCCTTCTTAGATGAAGCGAAAAGAGTTTTGGATGATCGTCCGGTTTCACCGTTACGACTTCCTCCTGGATATAAAAAACTCTTGCCAAGTCCTTCGTTAGTTGAGAATCCAGCTGGCCCGCTCAAGTGGTCGGCTGAAGCGTCTGTCATTGAAGATGAACCAACTGAATTAGTACCAGACAAAAGTCAAAAGGTCGAGGCGGCAGTTGACCCGGTATTGCCTTCAGAGGTTTTATCTTCGAATGACACAGTCACTGAGGAGAATAAAGATGACACCATCCAAATTCTCTTCATCAACACAGACTCCAATGAACATGAGGTTAATATACCCGTCCCTTTACCGCAGGAAGGGAGTTCATCAGGGTCGTACCCGGCCGTCTACTCGGTCCCACCTCCAAGCAACCTGGTTGTCTCCTTTGACTGGAATCAACTAGGCAGACCCCGCCTACCAGCAAGCATACCATTCAGAATTATCGTCCAAATATATAGAATGGTTATGGCTGGTACCATCATTGATGAAGGGGCATCTGTGAGTATCCTTTCCTCGACTGCTTGGAAAGCGCTTGGTTCGCCAGCGCTTTTGCCTGAAATGAGAAATCTGACGGGCTTTGATAAAGGAACCAGTCGACCTTTAGGGATTCTTCCCAATGTGCCCATAACATTGAGGAAGAAGACAGTTCAAATGAACGTCATGGTCGTTCAAGGACCCTTGGATTATAACCTACTCCCTGGATGAGACTATATATATTGCATGGGAGCCATCGTCTCCTCACTCTTTAGAGTAATGTGTTTTCCGCACGAAGGAAGAGTGGTCAAGCTCGTGGACCAGCTTTCATTTCCCGGATCACGAATCGCAAATAGTCATATACCATCCCTAAATGGTCTGTTCACGCAAGAAATGTCTCCACCCACGGTCCATCCTCCCGATGAGCGCGAGTGATTCGGAAAGATATGACTGGAACCCAGGGGGCATGCGTCCTAGTCTGCTTCGGCAGGAAAACTTTGGGTATAAGGTAGGTTTCCGCAGGAGAATATGACTAGTCCGTACCCCGTCCGTGATTGGAAGTGGGGTTGTTCTAGAATAAGATTCTTTTGTCAAAGTTATGTGTTTGACGGAACAGGGTCACTCACCTTTGTTTATCTCGGTAGACATCGCCGAAGAAGTGTTTTGTTTGCTGCGCAAATGAGACAATCTTTGGGTAACCTGAAAGAGGTAGGCCTTTCCTGGTAAAACAAATGTTTTATCTGCAAATTGAGGGGTAACCTTGAAATCGTACTTTATGCCTGGGGGCATGCAAACCTTTTTGAGTGCAAGCAAGGGGCGGCTATTTATTTTTTAAATTTTTAGGTCCTCCCTTTAAACCTGTAGGTCTAACCCTTTAAACTCGTAGGATTAGTCGTTTCCGAACTTGCATAAAGAAAGGATTCCAGGAGCATAGCTTTGTGAGGCGCAAGCTCCATAAAAAATGGGATCTTACATGAGACATTCTTATCATATGACTGGATAATCGAGCAGTTTTAGCACATAGTTCATGCTCGTTAAAAAATAAACATAAGATTCGAGCAGTTTTAGCACATAGTTCATGCTCGTTAAAAAATAAACATAAGATCGAGCAAGTGTTTCAATCCGCGTTTAAGCTCGTTAAAAAATGAACTATCCGGTAAATAACCACTGCGAATGTAGGTTTATCAGCCATTAAAGCCTTGATCGTGTTTGCACCGTCACCTCCACTTTTCCATTGGCCGATCATTCACCTCCATTTGATTGTTTACCCGTTTTGAGGAACAGCTATGAAGAGTGATTTCACTAGCCATCCTTGTGACACTGCCGTGATTGGAAAATTCCAAGCCTTACCTGGAATCAGCTGCTACCCTGTTTATCACTCGTTCCTCAAAAGACGAGTCTTCTTTAAGCTCTTTTCATCTGACTCGTAAAATATGAAAAGATTGCCGAGTTTTGGCCTTCCAGCTCGTTAAAGCGACCAGAAGTGCTATCCCTCCTCTAGATTTTAATATTTTTGGACCTGAGGGATTATTGCACAAAAAGATCGAGCGCTTGTTTTGTTCGGCTCGTTAAAACTATCGAAAACTCATCCCTTTTGTATTGTTTTATACTTTTTCGGACTTAAGGGATTAGATGACGAAAAAGGAACTTTGGAGTTATCTTTACGTACCTTTTCAGACTCTCTAAAATTGAAAAGGATCGATTTATCTTTGTCGTTAGACTCGTTAAAAGCATTAATAGCGACAAACTTGTCTTTAGATGAGAACGAGTTTCACTATCGCTAGGCTCGTTAAAACATAGCGATGGGTTTGCCCGAAGGGAAAATTATAGAACAAGCATATGTTATCCTCCTCAAGCTTGAAAAAAATAAAGACGTACTGGTCAGAAATGACTGGGGAAAATTGGGAAGAAACTCAAAGAACTTTTATTGGTAGCAAGTCGCTCTTGAACATGACACTTCCACTCCGTGCCTGAGTCGGGTTGGGTTGTTTCATTCACTGGTCACATCGCCATGGTCTCGCCATACCATCCACCTATGGGGTAAATGCTACCAATCCATCACACAAGTGTCGCCGATATGTTCAAGAGAAGTCATCCAGAGAAGTCAACCGTGTCCCATCCACTACCATACATTATCCTTCATCCTTTCATGACCGCCACCCTGAACCATATATCATCAGATCGTTTTCACCTCCATCAAAATCATTTGCTCCGTTCCGTGTCACTGATGTGGGATACATTAAGGCCCTCCTTTGACGGATCGCTTCTTGTCGACATCAGCTCATTATCCAAGAAGTTGATCTAGGAACACCCCCTTCAGTACTTTGAAGCTTGCATGCCTCAATGGCAAGTTTCTCACTTCCGGCGACAGGTATACATCAATGACCTTCGACCGAAAGATTTTGCGTGGTGTTCGACGCCAAGTCCTTTATTCACACCACGTGAATTGTACTGCAGTACCTTGAGGGTCATCATCATTATCGGTGATTCCTCTCGCACTTGTTAACAGTTTACATCATTGGCTGGTAATCAAGCGATGTCCTTCCATGTTCGACTTCAGAACATTTCTCACATGGATCGACTTGTACTTAGAGTGAAGATCGAACGAGATTGAAGACCCCGGATCTAGTTTCATCCATCCGGGCTGCGATATATATTCAGGAAAAATAAAGACATTGACATGTACAACATTGCAGCAGATAATCATCCTACCAAAAGGATGATGATTTCATCAAAATCATCAGTCTACCATCAGACGATTATCTGTTCTATGTACAGAAAAATGAATTTATAAAGCTGAGCATGGGAATGCCCGCCTCAGCTAGATCATGAAAGCAGTATGAAAAATAATGTATTGTATTGTATCTTATTACAGGTCTCCTCCCAGCATTGGAAGAACTTCAGATCCTCCTAATAAAGCATTTCACCCGATAAACGGCCTCATACTTTAGGGGGCAACTGTTATAGACATTTTTGTGCCTTACAACATTGAGCATGAAATGTCCATAATCCAAGGGATCCAAAGTCCCTAAATGAGTTGTTCCTACCCCTAAAGGAACAAGGTCAACCAATGACAGCTTCTCCCAGAAGTTCTCCACCAAAAACCACTCAGAAACAGTCAATTCAGGATCAATTCAAGAGCTCCACTAGCTGTCTGCGCTGAAATGCAGAGATTACACTGGCTAAGTGCACTGCAGTGTAGGTAGAAGCACTACCAGGGTGCGCTGAGCGGGAAATGACAAATGGAAAGTTCATTCAACGAGGTGGAAAGACCCTGGAAGCTTCCAGAATCTTCCTCAATGACACTTGCCTCAATGAATTTGACTAGTGATGAGTAAGAGGTTCTCAACCTCCAAGTGGAAGCAAGAACTGACAGAGAGAAGCCACAAGTGAAAACATAAGCTGACTCATCCTCTCTGCTTACATCTATATATGGATCTCTCACCCAGAGGTTCAAGAGGCTGGAATTTTGTACTTTGCAGAGAATTGCTGTTGGTTTGAGATTAGAACTATTGGGTGATTTGCTTTGAAGGAGGTGAAGAAGGGATTTCCTTTGCTGGGAAGGTGATGCTGGATCGGGCCTCATTTGGTTGTATCTCTTCCTGAACTTTTGTTACTCTATCAATAAAACCATTTGAGTTTCTCCTATATGCTTGTATATCAATGATGTTTTGTTATATTTGCATATTTAGTTTATATCTGATCCTAAACTAGTTATGAATGTAAATCTATATCTTTTGTGTAGTTTTCCTCTCTTGTGATCTTGCAGGACCTTGGTGAAGCTGGACCAGTGAAGGAGCAGGCAGCGGGAAGCGAAAAAAAGAGAGATTGGATCGACAAACTAGCAGAAGACACCGGTTAGTTACATCCTTCTTATCCATTTACATTTCATAAAGAAGAATACTCAGATAGTTTTCCTTGTTTGTTGCTAAGGCACTATCACACCTTAGAGTGGGATAGGGGCATTCCGTATTGGATACTTTTCCCAACAACAGGCTTTGGCCATCTTTTGTCCTAGGTGCACTAGAAAGCATCCTAGGAACGAATGTCCATTGCACTCCATAGAAGTGTGTTTTGTCTGTGAAGAAGACCATCCTATGAATCAGTGCCCTTCCTTCCCTGGAATTAAAGCTGCATATCAGAGGGCAAAAGGAGCCACTGAACCACTCTATTATATGAACCAAAGGAGGCCAAATGGATCCATACCTTACCAACAGGGAATGCAAGGGACATCCCAGACCTATTACAACCCCTATCAAACCACTTCCATGCCTTCTTGGGGTCTCCCTGCTCATCTTTCCTGGTCTACACCTCCTCCTTGGTCATATCCTCCTCAATATTATGCTCAACCAGCTGCTCATTCATTTCACTCTTATGCTTAGCCACAGCCTCAGTGGAATGCACCTCATCAGGGGTGGAGGCCCCAGTACAACACTCCTCCCGCTCCTTTTCCTCCACCACCTGCCCAACCACAACCCCATCCACATCCATCTCAAATATACACCCCCACTCAACTAACCGTACCACCATTTACAAACCCACACATTGGAGTAGCTCAACCCAACTGCAAAGCTGAGGTACAACACTTCCAAAAAACTCCTCTTGAGCTCAATGATATTCACCATAGCTCAGGAAGAGTATTGCAAAAAAGAGACTATATTGAAAGCATTGAAGGACCACATCAAGCAGAAGAAGATTCAAAAGAAAAGAGAAAAGAACCATGGGCTGCACTTGATGAAGAGAAGACATCAGAATTAGAGATCGAGAGAGCTCCCTCATGGTTACCATGAAATCCTCCATGTAGTCAAGAGAAAAATCAACAAAAAGAGGAAGATGTGAAGGTCATGATAGAAGGTGACATGAAGAATGATCCAGACCAGCAAAAGGACCAAGGATATCAGAGCTACATTGAGATATGGTTCCAGACGGTCACTAAGTTGCAGTAGTACTCTCTTCCTCAACTATGCTTGATCCCTTCAAAGTCAAATCATTTGGTCTCTAAAATCTGGATCCCTGTCAAAGCATGCATTTCAAGCCTCCACATCATTTTGTCTCTAATCTCGTGTGCACATGGTTCCATTGGAAGTATTCTTATACTTCAAAATGATTTTTTTTTTTCAAGTAGGGTAGGGTAGGAAAAAAAAGAAAAAAGAAAAAGAAAAAATGAAAATAAGAGGAAAATAAAAATCCAAGGTGAAAACCTCCTCGGAGGCGCCTTAGATTGGCTCATTGATTGAAAACCTCCATGAGGCGGTCAATGGGTTGGAAAGAAGAGAAAATAAAAAGAGAATAAGATCCATGGGTGAAAACCTCCCATGGAGGCGCCCAGGGCAGGCAATTAGGGTGAAAACCTCCATGAGGTGCTCTAGTTGTTTTCAAAAAAAAAGAAAAAGAGAAAGAAAAATAAACCTAATTTCCATTGAATAATTGCAGGTTGTAGCAAGGACATTGCAGGTTAGAAGGATTGCTCAAAACAAAGACAGAGGAAGTTCTGTGCCTTCTACAGGAAGTTCTGTGTCTTCTACAGGAAGCCTACAAACAAGCCAAAATTGATCTTCGAAGAGGACCCGAAGGCTGGGAATATGTCAATGAGGCCTGCACACATCCATATTTCCATCCCTCACCCTTCTCCATTATTTTTTTCCATCTCATTGTGCTTCTTTCCTAAAAACTGTGTTCTACAGGAAGTTCCTGTAGGAATTACAAGAAGCTAGAAATGGATTTCAAAAAGGGAGTTTGAAGAACATGATAGCTTCCTAAAGGGTTCATAAGTCCTCCTACAATCCTCAAACCTCTCCTCCATTTCCATGCCTGCATCACAACCCAAGCTCATTTTTTCTTACCACGCAAAAAACTGCAGAATGCTTGGAAGCAAAAATGCATAGTGCTGAAACTTTTTTTTTTCCCTAACTTGAAAACCGTGCATCCATTTAAAAAACTGTTACAGGGGGAGTTGTATAGGGACGATGGAAACATGCCCGAGCAATTTCAGCCAATCCCAGTGCACGGTTTCCAAGAAATCCGCCTCCATCACCGTCAGCCATTTTTGCATTTTCTCCATATCCGTGCATCCATTTCAAAACCTGTTTCATGGGGAGATGCATATGGGTGATAGTAACCTACCCAAGCAGTTTTAGCCGATTTTGATGCACGGTTTCCAAGAAATTGACCCCTGTAATCTTCAGCCATTTTCAGTTTTTCTCGATATCTGTGCATCCATTGACCACAATTTTGCTATGGGAGGTGCATAATGATGATAGAAACATGCTCAGAAAGTTTCAGGTCAATCCGATCTAGTTATTGGGAGCTATGGAGAAAACAAGTCGTTGTCCTGCAAAAATCCAACATCAGCAGCATGAGGGTGCAAATCTGAACGTGGAAACAGATTCCTGCAGCTTATATCCAGCTAGAGGATACCTGCACAAGAAAAATCACCATGAATCAACAACCAAGCCAGCATGAAACCACAGAAACAAAGGCATGCAACAGAAGGAAAGGCCACAGCACCTCACAGCAAATGCATTCGACTTCCAAGTACGTGACTAAACTCGTTCCTCTGTTTCATGAATGTAATTTGAGAACTGCGTGAACAATGAGATGGTTGTGATTAAAAAAATCGGTGGCCAGCTAACTAGCCACCCTCATCCAGTTCAAACAGTGCTCGGTGGGTGAATACGACACATGTGCTTAGCCATCTCAGGAAGAAAACTAAAAACAGGTAGTAAAACCCCAGCGTGATTGATGAACGTGATTACAGGTAGAGAACAAACAGGCTGGTGAACGTGATGGACGTGATTAGTGGTGGCTGTTTAAACGGTCTGCATGGGGCTAACATGCACTTGGCCAGCTCACCCTCCATCAACGAAAGTATCCATAAACAGCGAATCGAACTCTCACCTCCGTTGTTTCCATTTTATCATCGTCCCTGTAGCTGCAACAAGCTCCATACCAGCTCCATAGCAGCGAACCAGTCTTTCTCGGCCATTTATTTTTAAAAACCCTCCTGCTTATCGGGCTCTACAGGAAGTGCAATTTCGTTCTACAGGAAATGAGAGCCGTCTACAGGAAGGCTTCTACAGGAAAGGCAGAGAACAGCTCTGCGGAAGGAAAACCCAGAATTTTCGTCGAACTTCAAGCTCCAAATGAGGTAGGCTCGAGAACACTCCTCTATGCATGATTTGTTTGAGTAAGAGGGTAAATTGAACACGGCAGTAGATTGGGAAAAAAGTGGAAGTCTGCCTGCAAATTTCCCTGAGTCTACACAGTTTCCTTCTCTCTCTGCATTTGAAATATCCCCATCCTTCTTCAAAATTCTCTTATAAGGAAGGCATATGCAGCTGTGAGAGCCAGCCTGTGGATGAAAATTTTAAAATTTGCATATCTGAATGTGTCCTGAGAAGAAAACTTGGTCTCTGTCCTCTGTCTGTAGAAGCAAAACTCTTCCTTTCATAACTAGATAGCTGAGAGCTGAGTCACAACAGTCTTGAAACCAGGGAATTGTTGCTCATTGAGGGAAGTCAGTTTCCAAATCATGAAGTACATTACATGTGAAGGAAGATTCAACATTATCTATGGCTATCATTTCAGGTTGCTGTGTGAACTTAGACATGGAATTGATTTAATTCCAAAAATGAAACTAATCATTCCCTATTTTCTTCTTCAGCCACTGGTTGAATGTGGGACAAAAATGAATGAAGGGATTCCAGACCAGATGGCCCATCATGGGCTCATCAAATTATTAGTAGAAGATGCCCTGCACACCTACACTGTCCCCATATCATGGGAAATATTCCAAAACATGTCTTGGGACGACAATATCAGAGTTTTGGCCGAAGATATCACCCCATCCAGCAGTGAGGAAGAAGAACACATTGAAAACGGTGAAAAAACCAATGGTGAAAATCCGCAAGACATCCAGGCACAACAAGAACAGAGAGGAAATGGAGAAATGGGCCAGATTGCTGAGCCTAAAACAGAGGTGCAGACAACAACACAAACACCACGGAAAAGGAGGATGTAGAGTAGGGCAGAAAAGGCTGACAAAGCCCAAATGAAAGCTGTCATAGCCAAAGCAGACACACAGAAACAAAAGGGAAAGAAACAACCTAAAATAGCAGCACCACAGACAGAAACGGTTGACACAGGGATTTCTACAGGAAGCATGGAAGAAGAACAGCGAGAGGAGAAATCACCTGAAATATTGGCAAGGGAGGTAGCAGTTGTGCTTGCTGCATTAAACACACCTGCAAAACAAAAATAAAAGAGAAAAAGGCAAGCCTCCATGTATTTTAAGGCCAAGAAAAGCACAAGAATTCAAACAAGCAAACTAGGAGGAGCATTAGAAAAACATGGACAAGAAGGCAGAATTTTATGGCACACATGAGTAGACTACATCAGAAGCTTGGGATGATAAGGAGGCCACCAGGGCCATCAAAGATAAAGAGACAGATTAGTTGCTCAGAGGATGAGGAACACTTTCAGTAGGGGGGTGATGATGAGCCCCAAAAATGGGTAATTATATGGGCTCATTTAGCCTCCTAATTCGACTTAATCCACCATTCTCATTAGTTTATTGCATGTTTTTGATTATATTTATGCTAATAGAGTGAATTGGGTTAGTCATTATGCTAACAAGTCTAATGTGTGCTTTATGCAGTCTTTTTGGTCAATTTGGAGACAAAATCAAAGGTTTAAATGAGCACTTGGCAGCCAAATTCGTGGAGAGGATTTGTAGGAAGGTGTCCCCTTCATTTATGAGCCCTTACCTCAAATTCTTTACCAACAGCTCGGAGTTCAAGGGCCACCACATCGATTATCATAAGGGCAGCCGAGCAAGGGCTAGTAAAGTCGCTGTTAACTGCAAGTTTTGACAGCCGAGTCCCTAAAGTTTAGGAGGACTGTTGGGGTCCTCAATTTGTATAAATAAGAGGGCTTAGGGCCTCATTTCAGTTAGCTAGTTGGCAGTTTGATTTAGTCATTTTTTAGTCAGTAGGTTAGCTCTACATTTCAGCACATTTTCAAGTTTTTTCTTGTGGACAGTTTTTGGGATGTAACTATTATTTTTTGCTCAATAAAGATGAATCCAAATTTGCACCAGCTCTAATCTTCCTTAGGAGGCTGTAGATCTTGGGGTTGGGCCCAACTCAAGTGCCCAGTACCTCCTTTGTGTACTTTAATGTGTCTTTGTTGCATTCTTAGAATAAAATCTGTTATTTAGATGAAAATCTTGTTTTGTTACTTAGGTTGCTTTTGATGATTAAAATAGCTTTTCATGTTTCAAGTGATTTAACAGGTTGGTAACAGAAAATATCTTCGAAAAGGGCCATCAAGCAACCTTCGATCTCACCTCTCCCTCCTTGGGACCATGAGCTTAGACGTAGGTGTCCTTGCTGCCATAAAAACACTGTTCTTGCTTTTTCATGCAATTTCTAGTGTTAGATTCTTAGTTGCAAAAGTTAGTACCAGTTGTGATTACATGCTTAGATCCATTATTGCTTGGTTTCCATAGTTGATTTACATGATTTTCTGCCAATAAATTGCTGTGCATCATGCTTATGGTTTCTAGGTCAAATTAGGTTAAAGTAGTTAGATCTTTGGTTTGCATAGTCTTTGTTTGATCAGTTTTGGGAAAAAACGTGCAGAGCGCCTATGAAACCTCCTCTCCTACCCTTACCCCATCAATGCAACCTGCTTCGTCCTCTAACTCAGATTATTGCCTCTCATTTGCCACGTTTTCTCACTTTTCCCTAGCTCCTACATTCTTGCACAACATTGCTTCTCTTATCTTCGAACCAACTGTTATAGACATTTTTGTGCCTCGCAGCATGGAGCATGAAATGTCAATAATTACAGGGATCCTCAGTCCCTAAACATGTTTTTCTTACCCCTAGAAGAACAAGGTCAGCAAACCACAGCACTTCCCATCAGTTCTCCACCTGAAAACACTCAAAAACAGGCTATTTTTGGATCATGTCAGCTGCTCCACTGAGCATCTGCGCTGGAATGCAACTGCTCCTCCTTGTACCTGCGCTGAAAGTCAAATCTAATGAAGGCTACCTGCGCTGGGCGAGATTGGCCAAGTGGCACAGTCATTCTGCAAGGTGTCAATTGCCTAGGAAGCTTCCAAACTGACACTTGGTTCAAGGGATTCGCCCTGTGATGAGTAAGAGGTACTTGATCTCCATGTGTAAGCAAGGATCTCCAAGTGGACTCAAGAACTGAAGTTTAACTGAAGAGGGAGAGGACACAAGGTAGCTTTATGTCAGTCTCAAGCTGACTCATCCTTTCTTCTTCTATCCTATATATAGAGCTCTTCTATGAGGTCTAAGGGGGCTGGAATTTTGTGCAAAGCAAGGAGGTGCTGTTGGTTTACAGTTAGAGCTATTGGGTGATTGCTTTTATAGAGGTGAAGAGGAGACTTCTTGCTGCTGGGGAGGTGCTGCTGGATTGGAGCCATTGATGGTTGTAACCTTCTCAGAACCCTGTTACTTTTATCAATAAAGCTTTGAATGTTCTCCTATATACTTGTATTGCATTGATGTATTGTATTTACTTGTATATTTGATTCACTCTAATCCATGCATCAGTTATGAGTACATGTATCTTGTAGTTTTCTTCTCTCTGTTGTGCAGGATTTGTGTGTAGCTGGACCGGCAAAGGGAGCAAGGAGCTGGGAACAAGAGACAAAGAGAGAGGATAAGGATCGACAAAAGCGAAAGACACCGGTTGGTTAATCTTTTCTTCCTTCTCTCTGTACTTTCATAAAGGAAAACATTAAAGCTTTACTTTCAGTTGTTGCTAAAGACTGTCACCTTTAGAGTAGGGATAGGGTCATCCGAGTCGGATACTTTTCCCCACAACAAACTGGCGACTCCGCTGGGGAGCCTAGTATCTTGTTGGTGTTTGTAGTATCTTTGCTATTCATTTCCTGAACCAAAGAGTACCAAATCGAAAAGCTTTTGACTATATCAAAAGCGAAGTAGAGGGGCTGCTACTCTTGCTCATTTTTGAGCAGATTCATGATTTGAAGAGCTGATCTACAAAAGACTCTTGTACTCTTTGTGATAGCTTTTCACCCTCTTGATCATCCCTTAGCTTGTACTTGACCTATAGCTTTTTATTTCAGCAAAAACAGTGCATTTTTGAGCTTTTTATGACCCGGAAATCCTTGTAAACGCAACTCTCGTGTCCCAGAGCAGGCTGTCCACAGGCAGTCTGCATTACAGCGCAGGTACTCCCTTCGGGAACTGCGCTGGAAGTCAATTTGACAGACCAGAGCCTGCGCTGGACCTGTTAGCCAGTGTCTTCCAGAGGTTTTCCACTGTGTCTTAGCCCTGTTTTCACTGATTTTTTGCTGCTGATTGCTGGTCATTGTACTTGCTGTAAACCAACTTTCCTTGACATTATTCCGCCTCAGTTGTGTGATGAAACTGTGATTGTTCTTTCAGTATTTCTTGTTTCAGTTACAGTTTCCCATTGTGAAAAGCAAACCAGTATAACTGTGACCTCTTAGATCTGAACTGTAAAAGTGTCGTAGTGGTCTTAAGAGCTAGTTTTATTACTGTTCATGGCTGTTTGAGTTTGTTTGTTTTTCATCTTATGGTTTGAATTCATATATTTTTAGTGTCAAAACAAGTGCTTGTAAAGCGTCTTTTCATTTTAGACAAAACTTGTTTGTTTACGCTTCAAATTGAATTCGAAAATTATACGACAATTTCCTTTTTGTCTACATCAACATTAAGGGAAAAGAAAAGAAATACATGCATCTTGCATTTGCATATTTTGATAAGTTTGCGTGACTGATCTAGGAGAAAGTGCATTAGTTTGTGCTTTGTGCTCTGTGTGGAAAGATAATGTTTTTCTCTCCCCTCAGTAGTTAGGATTTTCAAAGCTAAAAAGATTGTAAAGCTTGCTTATCATTTTAGCTGCATTTAGGAATTTGTACCAATACATCTCGTGGTGATCCTGAAAGACAAACTGCTAAACAAGATCAACTTAAAATATATTGAATGAATCTAAAAACGCATTGTAACATAACGCTCACAATAGAGGTCTAGGTAGAGACGTGTTCCGGCGTCGTTAAACGTAGTGACTGTCGATCTCTACGAAGGTGGGTGATTCCTCCTGAGGGACGATAGCACTAATACGGACTTGTGCTCCCGCGTACCGTCGCGTATATTGGGAGACCCCTATAGGCATTTATCCTTTATCCTTAGGAAGCCGTGTCGGCCGCCCTACTGATCGCGATGCAGTGAACACAGCATTCACGAAGATCGACCACCCGTACCGTAAAACGTATTCTGTGGTTTCGCGAAAGGTTTGGCACACCCTCTGCCTAGATCTCCAGAGCAGTTTCTTTTGGCCCTTTTCAAACTCTATAACTAAAAAGGTCCAACCGAGCATTTGTCACTTCGGGCTCGTTAATACATCGAAGGCGACTAGAGTCATCTTTAGCTTTTTCTCGACTCTTAAAACATGAAAAAGCAAAGTTGTGTCTAAAAGCGTCTAATAAAATTCATTCAATACGGAAACATAATCCCCCTTTTTGTATTTTAGTTGATCAAGTAATCCGCAACCGTGGAGGAAAGTCAATTAAAACTCCGTCGTTCGAGGAGACTCGCGAGTCAACCGTCTTTGTCTCCGGAATCGAGAGTAGTACGGACAAAGCGAACTCGCTTGACCGGGTCGAAATCTCCCATTAAAGTTAGAACAACAGTTCCGACGACATCTGAGATTCTGGTCACTCCTAATATTTCTGGAATCCCTGCCTCTATTGAAGAAGTTCAACAGCAACAGAGGGACAGTTGTACTGATCCTAGTCTGAAGACAAGTACTTGCATAACTGAACCAGTTCCATCTGAAACCGGTCCACAGAGTCTTGTTGTTCAAACAACTGTCGCTGTCGAAGCAACCCCTTCTTCGGCACCAGAAATCTTTTACGGACCTGACGGTCTTCCTCTTCCTCCTGGTCTGATCACAATAGAGGAAATCATAGAGGACCAGCAAGCAAATACTCCAACTCATTTTGGAGTAGGCACCACTCTTTTTCCTTCTGCATCAGAAGTTTGTCCATCGCCACAGGAAGTTCCTGTAGAATCGTTAGGCAGTTTATTGGATAGACTTAAAATGTCTGAGCAACCGTCGACATCTAGGACTGTGCCAAATGACACAGCGACAGCAGAAGCTCCTGCTGTCAATCCAATGATGTTTGCCGGCATACCAGCTGTCCCGACTAGCCCTCATTAGCTAGAAGGAGTCCACCCAGGGACTATTACGACAACTTGGTCTGTTCCAGTTTGTTCTTCCGGTATAATACCCGGTAATTCTTATGTTGAAACTAGACAAATTGATCCCTTTGGAAATCAGTTTGGGCCATCCAGTCCTCAAAGGCAATCTATACCCTTGAGCTCCGGATTGTTACCGTATGGGGGGCAATATGCCCTTTCACTTCCCCTTCCGGGGGGATACCCATACGGCAGTTTTCAACAACATTCAGGTTTGACTGAAGTAATGACGAGTGGTTGGGTACCTATGTTACCCCAACAACCAAGAGTTGTATATTCCATGCAACAGTGTGTACCTATGTCTAGTATCCCGACGACGCCAGCAATTGTAACCGTGTCGCAAGTTCAATCGATGCCTGTTGTATGTCAACCCCAAGTTGTAATGCAACAGCCCATTGACCCTGCAACACAACCACAATTGCCAACTGCCGGGACGACACAGATACAAACGGGAACCATAACCCCGCATCTTGGTCCGTCGGTTAGTGTCGCACAGCAAAACATGGCTTCACAACCATGGATGGTGCAATACCAACAACCTCAGTTTCAACAGGTGTATCAGGGATCTGAGCAACAGATCTTTGCGAATAGTGGGCAACCCTATATTCAGAACAGGTTAAATCAACCACTTTACAGTGGCCAAGCCCACCAGCCATATCAGTCATATCAACATCAGTTGCATTATGCTGGTGTGCAAAGACCTACTGCTCAGGCGATTCCATCGTATCCGGGGTATGCCTCGCCAAACCTAAATCAGCAGTTGCCATTCGTGGCAACTCTAGAATTACCAGATTTACATCGATTGACGAACGATCCAATCGCCTATGCCCATCGGTGGCCAGCGATTCCTCACAAACTTCCTTCGGACATTCCTAAATTCAATGGAAATCCTGGCGAAGACCCGTCGAATCATGTGATGACATTCCATCTGTGGTGTTCGTCGAATACCTTGAATGATGATTCGATAAGACTTCACCTTTTCCAGAGGACATTGACTGGTCCAGCGGCTAAATGGTATATTGAATTACCTAGAGCCTCTTTCGACAATTTTAGTTCCCTAGCCACGACTTTCTTAACACACTTTCAGTTACCTATAAGGTACGAAACTGGAACAGAGATCTTGACCAATTTCAAGCAGACAACAGCCACACATATATCAGATCATATACATGAGTGGCGTCGTCGTCGCAGAATGGTAAAGACCTACGTTCCAGATCAGCTATTAGCTGAGTGGTTTATAAAGTCGCTTCTTCCTGCTATAACAAAAGATGTGGCCAAGGGAGGCGTCGTAACAGAGGAGCAGGTTATTGCTCGTGCTCAATATTTGGACTTAGTATATACTCAGTCGGGCACGCTCTATGATAAGATACCTGACGCCCCCAGACCGGAATTTTCAATCCCTCCTCCTCCCGGATCAAATAGTGACTCTCATGCCAGTGATGGCGTGATCGGGACTGCAAACGCTAAGTCGACAAGGGATTCAAATAAGAAAGCCCGTAAGACTTCGAATCAAAAAGCAAATCAAGAGATTCTTGCTTCGGAGGTAAATGCTATATCTACGGATAAAGGCAAAAACTCCAATCAACCAGGAAGCAAGAAGAAACAAAACAAAGGGAAGAAGAAGAAACAGGGTGAGTCATCCCCTCAAAAAACTTCTTCAAACCCTCCTGGGCAAGGGAAACAATTCTATCCATGTCAAATATGCGATGAAAATCATTCGACAAAGAACTGTCCGTTCAAAGCTGAGTTAAAGAGGTTCTTTAAAAGTTCACAAACTTCAGCTGTGTTGACTGATCCATTTCCTACCCCAGGTCAAAATATGGTTGATAGTGGAAATGCTTCCCCGTCTCAAGTGCTTATGTTGTCGGTTTCTAAGCAACATGATGCTTTGATCTCGACCAGGAATAAAGATTATGGGAATCCGCCGGTGTCGAACGACAAAGGGAAAGATCAACCCAGTAGTTCGACAACAACTTCGGCAGAAGTTGTACCCCCCCTCACGCATGAATTAACAATAAAGCCACCTAAGGGAGTAGTACACAAGTCGACATTTAATCCTCGTGCCAGAGCGGCGCAGCATTATAACATAGTGGAAGATTTGGCCCAATCGCCATCTGCTATGTCGACTCTTGAGGTACTGCAAAATTGTCCATCCCAAAGGCAGGCATTGTTATCAGCAATTGGTGGAGTGGATCTTAAATATTCCAATCTTGTATCCTTTGATCACAAAGGATATGATCCTCAGTTACCAGCGCAACTAGCTTTCCTTATTCAAGTGAAAGCACTCAACAAAACTGTTCATAGAACGATTATTGATGAGGGAGCATCGACATGTATCATGTCGATGAGTTGCT
This sequence comes from Pinus tabuliformis, assembly GCA_031772625.1. Classification (NCBI taxonomy): domain Eukaryota; kingdom Viridiplantae; phylum Streptophyta; class Pinopsida; order Pinales; family Pinaceae; genus Pinus; species Pinus tabuliformis. The sequence goes on from CM062808.1 coordinate 907,634,296, forward strand.
GGAAAACTCTGGGATCTCCAACCTTGTCGCGATCTTCGACGACATTGAAAGCATTTGACGGTAGGACGTACACTCCGTACGGTATCCTAAATAACTTTAAGATTGAACTAGGAGGAAAAACAGTGGAAATTGATGTTGAAGTCATTGATGGCAATCTTGACTATAACATCCTACTGGGAAGACCATGGATATATGCCATGGCAGCTGTAGTGTCGACATATTTTAGGAAGATCGCATTCCCGTTTGAAGGGGGGATTACGGTCGTCGACCAACAGAATTTCCTCCCTAATGGTTCACAAGTTACTGGAAGCATTCCCCTGATCCATGGGAGCGACCATTCAATACAAGATATCGGAGTAGGCTTGCTAAAAGATCCCACAATGATGGGAACTTTCGCGTTGCCACCTCCTTTCCATGCAGGGAATATCCCGTTTGTAGCAACATGCAACATGGTATCTTCTACGAAAGTCGCAGGAGACAAAGTCGTCATGGATTATCAAGTGGTTTTGCCACCTAGCCCCATAGAAATATTGTAGCAATCAATGTTTCAGGCATGGGAGGCGAGCCCAAATCAACGCTCGTCAAGCGTTTGGGTAGATAGGTCTGGAGAATATGGTACCCCATTAGATCCATGGTCAAAAGTTCATGGGACTGACGAAGGAATCTTACAATCAATGATGATTGAGGGGGCACCATGGAATGATCACCACCATCGTTCCCTTCTTCCAGAGTGTGAAGAAGAAACTCATCACGACTTATATCACCCTTCAGTGTTTGAATTCCTAACAAATACTGTAAATACGGTGGATTCAGAGCGAAACCTATCCAATATTGAAGAGACCGTAGCCATAAACATCTCGACAAAATCTGATGTTGTAGAGAATATTCATGTTGACAAAAGTTGTTCCCCTTCAGAACTGGAAATATATGGTGCTCTCTTTCACGAATTTAGAGATGTCTTTGCATGGTCATATGATGAAATGCCAGGCATTGACTCGAGCATAGTTGAACATGAAATTAAAATGTACCCTGATGTCAAACCAGTAAGACAACGGCTTCGACAAGTTCACCCCAAGAAAGCCGCTGCCATTAAGGCAGAAGTTGAAAAACTTCTCCATGCTGGATTCATCTACCTGGTTCCTCTAACCGATTGGGTATCAATATTGTCCCTGTTATGAAAAAACAAGGGACGATAAGAGTGTGCGTCGACTATAGGGATGTAAACAAAGTTTGTCCAAAGGACAACTACCCTACACCCTTCATCGACCAGATAATTGATGAATGTGCCAGATGTGAAATTTTTTCCTTTATGGATGGATTTTCCGGGTATAATCAAATAAATATCCGCCCACAGGACCAGTCTAAGACTGCATTTATTTGTCCGTGGGGCACATTCACTTATCGAAAATTACCCTTTGGTTTAAAGAACGCAGGGGCGACGTTTCAGAGGGCAATGAATTATGCCTTCCATGACATCAAGAACATCGTTCAACCTTACCTCGACGATCTTCCGGCTCACTCGTGGAAGCGGACTGATCATCCGCGGCATTTGAGAGCAATATTTCTACGTTGCCGACACTACAAGATAAGACTCAATCCACACAAGTGTGTGTTTTGCGTCGGTTCTGGTCGTTTACTTGGCTTTGTAGTCTCTAAGGATGGGATTCGTCTCGACCCCTGTAAGGTTCAGGCAATCATTAATTTGCCTCCACCTTCAAATTTGCTTCAGATTCAGAAACTCCAAGGGAAAGCAAACTTTCTGAGGAGGTTCATTCCAAATTACGCAGAACTTGCCAAAGGTTATACTCGTCTTTTGAAAAAGGATGTACCTTTTGTCTGGGACCAGGTTGCGCAAGCTTCCTTTGACGCTCTGAAAGATTCTCTAGTAAAAGCATCATTAATGTACGCCCCGGACTATAAAAGAGATTTTAACCTGTATCTAGCTGCAGCAGATACGACCATTGCGATGGTCTTAGTGCAAGAAGTCGATGGAATTGAACATCCTATTTATTATTTAAGTAAAAACTTAAATGACACAGAAAGTAAATATTCCTATGTTGAAAAACTGGCGCTCGCTGCTGTTCAAGCGATTCAAAGGTTTCGACATTATGTCCTCTTTAGGAAAACTACCATTCTGTCAGATTGCAACCCCATGACGTATATACTGTCGCGACAGTTTCTTGGGGGCAAATATTCGAAATGGATAACGATCCTTCAAGAGTTTGATCTGGATTTTGTAAAATCCAAATCAAAGAAAGCTCTAGTTTTCGCGGAATTATTGTGCGATCTCCCATCGTCGTCCAACGATGAAACATCAGAAGAGTCAATCGTGGATGAAAATTTGTTTCTGATATCAGTAAGCGATGAGTGGTATGGAGACATCATTGTTTATCTCCAAACCCAAAAGTTTAGGCCTAATACCTCACACTCGGAACGAAAGCGTATACGATACCAATCTAAAGACTACATGATCGTCGGTGATACACTTTACCGTCGTGGTGTCGATATGGTTCTGAGGAGGTGCCTTACCCATGAGGAGGCCGAGAAAGCCCTGAATGATTGTCATTCAGGCGCGTGCGGGGGGCATCAATCTGGATATGCAACAGCACAAAGAATCTTACGAGCAGGATATTTCTGGCCAACTATGTTTAAAGATTGCATAATAGCTGTCAGAAGTTGCCATGCGTGTCAGATCTTTGATAGCAAAACCAGGAGACCGCCCGCACCTTTGCAGCCTATAGTTGCTGTTGGGCCTTTCGCCAAGTGGGGCATCGATTTCATGCAATGTAACCCCACCTCGACCGGGGGGCATGGGTATATTATAGTCGCTGTTGACTATTTTACCAAATGGGCCGAGGCGATGCCTACATTGGATAACACTGGTGAAACAGCTGCCCTTTTCTTTTTTAATCATGTAGTCACTAGGTTCGGCGTTCCACAGGCTATAGTGACAGATCATGGATCGCATTTTCGCAATCACATGATGGTTGAATTAGCTGCCAAACTAGGGCTATCGCACGACAGCTCTACCCCATATTATCCACAAGCCAACGGACAAGTTGAGGCAATCAACAAAGTCCTAAAGCGTATGTTGCAAAGGATGATCGGGGTTCACAAAAGAAGATGGCACCTACTCCTGTACTCAGCATTGTGGGCTTACCGAACCTTGGTAAAGAACGCCACTGGGTTCACACCATTCCAATTGGTGTATGGCCTGGAGGCAGTCCTACCGATCCAGTGCGAAATCTCGTCTCTTAAACTCACAATTGACCTCCTCCCCGGAACCTCAGAAGAAGAGGCTCGTTTCTTGGAATTGATCCAGTTGGATGAAAACCGTCGTGACGCCGCTTTGGCGAACGAAGCCCATAAGAAACGAGTCAAAGCGCAGTTCGACAAGAATGTCAAACCTCGTATCTTCTCTGAGGGTGACTTGGTTTTGCTTTACGACCAAGAATCCGACAAATTAGGAGCAGGAAAATTTAAGTCCTTATGGATGGGTCCCTATATTGTTAAAAGGGTGTTAGCAAAAGGAGCCTACGAGTTAATGGATTATGACAGGATACCACTGGCGCAACCCCGCAACGGGTTGTACCTCAAGCGTTACTATGCCTGAATAGTAACCTGAGTGCTTTTGTTGTATTTTGTTTTTGCTAAAGTGTTTGTTTCGGTTTAGTAATCCACTCTTCTCGTTTGTTGCAGATGTCGAATTATTCTGAGACATATGTGGGATATGCCGACGGAGCGAGTCGTAGTACGCGGAATTTGTCCTCCGCAGCCTGGGCCATTTTTGATCCAAGCGGCGAGTTAGTGAGTTTCAGAGGTGTGTGTATTGGACAGTCAACGAACAACATCGCTGAGTATAGCGCGTTGATTGAACTCCTCTCTGATACCATCACTCATGGTATACGCCGACTAATTGTTAGGCTAGACTCACAGCTTGTGATACTACAACTCACTGGTATATATTCAGTCCGCAATCCAGCTATCTATCGAAGGTTTCTAAGGGTTAAGATTTTGGAAAGAGAGTTTGATTCAATTCAATACCAACATATTTCCAGAAACTTGAACACATTAACAGATTCGTTAGCAAACTATGTGTTAGATAGACATTTACGACATATATAAAAAGAGATGCATCAGTGCTATGCAAGTGGATCACAAATAAACCAAAATAAACCCCGAAAATCAAAATATATAAAGCTGTTTATAGTTTGTACATAATGTGCTGTAATCAAAACAAAATTGGTCGTATGACCTAGAACTCAAAAAGATGCTAGGGGGCACCCTAGCCTAGTGGTGCTCATGAAAGTACGTCACGGTCTGTGCAATCATGCGCAAGAGACGAGTCCATTGTCTAGGCACGCCAATAGTGTGCCGCTGCAACTGTAAAGGTAACTCGTCAATCTGTACATCCGGAAGACCACTAGTAAGGCTCTCAACCTGCTCCTGCACAGCTGCAAGTATCTCAGTATCACCAAGGTCGCGAATAACAACTCGCCTAGCAGGCTCTGCTGCTGGGGCAGCAACTGGCGATCGTGGACGAGCTACTGGACGAACAGGACCAACATCTGCATGCACCCAAGAGTTTGATCAGTTTTGCACAGTAACATCATGAGTAAAAACAATAAACAGTAACATGGTCAGAGATTTTACCAATAGCGCCCCATTGCTCGCCATCCGGTAGCACCAAGTCCGGATCACCTCGGTAGTCCATACCCACATATGGATACTCAGAAAACGCCATCTCCTGACGCTCGAACCACCCAAAGAAGGCCTCAGTGAAAGTAATCTGAGGTTGACCAGCATGTCGGGACATGTGGTCAACCCACCTCTGCATGCGTGGCTCGGTCGGAGAAGGCAAGTCAAGTATGATGTACTGAGGCTGCATCAATGGGATTTTCTCCAAGGCAAAGGCAGTCAGAATAGAACCAAAACCAAAGTTCTTGAGCCTCCCGTCCTTTACCTTGGTCAATTGATTTTTCATCTGAACAAGTACCGCATCACACCAGTTAAACACTTTCGGTTGGAGACACTCCAAAGCGTGCTGCATGTAAGATCTGTTGGCAACATGTAAAGCTGCGCTACCGGCCATCCTACCAATAGTAAACAGAATGGACCTAAGAGACCTGTCAGTGATGTCACGGATATTGATCTTGCCGTCTTTGCTCGGCTGTGAACCTTCCTGGCAATACTGACGGATATAGTCTCTGGTGGAAGTAGTCCCTCGAGCCGTACCTGACAAAGAAATGGGGGCACCCCGCCTTGACAACCCAGTCAAGAAGTACATGTCCTCTATGGTCAAGGGGATGGTTTTCCCCCTAATCTGATATACTTGGTTAACAGGATCCCAAGCATCAAGCATATACTGCAGTAAAGAAATCTGTGCTCTCATGCTAGAGATACGGAAAAACTTCAGTAGGCCACAGTTTCGAAGCGTGCTCACCGTGACCGGGTCATGGAGTGCAACCATGTCCTCTGCTTCATGTTCTCGTTCTCGCCATGTAAGGGACATTTTGTTCAAAGTTCCCTGCAAGCAAACAAGAGAAGGAGTAAGTTCCTAATTTTGATGAAAAACTGGCGAAAAATCATCAAGAAACACATGCAGGATCAGTTTTTCTAGGCCCAGCGCAGGCAGAGAGTCTCCCCCTTGCGCTGAGAGGCAGTCTGCCTTAAGACCACCTGAAATACAGCGCAAGTTTCGAAAGGAGAACCTGCGCTGATGCCAGGGCGCCCTGATGAAACCCCTGGGGCTCAGAAACCCTGAAAAATGTGCATGAAACTGAAAAAGGAAACCATGAAAGTGAAGGGCTAAGGTTTAGCTCCTACCTGGTCCAAACAACGCCGAAAATCGTCCACAGAATCTCCCGAAATCAGCTGGTGAAAATCAAGGAAGAAGAGGCACCTCCAGAGCTCCAACAAGCAAAATGCAAACGAAATGGTAAATGAGAGGTAAAAACACCTTTTTATGACTTTTTACACAGTTTAAAGTTAAACATTAGGGTTATAATCTCATTTTCATGCAAATGTTGTCCATTTCTAACAAAATTTGTTGCAGCAATTGATGGTGAAGTACTACATTTGAAAAGAGAAAAGCTAGTAAAAGTAAAAAATCAATTTTGACCATGAATCGAGCAGTTTTACCACGGAATTTATGCTCGTTAAAAAATAGAAAAGTGTGAGCAAGTTTCCACCAGAGTTCAAGCTCATTAAAAATTGAACCTATCTCGGTAAATAACCATTGCGATCGTAAAAATATCAGCCTTAAAAAGCCTTGGTCGTGTTTTCATCCATCACCTCCACTGTCATTTGGCCGGTCGTTCACCCCCATATGTGTGTTTACCCATTTTGAGGAGCATCTGCGAAGAGTGATTTCATCTAGCCGTCCTTGTGACACTACCGTGATTGGAAAATTCCAATTTGTACCTGGAATCTGCTACTATCCCTGTTTATCACTCGTTCCTCAAAAGACGAGTCTTCTTTGAGCTCTTTTCACTGACTCGTAAAATATGAAAAGTTTGCCGAGTTTTGGCCTTCCAGCTCGTTAAACGACCGGAACGCTATCCCTCCTCTAGATTTTAATCTTTTTGGACCTGAGGGATTATTGCACAAAAAGATCGAGCGCTTGTTTGTTCGGCTCGTTAAAGCAATCGAAAACTCATCCCTTCTGTATTGTTTTATACTTTTTCGGACTTAAGGGATTAGATGACGAAAAAGGAATTATGGAGTTAACTTTCTGTACCTTTTCAGACTCTCTAAAAATGAAAAGGATCGAGTTTTCCTTGTCGTTAGACTCGTTAAAATGATTAAATAGCGACAAACTTGTCTTTAGACGAGAACGAGTTTCCCTATCGCTAAGCTCGTTAAATCATAGCGATGGGCTTGCCCGAAGGGCAGGTTATAGAACAAGCATATGTTATCCTCCTCAAGCTTGACAAAAATAAAGAGGTACTGGTCAGAAATGACTGGGGAAAAATTGGGAGAACATTAAAGTTTAATGGTAGCAAGTCGCTCTTGAACATGACACTTTTCCTCCGTACCACATCGGGTTGGGTTGTTTCATTCACCAGTCTCATCACCATGGTCCTCGCCAAACCATCCACATTTGGGGTAATGCTACCAATCCATCGCATCAGTGTCGTTATATGTTCAAGAGAGGTCATTCTGAAAGTGTCAACCATGTCCCATCCACTGCCATACATTATCCTTCATCCATTCATGATCGCCACCCTGAATCATATATCACAGTTTGTTTTCACCTCCACTAAAATCATTAGCTCCGTTCCGTGTCATTGATGTGGGATTCATTAAGGCCCTCCTTTGATGGATCGCTTCTTGTCGACTTCAGCTCATTATCCAAGAAGTTGATCTAGGAACAACCCCATCAGTACTTTGAAGCTTGCATGCCTCAATGGCAAGTTTCTCACTTCCGGCGACAGGTATACATCAATGACCTTCGACCAGAAGATTTTGCGTGGCGTTCGACGCCAAGTCCTTTATTCACGCCACGTGAATTGTACTGCAGTACCTTGAGGGTCATTATCATTATCGGTGATTCCTCTCGCGCTTGTTAACGGTTTTCATCATTGACCGGTAATCAAGCGATGTCTTTCCATGTTCGACTTCAGCAAAATTCTCACATGGATCGACTTGTACTTAGAGTGAAGATCGAACGAGTTTGAAGACCCCAGATCTAGTTTCATCCATCCGGGCTACGATATATATTCAGGAGATATAAAAGCATTTGTCATGTACATCATTGCAGCAGATGATCATCCTATTCAAAGGATGATAATTTCAGCAGAAAATTGTCAGTCTACTATCAGACGATCGTCTGTTCTATGTACCAAAATGTATTTATAAAGCTGAGCATGGGAATGCCCGCCTCAGCTAGATCATGAAAACAAAATGAAAAATAATGTATTGTATTGTATTGTATTACAGGGCGCCTCCTCAGCACTGGAATGAACTTCGGACCCTCTAGATAAAGCATTTCACCCGATAAACGGCCTCATACTTTAGGGGGCAACTGTTATAGACATTTTTGTGCCTCGCAGCATGGAGCATGAAATGTCAATAATTACAGGGATCCCCAGTCCCTAAACATGTTGTTCTTACCCCTAGAAGAACAAGGTCAGCAAACCACAGCACTTCCCATCAGTTCTCCACCTGAAAACACTCAAAAACAGGCTATTTTTGGATCATGTCAGCTGCTCCACTGAGCATCTGCGCTGGAATGCAACTGCTCCTCCTTGTACCTGTGATGAAAGTCAAATCTAATGAAGGATACCTGCGCTGGGCGAGATTGGCCAAGTGGCACAGTCATTCTGCAAGGTGTCAATTGCCCAGGAAGCTTCCAAACTGACACTTGGTTCAAGGGATTCGCCCTGTGATGAGTAAGAGGTACTTGATCTCCATGTGTAAGCAAGGATCTCCAAGTGGACTCAAGAACTGAAGTTTAACTGAAGAGGGAGAGGACACAAGGCAGCTTTATGTCAGTCTCAAGCTGACTCATCCTTTCTTCTTCTATCCTATATATAGAGCTCTTCTATGAGGTCTAAGGGGGCTGGAATTTTGTGCAAAGCAAGGAGGTGTTGTTGGTTTACAGTTAGAGCTATTGGGTGATTGCTTTTATAGAGGTGAAGAGGAGACTTCTTGCTGCTGGGGAGGTGCTGCTGGATTGGAGCCATTGATGGTTGTAACCTTCTCAGAACCCTGTTACTTTTATCAATAAAGCTTTGAATGTTCTCCTATATACTTGTATTGCATTGATGTATTGTATTTACTTGTATATTTGATTCACTCTAATCCATGCATCAGTTATGAGTACATGTATCTTGTAGTTTTCTTCTCTCTGTTGTGCAGGATCTGTGTGTAGCTGGACCGGCAAAGGGAGCAAGGAGCTGGGAACAAGAGACAAAGAGAGAGGATAAGGATCGACAAAAGCGAAAGACACCGGTTGGTTAATCTTTTCTTCCTTCTCTCTGTACTTTCATAAAGGAAAACATTAAAGCTTTACTTTCAGTTGTTGCTAAAGACTGTCACCTTTAGAGTAGGGATAGGGTCATCCGAGTCAGATACTTTTCCCCACAACACCAACCTAATCGCCTTAACCACTCTTCATCCTCATTCACCAAGTCCTAGACCTCCTCACACCCTTATCTCACCTCCATACCCACTTCTTCACCTTTTTTTTTCCACCATCAGCCCTTCAAAATTCCCTTTCGAAACATCCTATAGAAGCTACAATACATCCTGTAGAACCCCTGCAGACTTCCTGTAGAAGCTCACGAAAGCGGTTTCTTGAGATCCGATCACTGTGAAACTCTCTGGAAGGATTCTAGGGACCCCTTAGGCCCTCTTCTAACCTTCCCAACCTCCTGCAAGCATTTCCTTTCACCAATCCACTTTTTCACAGTAAAAAACAGTTAAAGCACATGCATAATAATTCTGCCAACCTACTCAAAAATACAAAAAGATGTTTCTTTTCAGATTTCACTTCAGAAGTAGCTTAGACACATGCACTTGACCTTCCAAAGAATCAATGGCATCTTTTTCAGTAGCTTTCATCCTTTTTCTTGCATCAGTAGGGCTAGTTGGTAAAACTAGGGTTTGCTAGGGTTTGCATTTCCATTCAGCTTTTTAGTTTCTTTCTGCAAGTAGATTAGCCTCCTTCGAGTTAGCTTTCATCCATCAGTTAAAAGCTTCTTCTAAGAGCTCATAGAAGTTGGCTTAAGCTCCTAGCGGACTTGTGCCAGCTGATCAAGTGACAGCCGCGGCAAGAGCTAGTACTTGTGCATATAGCACTGTTGCTTCCAAGTTTGTTACGAACTACCGGGTTGATAAAATTAAAGAAGGGAGTTCTAGGAGTTGCAACATTATTGCTGCAATATTGGAGCCCACCATCTTTTTGGTGCCGTTGCCGGGGAAGCGTCAGAGTACTGGTGATTGCTGCTTTTCTTCTATTTTCTACTACAACCTTCTGCTAAGTATTTTATTTCAGCAAGCGTAAAGTAGATTGTTTCATTTCCATTCTGCAATTTCATTTCCGCAAAAGTAGATTAGCATTTCCTACTTTCATAGATTAGCATTTCAATTCCGCAATTTCAATTCTGCAAGCGTAGCCTAGCATTTCATTCCTGCAATTTCATTTCTGTAAAATATATTAGTCCTTTCTTGCTTTCATTTAAATTCTGCATTTTCATTTCAGCAAGATAGTTAGTTGCAGTTCAATCTATTTTAGTTTTGTAGGTACAAGCAGAAAAAAAAAACAAAAATCAACGCAAAAGATTTCATTTCATGCCTTGTAGGAGTAGAGGTAAGTCAAAAAAATGTTTGCACGACACCCCCACTGCTTCACACAACCAACCTTCTCTCTTCTTCGATGGCTGTGATTAAGAAGAACCCTTAGGTGAACAACAAGATATATTTAAAGAACCTCTAGGGGAGAAGAAGAAGAAAACATTTCTCTGGAGCGAATGGATGGAAAAAGAAATGTTGGGAGCAGTACCTTTTCTTCCAACTCAATCCTTAGATGTGAATGTGAGAATCTGTGGGAAGATTGCAAAAGCAAGGTGAGGCAGATGCTTGCCATGCATATCAAAAGATATCGAGAGGAAGCTGAGAGGGCTTTGGCCATCTTTTGTCCCAGGTGCACTAGAAAGCATCCTAGGAACGAATGTCCATTGCACTCCATAGAAGTGTGTTTTGTCTGTGAATAAGACCATCCTACGAATGAGTGCCCTTCCTTTCCTGGACTTAAAGCTGCATATCAGAGGGCAAAAGGAGCCACTGAACCACTTTATTATATGAACCAAAGGAGGCCAAATGGATCCATACCTTACCAACAGGGAATGCTAGGGACATACTAGACATATTACGACCCCTATCAAACCAGTTCCATGCCTTCTTGGGGTCCCCCTGCTCATCCTTCTTGGTCTACACCTCCTCCTTGGTCATATCCTCCTCAATATTATGCTCAAACAGCTGCTCATTCATTTCACTCTTATGCTCAGCCACAGCCTCAGTGGAATGCACCTCATCAGGGGTGGAGGCCCCAGTACAACACTCCTCCCGCTCCTTTTCCTCCACCACCTGCCCAACCACAACCCCATCCACATCCATCTCAAATATACACCCCCACTCAACTACCCGTACCACCATTTACAAACCCACACATTGGAGTAGCTCAACCCAACTGCAAAGCTGAGGTACAACACTTCCAAACAACTCCTCTTGAGCTCAATGATATTCACCATAGCTCAGGAAGAGTATTGCAAAAAAGAGACTATATTGAAAGCATTGAAGGACCACATCAAGCAGAAGAAGATTCAAAAGAAAAGACCAAAGAACCATGGGTTGCACTTGATGAAGAGAAGACATCAGAATTAGAGATCGAGAGAGCTCCCTCATGGTTACCATGAAATCCTCCATGTAGTCAAGAGAAAAATCAACAAAAAGAGGAAGATGTGAAGGTCATGATAGAAGGTGACATGAAGAATGATCCAGATCAGCAAAAGGACCAAGGATATCAGAGCTTTATTGAGATATGGTTCCAGACAGTCACTAAGTTGCAGCAGTACTCTCTTCCTCAGCTATGCTTGATCCATTCAAAGTCAAATCATTTGGTCTCTGAAATCCGGATCCCTGTCAAAGCATGCATTTCAAGCCTCCACATCATTTTGTCTCTAATATCGTGTGCACATGGCTCCATTGGAAGTATTCGTATACTTGAAAATGATTTTGTTTTTCAAGTAGGGTAGGGTAGGAAAAAAAAAGAAAAAAGAAAAAGAAAAAATGAAAATAAGAGGAAAATAAAAATCCAAGGTGAAAACCTCCTCGGAGGCGCCTTAAATTGACTCATTGATTGAAAACCTCCATGAGGCTGTCAATGGGTTGGAAAGAAGAGAAAATAAAAAGAGAATAAGATCCATGGGTGAAAACCTCCCATGGAGGCGTCCAGGGCAGGCAATTAGGGTGAAAACCTCCATGAGGCGCCCTAGTTGTTTTCAGAAAAAAAAAGAGAAAGAGAAAAATAAAAATAAACCTAATTTCCATTGAATAATTGCAGGTTGCAGCAAGGACATTGCAGGTTAGGAGGATTGCTCAAAACAAAGACAGAGGAAGTTCCGTGCCTTCTACAGGAAGTTCTGTGTCTTATACAGGAAGCCTACAAACAAGCCAAAATTGATCTCCGAAGAGGACCTGAAGGTTGGGAAAATGTCCATGAGGCCTGCACACATCCATGTTTCCATCCCTCACGCTTCTCCATTATTTTTTTCCATCTCATTGTGCTTCTTTCCTAAAACTTTGTTCTACAGGAAGTTCCTGTAGGAATTACGGGAAGCTAGAAATGGATTTCAAAAAGGGAGTTTGGCGAACATGATAGCTTCCTAAAGGATTCATAAGTCCTCCTACAATCCTCAAACCTCTCCTCCATCATTTCCATTCCTGCATCATAGCCCAAGCTCATTTTTTCTTACCACGCAAAAAACTGCAGAATGCTTGGAAGCAAAAATGCATAGTGCTGAAATTTGTTTTTTCCCTAATTTGAAAACCGTGCATCCATTTACAAAACTGTTACAGGGGGAGTTGTATAGGGACGATGGAAGCATGCCCAAGCAATTTCAGCCAATTCCAGTGCACGGTTTCCAAGAAATATGCCTCCATCACCGTCAGCCATTTTTGCATTTTTTCCATATCCGTGCATCCATTTCAAAACCTGTTTCATGGGGAGATGCATATGGGTGATAGTAACCTACCCAAGCAGTTTTAGCTGATTCCAATGCACGGTTTTCGAGAAATTGACCCCTGTAATCTTCAACCATTTTCCATTTTTCTCGATATCTGTGCATCCATTGACCACAGTTTTGCTATGGGAGGTGCATAATGATGATAGAAACATGCTCAAAAAATTTCAGGTCAATCCGATCTAGCGTTTGGGAGCTATGGAGAAAACAAGTCGTTGTCCTATAAAAACCCAACATCAGCAGCATGAGGGTGCAAATCTGAACGTGGAACAAATTCCTGCAGCTTAGATCTAGCCAGAGAATACCTGCACAAGAAAAATCGCCATGAATCAGCAACCAAGCCAGCATGAAACCATAGAAACAAAGGCATGCAACAGAAGGAAAGGCCACAACACCTCACAGCAAATGCATTCGACTTCCAGGTACGTGACTAAACTCGTTCCTCTGTTGCATGAATGTAATTTGAGAACTGCGTGAACAATGAGATGGTTGTGATTAAAAAAATTGGTGGCCAGCTAACTAGCCACCCTCATCCAGTTCAAACAGCGCTTGGTGGGTGAATACGACACGTGTGCTCAGCCATCTCAGGAAGAAAACTGAAAACAGGTAGTAAAACTCCAGCGTGATTGATGGACGTGATTACAGGCAGAGAACAAACAGTCTGGTGAACGTGATGGACGTGATTAGTGGTGGCTGTTTAAACGGTCTGCATGGGGCCAACATGCACTTGGCCAGCTCACCCTCCATCAACAGAAGTCTCCATAAACAGCCAATCGAACTCTCACCTTCGTTGTTTCCATTTTATCATCGTCCCTGCAGCTGCAACAAGCTCCATAGCAGCGAACCAGTCTTTCTCGGCCATTTATTTTTAAAAACCCTCCTGCTTATCGGGCTCTACAGGAAGCGCAATTTCGTTCTACAGGAAACGAGAGCCGTCTACAGGAAGGCTTCTACAGGAAAGGCAGAGAACATCTCTGCGGAAGGAAAACCCAGAATTTTCGTCGAACTTCAAGCTCCAAATGAGGTAGGCTCGAGAAAACTCCTCTATGCATGATTCGTTTGTGTAAGAGGGTAAATTGAACACGGGAGTAGATTGGGAAAATAGTGGAAGTTTGCCTGCAAATTTCCCTGAGTCTACACATTTTCCTTCTCTCTCTGCATTTGAAATCTCCCCATCCTTTTTCAAAATTCTCTTATAAGGAAGGCATATGCGGTTGTGAGAGCCAGCCTGTGGATGAAAATTTTAAAATTTGCATATCTGAATGTCAGCTGAGAAGAAAATTTAGTCTTTGTCCTCTGTCTGTAGAAGCAAAACTCTTCCTTTCATAACTAGATAGCTGAGAGCTGAGTCACAGCAGTCTTGAAACCAAGGAATTGTTGCTCATTGAGGGAAGTCAGTTTCCAAACATGAAGTACATTACCTGTGAAGGAAGATTCAACATTATCTATGGTTATCATTTCAGGTCGCTGTGTGAACTTAGACATGGAATTGATTTACCTCCAAAAATGAAACTAATTATTCCCTATTTTCTTCTTCAGCCACTGGTTGAATGTGGGACAAAAATGAATGAAGGGATTCCAGACCAGATGGCCCATCATGGGCTCATCAAATTATTAGTAGAAGATGCCCTGCACACCTACACTGTCCCCATATCATGGGAAATCTTCCAAAACATGTCTAGGGATGACAATATCAGAGTTTTGGCCGAAGATATCACCCCATCCAGCAGTGAGGAAGAAGAACACATTGAAAAAGGTGAGAAAACCGATGGTGAAAAACCGCAAGACATCTAGGCACAACAAGAACAGAGAGGAAAAGGAGAAATGGGCCAGGTTGCTGAGCCTAAAACAGAGGTGCAGACAACAGCACAAACACCATGGAAAAGGAGGATGCAGAGTAGGGCAGAAAAGGCTGAGAAAGCCCAAATGAAAGCTGTCATAGCCAAAGCAGACACACAGAAACAAAAGGGAAAGAAACAGCCTAAAATAGCAGCACCACAGACAGAAACGGTTGACACAGGGACTTCTACAGGAAGCATGGAAGAAGAACAGCGAGAGGAGAAATCACTTGAAATATTGGCAAGGGAGGTAGCAGTTGTGCTTGCTGCATTAAACACACCTGCAAAACAAAAAGAAAAGAGAAAAAGGCAGGCCTCCATGTATTTTAAGGCCAAGAAAAGCACAAGAATTCAAACAAGTAGACTAGGAGGAGCAGTGGAAGAACATGGACAAGAAGGCAGAATTTTATGGCACACATGAGTAGATTACATCAGAAGCTTGGTATGATAAGGAGGCCACCAGGGCCATCAAAGATAAAGAGATAGATTAGTTGCTCAGAGGATGAGCAACACTTTCAGTAGGGGGTGATGATGAGCCCCAAAAATGGGTAATTATATGGGCTCATTTAGCCTCCTAATTCGACTTAATCCACCATTCTCATTAGTTTATTGCGTTTTTTTGATTATATTTATGCTAATAGAGTGAATTGGGTTAGTCATTATGCCAACAAGTCTAATGTGTGCTTTATGCAGTCTTTTTGGTCAATTTGGAGACAAAATCAAAGGTTTAAATGAGCACTTGGCAGCCAAATTCGTGGAGAGGATTTGTAGGAAGGTGTCCCCTTCATTTATGAGCCCTTACCTCAAATTCTTTACCAGCAGCTTGGAGTTCAAGGGCCACCACATCGATTATCACAAGGCAGCCAAGCAAGGGCTAGTAAAGTTGCTGTTAACTGCAAGTTTTGGCAGCTGAGTCCCTAAAGTTTAGGAGGACTGTTAGGGTCCTCAATTTGTATAAATAAGAGGGCTTAGGGCCTCATTTCAGTTAGCTAGTTGGCAGTTCAATTTTAGTCATTTTCTAGTCAGTAGGTTAGCTTTGCATTTCAACACATTTTCAAGCTTTTTCTTGTGGACAATTTTTGGGATGTAACTATTATTTCTTGCTCAATAAAGATGAATCCAGCTTTGCACCAGCTCTAATCTTCCTTAGGAGGCTGTATCTCTTGGGGTTGGGCCCAACTCAAGTGCTCAGTACCTCCTTTGTGTACTTTAATGTGTCTTTGCTGCATTCTTAGAGTAAAATCTGTTATTTAGATGAAAATCTTGTTTTGTTACTTAGGTTTATTTTGATGATTAAAATAGCTTTTCATGTTTCAAATGATTTAACAGGTTGGTAACAGAGAATATCTTTGAAAAAGGCCATCAAGCAACCTTCGATCTCACCTCTCCCTCCTTGGGACCATGAGTTGAGACCTAGGTGTCCTTGCTGCCATAAAAACACTGTTCTTGCTTCTTCATGCAATTTTCTAGTGTTAGATTCTTAGTTGTAAAAGTTAGTACCAGTTGTGATTATATGCTTAGATCCATTCTTGCTTGGTTTTCATAGTTGATTTACATGATTTGCTGCCAATAAACTGCTGTGCATCATGCTTATGTTTTCTAGGTCAAATTAGGTTAAAGTAGTTAGATCTTTGTTTTGCATAGTCTTTGTTTGATCAGTTTTGGGAAAAAACGTGCAGAGCGCCTGTGAAGCCTCCTCTCCTACCCTTACCCCATCAATGCAACCTGCTTCGTCCTCTAACTCAGATTCTTGCCTCTCATTGGCCATGTTTTCTCACTTTTCCCTAGCTTCTACATTCTTGCACAACATTGCTTCTCTTATCTTCGAACCACCCCAATCGCCTTAACCACTCTTCATCCTCATTCACCAAGTCCTAGACCTCTTCACACCCTTATGTCTCCTCCATACCCACTTCTTCACCTTTTTTTTCCACCATCAGCCCTTCAAAATTCCCTTTCTGAACATCCTGTAGAAGCTACAGTACATCCTATAGAACCCCTATAGACTTCCTGTAGAAGCTCACAAAAGCGGTTTCTTGAGATCCGATCACTGTGAAACTCTATGAAAGGGTGCTAGGGACCCCTTAGGCCCTTTTCTAACCTTCCCAAACTCCTGCAAGCATTTCCTTTCACCAATCCACCTCTTCACAGTAAAAAACAATTAAAGCACATGCATAATAATTCTGCCAACCTACTCAAAAATACAAAAAGATGTTTCTTTTCAGATTTCACTTCAGAAGTAGCTTAGACACATGCACTTAACTTTCCAAAGAATCAATGGAATCTTTTTCAGTAGCTTCCATCCTTTTTCTTGCATCAGTAGGGCTAGTTGGTAGAACTAGGGTTTGCTAGGGTTTGCATTTCGATTCAGCTTTTTAGTTTATTTCTGCAAGTAGATTAGCCTCCTTTGAGTTAGCATTCATCCATTAGTTAAAAGCTTCTTTAAGAGCTCATAGAAGTTGGCTTAAGCTCCTAGCGAACTTGTGCCAGCTGATCAAGTGACAGCCGCGACAAGAGCTAGTACTTGTGCATATAGCACCGTCGCTTCCAAGTTTGTTACGAACTACCGGGTTGATAAAATTAAAGAAGGGAGTTCCAGGAGTTGCAGCATTATTGCTGCAATACTGGAGCCCGCCAAAGAACTAGATTGTATCTACGAGATCACAATGCAAGATCAGGATCGGGTGAATCCAAAAATGGATGGGAGAATCTCATGGGAACATGACAGTTCCTGTACGTCGGACTCAGATGAAGAGAATGAGTGATGGCAGAACCGATTTCATGAGGTAACAACGCTAAATTGTAATATGATGGTTAGATCACTACACCATGTAATGATAGAAGCAAGAGAGCAGCCAATCGATGAAGGTGCAACCAAAGCGGAGGAACCTGTAGACCGCTGCGAAAGAGCAAGTCTGGAACAAAAGAAGTAGGGTGCGCAAACGGGGGTGTTGTGTGCAACAATTGCACAAGGGTTGAGTACACACAAAAAGACTAGGAGAAAGTGGCGCGAATGTAGAAGGCAGGGGCGCATACAGTTGGGAGGAAAAAACGGGGTGAACGCCCATCAGCGGTGTAGGGTGTAGGTGTATGTTGTGCAAATTCCTAATCGACTAATAATCAACAATCTCAATTCACTGCAGCGGTGCATTCCATTAGCCGTTCGCGAGGAAGCCAACAGGAAAATAGGGGGAAGCATGAGAAGCATTTTCCTGATAAGACAACCCGATGGGAATCTGTGAATACCAGGGGTTCGAAGGGCTTATAAGACCATCAGAAAAAGGAGCGGGATGAAAGTGATCTTATCAGTGGTGAGACAAGAGGGAACCAAGAATGGGCGTGGCAGCAGTGGGCTTTGCGAAATCGATGAAGAATGGGTGCTTCTGAGAGAGAAAAGCATGATGTTGGGGGAAGGAATCAACAAAATGAAAAGTGGCGTCGCACAAGTAGGCCATGCTGATCTGCAAATAAGGGAACCAGGCCTGGCTAGGTCTACCTCGGTACTAGAATGAGCTACGACCACACCAATAGAGGAGTCTACCATATGCAACAGCGAAAGAAGGAAATCCAACTGTGACTCACTAAATTGGCGGAAAGGACACGTCAGGGACAAAAGGAAGCTTTGCAGCAGGAGGTGACTAAGGAAGTAATAGCCGAGGAGATCACAGAAGATCAGGAAATGTCCTCAGAACAGGACATGCAGAGGGAAATAGAGACACAGGAACACACAGACCTTCCCACAAAATCAACCCAAGCCAAGAGGTCACGCATCAAGGAATCGCCACATACATGCAAAAAGTCAAAGACAACAAAGACTTTGGAGAAAGAGTTTCTTGACAGCAGCGAACCGATGCGCAATGTCACTACAGGTGCATTGGAGGAGCTGATGACAGAGTAGACAACTGTGTTGGGGGAGCTCAGAGTGCAGCTGCAGGCATTACAAGTGCAACCCCTGGAGGGATGATACCAAACTTAGCAGATGACATAGTCACAACTAAGTAGATGGTGCACACCCACACAATGACCACTTTAGTGTTGCCAGCAGGCACTATCTTAGCAGAAGTCGAAGGTGACATACGAAGTTGGGGATTGAATTTGGCTACCCTTCCTGGAGACACCCTATACCAATTGCAGGATGGGGTAACCGCTGAGCTTCGTGCCAGGGAAGGCCGCACCCTCCAAATCTTAATGGAACACAAGGAAAATCTGGAGCAGGTCAGTCTACAGTGCGATGACTTGGTCGCACACAACCAGGAAGTGGAACAGGTTGTGGCGGAGGCCTGCAGCAAGGTACCAGAGTTGGCTGTCCCAGCGGAACTTCCAATAATTGACAAGATTCATCACATGGCTGTAGGATTTCGTACGACCCAAGAGGACGCCATGAAAGCTCAGCGGGAATTAAATTTACAAATTACGGAGCTAAGACTGAAGGCGCAACCACCCACACCCCGAAAGTTCGAGAGCAATGCCGCGATGAAATTTAAGCAGGATTGGAAGTGATAAAGCGTGCTGTCCAAGATTGCTCAGGATTGTTGGATCAATCCCTCCTTACACTCACATCCCTCCAGGAAGACCCAACACTACAGCAGGTAGAGACAGAAGCGCGGGAGTTACAGCAGGCTTATGACAAAGTCCGGGGGACTATGCAAATGATTGCCATAATGCAGCGATTGGCCAAAATGATGGAGGCTCAGGTTCTCAAGGCACAAATTGACGCTGATCGGCAGAAGGAAGCAGTGCTTAAAGACCGCATCCAGCCTTGGCTTGATGAGGCATTCGCGATCTCCACCAACATTGAGGGAAAGTTAACACACATGCAGGCAGTATATGAACCCGGACAAGCTATTGAAACTGATACTGATACATCGGTGGCTCACGTAGAACGGGTACATCAGATGGCGGAAAATTTTGTTGTGAATGTAAGCAAAGCACAAAATTTGCTGAATGACCTTTGCGTGAAGATTTCTGCACCAGCTGAGTGACTCGGGACGAGTCATGATGATTGTGTTGGGGGCCTCTTGGGTAACAGAGGCCCCGCATAATGGTTTTGGGGCTCAAAGCCCACAATTTTGGTAATAGTATGGTAAAGGCTCCGTGAGGTGCGCAAAGTGCGAATTGTAATGAGTCAAGTCAAAAGGGTTGTCTGCCTGAACATAATGTAAGAAAATAGAAAGTGAGTCGGCCTGCCCATTGTCCGCGGACCATGGGAATGTATAAATAGAGCAAGGCTCTAAGGTTAGAGGTTAGTTAGTTTTGGATCTTAATATTTTGGGTTTATGAAGGCAATATTCTCTCTGCATCTGTAAGTCCGAGTCAAGGGTGTTGTTAGATAGATAGAGGCTCTGTAGCTGTGTGCAGAGAGGCCTGGTAGAGTCCGCAGCTGTGTGCACGGACCCCTGCAGCTGAGTGCACAGGGCAGATTTGGTTGTACTGAAAAGGAGATAAATAAAGATAAGAATTCCTGAATCATTGTGTGCTTTATACGAATCTAGCTATTGCTTACATTCTGAATTTATGCATGTTTATGATTGTGCGTTGTTAAATATTTTCTTAAAGACCTTAAGAAGTAGATCAAATCTATAATAAACTCGGTAATAACAAAGCACATAGGCGCGGATCTACGCGGAAGCCTAATAGCAACACAAAGTAGCGCGAGGGCACATAACGGTTCACGACCCCATCCAGACCACATCAAGACATCCCAAGTGTGCGGAAACCTAGTTCTAGCACCCTCCCTTACTACCTCGGGTGAAACTTCAGTCCACGCTTCACGGATTATTGCCGAAAGGGCTGGTAGTGCAGGATTTGTTTGGCTAAATAACTATTCCGAACTTGGGTCAGGCCCCAACAAGCCAACACCACTATACTAGGAATACTCTAAAACTCATGCTATAACTTCGGTTCTCCCTTTTAGGCCCAAGGTAGCAGAAGGTAGTACCCCCTTTCTTTTGCATGTGTAAAGATCATGTTGAGACAAGCAAGACAACTGACCAAGTTCAAAAGGAGAACCTAGAATATCATCAGTGGGACCCGCAGCCCAATCAAGAAATATCTATTTCAAGTCCCCTTAAGTGAGGCCCGTAAATGTCAGAGATCCTAGGATCTTCCAGGGAATCGCCAATTGTTGTAGCTATTGCGACAACACCTCCAAAAATCCCTGTAAACATAAAATTTTTGGACCCCCTACATGAAGCCTAAGCTTCAGCCCCATTAGGCCCTTCTCGAAGTTTCGTCAGTGTCAGTAAATCTGAGGGAATTCCAAATTTTGGCTAAGTTAAGCCAAGTCGCAAGTCCATGAGATAAGACCGGGTCACATAATCGCAACACAACTATAGCATATACCCACAATGAAGACAACCCTTGCACCCTCGGCGACCCACCAGTCGCAAGGTTGCAAGGTCGCACTTCCGACCGCCTATATTCCACGCGACCATGCGACCATGTGACTCCATGACTCGCAAGGTCGCATTTCCTATTCACATATTCCAACGCGACTCCACGACCATGCGAATTCGCGACCCCTGAGTCGCAAGCAACCCTTGAGTCGCAAGGTCGCACTTTACCCCCTAACGACCCTCCCAACCTCCACATGTGTGATGATTTTATATATAGGAGGGCACCCTGGTCACATTTTACAAAGCTCTGCTGGTCACACTAGAACGCATAAATCCCTTCGACCTGACTTCGTGCACGCATCTGACTCTGGTAAGTAACGGTCACCCCTCATGCAATGATTATTTTCTTCCAAATGGCATAAACTGCATCCCTGCCCCTCTGGCTTACCTCCTGCCCTAGGGTTTTAGCTATTTACTTAGCCCTCCTTCCCGATTGTGCCACATAAATCACACTGGCCTTCCCCTACTCTTTCACTCAAGTTTTCAATGTTCCTTACACTTGATCCTCCTTGTTAGATCATGAAACCGAAGTCTTACCTTTTTGAAAGTGACCCAAGTCCCCCTAAGTTTTACAAAGACCTCCTCTGGGACAATCTAAACCTTAGTCGCATGCCCCGTAGCCACGATATCCTTCCCTCCGTGACTCTGCGACTCTGCGACCTCATGACTCCCCTTTCCCACGACCTCCTACCATTGCGACCTCATGACTCCTTTTTCCCCATGACCTCACAACTTCTCCATCCTCCGTGTGACCCACAGTCTACCCCTTCGCATCTTGACCTCACGGTCGTGCCTGACCTATGACGTTAGTCGCACTATCACATCAGATACTTTGCGACTCCCTCATTTCCACAACCTCCCTCTTCACTGGCTAGGTTTTATTTTGGTATTTTCAATTTATGGTTATGCCCTCTCTCTCATTATGGGATTGCATTTTTGACATGCCAGGTGACGTTGAGCTCAAGTGCATATCCATTTCCTCTTTTGAAGATGAGATGGGTCATCCAACTACTAAAACAGCTCAAGGTGCATCAGGAAGCAGGACATGGGAGACAGATCCAGATGAACAACCACCTATCTTCACAGATACGGCGTGCAACATAAGTAAGACCACCAGGCTCTCTTGGTATGAGATCTATGAAGAATTTGCTAAGAGGGATATCCCGGAGACACAAGAGGACTTTCACGTATATATCAATGTTAAAAGTCAAGGTTACATAAAGTGGAGTCTCATCCACCAACATTCCCATGTGCTGAAGTCATCGAATGGGTCTTACAGTGCACAAGCAAAGAAGACTGGATGATTAGGGGTCATGATGGGGTGCCTATAGCTACCATTGCTTCCTCGAATATTAGTGCCTACTATAAATTGCCTGAAAAGCAGTAGATTTTTAACACCAAGTGGCTCATCGGATTCACTACCCCGACAAAAGACATCTTGAGGAATTGGTGGCAAGAACCTGCAAAGTTCTGGGTGAAGACAGATCAGGCACACAAGACCAAAGGGCTACATAGGGTGTATCAGTTAATTGCTGCAATGATGTGTCGACTATCTGGAAAGGTAGACTGCAATGTGTTTTATGGCACGTGGGTTCCACTCATGTATGCCCATTTCCACTTAGGGAATTATTTTCAATTGGGCAAGCATCTTGTCATCATCTTTGAGAACCAACATAGCCATCGCTTAGAGCCTAGCTCCCAAACAACCAGCAGAATTTTATATGTCTTCGTACCTCCTTGACGCTGTCTGTTCAAGGTGCCACTTTGAACACTGGAGCTGCAATTGCGACTCATCAGTACCCCTGCCTCTCCACTGCCACTAAAAGGTCTTGTGGGACACAACTTATATAGCCACGTTGGATATAATATCTGAAACATTTATCATCCCATTATACCAATTGTTGTTCGGGGAAGATCCAACTTGTATGTCCCAAAGAGCCATGAAGACCATGGTTAAAGTAGCTCACTAGTTCCCTATCGATGAGGGAACAATATTTAGGGTGTTTGGTACTCACAGACCTCCGCACGCTCTACCCAGGTTCGTCACAGATAGGACTCTTCTACGAGAGGTCTGCTACCAGATGACACAGGGTTTCTCGAAAGTGTTGCACAAAGGTAAGAAGAAACCTTGGTCGCCTTTTCCTCTTACTATTGGGGCATACGTAGTAGAAAAATTCAAGCAGGTGGAAGCAGAAGCTGAAGAACTCAAGGGGAGTCATTTTGTGACCCTGAATTACAGAACGTACGACCTCGAAAAGATTGTAGCTGCCCACTGTAAGAAGGAAAAATTCAGTTGGTCTTACACCCACACTAGGAAGGACCTCGAGGATGGAATTAGGAACTGGTATAACTCCACAAGGGAGATCAGCCCTAGTGAGAAACAAGCCATAGAAGATGAACTCCTTGATGATTTCTAGGATGATGAAAACCTTAGAGAAATAACATCGAAGAGAGCCAAAACATCAGGGAAACGAAAAGGAAAAGAAGCGGAAGATCCTCTAAGCGACAACGAGGAAGAAGAAATTACACTCATACAAAGAAACGCCAAACTGGAAAGAAAGAAGCGAGAACTGAAGAGACAAAGAGAACTGGAAAGCAAGAAATTGCAAGAACCCAACACTCAAAGCCAGGTCAAGATAGAGAGGAAAAGGTAGGAAGATGAGGAAAGGAGGTAGGAAGAGGAAAAGAGGCAGGAAGAGGAAAAGAGAGCATGAGATGAGGAAGAGAAAAGAAGGGAAGAAGAGGCTGAAAATCAGAGACAAGCAGAAGAAGCTACGAAGAAAAAACAAGATGAACAACAAAGGTTAGAACAAGAACTGAAGAACATGGAGGAAGAGCTAGAAAGGCAACGGGCACTAGCAGAAAGGGAAAAGAGACAACAGGAAGAGGAGATTAGGGCAAACAAGGAGAAGGAAATAGTAGCGGTTGAATAAGGAGAGACGAGCAGGGTGGTTGATCCAAGCCCAGGACAGAGTGAGATTCCTTCTCTGGATGTACCTCCCATTCCTCCCCTCACTGGCGGACACCTACCCTTCCTAGAGCTAGGCGTCACAGAAGATCAGGAGAAAGAGGTTCTAGATCTGACTAAGATCACATTTGATGAAGTGAACCTCAAGATTATACAGGAGAGGAAGAGATCTTGCAACAGAAACCCAACTGACCCGTTATCGGTAACTACAATGACAGACGTCGTGCCAAATATCATGTCAAACCTGCTAATGATTGCCTCTGCTGGTACAACATTCATAGCTGCCACACAACACAATGTAGCCCAGATGAGTAGTCAAATTGTAGATTTGCAAAACAAGTTATACGCATCCGAGGAGAGGGCTAGTGTAGCGGAACAAGGGAAGAGGAACTTGGAGGAGGAAATCGCGACACTCCACTTGCTACATACAAGATCAGTTGATTTCCAAACAATAGTCGCATCGGAAACAAAAATCCTGGGAGAGACTATGGCTGTAGTTTATGAGGAGATGGAGAAATTGCACCACACTGTAGCTCCCATAGTGGCTATTTAGACTCACTCAAAGGAAAGGGTTGCCATGCTTAAAGAGGCCATGACTGCCCTAGATAAAATACATGAGTGGTCTGAAAAGTACCCCAAAGCCCCGACAGTAGTACCTAGGAAAGATTGGATTGCTATGCAGAATACGAGATTCCAACTTTGTATCAAAATGCAATCCAGAGATAAATTGGTCAAAGATGTAGAAAGGGTGTTGGCTTCCTACAGGAAATTGTTCAGCAGTGTGGACTTAGTGATCCAACTGCATGGGTCCCCTTCTATAGGAGAAATTGGATAGGTCAGGAACCAGGAGGAGATCAACAATGAGGTGCAAGCATTCGTGGAAACATATAGACAAGTTGCCCGCATAGGAGATATGTCGGTCTCAGCGGAAAATATCAAGCGTTACATTGTGGAACCAGTAAGGCTCTACACCAAGTTGGGCACCCTGAACAATCATATACGTGCCAAGCGAAATACTCTTATCCTGGACGCATTGGAATGCTTACATAGACATGATGAAGGCCAATCGCCAATCTCCCCCATCGTGGCAGAATACAACATATGGTGCACTTACCTAAAAGCTCGGGCTCAGCATCCCGGAACTCGCCATTTGCAGCTTAGTCAACTAGGATGATAGTCATTTCCTTTTTTGTTTGTGTGTGTGCTATGGTAGCACGAAATACTCTATGAACACGAAAGGTCACATAGAATGCTAAGAGTCATGTGGTTGCCAAAAGGTCACTTGGAAGTCCAAGAGTCAAGAGTAGACCAAAGGTCTCTCTCATCCTATAAATGTAACTTCACGTCTCATTTGAAAATCACTTTTGAGCGAAGTACTTTTGGATATTAATAGACAGTGCTTAAGAGAAGTGTGGTTCTTCTAGTCAATGCAAGAGTTAATTGTACGTTTTCACTATTGAATGCTTCAAATATCTATGTGTTGGTACCATGAGTATTTTCTACACTTGACGGATCGAATGTTCCCGAAAGCTTCTTGATGTGCAGTCGCTCCACATGCTATTTCGTACCTCGAATCTGGTTTTGCTACATATGAATGGTATTTGGTTTATTTCACTCTATATGCATGCTAATGAACTATTTCTTTAGGTGTTAGTATAATCTCTCTTTTGACTGCACGATTTTTGTATGCTGGTAAATGGTTGATTATTGTGAACTAATTTTGCAATCGTTAAGCAGTACCTATTTAATTTGCACAAGTCTTGTTTAAAGTCCTGCTAACAGTAACTTTATGTGAGACTGTGTGGCTTATCTCTTGCTATTCATGGTATATATGTATGACACAGGATACTTGTCAATTATTCTCTTGTGTTTCTTAAAACTCACACTTTCTACTAAGTTTATATCACACCTTTATCCGAAGCTAGCTCTGCAAAACTGAGCGGCAGTCGGGCCCACATACTGGAAGGGATCTCTAGAACACTCAGTGTAGGCTCTAGTTGGGAACCTACACCAGAGAGATCCCCTTGACTATTGGTGATAAATTCCAGCCCATCAACAACTCCACACCCAAAAATAAGAAGGGGTTTCTCTACCTTGCATGGGGGGCAACATTATTTTTTTAGGTTGTGCATCTTTATACTTTATTTTCAGAGCTATTGCAATTTTCTAAGAGTTCATGGTGCATTTTATGATCTTTTGTGCTAACCTTTGAGCTGTAATTTTACCAGCTTCATGCTAAGGTGTAAGGCCCCCCTCTTTAGAAGGGATTGTTGTGTCTATAGAGGTAGCATAATTACTTTAATTGATTGGCTTGTAGGTTGCGGTGTTTCAATTCCTTTGATTTCAATTTACTATTGTTACAAATTTCTTTCTTGATATATTTTTGTTACTACTTGGTTGAGTTACCTTGAAAAATAATTGAATACAAATTTCTCATATTATATCATAACTACTATTAGATCAATCCATATTAATTGAATGTTGCTAATATTGTTTATTTGTTTCTATAGATTTACAATCCACTGTTCTTACACAATATTAACTACTTGTTTTCACAAACTCATAAAGCTTATTATGTATTTGATTGGTTTATTTTGTTTATGATTGCTAACGTAAGGGTTGATGATTGTGTGTGGTTATGGATGAATGGTTTAATTCATGTAGGGAATCAATTTCAAGAAGTGCTACTTCTTTTTTTACAAGAGTGATCCTAGAGTAGATGAATGCTCTTTCATTTCTGCAGGTGCGATTTCCATTTTCAAAGTTGTGCACAAAGAATCATTCTACATGCAAGCATTGATTTGAGAGTGAGATATTTTATTGAATTTACTTCCATTCCTATGAGTGTGAATAGTTATAGTAACCTTTTCCTTGTATTGAAGGATAAGTTCTTGTAGAAGGAAATCATAATGATAACTAGGAACTAGTCAATGTCAGTTGGCAATTTCTACCAACACATATTTCCATGATAACCTTGAAATAAGTAGTCTCACCCTAGTTGATAATTTTTATGTGAGTGAATGCCCTTTTTTATTAAGATAAGTAATTTTCCCATCACTTCCCATATGAAATATCTAAAGGTGAAGGTGGAAAATATCGAAAATAAGTTTCAGATGAGGACTTACTAATAGAAGTGTGAACTACTATACACACACACACACACACACACACACACACACACACACATATATATATATTGTATTTTCATTCTAGGACTTTAGATGCTTCTAATTATAACCCCTCAAAAGACGCATCAAAGTATTGTTGACTACTTTTGTCTACCCATATGTCTGTGGATGGAATGTTGTAGACCTCTTGAACTTCATGTCCATATTATCTGACAATATACTCCTGTTGATGGTGTTGGACTGTATTGTCAGATAATATGGACTATATTATCAACAGGACTAGGACTATATTGTCAGATGGCCCGGTTGCCATTATCTTAGAAATTTTCCTTAGCTCTTGTTGTTTAGCGCATGAGAGTGTTATGCTTGTAACTTCAAAAAGTGAGGTGAGTATGCTTGGTGAGTGCGTAATGTAACTTTGTGTATGGGTTCTCTTACTGTAAGGAAGAGGGTAAAATTGAGCCTCTATATGAGAGGTAGTAGTACCACCCAGGTAGAGACACATGCGAAAAAAACAAGGGTCTATCCAGAATCTAGTGGAATAGTCCACATTGGATGCGACAGTTGTTAAAATTAAAGTGCAAGGGAAAACACGTACACCGTCCAACAGAGTAGTCCACACAGGGGTGATAGTTGTTGTAACAAAGAAAACAATAATGGTCTATATAATGTCCAGCGGAGTAGTCAACACAGATGAGACAACAATGATAAAAAATAAAACACATCTTCAACAATGTAAGTACTAAAATAACTGAATTAGTTCAACTATCTTAGTACAAGCTAAGCAAACATACATTAAAAATGTTTAAATAATAGTCTTACAAATAGATACAAAACATGCGTGATAACATGTTGGCTTGAGACAAGCTTCTGAATTAAGCAGAAGTTCCAAGACACATTTGTACACCATACATCATTAGCCCCATTATTGGGACATTGGAGCCACTCCTCGCTCCTCAAAAAATAGACTACAGACTCTCAAGGATATGTGGGAGGAGCCATGGTGAAAATTCCTTTTCTCATACAATGAGGGGGTATATATAGCCAAGGGGGATACTTGACCCTTGTGACTCTTTGACTTCCCTCATGACTGTTTGACTTTCTATGAATTTTCCACTTACATGACTCTTCAAATTCATATGTGTGTCTCTTGGACATTCATATTACATTACATTTGATTAAAACAAGTATGGCCCATAGTAGTGATGTGGCCAAGATAACTCATGACACAACTCAACATGACACTGCTAACATGTATTGGCTCATTGTGGTGTCTGTGTCCAGCTGCTATGTTGCTGAGTGATGGGTGTGCTCTCGGTGTATCATATCTTCACCTCTGCATGGAAAAGTGTGTGGGGCATTCGATGGTATTGGTATCTGCTTGATGGTGCACATGTATGTATACCTTTCTCTTGCTACTCGATGTGCTTCGTACATTCATTCAACCACGAGAAAGTCTTCTAGCATGCGCTCCTTCTTCATGATCTAAAAATGGGGCACTTAGGCTTCTTGTCTAACTTACAAGAACCTCTCCCACTTCCAAAGCTTAAATATTCCCAAGTTTTTATGATTAACCAATGCAGAATTAATAATATGCTTGAAAATAAGGTGTATGCTTGTGTTTATTTTTAAATTGTTCAAATGACTTAAATTCTGTTGTTTATGCTGATATGTAAATACATATAACAAGAAATAATGCAGCAACAAACTAAACACACAAAACAACAATTTAATTAGGAGTTCACCCAAAACACTTGGGCTACGTCTCCGTGAGCTCTAGTCAACTTGACTAGGCTCTCTGGGATTATGGCAATCTCCTTTTTACAAGCTCTTGGCTCAACTCCACTATTTTACATAGAAACAATGGGTTTAGACACCATTTTATCCCTGTATCTTGAAGCTCTCGGCTTTCTGGCTCGCGGCTCTGGCTCTGGCTCTCGACTCTGGCTCTGGCTCTTGGCTCTAGCTCTTGGCTCTGGCTCTGGCTTTTTGGCTCTAGCTTTGGCTTTGGCTCTTCGGCTTTGGCTTCTTTGGCTCTGGCTTTGGCTTTCTGCAACCTTCAGCTCTCTGGATTTTCACTTGACCTCCAAGTGACCCCAAAGACTCCCTCAGCTGCTCTGCACAGTAGTTTTTCTCTCTCTCTCTGCTTTCTACCTCCAGCTTGCTCTTAATCGAGCTCTCTGCCTCCTTTGAGGTACTTTTTTGGCTTTTTGGCTTCCCTAGCCATTTCTTTGCGTTTCATTATCCCTCTGTGGATTTGTAGCTTCTCTGCTCCCTGTCAGTTAGACTGGCCATCTGGCTCTGTGGCTCTGTGGCTTCAAAATGCATCATTGCCTGTAAAAATGCCTGCTGCAGCATGGCATGATGATCAGGAGTGGTTACAGAAGGAATCGAGGCCGTTTCATAGGCAAAAACCCGAAAACTGAGAAAATCCCATCACACAGATATTTCTGGAAAAGTACACTATTAGGCGTTATATCGCATCGCACGGGCATATTCGGAAAAATCCCAATTATATGCGAAATACATGAAAAACCCGATAAAATCCTTCTGTCAGACTTGAAATTATTATTGCATCCACCCTATAATCGCATTGCATCCACCTTTGGTCGCTTTCACAAGCTCCACTGTCGATCTGCGTGATCTCCGATCCAATGGTCAACATGCGGTTTCGGGCGGCTTAAGGGTTCAGAGGTTACCCACCCGAAAAGGCGGTTTTCCTCTCTCCTCCACCAACCATGCGTCGTTCATTGTATGGGATTAAGCAAAGTCAGCCCAATACAGCTTACCGTTCAAGGCCCACCCGAAATCCTGCTTACGGAACTCAAATCTTATACATCATGCCTGTAATTCCCCTTCTGGTCGAACTTTATCGCTTTCCTTTGTATTTCAGTTTTTACATCGAAACGCGAAAGTCCCTTTATGGCGGAACTCAAATGTTATCAAACCGTGCCTATAGAGTCCATTGGGTCCGGCGTTATCACCCCTTGTACATCACCGTGATGCAACGTTGCAATGCGATAAATCGCAATCACAAGTCGCATTGGCCTGGGGGTCCGACCTTTGCCTCGTGGCATCGCCGATACCAATTTGTCAATCCGATCATCGGCAATCGGCATATCGCATAATCGCAATTGCCGAGTCTGGGGTCCCGATATCGCATACATACCTGCCTCCGACCCGATACATCGGATTGGCCGATCAGGGTTTCTTCCGCTTTCTACTTAAGTCCGCTCTTGGACCCTCTCCGATGCGATTTCCATTTATAAGGGTTTTTTTCCCAATTTTAGGGGATTTTGCCTCTTTTTCTAAAGAACAAAGGGCATCTTATTTCTGCGATAACTTCTGCATCCTAAGTCCATTTTTTCCCATTCAAGTTGCAGTAGATTCAGAATGAAAATATCTCTGCAATGGGGCTATGTCCAGGAACTTCTTTAGACTTTCATTTTCCTATGTGAGGAACACTTAGACTTAGGAGTCTATCCAAAATCCATTTTGGATCATGCCTTCCCACTAAAAGAACTTTTGGTCTCCAAAAGACTGATATATTGATCTGAATAGTAAATGAGGGTAACAACACCCTCTTCTTTCAGCCTCCATACACTTGCCTTGCATAGTGCCTTTGAACCAAAGTCTCTGACCACTTCCCTTCCTGGATGGGTTGGTCTTCTTGGGAAGAGATGTCTTCCTCCTTGCCTTCCTACAAAAATTCTGCTAAAATGGTCATAGAAGGTAGTTTTAACTTCTCTACCTTGATCATTGATCCAAGGTGGCTCAAACAAACGTGAAGTTCATCTTCTTCACAAAACTTTCATTTGTACCTATTTGACAAGCTATCAACAAAATCAGAAATACAGACAACAACTGGATGGCCTAAACTCATGCTTCAACAAAAGAAATAGATTTTCACATTTTGTGAACACCTCCATGTCTTACATCTTCATACAAATAATGGACTAGATAACAAGCCCACAAAACATGCCTTTAAATGACCCTTCAAGTCAAGCATGTATAAAAAGACCATTAGGACTCTTTTTCAAAAGATGAAACACTTCATCATCACATGCATGTCAAAGCAATCAACCCTGCAAGTTAATTACACATACATGTTCAAATACAAGGACAACATCAAGATCCCTGTGTTAACATTCTCATGCATGCATTTCATCTTTTAACTTTTTCTTAAGCACACTGTAATTTCGAAGATGAAATGAAATATAATGTTGCAACAACAAAGTGAGTCTCTTGCTCAACTTCTCCATTCACCTACTTGGTAAAATCCTGCAACTTACATCATTATTAACAAAGAAATGCAAATAGATGCATTAATAGACATGCATTCTTGATCGGATAAGAACTCTAACAGTTTCTTACTAATCCCTTTCAAAGGTACTACCTTTGTCTGCACATCAACATCAATATGTGAATCATCTTGAAACACATCAATCATGGAATCTTCCTTTCCATGCCTGCCATCTTCTCTTTCCATGCCTGCCATCTTCTCTTTCCAATTTCTTCAGCTTTGGTGGAAGCATTGTTGGATTCAATGTCTAACATTTTGCAGCAAGATTTCCTTGTTTATGGCAGTAGGTGAACTGCATGTGCATCCTCTTGACACCATGACTTTCCTTGTCCAATGGACCTTTGGCTTCTTGCTTCTTGTCCTTCAAAAGTTTCCTGTATTTGGCCATTCTCTTCCAACATCTAGAAACATTATGGTTATCCAAACCACAAAAGGAACATGCAATTCTTTTCCCATATCTATGTGGAAATTTATCATGCTTTGCACAATCAAAAGGAAAATGTTTAGAACCAGATTTATACCTTTTTCTTTCACCTTTATTGCCTTCATGAGGAGGTGAAGCAAATGATGAAGTGGCTCCCTTTGGAACACCATCAATCTCTTCAAGGCTGTCAAAGTTTCCACAACTCTCTGGTTCAAGTGTGTAGAACTGAACACCTGCATCCGACAAATGATGTTTCAAGCTATTGCATTCCTCCTGAATACAATCTTCACACTCTGTAATGAAACTCCTTCTTGGAGCTGTTTTAATGGTCTTCATGGCAGTTTTGGAACTTTCTCCATAAGACTGTCCATAGCCAAGACCCAAATACTCAGGCCTTTCCTTAACCATTATTGGTTCAACAATACCTTGTGCATGCTTACCCAAGCCTTTTCCTTCATAGCCCATCTTGGACATTAGCTTGGAACCTATGCCTCTAGTATGTTTTTCAAAAGAACCAATATAAGGATTCTTAGAGGAATTTGAAGACAAATTAGAATGGTTTACCTCTTCTTCAAGCTGATACTTGACCAAGGCTTCTTTTGCAACAAAGAGCCGTGCCTCCAACTCATGCGTCCTTTCCAAGTTCATATTTGAAATATGAAGTTGCCTCTCCATTTCCTGCAATTTGTTAGAAAGCATCTGCTTCTCTTCCTCCACGGAATTCAACTGCTCTCTAAGTATGTTGCTATTCCTTTCATCCTCATACATTTCTCTCACCATATCCATCATGGTGGACAAGTCTTGCTTCATGTCTTCATCAAAGAGTCTTGTGATGAAGAAAGAAGAATTTGAGGACTCACTTGTAGAAGTAGTCATTATGCTAATGAACAAAAGAACTTCAAACAAGATTAATAAAGAGCTTATTCAACAACCTTTTGCAACAAACCTCTTGTGCTTCAAGGATTTCCTTGGGGTTCTTTGGGATAGAAGAATGCCTTCAGCCCTTCTTCCTTCTTGTCCTTCCTGAACTGAGCTATCGTTAGCTTTTCCTTCGCCTCTGCAAACTCAAAAAATATTCAGTCTGTAAATAAGCATACAATCGACTTCTGATTGTTTAAACACCTTTCAGATAAGCAATCTTTGCTCTGTCCATCAAGCATTCTAATATAAACTTCTTTGAAGGTGGGGTTAATCAATCTCTTGCTCTGATACCACCTGATCTGAAAATGGGGCACTTAGGCTTCTTGTCTAACTTACAAGAACCTCTCCCACTTCCAAAGCTTAAATATTCCCAAGTCTTTATGATTAACCAATGCAGAATTAATAATGTGCTTGAAAATAAGGTGTATGCTTATGTTTATTTTTAAACTATTCAAATGCCTTAAATTTTGTTGTTTATGCCAATATGTAAATAAATATTATTGAGCTCCAAAACTTCCTTTCCTTAGCAACTTTTCTCATCCATTATTCTTTGGTTTTTCCATGAAAAATGCATCCTTATCATCAATAACTATTATAAGTTGCCTCAAGGAGAACATTTTAGTGATTTACATGTTATAATTTTATGTTTGCTGTCTGAATAAGTTTTTTTCTTTTAGCTATGGAACGCAGCCACATTCTACAGCTAATAGGCTGTTCCACAGCTACTTCCACGCTTTTACAGGTTGCAGGTGTCGAGAGGGGAAAATGACTACATGGGCAGCTTGGAAAACATCATGGCATGGATTGTGTCCTATTCACCTGGCCCAGGTCGACAAGGAAGACTCTGGTCAAAGGGAAGTCAAACATAGAGACATAAGGCAAACATGACTCTATTTTGTACACGTTTCACAGTGATGGGATCCGAAAGAAACTTCCTGAGGCCATGGAATTCATCAGCCATCTATGCAAACAAAATCCAACATCCATCACCTTAGATTTATGTAGCCAGCAACCAAAGCATAGAATTCTGTGTGCTTGTCTGCCTACGTGTTTTGCTGTAGCTTATTTTTCTCCATAAAATAGTTGTATAATTTCTCTATAAATACATGTGTGAAGAATGCAGAACCAGTTCGATTTTGCTCATGTGTTAAGTTTAGATTACCACTCTGTAATTTGAAGCACTAATTCTCTGTTTTTAATATGAAGACTGTGTGTTTCATGGATACCTAAAGTGTTTGTGGGAGTATTGATTAAGTGCATATAACCTGAGCAGTTGTAGAGGGCCCCTATGCTGGCTAAGGTTACATTTCATTTTGTTTTGTCTTTTATAATTGAACTGTAGATTCACTGTGTTTTTCCATGATGTTTATAACCATTTGCTAACCTTGTTCATAATGTAGTTTTTACTATTTTCTTACTAACACAGAATAGCTTATTTCAGTATAGAATAGTTCTTTTTATTTAATTTCTTTTCAGTTTCTTATCAGTAGCTTGAAGTTGAGTTCAGTAGTGTAGAGTAATTTATTTCATTTGTCATTCATTAGTCTTTAGGTTTTTAATTAAACTGATCAATGCCATTTTATTATTAGTTTAGTGAGTCATGTTGTAGGTGAATGTTTCTAAAAGCCCTTCTAGTTGATGGTTCATCTTAAACTAAGTGGTGGAATATTTCATTTATGTAATGAGTCTTTTTCTGCATTTTTGTATTTATTTTCTCTTATAACAATGAAGTATGGAATTCCTCAAAATGTTATCACAAGGAGGTTGTTCTCCCAAAATTGTGTAGTAGAGTAATAAAGCACTTCATTTAGTTTTTATAGTAGATTAGTTGCAATTTCATTTTTAGTCTTAGACTTTCATTTAGTTTTGTTGCAATTTCATTTTCAGTTTTTCATTAAGTTTTGATTCTGCAATAGACTAAATAGTAGTTGTAATCTCATTCTAGTTTCAGTATTTCATTTTAGTTTTATTTCCATCATAGATAGTTGCAATTTCATTTTCAATTTTAATATTTAATTTAGCTATGGTTTTGTAATTGATTAGATAGTAGTTGCAATTTCACTCTGAAGTCCTTTTAGTTCATGATTTGGAAACAATAATAAATAACATAAATAGAAACTCTGTTTTCCTTTTCTTGATTAAAGTTTACTTCAAAATTTGACTGAAAGCACTCTTAGTCCTCATTTCGTTTCTTTAGTAGAAGTAGATTTAATACTTTTGTTAAGTGCATTGTAAATCATTAGGGATTAAAGGATCAAAACCCCAAAACAACATAAAACTCAAAAACACTGAAGTAAGAAGGGTCATCTAGCACATATAGTGCACTACACTTCATCAGTTTACGATAATCGGATTGATAATTTATGTAGAGCAATTTAGGACACTAAATTGACCAAACATTTTGGTGTCGTTGCTGAGGAAGTATAACTAGGTAGCCTTGTCTCTTACATTCAAAAAAAAAAAAAACCATGACATGCATAGAGAAAGAGACTCTAGGGGTGGATTTATAGCTAGGGGTAGAAGTTCAATTCCCACAACTCCACCTACTCCACCAAGAGTTAGAAAAGGCACACCTCCATCCCAAACTCATACTCCTAGCCATAGGATTCCTGGAATTCAAGGGGTAGAAATTCAATCAGAAGATTCTCCTACTTCATCTACTAAAACAGACCTAGGAGAGAAGACCTTTTTCACCTCTACAGGAGAGCCTATTGTAGTTGAAGAAGTAGGAATACCTAGTGAGGAAGAAGAAGTAGAAACTCTCTCCCATAGTCCATTAATAGAAGAACCAGAGGAGGAGGGAATAGCCTTGCAGGCTGAAACTTATACTAACTCTGAAGAAACTATAATGTCAGAAGAAGAACAAGATGGAGAATTCTCACTGTTTGGAGGAGGGGGTAGAGGGAGAGGTAGAGGAAACAATGGAGGAGGTAGAGGTAATAATGGAGGAGGCAGAGGAAATAGGGAAGTAGATAACTCATTTGGATTCCCTATAGTGGATGAGGAAACACATACCACAATGAAACACATCTCACCATCTGTCCTCCTAAAATTTTATGGGTTGAGAAGTGAGGACCCTGAAACATTTTTGTTTGAGTTTGAAGTCTTGTGCAGAACTTATGACTATTTAGAAGACTTTAAAAAACTCAAATTGTTTCCCTCAACACTAAAAGGGGCTGCTTTGAAATGGTTCATGGGGTTAGTCACTCAATCCATTAGAACATGGAATGACATGAAACATGCATTTTTGGATAGATACTTGGATTATTGTATGCCTACCAATCATAAAGATGAGGCGTTCAAAATTATGCAAAAAGAGGATGAAAACTTAGAGGATTTGCTTGAGAGATTCAAATACAATTTGAAAAGAGCAAAGATGAATAATTTAGATGGAGAAACTTTGAAAGATCTTTTGTTAAAGGCCATTAGAGATGAGTGGATAGATATCCTCAACATGATGGGGAAGGGAGATATCTCTCAACTTCCATTGAGTGACATAGTAGAACTATGTGTTCATCTCTCAAGAGGGAAATCTAAAACAGGGAAAGGATTGAGAGATCCTTCTCTTGTTAGAGCAAACAAATCTGCAACTGGATCTGTAAGTAGGGCAGAAATTGGCAATATGCTTGATGAGTTTAAAATCGACATTTTAGGGAGCCTTAGTTAGCAACTAGACACCCTTAAAATTCAAAACAAGTAGAAAATAGAGGCTGATGCTTCAACCATATTTTTTCCAAAATGTAGAAAGAAACATGCTCCAAGGGAATGCCCTTTAGATGAAAAATTTGTAGAAACTTGTATGATTTGTTCAGAAAGTCATGAGACCAAGGGTTGTCCCTCAATCACAGGTCTCAAGGTTGTCCTTCAAGAGGAAACAGTCCCAAATTCTGCAGAACCTCTTTGTTTTGTTGCAAGAAGACCTTGGCAGGGGCCACAAATCAAGGACTTAACAATGCAATGTATCTTCAGCCCCCACCAAACTGGAATTCTTGGCAGCAACCTTGGCCTCAACCTCAATCTCAGTATCAATCTCAACCATGGGTGCAAGGGATACAAAATCCTTATGGAAGATTTGCTCAATATTATCAATATCCTCCATCCTATCAGAGTTATCCTCCCCCACAAAATCAGCAGCAAAATCAGCAACCACAACTTCAAAATCAGAACCCTCAACTTTCATTTCCATTTCCACAACAACCTCCACAACAAAATCAAAATCCTCAACTCTTGCTACCATTTCAGCAGAAACCAAATCAACTACCTACCCAACCATTACCAAACCCCAATAATAAAAACCCTCAGAATGCTTACATGGTAGAAGGACAACAATTTCCAACTTACATGATTACTCCTCTAGATCTTAATGATGTTCAACTTAGATCTGGTAGGATATTAGAAAAGGAAAAACCTTCTATAGTTATTCAAGAACAAGACACTTCTGAGGAAGATTCTCTAAAAGTCAATAAAAGTTTTGAGGGAACATCCCTCCAAAACCAAAACATTGAAAAAGAAAAATAAAAAGAATCAATAAACACAACTCCTATCATTGAGCAACCAGCATCTACTTCTACACCTCCTTTTCCTGAGAGATTACAAATTGATGGAGGGGTAGAAAAACAGTTCTTGTTGCCCAATTATGACTTTCTAGATGAATTGAAGAATGTCTGTATCAAAATTCCTTTGTTACAAGACATTATAGAAATTCCTATTCTATCCAAGACAATAAAGGAGTTGAGCATTAAAAGACCAGGAAGGAAACCAAGAGAAACAAAAATAATTCACCTGGTAGGAAAGATAGCAGACATCATGATGGGAAAGATTGCCATGCAGAAATATGTGGATCTAGGAAGTCCAATTGTCAAGACACATATAAATGGAATTGAAATTCCAAACACATTTATTAACTCAGGGGCAGAAATAAACATTATGAGTAGACAAACTATGGAGCAACTTAAACTTCCTAATCTTCTTTACACACCTACCTTGCTACAACTTGTAGATAGATCAGTAATCAAACCAGATGGTGTGCTAGAAGACATTTCAGTATCCTTAGATTCTTGGGAATATCCTGTTGATTTCATGATTTTAACTCCCAAGAATAATCTAGGAGGACACCCACTCATATTAGGAAGACCTTGGCTGGCCACAACTGATGCTTTTATTAGTTGTAGATCTGGTGACATGTATATTTTTGATGGTAATTCAACAAAGAAATTTACTTTGTATCCTCCAACAAAAGAAATTACAGAAATAGATGACAAGGAATGGATTGATGATGAAGATGACATTCAACCTCTCTTTACTATGTCAGAAATTAGTGAAGATAGTCAAATTTTGAACACATTGGAAAATTTTGAAACATCTTCAGAATATGATCATGCACAATTCCAAGAAAAATCTAATGTTGAATACTTGTCATCTAGGCAGATGTCTCTTTATTCTATGGAAGAGTTTGGTAGCTCTACAATTGAAATTTTTCCATGTAGGACATTGAACATAAACAAAAACTTGGAGGAACTACAACAAGAAGAGCTAACTAAAACATTACAAAAACATTCTGCTGCATTTTCATGGGAGTACACCAACATGAAAGGTATTGATCCTAAGACTCGTATTCATAATATATATATTGAGGAAAATAGTAGACCAATCAGAAAACCTCAGAGAAGAATGAATCCAAATCTTAGGGAAATTGTGAAAGAAGAGCTCCAAAAATTACTCAATGTAAACTTCATTTACCCAATTTCGGATAGCCAATGGGTTTCTCCTTTGGTAATTGTGCCTATAAAGAATGGTAAATGGAGGGTGTGCATTGATTACCGAGAATTGAATAAAGCAACCCTGAAAGATCACTTTTCTTTTCCCTTTATAGATCAGGTATTAGATACACTAGCAGGTAAGGAGTATTTCTCATTCTTGGATGGTTTTACTGGTTATAATCAAATTCAGGTAGCACCTGAGAAGCAGGATAAAACCACATTTACTTGTCCATGGGGAACTTTTGCCTACCGAGTACTTCCTTTTGGGTTATGTAATGAAACTGCACATTCCAAAGAGCAGTACTAGGATTTTTTTCTGATCTAATACATGATTGTGTAGAGGTATATATGGATGATTTTACAATCTATGGAAACACATTTGAAGAAGCTTTGGAAAATTTGGAAAAAGTCCTTAAAAGATGTAAAGAAACAAACCTTTCACTAAGCCATGAAAAATGCTTTATGATGTTTACAGAAGGTATTGTTTTAGGACATCACATTTCGGGGGATGGGATTAAAGTTGAAAAATCTAAAGTTGAAGTCATCTCTAAGTTCTCAATTCCAAGTTGCCAAAAGGATGTTAGAAGTTTTCTAGGATTTACAGGATACTATAGAAGATTTATAGAAAACTTCACTAAAATATAATCTCCACTCTTCAAATTGCTTACAAAAGATTGTGAATTCAAGTGAAATCCTTATTGCCAACTAGCATTTGAAACCTTGAAAGCAAAAATATCTGAAGCACCTATTCTAAGAGGACCAAATTGGAAACTTCCTTTCCATATTTCTACAGATGCTTCAGATATACCTCTGGGAGCTGTATTGGGACAAAAAGATTTGATTCCTTATGCCATTTACTATATAAATAAAAATTTGACTCCCACTGAGTTGAATTATACTGTGACTGAAAAAGAATTCTTAGCTGTTGTTCATGCAATTAATAAGTTCAGACATTATATAACAGGCTATGAAACCTTTGTTCATACAGATCACTCTGCAATTAGATATTTGATGAATAAACCTATTACTAATGGCAGAGTTACAAGATGGATTTTACTTTTGCAAGAATTCAACATTACTGTGCTAGATAGACCTAGAAAACAAAACACAGTTGCTGATTTCTTGTCCAGGATTCAGAATATCAAAGAAGACTCTCTAGTTGAAGATAAGTTTCCTGATGAATATCTCTTTGCAGTAACTACTCAAACTCCTTGGTTTGTAGATGTTGCTAATTACTTGGTTACAGGGAAGTTACCTTCACATTTGTTTCCTAGAGAGAAAAGAAATATTATTCAAGAAAGTGCAAGATATTCATGGATCACTAACGAATTGTATAAAACAGGGCCAGATCTTATGATCAGAAGGTGTGTAAGGGAAGATGAAATTCTTGATATTTTCAAAGCATGTCATGATGAGCCGTGCGGTGGACACTTTACTGACAAGAGGACAGCCTATAAAATCCTTTCTTTGGGATATTATTGGCCATCCATCTTCAAAGATGCCAAAGAATATGTCAGAAGGTGTGACAGCTGCCAAAGGGTAGGGAAACCTGCTCCCTCAAATGAAATGCCATTGCAAACTTAGGTACTTATCAAACCCTTTGAAAAATGGGCTTTAGACTTTGTTGGACCAATTCATCTTCCATCTAAGAAGAAAAAGTATATATTGGTATGCACTGATCATGTCACCAAATGGGTAGCAGCCAAAGCATCACTTTTTTCTAACGAAAAATCTGTAGTTAGTTTTCTTTTTGAGTACATCTTTACTCGCTTTGGTGTTCCAAGAGAAATTGTGACAGATTAGGGATCTCAATTCACATCCAACATGATGGAAAGGCTTATGGAGCAGTACAAGATAAAGCATAGGAAATCTACTCCCTATCATCCACAAGCAAATGGTCAAGTGGAGTCTAAAAATAAGGTAATTGAAGGAATCCTCACTAAGACTGTGCATCTACATAGAAAAGATTGGGCAGAAAGGCTTCCTGAAGCCTTATGGGCCTACAGAACTACATGAAAGAACACAATGGGACATACACCCTATGAACTTGTTTATGGGAAACAAGTCCTGTTCCCTATAGAGTTCCAAGTTAAAACTTTCAAGATGGCAGTCCAGTTGGGGATGGATTTATCAGAAGCTCAAAGACATAGACTGGAGCAATTAAATGAACTTGATGAAATCAGACAAGAAGTTGTTCAAAGGACTGGTCTAGTTCAACAACAGAGGGCTAAATGGCATGACAAATACATCAAGGACAAGAAGTTTCAAGAGGGAGATTGGGCACTATTATTTGACTCAAAGTTTAAAGATTTTCAAGGGAAGTTTCAAACTCATTGGCTTGGGCCATATGAGATTGAAAAAGTTTTTCAGTAATGGAGTAGTAAGGATCAGAACAATAGATGAAAGTCAAACTCCTCTCCTTGTGAATGGTCATAGATTGAAAATTTATCAAAAACCAATCTCAAAGGAGGAGTTCATCAAGATCTTTCAGAACAATTCTGAAATGAAGTTGGTGAAGAAGAATCCTTCTTCTCCACCAACTTAGTCTTTGTTTTTCCTATCTAAAAAAAAAAGAGAAAAAAATAAATAAATTGTATAAGGTTGAAAACCAATGACTGATTGGCATGCTTATACAGAAAATACAAGGTGAAAATCAGAAGACTCTGACACCCTATATTTTCCATTTCTTTTCTGAAAAAAGTAGTGACTCACTCTGCATTCTGCAACATTCATTGTCTCATCTCATTTCATTCTATTTTATTTCACTCCATTGCCATATTCCACCAATAAATTTTTCTTTTTCCATCATTTCTTTCATCTCCATTTTTCATTTATCATCTTGTCATATTTACACTCACACAACCATTTCCATTTCATTTATTCACAAGCCATATTTTACTCTCTATTTTACATTCTGCAGCTATTTCCACAGTCTACAGTTGGTCCCATTCCGTAGCTGATCCTGTTCTGCAGCTAATTTGATTCTGCAGCAAGAGTTTGATTATCAATCCAAGCACAAAGAGGCCAGTTTATAATAAAATCTTGTATGCAAGTAATTGAAGAGAAAACAAATTTGAAGACCAATCATGCCTAAAGCACCTGTGGAAGAAAACATCAAAATATTAGCAAGCGGAAGGTAGGGTTCCAAAGGTAAAATACAAAAAATTATTTCAAAAAGAAATACAAAAACATAAGTTTGTATAACTTGTATGATCACATGTCTCCTTGACTAATCAATATGTGATGTGACTACCATGATGACTCCACCACACCTTCCGTCTTCAATGCCAAACGGTCCAATGATGCCTTCATAACTAATCTCCGTTTTAAACTCCATGACTCGTACTTAACCGGACTTCTACAGCTACACCTGTTAACGGTTAGATTAATGACATGACCTATCTGTATATGACTCTTCAAACCTTGATTGTTCATTTATTACACTAAGTTTTTATCTCATCGTTACGAAGCCACTTCATGCATACAATCACTCTGTTTTCATAGTCTTTGTGCATACAGCCATTCTGTTTTTCACACAGTTTACATGTATAGCTACTTTGTTTCCATATATTTCGTATATACAGTCGTTTTATTCACAGTCATCCTGCTTCCAGATACGCTGTCATTCTGTTTCCATTTCCATAATCGTTCTATTTCTATGTATTGAACTCGTAGGGGTTAAATACATGGAGGGTTATCCGCAGCTGAAGGGAATGTTACAGAAGGCTGGTTGGTTGTGTTTTATTGAAAAAATCAACGGTTACATAAGGAAATCACCAAATTCTTTGCTAGGTCATTTGATGGAATGGAAGTAGAAATAGGTGACATCAAATTTGTAGTTACCGAGTCCTTTATAGCTGAAGCAATAGAACTTCCAAGGCTAGGAGAAAGGTGGTTCAAGAACAAAGAGTTTCATGATGAATCTTGGAAGGTCATTCTTAAAAATCTAGGTATGGACACTTTAGTTTTTAGAAAAGGGATTCCAATCTCTGCACTTAAAAACAAATGGATTAACATGTTGTTAATTTTGCAAAAATTTATTACATGAGAAGGGAGGTTTGGTTCTATGTATGTATATCATATACGACTATTAATGAATTTTCTAGAAAATGGAACCCTCAATCTACCCTTTTTCCTATTGAATAGTCTGAGAAGAATGGCAACTAATGTTCAAAAGAAAGTTGAGTCAATAGAAACCACTCTATATCACCATGGACTAGTGAAGATTTTAGTTGAATTTCATTTGAGAAGTGTAGGGGACACATGGGAGGACTTTTTGGTAAGGAATTTCTTCCAAGATGCTCTAGAATTGCCTGAGGGAAGTCCTGTAAAAAGAAGTAGGAGAAGGAAGACCAGTGTCACCATTCAAAACACCCATGAAACTTAAACACAAAATAACGATGAAGAAGAACCAATCTCTGAGAAATTAACAGAGATCAGAAAGCAGACTAAGCAGAGGAGAAAAATGAAAGAAAAGGTTGAAGAAATCCATAGGGATATTCCTGAACCTTCATCACCTAAGGAGGATGAACAACTACTTTCTGAGAGACTAATCAAAATTAGGGAACATATCAAGAAATATAAAGAGAAAGGAAATAAGAAATAGGTTACAGAAGAAGAGATCATAGGCTCCCAAAACTTGAGGAGGAGTTCTATACTCCGGGGAAAAGTGAAGAAAATGAAATCAAAAGAGACCCAATTTATAGATTTAGAGGAAGAAACTCCAGCTCAGTCCCCTGACAATGTTCCATATGAGAAAATCCCATAGAACTCTCCTCCACAAAACTTTGAGAGCAGCCCAAGAAGAGCCTCTCCTAGCATTGATCCAATCCAACAACAAATTTATGACTACATAGAGTCATTGGAGAAAAATAGTACATCAGTAGACCCAGGGACTTCAACTAATCTAGAGCAGCCTGCCACCTCACAAGAAACTTTAACTAGCTCACTTAAACAAGAGATCTATGAGCTAGAAGTTCTGAATAGGCACATCCAAAGAGAAAATGAAGCCTTAAAAGAACAGAACAAGTTGGATAAGATTATCCATGACAACACTATGCTTCACTTGGGTTTATGGCACAAGAAGAATAGAAAACTAAAAAGGAAGAATAAGAAGCTAAACAGGGCACTTATTAACCTCAAGTACAGATTTCTCATGAGGAAGCCAAGGATGGTAGTTGGTGCAAAGAAAAGCAAGAA
The DNA here is from genome assembly GCA_031772625.1 of Pinus tabuliformis. NCBI lineage: Eukaryota > Viridiplantae > Streptophyta > Pinopsida > Pinales > Pinaceae > Pinus > Pinus tabuliformis. Next base: position 907,677,977 of record CM062808.1, read on the forward strand.
GAGGAAGTTGGATGTTTTGGCTGAAGTATCAGAACAAATGCAGTAGGAGGAGGAAGTTCACAATTTTGATTGCATGGGGACATGCAATAGTCTTGCAGTGGGGGTATGTTGAGCTCCAAAACTGCCCTTTCCTTAGCAACTTTTCTCATCCATTCTTCTTTGTTTTTCCATGAAAAATGCATCCTTATCATCAATAACCATTATACATTTCCTCAAGGAGAAAATTTTAGTGATTTACATGTTATACTTTTATGTTTGTTGTTTGAATAAGTTTTTGTATTTTAGCTACGGAACGCAGCCACATTTTGCAGCTAATCGGTTGTTTCGTAGCTACTTCCACGCTTTTACAGGTTCCAGGTGTCGAGAGGGGAAAATGACTACATGGGCAGCTTGGAAAACATCATGGCATGGATCGTGTCCTATTCACCTGGCCCAGGTCAACAAGGAAGACTCCGGTCAAAAGGAAGTCACACATAGAGACCTAAGGCAAACCGGACTCTGTTTTGTACGCGTTTCATAGTGATGGGATCCAAAACAACTTCCTGAGGCCATGGACTTTATTAGCCATTTGTGCAAATGGAATCCAACATCCATCACCTTAGATTTATGTCGCCAGCAACCAAAGAAGAGAATTTCAAGTGCTTGTCTGCCTACGTGTTTTGTTGTAGCTTATTTTTCTCCATAAAACAATTGTATAATTTCTCTATAAATACCTATGTGAAGAACGCAGAACCAGTTCGATTTTTCTCTTGTGTTAAGTTCAGATTACCACTCTGTAATTTTAAGAGCTCATTCTCTGTTTTTAATATGAAGACTGTGTGTTTCATAGATACCTGAAGCGTTTGTGGGAGTATTGATTAAGTGCATATAACTTGAGCAGTTGCAGAGGGAACCTGCACTGGCTAAGGTTACATTTCATTTTGTTTTGTCTTTTATAATTGAACTGTAGATTCACTGTGTTTTTCCATGATGTTTATAACCATTTGCTAACCTTGTTCATAATGCAGTTTTTACTATTTTCTTACTAACACAAAATAGCTTATTTCAGTACAAAATGGTTCTTTTTATTTAATTCCTTTTCAGTTTCTTATCAGTAGCTTGAAGTTGAGTTCAGTAGTGTAGAATAATTTATTTCATTCGCTGTTCATTAGTCTTTAAGTTTTTAATTAAACTAATCAATGCCATTTTATTATTAGTTTAGTGACTCATGTTGTAGGTGAATGTTTCTAAAAGCCCTTCTAGTTGATGGTTCATCTTAAACTAAGTGGTGGAATATTTCATTTATGTAATGAGTCTTTTTCTGCATTTTTTGTATTTATTTTCTCTTAGTAATATGAAGTACGGAATTCCTCAAAATGTTATCACAAGGAGGTTTTTCTCCCAAAATTGTGTAGCAGAGTAACAAAGCACTTCATTTAGTTTTTATAGTAGATTAGTTGCAATTTCATTTTCAGTCTTAGACTTTCATTTAGTTTTGTTGCAATTTCATTTTCAGTTTTTCATTAAGTTTTGATTTTGCAATAGACTAAACAGTAGTTGTAATCTCATTTTTAGTTTCAGTATTTCATTTTAGTTTTATTTCCATCATAGATAGTTGCAATTTCATTTTCAATTTTAATATTTCATTTAGCTTTTGTTTTGTAATTGATTAGATAGTAGTTGCAATTTCACTCTTAAGTCCTTTTAGTTCATGATTTGGAAACAATAATAAATAGTAGAAATAGAAACTCTATTTTCCTTTTCTTGATTAAAGTTTACCTCCAAATTTGACAGAAAGCACTCTTAGTCCTCATTTCATTTCTTTAGCAGAAGTAGATTTAAGATTTTTGTTAAGTGCATTGTAAATCATTAGGGATTAAAGGATCAAAACACCAAAACAACATAAAACTCAAAAACATTGAAGTAACAAGGGTCATCTAGCACATATAGTGCACCACACTTCATTAGTTTACGATACCTAGATTGATAATTTATGTAGAGAAATTTAGGACACTAAATTGACCAAACACATATAACAAGAAATAATGCAGAAATAAACTAAACACACAGAACAACAATTAAATTAGGAGTTCACCCAAAAATCTTGGGCTACGTCTCCATGAGCTCTAGTCAACTCGACTAGGCTCTCTGGGATTATGGCAAGCTCCTTTTTACAAGCTCTTGGCTCAACTCCACTGTTTTACACAGAAACAATGGGTTTAGACACTATTTTATCCTTGGCTCTTGAAGCTCTCGGCTTTCTGGCTCTCGGATCTCGCTCTGGCTCTCGGCTCTGGACCTGGCTCTTAGCTCTGACTATTGGCTCTGGCTCTAGCTCTTCGGCTCTAGCTTTGGCTCTGGCTCTTTGGCTCTAGCTTCTTTGGCTCTGGCCTTGGCTTTCTACAACCTTCAACTCTTTGGCTTTTCACTTGACCTCCAAGTGACCCCAAAGACTCCCTCAGCTGCTCTGCACAATAGCTTTTCACTCTCTCTCTGCTCTCTGCCTTCAGCTTGCTCTCAATCGAGCTCTCTGCCTCCTTTGAGGTACCTTTCTAGCTTTTTGGCTTCCCTGGCCTTTTCTCTGCGTTTCATTATCCCTCTACAGCTTCTCTGCTCCCTGTCAGTTAGACTGGCCATTTGGCTCTACGGCTCCGTGGCTTCAAAATGCATCATTGCCTACAAAAACGCCTGCTGCAGTGTGGCATGATGATCAAGAGTGGTTACAGAAGGAATCAGGGCTGTTTCATAGGCAAAAACCCGAAAACTGAGAAAATCCCATCACACAGATATTTCTGGAAAAATACACTATCGGGTGCAATTCTTGAACGTGAAATTCCCTTAAATCACCCCTAAAATCCCTATCGGGTCTGCCATTAATAATTATATCACATCGCACAGGCATATTGGGAAAAATCCTAATTATATGGGAAATACGTGAAAAACCCAACAAAATCCTTCTATCGGACTTGAAATTATTATCGCATCCACCCTATAATCACATCGCGTCCTCCTTTCGTCACTTTCACAAGCTCCACTGTCGATCTGGGTGATCTCTGATCCAACGGTCAACATGCAGTTTCGGGCGGTTTTCCTCTCTCCTCTGCCAGCCACGCGTCGTTCATTATATGGGATCGGGCGGAGCCGGCCCAATACTGCTTACCGCTCGAGGCCCACCCGAAATCCCGCTTACAGAACTCAAATCTTATACATCATGCTTGTAATTCCCCTTCGGTTCTGGCTTTATCGCTTTCCTTTGTATTTTGGTTTTTACATTGAAACGCGCTTTTACACAGGAAAGTCCCTTTATGGCGGAACTCAAATGTTATCAAACCGCGCCTATAGAGTCCATTGGGTCCGGCATTATCGCCCCTTGTACATCACTGTGATGCGACGTTGTGATGCGATAAATCGCAATCGCAAGTCGCATTGGCCGAGGGGTCCGACCTTTGCCTCGTGGCATTGCCAATACCGATTTTACGATCCGATCATCGGCAATCGACATATTGCATAATCACAATCGCCGAGTCTGGGATCTCAATATTGCATACATACCTGCCTTCGACCCGATACATCAGATCGTCTGATCGGGGTTTCTTCCACTTTCCGCTTAAGTCCACTCTTGGATCCTCTTCGATGCGATTTCCCTTTATAAGGGTTTTTTGCCTAATTTTAGGGGATTTTGTCTCTTTTTCTAAAGAACAAAGGGCATCTTATTTCTGGGATAACTTCTACATCCTAAGTCCATTTTTGCCATTCAAGTCGCAGTAGATTCAGAATGAAAAGATCTTTGCAATGGGGCTATGTCCAGGAGCTTTCTTGGACTTTCATTTTCCTCTGTGAGGAACACTTAGACTTAGGAGTCTATCCAAAATCCATTTTGGATCACTTCATCACATTCGTCATCATGCCATGTTTCATCAATGTACCTATGCAATCACTCATGATGAGATGGCTTCAAATATAGAAATCTCCTATTCTAGCATGATGCATTGTTTTCCATTTTAGGTGTAGGTGACTAGGAGGGAGGACAAGGCACTGAAACTGCGCAGAACAAAACTCATATCGGGATGAAAGGCTTCAAAGCACTGTTAGAAAAAACTGTGTAGATGTCACTGGGAGGAATATTTGCGCAATTCGGGACAGTAGTGGTAGCTGCAAGGTAAAACCCAGTTGGGTAGAACTATGCAGTTCTTGGTACGAAGACAAGGCAGGGTGTCGAGAGGAACTGTTGGGATATTCTGCGCAATTTTTAGGATGATGAATGCGTAGGTCATTCAGAGGTCCAGCTGGGAATCTGCATAGTTTCTCTGAGGAAGACAGAGCAGGCAGAAAGAGGCATTGGCATACATTTTTGCGCAGCTTTACAGAGCGAGGATGGATCGGGTTGCAGGGAGCTGTTGGTCACAACTGCGTATTTTTAAGGGACAGTGTCAGACAAGTAGTAGGGGCCTTCTCGACACAATTGCATAGTTTCCGGGATGAGTGTAGAGTGGGGAAGCAAGGAGAGTGCTAGTCATAGATGCATAATTTTTAGGGACAAAGCAGAGAAATCCAGCAGGGGGCTAGCTAGTCAGATCTGCACAATTTCTTGGAATAGTGCAGTGCCATGCAACAGAGGCCTGACTCACATCACTACACAGTTTTTCCAGGTAGTGCAGGGTAGGCAGCTTGGTATGTCTGTGTAGTTTTGGAGAGCAATGTAGCCTGGGGTCATAATGCAGTTCAGGTTTCCAGTATACCAGAGGGAGGCTTGATGAGTGATATTGTGGGAGGCACAGATTGGATCAGACTTTGGGGTAACTTCTGTGTAGTTCTAGGAGACACTCAGCTTGTTCACTTCCAGGATTGTGCAGTGCAGGCTTCCTCGGAGGACAACCTCAATCTCTGCGCAGTTCTGGCCAGCTGGGAAGGGTCACTAAGAGTTGAGACTGTGTAGTGCAACTTAGTCGAGGTCCAATTGAAGGAGGGTTGTTCAATCAAAATATTTTCAGGAAAAATGGCTAAGTGTGAGAGTAAGTGAACTTGTGCATGCATGACATTGTGATCACACACTTAGCATGACTTGACAACAAGGTACCTCAAAACATCTAGACAAACATGTGCTCAGTGAGATTGTCTTAAAGGTTAAGAGCGATAAGTGCAACACTTGAGATAGATATTCGAAGGACCGTGATGACACTTGCGCGATAGTTCTTGCAACTTTGTGTGTGAGTGTGAACGATGTTCATAGAGCAAAAAAAAAAACTCATGCGCACAAAGACAAACCTTCAAAATTTCCAGAACAAGATCACAAGCATGACATAGTAATCAACATGTCAAAAGGCGACTGATGCTCGATCAAGAAAAAAGGGTGTAAAGACTCGAAAAGAGCTCATGGAATGAGCCCGAGTGTTTGCCACCATTAGGGGGAAAATTGAGGAAGGCTCCAAAATTTGGATGCAGGGAAAAATTTTGGAGGGTGTTGCATCCGCTACAACACTTGGCAACACACTGGTTGAATACCAACTTCTCTATTTTGGTTCATTTCCAACGCAGGGCCTTGGACTTTTAGGGAGTATTGATTCATTTTGCAGGTTACTTCAACTTCTGCACTTACCCCATGGATAGACATGGTTCAACTTGTACCAACTCAGTCGAACACAACAAATGATTCAGACAAATCACAATGTTTCAAAATCGGGAAGGGTAGTTTGGTTCGCGAGCTTAAGATTTTCAGAGTATAAGTTTTCATCTCTGGTGTTTCTCCGCTGCCAGTAGGCTTGGACAGTACCTTGGTGGAGTCACGCAGGAACACAAGCATTGCTCCATTCCCAACGAGCCTAGTAAGTACCCCAGTGGAGTTGCCTGCTTCACCTCTCTATGCAGGAAGCCTTTCGCTTCTTTTGGCTTTGTATTTTTTTGAAAGAGGATTGTGCATAGGAACTTTTTTATTTCTTTGGGTAGAAGAGGGATCCAACTTATTGAGAGCAGGAGAGGTTTTTCCTTCAGAAAAGCATGCAAGACCTCAGATTTAGGTTTTCTTGTTTATATTTTCCCCTTTTCCGTTTCTACTAGTTGGATGAGCTTCAACACAAAGAGAAGAAGACTGAGTAAATGCATGGTGTTTGCCATTTTGGACACAAGTTCATGGTTTGACCAAAGCTTCCCTTACAGATCAATCATATTTTCCATCGAGACTTCATCAACCAAAAGTTACAACCAAGCACAGAGTAGATAGACATAGGACTGGCCAAGCGCTATAGTGGCGTACTACAAGAAAAAAGAACATTGGTGAGGGTTGAAAAATGTCACCATAAGCTCATTGGTGACGGTCAAAAGAGTCTTTGTCACCAAAAAGTGAACATCACCAAAAGTGGCATCACCAAAAGTATAGGTGTCATGGTGACATCCACTTATGCCACATCACACATCCCTTAGATAGATCCCTATCCCAGCAATAGAACCATTTGTTGGCTTGAGGGGGCTTGGACCCAGGTTCAAATTTATCTATGCTAACAAACAAAACCCTATACTATTGTCCCTTTCGGCAACAACCTACATAGAGCAGGCTGCAGTCTCACCCAAGGTAGTATTGGGGGATGCTAGAACAAGATTTATGCATACAAAAGGCTATGTGATGATGTTTAAGGCGCTTTTTGTAGTTCTAGTTCAGATCTGACCTTCGCGAACTCTTATTCATGAAACTTAGATGATTTCTAGTTAAAGAAAGTTATAAGCTTCACGGAACTATCTAATCATGCATAAAACAACATCTAATAGCTGATACAGGTCTTCATGGAGAAATTAAGATAAATTACAGATAAATATCCTTTAGTTTCACATAAATACAAAAATACACAGTGTATAAAAAAGACACAGGTTTGCTTCAAATATCTTTCTATTATTCTAGATCTTATTTTACAACCTTTCCTGACCTTGCGCACATAGGTGCAGGGGCTTGCGCACATAGGTGCAGGGGCTTGCGCACTCAGTTGCGGACTTACAAAGGTCTTCATGCACTCAGCTACAGAAGCCTTCCCCTTCACCCAAAAACACAGAAAGATTTACACTTACAAATCTGAAATCATATCAATTGATTAACTAATTGATTGCCTTAGACTTTCTAAGACATCTCTTTATATATCCTTCACTAATGCAATACCATGGTCCACAAATCATGGGTGGATCTCAAAATAATATCTAAACATAAGGGGTTTTGTGATCCAGGTGGATATTGGTGGTGACTCTCCTATTCCACTTGGACCCCCACCATTGTTTCTTTCAGTTTTTTAGTTTCCTTAATTGTAGCATAATTTACTCTTTTTGGTCATTTTTTGGGTCCTAAAACTTCTGGAGCCGTTCTGAGGCCCTAAACGACGTTTTTTGGAAAAATAAATTGTGGCGAATATGATTCATTTACTCAATATTTGTTGTCAGCAGTTGTATTCCTTAGATCTTTCTAACAAGGCATTATACATGTCAAACAAAGATCGTATACGAAATTTATGACCTCGGGAAGTTGATGTACCAATTTACTCCAACGCGACCCATAGTTTGGTGTTTCATCTCCTAGGGTTAGGTTTTTGGATGTTTGGGGTTTTCCATTGCTTCTCAATAATAAATAGGCCCTCAAGCCTCATTGTAACATAGTTTAGAGGCATGTAGACGCCACATCTCTTCTTAGAGATAAGCTACCATCGTCTGAGCTAGTCTTATTTCCATTCTGTTTGTAAGCATATTTCAGTATTTGATATTAACGAAATGAAGTGTTATTTTTGCTGCATCTTTGTGTTTATGGTTATATCTGTAATTTGTTGCATTCTTGTTTAAACGTGGATCAGTGGTATCAGAGTGGTCTGATCTTTCTCTTTTTTTCTTTGCATGTGTTACTTGGAAATCTAGTGTCTATTCAGAACTGCTAGTCCCACTAAGACAGGTAGCTATCTTAGAAACAAACAAATTAAAGTCACTTGTTTTTTCCTTTATGAGAGAGATATGAGAAAGAAGCAGAGAGTACCAACCTCAGTCCTTCGCTTGGCTCCTTGCTTGTTTCCTTTCCCCTTTGACGGAATCCCGCCACTGCTTCCTTACTTGTCCCGCTTCAAAGAGCACCTGTAGAATCACAGCAGCATAATACCATCAAAGCATAGAGATCTATCACTGTAAACAATATAGGATCAGATATATATTGACCATGCAAATGCATATATCAACACAATATTCATAGATAAACAAGAATATGGAGGAAAACCCAAATAGATTTATTGATAAAAGTAGTAGAAGAGAGGATTACAACCACTTGGTCTGACCCAGCGCCATCCTCCCAGCTTGAAAGCCCTCTTCACCTCATACTAAGCAAGATCACCCAACAATGTCTTCAAAGAGAAACCAACAACACCTCTTTGCAAATTACCAAATTCCAACCTTCGGGTCTCTGGGATGAGGGATCCATATATAAATATTTGTAGGGGGGTGAGTCAGCTTCTGGGATTTTGATTAGTGTTATCTCTCTGATAGTTCTTGGTTCCACGTGGAGATTTCATGATCTCTTACTCATCCTTGGTTGAACTTAGGGAGGAAAGTGTCAAATGAGCAGCTTCTAGAAGATTCTCAGGGTCTCCACCTAGCAAACTGCTTGTGCCATTTGTCTGCTCTCGCTCATCGCACCCTACAGAAGGGATTTCTAGTATGCATCACACTTTTTTCATGTGGCAGGTGAGATGCATCGCACCCTTTGCACTGGGCAGTCTGTATGGTCCTACTTTGACCAGTTCTGAGTGGTTTTTCATGGAAAACTTCTGGGAGATGATGTAATCAGTTGACCTTGCTCCTTTAGGGTATGAAACAACACTTTTAGGGACTTAGAAGCCCTTGGTTTATGGACATATGTGATTGGGGTTGCAGTGCCCAAATATGTCTATAACAGTTGCCCCCTAAAGCATGAGGTCGTAAATCTTTTGATGTCGGGTGAAATGCTTTATAATGAGGATCCGAGGTTTTTCGAACTGGAAGGTGACCTGTAATAAGATACAATACAATACATTATCTTCATAATATTTTCATGATCTAGCTGAGGCGAGCATTCCCATGCTTAGCTTGATAAATTCATTTTCATGTACATAGGACAAACAACCGTCTATGTGCAGACTGATGATTCTGGTAGAGCCATCATCCCTTAGTTTGGATGATTATCTGTGTAGCAATGATGTACATTCGATGTCTTTATTTTCTTGAATATATCGCAGCCCGGATGGATGAAACTAGATCCGAGATCTTCAAAACTCATTCAATCTTCGCTCGAAGGTACAAGTCGATCCATGTGAAAAAGGTGTTCTGATGTCGAACATGGAAGGACATCGCCTGATTACTAGCCAGTGATGTAAGCTGTTAACAGGCGCGAGAGGAATCACCGATGACGATGATGACCCTCAAGGTATTGTAGTACAATTCACATGGTGCGAATACATGAGTCGATGTCGAACACCACGCAAAATCTTTCGGTCAAAGGCCATTAGTGTAAACCTGTCGCCGGAAGTGAGAAACTTGCCATTGAGGCATGCAAGATTCAAAGTACTAAGAGGGTTGTCCCTAGGTCGGCTTCTTGGATAATGAGCTGATGTTGACAAGAAGTGACTCGTCGTAGGAGGGCATTAATGGATCCCACATCTACGACACGGAACGGAGCAAATGATTTTGTGGAGGTGAAAACGATCTGATGATACAAGGTTCAGGGTGGCAGTCATGAAAGAATGAAGTGTGAAGGTATTGCAGCGGGTGAGACACAAGCTGGGTAGGTGAATTCTCTGAGCGACTTCTCTTGAACATATCGGCGACACTGGAATGGATTGGTAGCGTTAACCCCAAAAGTGGATGGTACGGTGGACCAATGGTGATATGACCGGTGAACGGAATAACCCAACTCGACTCAATCATGGTGATGGAGTGAAAGTGTCATGTTCAAGAGCGACCTGCTACCAATAAAGTTTCTTCAAGTTTTCTTCTCAATTTTCTCTAGTCATTTCTGACCAGTACCTCTTTATTTTTTTCAAGCTTGAGGAGGATAACATATGCTTGTTCTATAATTTTCCCTTCGGGCAAACCCGTCGCTATGTTTTAACGAGCCTAGAGACAGTGAAACTCGCTCTTGTCTGAATGGACAAGTTTGTTACTATTATTTTAACGAGTTTAACGACAAGGATAACTTGGTCCTTTTCAATTTTAGAGAGTCTGAAAAGAGATGGAAAGGAAACTCAAATATTCTTTTTTCATAGTATAATCCCTTAAGTCCGAAAAAGTATAAAACAATGCGAAAGGGATGACTTTTCGATAGTTTTAACGAGCCGAACAAGACAAACACTCGATCTTTTTGTGTAATGATCCCTCAGGTCCAAAAAGATTAAAATCTAGAGGAGGGATAGCACTTCCAATCACTTTAATGAGCTAGAGAGGCCAATTGCTCGGCAATCTTTTCATATTTTACGAGTCAGATGAAAAGAGCTTAAAGGAGACTCGTTTTTTGAGGAACGAGTGATGTTTTCAGATAGCAGCTGGTTCCAGGTAAGGTTTGGAACTTTCCAATCACGACAGTGTAAAGAAGGTGGCTAATAGGATCACTCGTCGTAGCTGTTCCTCAAAAGGGGTAAACAATCAAATGGAGGCGAATGATCAGCTAAAATAGAGTGGAGGTGATGGTAAGAACACGACCAAGGCTCAAAAGCTGATGATAATCATTCACAATGGTTATTTACCGGAGGTGGGTTCATTTTTTAATGAGCTTGAACTCTGGTGGAACATATGCTCATTGCTAGGTTTAATTTTTAATGAGCTTTAACTTCGCGTAAAATTGCTCGTGCCAGTCGTATAATAAGGATATCTCATCGATAGGTTCATTTTTTAGGGAGCTTGCACCATTCGAAATTATGCTCCGACTCCTTTTATTATGTAAGCTAGGAACGACCAATCCTACGAGTTTAAAGGGTTAAGAACCTACAAACTAAGAAAATAAATGGTCTCTTTTCACTCTCACGCAAAAAGGTTTGCATGCCCCCAGGTATATTGAAGTAGAGTTTTCCAGGTCACCCCTCAATTTGCAGACAAAACATTTTCTCTATCGGGAAAGGCATACCCAGGTTACCCCTCAATTTGCAGAAAAAACACTCTCTCTGTTGGGAAAGGCATACCCAGGTTACCCCTCAATTTGCAGACAAAACACTCGCTCTGTCGGGAAAGGCATACCTTCTGACGGAGGTATCTTATTCCGGTCTAATCCCATTTTCCTAAACGGACGGGTGTGTCAGACTAGTCATATATCCTCCGCGGAAACCTACCCTATACCTGAAGTTTTTCTGCCGAAGCAGACCAGGGTGCATGCCCCCTGGGTTTCAGTCACAACCACTGAATCACTCGCGTTCATCAGGTGGACGGCTAGAGATTGATGAGACATTCCTTGCGCAAAAAGACTTGTTAGGGATGGCATTTGACTATTAGCTATGTGTGAACCGGGGAATGAAAGCTGGTCTATGAGCTGGACCACTCTTCCTTCATGCGGAAAACACATCACTCGAAAGAGTGAGGAAAAAATAGCTCCCATGCTATAAATGTAGTCACGCCCAAGGAGTAGATTGTAATCTAAAGGTCCTTGGACTACCATTACGTTCAGATAAATGGTTTTCCTTCTCAAAGTTATAGGCAAACTTGGAAGGATCCCTAATGGTCGATTGGTTCCTTTGTCGAAGCCTATCAGATTTCGCATCTCAGGAAAAAGCGATGGAAAACCAAGCGCTTTCCAAGCAGTCGAGGAAAGGATACTCACAGAAGCCCCTTCATCTATGATGGTACCGACCATGACCATTTTGTAAGTTTGCACTATGATTCAGAATGGTATATTAGATGGTAAACGGGGTCTCCCTAGTAGGTTCCAATCGAAGGAAACGACTAGGTTGCTTGGAGGTGGGACCGAATAAACGGTCGGATACAACTCTGACGAACTTCCTTCCTGCAGTAAAGGAATGGGTAGATTTCCCCCATGTTCATCGGAGTCTGTGTTTACGAAAAGAATTTGAACGGTGTCGTTCTCATTCTCTTTGATGACTGTATCATCTGAAGGTAAATCTTCTAAAGCCAAGATGGGGTCGACTGCTGTCTCGACTTGTTGAATTTGGTCCGATGTGGACTCAAAGGGTTTATCTTCAATGATAGGTGCTTCGACCGACAAAAAAGGTGGGTCAGTGGGATTTTCAACTAGCAATGGATTCGGCAAGAGTTTCTTGTATCCAGGAGGGAGTCGCTGTGGTGATGCAGGACGGTTATCCAAGACTCTTTTAGCTTCGTCCAGGAAGGGACAACGGTGGAGGGCATGATCGCCTTCACACAGTCTGCAAGGAAATTTAGATTTTCCTTTCTGTCTGGTGACTTCGTTTTCACTAGTTGACGGTGTACTCTCAACATGATCATCAGAGGTTGACGACACCGGATTGTGCAAGCGGGGAGACCAGTCCCTTAAGATCCGTGGGATGCAAGGACAATCTCGATGATAGTGGTCCCCTTTGCAGATGACACATGGAGATTTAGGTTTGGATGGTGCAGTGTGTGGATTTTCGCTAGACGATGCACAGTTGCCCCTTTTTGCCATTGGCTCCTTCTTCTTCTTCTCCTTCCCTTTCTTCTTCTTCTCAGTTACTTGGTTTTTAGTTTTACTATCTTCACCAAGTGAAGAGGAAGAAGGAGAGGGAGAGACAAACAAAGTAGAAGGTTGGGGGGTAACTCTAGTATCATCTAGTTACTGATTTGATTGTTCAGGAATCACGGTGCTTTGAACGACAGAGGTCAAGAAAAGCCATACCGGTAGGCCAATTGTCAGTCCTGGAAGGGACAATTTGGCCATATGAGGTGCACCAACGTCTCCCCAAGAGGAGAAAGGACTAGGATTTCCCCCAAGGGGAAATCCTTGGTTGGTGGACTCCATTTTCTCAACCTAAGACCAACGAGGGAATAATGATGTTATTCTGATTAAAATAAATTTTAGACGCTTTGACACAACTTGCTTTTTCAATTTTTAAGAGTCGAGAAAAAGCTAAAGATGACTCTAGCTGCCTTCGATTTTTAATGAGCCTGAAGTGACAAGTGCTTAGATGGACCTTTTCTTTTAAGGAGTCTAAAAAGGAACGAAAGAGACTACTCTGGAAATCTAGACAGAGGGATTACCAAACCAATCGTAAAACTGCAGAATACTTTTTATGGTACGGCAGTCAATCTTCCCGAATGCTGTGTTCAGTGCATTGCGATCGATAGGGCGGCAGACACAGCTTCCTAAGGATAAAGGATATAGCCTATTGTGGTCTCCCAATATATACTCTACGGTACGTGGGAGCACAAGTCCATACTAGCACTTGTCGTCTCAAAGAGGAGGAATCACCCAACCTACGATGAAAGTGACAGTTACCAGGCTTTATGACGCTGGAATACGTCTCTAGCCTAGACTTCTAGATGTTGTGTGTTAGGTTCCAAAGCGTTTTTATGTTCATTGAATTTATTTTATAGTTGATCTTTCTTAAGAAGTTTGCCTCTAAGGTTCACCGCATGATGTAGATATACAATTCCTAAAATGCAATCTAAGATGATAAACAGTCGTTTAATCTTCTTTTTGTAATGAAAATCCTAGCTACTAAGGAAAGAGAAACGAAATCCTTTCAACATAGAGCAGAGAGCACACATTAGATGCACTGTCCTAAATCAAAATCAACAAGCAGTCTAAATGAAAATTCACATGCATGTATTTGTTTTCTTCTTTCTTAATGTGTGAATGACAAAAAGAATGCTAAGCACAAATCTGAATTATATCTTCTTTCAAAGCGACAATACTAACGATTTTCTTTTCAAAAAACGAAAGGGAGACAAGACGAAACTTTGCGATTTTGAATTGAAAAACTTCTTTCGACACTTGAAATACTATTAATCCAGATCAAATACAAGAGTAACAGTGTAATCGACTATGAAAAAGAGAAGGATTCTTTTCCTTGACTGAAAACGACACTTGTGACACTTTCAAATCCAAAGACGACAGTTCGATTAAGCTACTATTTTGTAAATGAGAACCGTGAATGGCGAAAAATACATAAAAACATTCACAAATATTTGTACAATGGAGGTTGGATGATGCAAATGAAGGGGGTTTCAACAGTGGTCTACTGATCACAGATAGCAAAACTCCTGAATAAAGCTGAAGAGAGTGAAGAAAAAACCAAAATCTGGAGGCAGAAACAGTATTATCTGATCATCACACCTGTAACACAGGGTAATAGGGATGCATCTCACCTACTGCACACCGGAGGTGCGATGCATCCAGATTGCCAAGAAGAGAAGGTGCGATGGTCCAGGGATGAGACTTTAACTTGGTTTTTGGTCACAGTTCGCAGCTTAGTTCAGGGATTTAGGCCGAACAAATGATAGTTAGTAACTACAAAGTATAGGGGCTGATCTAATGAGGTTACTCAAGCTACCTCTAGGGCACTTAGGATGTTTGCAAGTCAATTGTTCAGTTCATAAACAAATCCAGAGATTGATTGAAGCAGCGTTGATCTACTTTTCACTTGCATAGAAAATGCAGTTCGAAGGCTAGTTGGCTTAACTTCAGGATCCGTCTGTGGTTTATGAATCAGACAAATAGAGACAAGAAATCAAATTAATCTCTCCCCAGTGGAGTCGCCATTTTGTTACCGAGAAATCTAGTGTCTATTCAGAATTGCTAGTCCCACTAAGACGGGTAGCTATCTTAGAAACAAACAAATTAAAGTCACTTGTTTTTTCCTTTACGAGAGAGAGATGAGAAAGAAGCAGAGAGTACCAACCTCAGTCCTTCGCTTGGCTCCTTGCTTGTTTCCTTTCCCCTTTGACAGAATCCCGCCACTGCTTCCTTACTTGTCTGCTTCAAAGAGCACCTGTAGAATCACAGCAGTGTTGGAAATAATACTGAGAGGGGGGGTGAATCAGTATTATCAAGTTCTTTTAATAAATATTCCTTATTTACACTTTGAATTATTTTTGCATGTCAGTACCATAAAATAATGAGCATGAACAAAGAAAACAGATAGTCACACCAAAGAACACCAGATGTAAGGTGGAAACCCAATGTGGGTGAAAACCACCTACTGCAATATGTCTCTATCTTCTTTCAAATTAGAAACTTCTTTTACAATGGTTTTGTACTGGTGCAGTCCTTTACCAGTACGCAGGCTGCAACCTGCAGAGAGCTACAACCCTCTCTCGTTTTCCAGTCTCTCCTGGAAGGGAGCTACAACCCCCTACTTCTTTTCTTTCAAGGACCACTTTTCATAAATTTTCAAACTGGATCCATAAACATCAAGAGATCATCAAGTACAAGTAAATCACCCAGTCAACTGCAGTAACCAGATCAACAGTAACAGTAAACTAAACCCAGAACACCTTATCAACAGAAAAAATTCAGCCAACAAAAGGACTTAAGACAGATACACAGTTTTACTTTCTCTGGTCTGCGTGCGTACGCACTTCACCTTCTGCTCCCCTGCGTATACCCGCAGAGACCCTTCTGCCGCACCGCGTACCCACGCACTGTTTCTTCAATCACACTGCGTACTGTTACTACAGGCACGCACCCACAGATACTATCACGCCGCGTACTGCTACTGTAGCCACGCACCCACAGATGCTATCGCGCCGCGTACTGCTACTGTATCCATGCACCCACAGATGCTATCGCGGTGCGTACCTATGCACCTGTGGCTTCTGAAGCGCTGCGTACTTTCCCTGTGCCTACGCACCTGAACCTCTATCGTGCTGCGTACCCACGCACTGCACCTTCTTCTGCTCTGCGTACCCACGCACTTCTCCTTCTTCTTCTCTGCGTACCCACGCACTTGCACCGTTAATCACCTGCGTACCTCTGATTAGGCCCGAATTGACAGTCCCCCAGTCTGCCACAGATAGTCAGATGCTCAGATCTGATCATGCACTCGAGAGATCACCCTTCATAGATTCGCTTTCAACTTCACTTTTATATAGATCAAGCTTTTAACATAATAACACAATATTTCAGATCTTAAGATATTCAATTTTCAAAAGATGCTTAGGCAAGTGATCTCCTTTGCTTTATATAGGCAAGCTCTTCCTAAAATCATGGATCAATACCATAGATAACCAATACAAGGGGCCCAAAAACATGGGGCTCAATAATAATAATAATATAAAACAATACCATGGGCCAAAACCATAGAATCAAGAACGGCGGGCTAAATACCACGGGCCAAACATAAGAAACCCCACGTGAGCGCGCTTCTCTGCCTTGAAGTAAGTGAACTGGGGGTACGCACCTTCTGAACGGGTGATCTGCGTGTGAGGCCGCAGCCCCTTCACGGTGTACCTGCGTGTACGCAACTTTTGAACCATTCTCCTGCGTACCTCTCAATTTTTAACATTTTGAGAGCCTGATTAGAGCATTGCCACTTGAGGGTGTTGCCATCAAGTACAACATCTGTAGCATAGAGCCATACCAGAATCATAATGCCAACAATCTCCCCCTTTGGACTTGATGGCAACCTCAAAATCTTCAACGTCATTCTCCCTCTTTGACATCAAGGGAAAAGGGTTATGCTCCCCCCAAGAACATGCTCCCCCTGAATATGAACCAGATCTGCAAAGAAAAACCATAATCCACCAAACACCATAAACGACCATGAAAGAGATAGAGACATATTGCAGCAATCTTCAGACCAGCATCCATGATTTCCTTCTGTACGACCTCCATAATGCCAATAATGCATTATATGCTCCCCCTGAACGTGTGCCATTCGATCTTCAACCAATCCGCAACCCAGCACATGTACGCATATGCCTTGCGTACAACCAACCATCAGAAGAGATTCAACAAGATGATGCATCAACAACCCCCAGCTTTTGCCTGAGGTATTCAAAGATCTCCCTGGGAAATGGTTTGGTGAGAATATCAACAACTTGTTCCTTAGAAGGAACATACTCCAACTTGACCTTCTGTTCAAGTACTTGTTCCTGGAGAAAATGATACTTGATCGGTATGTGCTTGGTCTTTGAATGCATGACTGGGTTCTTTGAAATGCTGATTGCACTTGTGTTATCACATAAGATGGAGATAGGTGGTGTACAAGTGATTTGAAAGTCCTGCAAGGTCTGCATCATCCAAAGGAGTTGAGTGCAGCAAGATGCAGCAACAACATATTTTGCTTCAGCTGTAGACAAGGCAATCGAACTCTGTTTCTTTCTGAACCAAGATACTAATCTGGAACCCATAAAGAACGCACCACCACTTGTGCTCTTCCTGTCATCCACGCTTCCTGCCCAATCTGCATCTGTATAAGCATGAAGTGTAAGATCTGTATCTCTAGGATACCATAAACCATAATTTTGAGTCCCTTGAAGATATTTAAAGATTCTCTTCACTGCCTGAAGATGAGTTTCCTTCGGATTTGCTTGAAATCTTCCAACTATTCCTACTGCATGCATGATGTCTGGTCGGGTACCAGTCAAATAAAGTAGACTTCTAATCATAGATTTGTAGGTTGGTTGATGCACTGCTGCTGATTCATCATTTGCACTGAGACTACATCCTGTGACCATGGGTGTACATACTGGTTTTGCATCTTCCATGCCATATTTCTTCAAAATCTGCTTGAGATACTTGGTTTGAGACAAAAAGATCCCTCCTTCTTTTTGTTGGATTTGCAAACCAAGAAAATATGTCAGTTCTCCCAGCAAGGACATTTCGAATTCTTTCTACATCACCAAGGCAAAGCTTTGACTCATAGCTTCTTAATTGCTGCCAAAGATAATGTCATATACATAAACAAGAAGTATTAACAATTTGTCATTTTCAACTTTTATATAAAGATTGTTGTCTGCTGATCCTTTTGAAAAACCTTGTTGATGAAGATATTTGTCCAAATGATAGTACCAAGCCCTTGGAGCTTGTTTGAGACCATAGAGAGCCTTTTTCAATCTGCATACAAGATTTGGATCATTTCCAAGAATGAAACCATCTGGCTGCTCAATGTATACTTCTTCTTCCAAGTCTCCATTCAGAAAGGCTGATTTCACGTCCATTTGAAATACTTTGAAGTTTTGAAAGCTTGAGAGAGCAAGGAACATTCAGATGGCCTCAAGTCTTGCAACAGGAGCAAAGGTTTCTTCAAAATCTATTCCTTCTTGCTGCGCATATCCTTTACAAACAAGTCTAGCCTTGTTTCTAATTACTTCGCCATTTTCATTCAATTTATTTTTGAAGACCCATTTTGTCCCTATAACATTCTTATCCTTTGGTCTAGGAACCAACTCCCAAGTGTTGTTCTTTTCGATCTGCTCAAGTTCTTCATCCATTGCTTTCACCCAACATTCATCCTTGCATGCCTCTTTCACATTTTGTGGTTCAGTGGAAGAGAGTAATGCCAAATAGCTTGAAGCTTCTGCAACTGTTCTTCTTGTTTGTACACCTGCTTCTTTCTGCCCCAAAATCCGAGATTCTGGATGATTCTTCTGAACATATCTGGATGGAGTCTTCTCTTCTATCGTTATCTGCTCCTCTGGTTCTTCTTGAGGTTCTTCTTCTTCATCATTCTGTCTTTGAGGGTAGTCTTCATTTTCTTCGATATCTTCATGATTTACTTGCCTAGGAATGTATCCCTTCTCACCAACCACTACATCAATGCTGTCGACAATTCTTCCAAGTCTTTTATTGTAGCACTTGTATGCTTTGCTGTGTGGAGAATAACCAAGAAGAATGCCTTCATATGCTCTAGGTTCAAGTTTTCCAAGTTTCTCATCAGTATTCTTAATATAGCACTTGCTCCCAAAGATTTTGAAGTGCTTTACCGAATGAGTCTCACCATACCATAGCTCATGAGGAGTTTGAGTGCTGTTCACCCGGACATTTGTTTTGTTGAGAATAACAACCGCAACATATGTAGCTTCACCCCAGAAAGTTGCGGGAGTTCCAGACTCATCAAGCATAGCACGAGCCATTTGTTGGACTGTTCTATTCATTCTTTCCACTACTCCATTTTGCTGAGGAGTTCTAGCTGTAGAGAATTCTCTTCTTATCCCATGTTCTTCACAGAAATCGAAAAATTCATTTGAGGTAAACTCCCCACCTCTGTCAGATCTGAGGCACTTAATTTTGTATCCTGATTCATTTTCAACCAAGGCTTTAAAGGATTTGAATTTTTCGAATGCTTCATATTTGTGCTTCATAAGTCCTAACCAGACAAACCTGGAGAAATCGTCAATGAATAATATCAAGTATTCTTCTCCTCGAGGTGTCCTTTTCCTGAATGGTCCACATACATCTGTATGTACAAGCTCAAGAGGCATGCTAGCTGATCCTTCTTTCTCTGGAAAGTTAGTTCTGGTTTGCTTTCCAAACTGACATGATTTGCATATGGTGTTGTCTGGAATTTTGATATCTGGAAGACCGCGAATTGCCTGATATTTGCATGCTTTCCTTATTTGTGAAAAGCTTAGATGCCCCAACCTCCGGTGCCATAACCAGTGTTCATCATCCTTGCTTAGATAGCATTGTTGTTGTCCTTCTTCAAATATGAATAGATTATTTGGAGTTCTTTTACCTTTGATCACCATTTTACCTGTATCAATATCACGAACAAGACATCCATTTGATCTAAATATCACCTCGGTTCCTTGATCACACATCTAGCTGACACTCAGAAGATTATGCTTCAATCCATCAACATACAAAACATTTCCAGCTTTGACCTTTTCTTTTAACTGAGCAGTGCCTTTTCCTTTTATAGTTGCAGGAGTATCATTTCCAAAAGAAACTTTCTTTCCCTTTTCTAAAGCAGAATATGATTCAAGTTTTTCTTTATCACCTGTCATATGCTTCAAACATCCACTGTCAATTTACCATAGTTTCCTGTCCCTCTGCATAAAATGCTATCCCACATCTTTCTGTTTGTGGTGCCCTTATTCTCCATGTTTTGGTGCTTGAGGCTTGTACCTTTGTCTGCTGAAACCTGCTCTTGCATTTAGAATCTTCATGACCAAAATTATTGCAAATAGAACATTCAACTTCATTTTCAAGAACCGAAAAGTTGTTATAGGTCCTTTTTGTAATCCCGGTCATACTTCTTTGTTTTTGAGCTTCTCTAGTCATGATCGTTTTATATGCAACACATTGAGCTGCTTTGTGACCAAAGTTATGGCAAGAAAAGCATTGTCCATTGAAGAAACTTCTGCGGTTATCAAATCTTCCAGCCAAACAATTGTAATTTCTACTGTCATTCATTCTTGAAGCAAATTGAGAAGATTTCACCTGTGGCTGGTTGTAGCTTTTGTTCATCCTTAAGACGGATTGCCCCTGATTTTCCTGATAGTATTTGTTTGTAATTGGTCCCTGCTTTACCTGGTGATCTCCATTGTGCTTTTGCTCATTCCTTCTTGCTGCATCAAGATAACTCTTTGAGGTGGATGCTTGAGAAGTTTCTCCATTATAGCCTAGACCTGTCTTGTTTAGTGGAGAACGCTGTACATTGATGATCTCATCTAGAGTTTCAGATCCTTTGACAAACTTAAGATTAATAGCCTTTGTTTTCTCAATCTCTTTTCTAAGACCAACAATTTCACCTTCTAACTTTTCAAGATATTTTTCTTTTTCATCAATCTGAAATTGTAGAGTATCAATGATCATATTCTTTTCTTCTATATATGTCTTGAGTCTAGAAATTTCTTCATGAAAGCTATCCAGATCTATAGCATCCATGTAATCATCATCTTCAAATGCCATTAAAAGTTTATAGTCATTAACTCGTTCATCTTCATCACTATTTGATAGACCATCACTATCTTCATGAGTGTAGTAGCTTTTCTTATTTCCAATCTGTTTCTTGTTCCATCTAGCAGCTTCCTTTCCTTTATCCTTATGAGGACATTTCGCAGCATAGTGACCTACTCTTCCACAAGCAAAGCATTTAAAAGGTAACTTACCTCTGAACCTTCCAGTACCCCTTTGAAGATTTCTGACAAAATTTGATTCTTCTTCTTCTTCTTCTGGCACGTGACTTGCTTCATAATAGTCTCCTTTACCTGAAGCCTTGAAAGCAGCTTCTCTTCTATCTGATGGACCTACCTTTCTCATTTCATAAGCAGTTAGAATTCCGTGTAGCTGAGACATAGTAAGAATTCGTAGATTTTCTTTTTCTTCTATTGCAGACACTTTAGATTCAAACTTGGGGGACAATGATCTTAGAACTTTTTCAACCACAATAACATCTTTTATTTCTTCACCCAAGTTTTTCATGCAATTAAAAATCTCATCTACCCGAAGAAAATAGTTAGCCACACTTTCATCATTATACATTCTAAGATTCTCATACTGAATCTTGAGGGTTTGAAGTTTAGCACGCTTTACCTGTTCATCTCCTTTATAGCTCAAGACAATCTTGTCCCATATTTCCTTTTCGGATTTATATTGCATAACCTTTACGATTCTGTTTGAGATAAGCATCCTAGCAGAGTATTGACTGCTTTAGCATTTGTTTCATATTTCTTCTTCTCGGCCGAATCTGTAGGAGTAGCTGAAGGAAAAGTGTAGCCTGTATCTATGATATCCCAAACTTCTGTACCAAGAGATTGAAGATAGGCAGTAACTCTTACCTTCCAATAATTGAAGTTTGTCCCATCAAAGATTGGTGGCCTGATTGATGCTTCCCTCTCGTAGTTTCTCATGATGAATGATCTTCCTCCAAGTGATCAAGCTTCTCTGAAGGACCTGCTCTGATACCAATTGTTGGAAATAATACTGAGAGGGGGGGTGAATCAGTATTATCAAGTTCTTTTAATAAATCTTCCTTATTTACACTTTGAATTATTTTTGCATGTCAGTACCATAAAATAATTAGCATGAACAAAGAAAAAAGATAGTCACACCAAAGAACACCAGATGTAAGGTGGAAACCCAATGTGGTTGAAAACCACCTGCTGCAATATGTCTCTATCTTCTTTCAAATTAGAAACTTCTTTTACAATGGTTTTGTACTGGTGCAGTCCTTTACCAGTACGCAGGCTGCAACCTGCAGAGAGCTACAACCCTCTCTCGTTTTCCAGTCTCTCCTGGAAGGGAGCTACAACTCCCTACTTCTTTTCTTTCAAGGACCACTTTTCATAAATTTTCAAACTGGATCCATAAACATCAAGAGATCATCAAGTACAAGTAAATCACCCAGTCAACTGCAGTAACCAGATCAACAGTAACAGTAAACTAAACCCAGAACACCTTATCAACAGAAAAAATTCAGCCAACAAAAGGTCTTAAGACAGATATGCAGTTTTTCTTTCTCTGGTCTGCGTGCGTACACACTTCACCTTCTGCTCCCTTGCGTATAACCGCAGAGACCCTTCTGCCGCACTGCGTACCCATGCACTGTTTCTTCAATCACGCTGCGTACTGTTACTGTAGGCACACACCCACAGATACTATCGCGCCGCGTATTGCTACTGTAGCCACGCACCCACAGATGCTATCGCGCCGCGTATTGCTATTGTAGCCACGCACCCACAGATGCTATCGCGCCGCGTACCTACGCACCTGTGGCTTCTGAAGCGCCGCGTACTTTCCCTGTGCCTACGCACCTGAACCTCTGTCGCGCTGCGTACCCACGCACTGCGCCTTCTT
This sequence comes from Pinus tabuliformis, assembly GCA_031772625.1. Lineage (NCBI taxonomy): Eukaryota > Viridiplantae > Streptophyta > Pinopsida > Pinales > Pinaceae > Pinus > Pinus tabuliformis. The sequence continues at coordinate 907,700,625 of CM062808.1, forward strand.
CTGCTCTACGTACCCATGCACTTCTCCTTCTTCTTCTCTGCGTACCCACGCACTTGCACCGTTAATCACCTGCGTACCTCTGATTAGGCCCGAATTGGCAGTCCCCCAGTCTGCCACAGATAGTCAGATGCTCAGATCTGATCATGCACTCGAGAGATCGCCCTCAATAGATTCGCTTTCAACTTCACTTTTATATAGATCAAGATTTTAACATAATAACACAATATTTCAGATCTTAAGATATTCAATTTTCAAAAGATGCTTAGCCAAGTGATCTCCTTTGCTTTATATAGGCAAGCTCTTCCTAAAATCATGGATCAATACCATAGATAACCAATACAAGGGGCCCAAAAACATGGGGCTCAATAATAATAATAATATAAAACAATACCACGGGCCAAAACCATAGAATCAAGAATGGCGGGCTAAATACCACGGGCCAAACATAAGAAACCCCACGTGAGCTCGCTTCTCTGCCTTGAAGTAAGTGAACTCGGGGTACGCACCTTCTGAACGGGTGATCTGCGTGTGAGGCCGCAGCCCCTTCACGGTGTACCTGCATGTACGCAACTTTTGAACCATTCTCCTGTGTACCTCTTAATTTTTAACATTTTGAGAGCCTGATTAGAGCATTGCCACTTGAGGGTGTTGCCATCAAGTACAACATCTGTAGCATAGAGCCATACCAGAATCATAATGCCAACAAGCAACATAATACCATCAAAGCATAGAGATCTATCACTGTAAACAATATAGGATCAGATATATATTGACCATACAAATGCATATATCAACACAATATTCAGAGATACACAAGAATATGGAGGAAAACTCAAATATATTTATTGATAAAAGTAGTAGAAGAGAGGATTACAACCACTTGGTCTGACCCAGTGCCATCCTCCCAGCTTGAAAGCCCTCTTCACCTCATACAAAGCAAGATCACCCAACAATGTCTTCAAAGAGAAACCAGCAGCACCTCTTTGCAAATTACCAAATTCCAACCTCTGGATCTCTGGGATGAGGGATCCATATATAAATATTTGCAAGGGGGTGAGTCAGCTTCTGGGATTTTGATTAGTGTCATCTCTCTGATATTTCTTGGTTCCACTTGGAGATTTCATGATCTCTTACTCATCCTTGGGCGAACTCAGGGAGGCAAGTGTCAAATGAGCAGCTTCTAGAAGATTCTTAGGGTCTCCACCTAGCAAAATGCTTGTGCCATTTGTCTGCTCTCGCTCATCGCACCCTACAGAAGGGCTTTCCAGTATGCATCACACTTTTTGCATGTGGCAGGTGAGATGCATCGTACCCTTTGCACTGGGCAGTCTGTATGGTCCTGCTTTGACCAGTTCTGAGTGGTTTTTCATGGAAAACTTCTGGGAGATGATGTAATCAGCTGACCTTGCTCCTTTAGGGTATGAAACAACACTTTTAGGGACTTAGAAGCCCTTGGTTTATGGACATATGTGATTGGAGTTGCAGTGCCCAAATATGTCTATAACAACATGTCCCCAATGGGGTCGAGATATAAGAAGTTAGGGCTTGAACTGGTCGAACCTTTGCAAGACCAGCCTCACAAATCTCGACGACCTCCCATGGGGGAAGAAAAGAAATATAGGGGAGCAGAAGATCCTATCGAAATGTTTCTGGAGGAGGCCCTCGAGAAAAAAGGAACATGATGATGGATAACTTTGCCCAGATCCTTCAAGGATTGCCCATCGACAATGCATCCACATCTAGCAGTCACTCTGGAGGAGCCACTCCTTTTAAGGTACAAGTAAACATTGACATTCCCATATTTGAGGGCCAAATAGATGAAGATGTCATAGATAAATGGTTAAATATGCTAGAAGGATATTTTTCTGTTCATGATTTTTCCAACCGGGAAAATATTACTTTTTCTCTTCTCAAAGTTGCCCCCCACATCAAGGACTGCTCAGAAACCTACTATGAGCAGAAGGAAGTACGCCCTCACTGTTTTCAGCTACACCCACTTGGAATTTATTCTGGGACACCATCAAGGAGCAATACTACGTTGTTGGGATCTATGAGGATAAACACATAAATTGGAGCACGTTGCGGCAGGGAAGGGACCAAGACGTGCCGAGTTTACCAATGTTTTTCATACCCTTCACACGAAGTTGGGTATCAAGGATTCTGGGAAACATTTGGTACTCAAGTACCACAGTTGCCTACATAGGTACATCCAGGATGAGATGGAGTTCCTAGACATCTCTTCGCTTGGCATAGAGTACCGATACGCTGCCAAGATCAAGCAGAAACTTAAACAGAAAAAGCGAGACTTTGGATTTGTGAATCCGAAGCAAGGGAAAGGTGCCCCCAAACCATAGAACAAAGGACAAATCCAAGGCAGGATGGCCCAGGAAAACCTGCCAAAGCCACAAGCAAAGAACAACAATGTGAAGTCGAAGAAGGACACTGGAAAGTGGTGTGAGTTCCATAAGAGCTCCACTCACAACACAAGTGAGTGTCGGGCCAAGCAGTCACTAGTGGCCAAGCTGAAGGCTTCTAAACCAGATGCATTTTTCGACTCAATCAGAACCCGATAAGGGGAATGACAAAGCGAAGCAGATTATCGATGTGGAGCCCAATGCCACTATTTCCACCATGAAGATTCAGAATGAGGAACCCAAAGATCCAGAGGAGGAGGAGCACCTCTTCGACTCCCAGATTGGGGTAAAGGGTTCGCCGCTACAGTTCATTGTCAATAGCTAGAGCCAAAAGAATCTCATTTCAGCAGAGGTCATGAAGTCGCTGGGCTTACCAACCACAACACACCCACAACCATACACCATCGGGTGGATTCAGTAAGGACGAGATCTTCATGTTAGCCAGTAGTTCTTCCTTCCATACAACATCAAGCCCTTCACGTATGAGGTATTATGTGACGTTGTTCCTCTTGATGTTTGTGATGTGTTATTAGGCCAACCATACTTGTGGAAGTGACATGCTATGTTTGAGTCAAGGCCTTGCATTGTTGTTGTTACCTTGGGAAATAAGTGTTATAGGATATTAAAGGTAGCACAGCCTACCGCCATCTCTTTGTTTACCTGCAAAACAATGCAGTAAGCTCATTTCCAAAATCGGGAATTTTTTTTCCTTATCATACACCCTCAAGGAAAGAAGAAGGCGGTGGCCATGAACTCTAGATAGGACCCCTCCACACGACAACAACAGATGGACAAGGTCATAGAGGAGTATGAGGACATCTTCACCTCTCTCGCAGGGGTGCCTCTGCACTGTCAGGTTAAGCACTCCATCGATCTAACCCCAGGTGCATCATTGCACAATGGACCAATATCTCGGCGCTCTGTTCTGGAGAACAACGAAATCAAGAGGCAGATTTAGTGGTTGTTGCAAAAAGGTGACATCTGACCAAGTTCATCATCCTGTGGGAGCTCGATCATATTGGTATAGAAGACGGATGGGACTTGGAGACTCTGTATTGACTACCAGACGCTAAAAAAGATCAATGTTTGGAATAGGTACCTGATCCCATGGATTGATGAAATTATGGACCAACTCAAGGGGACTAAATATTTTAGCAAGATTGACTTGAATTCTGGATATGACCAGGTGCCAATCGAACCCTCCGATGTGTGGAATATTGCCTTCAAAGCCAAGGAGGGCCTTTTCAAATGGTTGGTTATGCCTTTCGGGTTAACAAATTCTCCTACAACCTTCATGAGGTTAATGGATGACATATTGTATCCATTCACAAACTCATTTGTAGTGGTATACTTGGATGACATCATCATCTTCAGCCAGAGTTGGGAAGAGCACTTCAACCACATTCGCCAGGTTCTCCAAACAATACGATAACACAAGTTGTGAGCCAATTTGGAGAAATGCACTTTTGGCATGACCCAGGTTTAGTATCTTGGATACATTATTAATGAACGAGGGGTGCATGTGGATCTAGCCAAGATCCAAGTCATTCGGGATTTTCCAGCCCCAACCACTCTAATAGAGCTCAACAACTTTTTGGGTCTTGCCAATTTCTACTGCAAGTTCATGTTGGGGTTCTCTCGTATCACTTGGCCCTTGAGTCAAGTCATGAAGGGAGGAGCGAAAGAAAAATTATTTTGGTCTGCATCTCAATAGAAGCCGTTTGTAGAGTTGAAACATTGCCTCTGCTCTACACCAATGCTCACATTACTAGACTTGCAACAACCATTTGAGATCGAGACAGATGCCTATGACTATGATATTGGGGCATTCCTTAATCAACAAGGGCATTCAATGGCATATCACAATGAGATACTTTCAGGCACAGTCCGAAAGTATCACACTAAGTCCACACCTTCCATCCCCAAACTTATGGGAAAACAGAGGTCGTCAACACATTGATCGCACACATTCTACGCATGTACAAATCAAAGCATCCACGAACATGGGATGAGATTGTCCCCTATGTCCAACAAAACGATAATCGGTATCTCCATAGCTCGACTGCCCACAACCCTTTCCAGGCACGCTTGGGATTCCAACCACTATGTCCCATTGATGTGGCCATAACATTTGTAGCTACTTAGGCAGATTCAACTCATGGCTAGTCTGAAGCCGACGAGGAAAATAACTTCATTGAGAACATTCAACACATCTGCAAACATTTCCATGAAATTCTAGAGAAATCAAATGCCAAGTACAAGCAACGGCATGATCAACATCGGGTTCCAAACAAGTTTCAGGTGGGGCGATAAAGTTTGCTTGCATTTGCAGAAGGAACACATTATCAGAGCCTATCGGAAACTCAAACCACTCCAATATGGTCCTTAGATCATTACCAAGGCTATGGGAGACAATGCATTTGAGCTTAGCATTCCCCCATTCCTAGGCTTGAACCCAGTGTTAAATGTGGATTACCATCGATCATACTTCCCACCATTGCTGGACACATCATACATTGCAGAACAGCTCCCACCTAAAGAGTTAAATCCAGACTATATGGAACAAGCCACAACTGATTGGATCATGGACACACAAATCAAGAACATCCGACATCAAATAATCCAACTATATCGAGTTGTCAAAGTAGGCCAACTCCTTCACCAGCGCAAGTGGCTCACCACGGACCAAGTTTAACAGAAGTTTCATCCTCTCATGGAGGAACTCAATGCAATGGGGACCATTGCTTCCTAAGGGGGGAGGAATGATCCAGGTAGATATTAGTGACCACCCGCCTATTCCACTTGGACCCCACCATTGTGTCTTTCAATTTTTCAGTTTCCTTAATTGTAGCACAATTTACTATTTTTGGTAAACGACGTTTTTTGGGAAAATTTCCAGTGAAAAATACGAGTTTTGAACTCGATATTCACTGTCAGAAGTTGTAGTCCTCAGATAGATATTCCTAACAAGGTATAATATGCGTTAAACAGAGATCGTATGCCAAAGTTACGACCCTAGGAAGTTGATGTACCAATTTACCCCAACGGGGCCCATAGTTTGGTGTTTCATCTCTTATGGTTAGGTTTTTGGATTTTTTACGTTTTTCATTTATTCTCAATAATAAATAGGCCCTCAAGACTCATTGTAACATAGCTCAGAGGTATGTATACACCACATCTCTTCTAAAAAATAAGCTACCATCGTCCGAGCAAGTCTTATTTCCACTATGTTTGTAAGAATATTTCAGTATTTGATATTAATAAAGTGAAGTGTTATTTTTGCTACATCTTTGTGTTTATGGTTATATATTTAATTTATTGCATTCATATTTAAATTTGGATCAGTGGTATCAAAGCGCTCTGCTCTTTCTCTGTTTTTCTTTGCATGTTTCCAATGAGGTTGGGATATAAGGAGTTAGGGCTTGAACTTGTCGAACCTTTGTAAGTCCAGCTTCACAATTCCCGATGGTCTCCTATGGGGGAAGAAAAGAAAGATGAGGGAGTAGGAGATCCTATCAAAATATTTCTTGAGAAGGCCCGAGAGAAACAAAGGAACACGATGATGGATAAATTTGCCCAGATCTTTCAACGGTTGCCCACCGACGGCACATCCACATCTAGTAGCCACTCTAGAGGTGCCACTCCTTTCCAGGTACAAGTAAACTTTGACATTCCCATATTTGAGGGCCAAATAGATGTAGATGCCATAGATAAATGGTTAAATCCACTAGAAGGATATTTTTTTTGTTCATGATTTCCAATTGGGAAAAGATTACTTTTCCTCTTCTCAAAGCTGCCCGCCATGTCAAGGACTAGTGGGAAACCTACTGTGAATAGAAGGATGAAAGTACACCCTCATTGTTTTTAGTTGCAGCCACTTGGAATTCATTCTGGGCGCCATCAAGGAGAAGTATTACCCTATCGGGAGCTATGAGGATAAATAGATAAAGTGAACCGCGCTGTGGAAGGGAAGGGACCAAGACGTGCCAGAGTTTACCAATGTTCTTCATACCCTTCTCACAAAGTTGTGTATCAAGGATTATGAGAAACATTTGGTACTCAAGTAACACAACTACCTACACAGGTACATCTACGATGAGATGGAGTTCTTGAACATCTCCTCACTCGGCATGGTGTATTGATACGCTGTCAAGATCGAGCATAAGCTTAAACAGAAAAAGTGGGACTTTGGATCTGTCAATCCGAAGCAAGGGAAATGTATCCCCAAACCACAGAACAAATGAAAAAGCCAAGGCAGGACGACCAAGGAAAAACCGCCAAAGCCGTAAGAAAATAACAACACCACGAAGCTGAAGAAAGAGACGGGAAAGTGGTGTGAGTTCCATAAGAGCTCCACTCACAACACAAGTGAGTGTCAGGCCAAGTAGTCATTGGTGGCCAAGTTCAAGGCTTCTAAATCAGATGCATATTCCAACTCTGAGTCTGAACCTGAAAAAGGGAATGACAATGGGAAGCAGACTATTGATGTAGAGCCCAACACCATCATTGAGACCATGAAGATTCAGAAGGAGGTGTCTTAACATTATTTGGTTTTGATAAGTTAGTATATTAGTCAAAAATAAATTAAAAATGTTAAGTTAGGATATGGATGCAAAAGAAATAAAAATTAAAATGTTAGGACAATTTTATATTTTATAGGCATCCATATCAATAAAATGATAGGAGTTAGCTGCCCTAAAGAAAGAAGGCAAAAGAAAAATAAAATGTTAGGGAAGCAAAAAGAAAACAATGGCTTCATTTCAATACAAAAATAAATGAAAAAGCTGCTAGTCGCCACATTAGAAAAATGCTAAATTTTGTTAATTTGTGATTAGTTCCTTAGTCGAGATTAACTCTTTGGTTATAAACTTTGGCATTCCAAATTATTTTATAAAGCGCATATTTGATTAGACCCAAGCCAATAAATGACAAAAAGTCTTGTCGGCTTTCCATAAAGAAAGAACATGATTCGACGGTTGACCTTTTCCCAGCCCAGATCAACAGCGAGAAGATATTTCGCACCCCCTCAACCATTTCTTGTTACGTATCACCACCATATCACTCTGCACCGCCCCCGCTCAAAACCACAAACTACTCACTACACTCCCCCTGCAAACCACTCTTGGTTTCCCTCTGCCAACAACTCTTTCACCCCACCAAAGTCGTTATCCCTCAACCAATCTTGGGCCGCCACCTCACATACCCATTGCCTATTCGTCTCATCCATTACCTCCTTACACGCTCACTTCCCTGCCCTCATACCCATTATATCCACCTATTACAACCCCTCTCCTGTGCATTAAAAGCTACTACGAATATGAATAAAACCGTTATTCCTTCCCTCATCTTATAAATAAAATGAAACCTCCCTCTTTTTTTCACTTTCCTCTGATCGTTTTCAATTATTCGCAGGTTTACAGTTTTGCAGAACTTCTTACTATTTTCTCAGTCTATCATTAATAACTGCTCTTCCTCTTGTGTGCCAGCATGGCCCCAAAAGAAAAAGCTAAGAAGCAGAGTGTAGAGGAAAGTACTGTTACTCCAACCCAGATTGACCTTGACCATACCCGGCTTGTGGATTCATTATTCAAAATTGCAGAAGCCAAGTGTAAGTTCGATTTCAATGAACTACACTTGTGGCTCAAACGGAATTATCTTGACAAGCAATATCTGATTAGGTTTTTGGAATCCCTGTTACCTTTCTATAGTTTCCCAAAGACACATGAATTCCCAAACCTTATTACCTGGTGTCAAGCCAAGTATGATCCTGTGAAAAGAGCAGTCATCGCTCAAAATGGAGACATTTTGATAACCATTTCTGTTGAAACCATAAAACAAATGTTTTTAATTCCTCAATTTGACTATTTGACCTAGTTTTCACCAGCAACACTTATGGATCTGTACCATAAGTTAACCTTCCCACAAAGAGCCCAAATTTTTGAAATATTTTTGCCTGAGGATGTAGAATTTCCCAAAAGAAATCCACCTTACTCATCTACCATGTTTCTTGAAGCCTTCATACATTGCATTTCCTTGCTTTCCTATTTATTACGATACCCCAATGACCAGACATTTGAAGATGAGACTATCCTTGGTTTCCTATCCATTTTTAATAAATATCAATAACCAACATTCATGTATAATTACAACCAATTCTTGGCTAATAATATACATGAACAATTCATGAACTTCACTGTGTAGGGAGTGTTCAATAACAACTCTGTAATTCACAAGGAGGGATTCACTAGACAGAAATAGTCAGAACAACTTCCACCACCTCCTCATTTGCAAAATTTATAGATGCATTCATACATCCAGTGGCACAACTCCTTAATAGTCAGACAGAGCCCAGGATTTGGGATGAAATTAAAAATATTATACACTTAAGTGAACAAACCAAAACTGGTGATTGGTATTTATACTAGAACTATATTGAGATAAGAGTATATGGTTGTGAGCTTGCACCATACAAGCTACCCAAATATGTTCCTATGAGAATATTTTCTCTAGAATATATTAGGCAAATGATTCATATGGATGAGCTACATTTTGTGTCAGGTAAAAGAAATTTTCATTCCAAGCTTAAAGCACAAATTGGGTCATTTATTTGCAACACCAGATCAGCTGGTGTTGAGGCAGACACACTATTGAGGAAAATGAATTTTCAACCTAGTTTCACCTGGTCCTATGATCATTTTGGCATCATTTCAGCTTTGAGGGTTAGTTTCAAGATGACTCCTTATAATCATACTCCAATGATAGAAATAGAAAATTTTATGAATCAAGAAATATGGATTAATGGGACTCTTGAAGAGGCAAATGAGCAGGTTGTGTCTACCCCCATTGAACATACTCTAGTTGCTCAGAGAAAGCAACAAAAAATGTTGAGAGAGGAAACTCCATTTACTGAAGAGTTCTGAAAGGATTCATTTTTCAAAAAAATAAGCCTAAGGTTAGTTTGGTCACATCAGTAGAAGAGACTCCACCAATGATCATTGATCTTGGAGATCCAGAAGTGTCTACATCAACAGGAGTTAGTGCTTCAACCACTCCTCCTACAACTTCACCTTCTAGAGAGCCTCTAGAAATTATTTAGTCCACAGGAACTAGCTCTTCAGATGATCAAAATATATTTTCAAGGTTCCTAGAAATTAAGCAGAAAAATGAGACTTTAAAGTCCAATGTGTACAACCAGTTCTGGAAACAAACTTCAACCTCCCAACACAGGCTTCTTTCTGCTTTTGACAGTGAGAAAGGTAGAATGAAAATGGATTTCTTACAAGCCCAGATTCCATTTCCTAAATCACCATTTGATTACAAAAATACTATGTTTTCATTTGACACCAGTCAAATCCATCCAATTGACCAGATGGATATGCACAGACAGACTGGTGAGATGTTGTTTTCTACTATGAAAACTACAACCATGTCTCTTTCTAAAATTAGGACTATTATATCTAATGTTCAGTCCCAAATTAAGTTAGAAAATATTTCTTCTCTAGCTAAAGACAACATAATAAAATCATTAGAGGATTTTGTGATTAAAGTGGGATATGATCCCAAAGATGTAAAAGTTGCAGAGCTACTCCTTAAGAAGAAAGATGCAGACATTGTTGCATTGAAGAAACAGTTAAAGTTTCCTTCAATAGAAGATCCTCTGACCAAGGATATGGCAGAAAGTGAATAGCAAAAGGAGGATATGCTCAAGCTTATCATTGAGCAGAATATACAGTTGAAGAAAATGGAAGAGCAGATTGAAGAGTTATTGAAGGAGAAGGAAACAACACAGCTTGCCATGGTTCCACTCACAGCAGTCCCAATAGCAGTTGCAGGTACAGAGCCTAGTTTGTCATAAACAACCATTGAGTCTACATCAACAATAGCTAATCCAACCAGATTATCACAGGAATTGTCAATACAAAAATAGGAAAACCAGAAACTACTGCAAAAATTCCAAAATCTACAATTGCAGAAAATACAAAATGATACTTTGTATCTGCAAGAAATGCAGAAAAACTCACAAATTGGAACTTAAAATCCAAAAATTAGAGAGAGTCCCTGATGGCAGACACTTTGGCTCATGCCAAGGAAAGTGTTTGGACAAAAATCAGCAAATCGATGACAAAGGTATGGCCATCCATACAAATTATTTTTGAGCAGCAAGAACTCATTACTAGATACAGAGTAATGATTGAAGAACAAAAAGAAGCCTTGAAGACCAAGCTAGTAGAAGCCACAAATATGATCAATGTTTTAAATTCAAAGAGAAAAGAAGAATTAGAAGAAATAAACATCTCTGACAGAACAACTACCATCTTAGAGATCAAGAAGGTATTACAAAAAAGGAATTTGATTAATCAATTAGAAACTAAATGTCAAACCCTAGATATTTATGTCAAGAGATTTCATTCAAAGTTTAATGTTTTAAATTAGAAAGAGTTGCGAGGACTAGTAGGTTTGAATGATCAGTTGATTAGATCAGATGATTATTGCAAGGAGTTATATCCTATTGCAGTAGATAGAACAAAATTTGTAGGAGTTAAAGGACAGACAACAGGGAGGGACTTTCTAGAAGCATTGGAATTTGATTTAACCATCTTGCATGAAATCAAACATTTGTTTCTCACCAAGCCTAATTTCGAGAGATACACAGAGGTGGATGAAACATTTAGGAAGATGGTGAATGTAGAAATCCCAAGTGAACAAAGATGGGATCAATTGTGTGAAACAATTGAGTAATTTCTCATTTTAACAACAGAACAACTCATTAGTGTTTTCAGGACAACTCATTAGTGCTTTTAGGATAGCTCATTAGTGTTTTCAGGCTAGATCATCAACAGATTCCCAAAGGATAGAGCCACCTCTTCAACAGTTTCTCAGTTCCTATTATATTTATGTAGCATATTTTCCGGATACATCGCATTAGGTTTGTTTATCATCGATGTTTCGAACCATCAACGGTGGTTCATCTTCAGGATGTGAAAATTGTTGAAACACTGATCTCCTTTTTTAATTATATATAGAGATGTGTGAGATGTTTAGTCGACAGGTATTGGGATTTGTGAATTATGATTTTAATTGTTTTATTATATTTTGTTAATTTTGATTATATTTGTGAATTTTAGGGTTTTTATAATTATGACCGAATTAATTTATTCTTTTAAAAATTATTATTATTTTTATTAGGGTTATGGTTATATTAAATTGTATTTTAATTAATCATTTTGTATTTTAATTATATTCCTTTTAATTAATTCTTAATTCTTAATTATTATAATTCTATTTGTTATTTTGTAATTGTATTAATTTTAATTATGTTGAATATTAATTAGAATAATTTTTTATGTTTTATTGCAATCATGGTTATATTAATTGAATTTGTATTAATATTTAATTATTTATTTTGATTAATTTTATAATTATTTTAATTATATTTAATTATGTTTATTTTATATTTGATTTTAACTATTTTAATTTTAATTGTTTTAATTATATTTATTTATTTATTTCAATTAATTATTAATTTTAATTGTGATAATTATAATTATTATAATTTATTTATTGATTATCTAATAATAGTATTTATTCTAATTATTTTAATTATAATGGATTAGATCATTTATGTTTGTTCTAGGTTAATTAGAGGAGGATTATGGTTAGGTGGGATCGATTTGGATGATAGGATTGGAATCCAGTTTTCATTTATGGTCCATCCATCATCTCTATTGAGGTTATTAGGGTGTTTGCTAATTTCTATGGCTTCTGTGAATTTCCTTATGAAGTAGTGTTCACTTCTGGCTAAGATGCGGGTATCTTCTATACAGATTTGGTGCTTGGTTTTATCAGAATGTTTAGCTAGAGCTGAGGATTTGGAACGATTGTGTTTAATGTCAGCTGCGTGTTCCTGGATTCTTGTGTTGAAGGATCTCCCAGTTTCACCTACATAGGGTTTGCCACATGAGCAGGGAACTAAGTAGACCCATTTATGGAATTTAGGATCAATTTTGTCTTTGACTGGATTAAGGCAGTTCCGGATAGTGTTTAGGGTTTTGAAAGTGGTTAGAATTCCATTATTTTTCAGGATGCGGGAAATTTTGTCTGTAGTCCCTAGTATGTAAGGGAGGTTGACTTTACCTATTATGTTATCAAAGTTTTTGTTTTTTTTAGGTTGAGTGTTTGCCTTATTTATGGCTTTGATGGCTTGATGTTTGTTGTATCCGTTTTTTAGGAAAACTTTAATAAGGTGTTCTATTTCTTTTTCTAGGTGTTCCTTGTTAGAGATTCTAAGGGATCTGGTTGCTAATGTGTTGAGGACTCCTAGTTTGTGGGTAGGGTGATGATGTGAGGAGGCATGTAAATATTGTTTGGTGTGAGTCTTTTTTCTATATACCTGGTGGGATATAGAGCCATCATCATTTCTAGTGATGAGGATATCAAGGAAGGGGAGGATTTTGTTGACCTCAACCTCCATAGTGAATTTTATTGAAGGGGATAAACTATTTACGTGTTGTTTGAAGGTTTCTAGGGTTTCCCTTCCATGAGGCCATATGATGAATGTGTCATCCGCATATATTTTCCACAATTTAGGTTTTAGGGGTGCAGTCGTGAGGGATTTGTTTTCAAAGTCTTCCATGAATAAATTGGCAATAATAGGGGATAGAGGCGACCCCATGGCAACTCCACATGTCTGTTCATAAATATCTTCCATGAAGCTGAAAAAGGTTGATCTTAGGAAAATTTCTATGAGCTTTGATGTGTCTGGATCTATGAGTTTGCAGATGACTTCCATGGCATCATTAATGGGGATGTTGATATATAGTGCGGTGACATCGAAACTAACCAAAATGTCATTTTGATCAAGTTTGATGTTCTTGATTTCTTCAATAAATTGAGTTGAGTCTTTGACAAAAGAGTCTGTGTTTCCCACTAGCAGTTTTAGTTTCTTGGCTAGGTGGTTTGCTAGATGGTATGTAGGTCCATTAATCGTGTTTACTATTGGTCTGAGAGGGATGTCTTCCTTATGAATCTTTAGGGCTCCATAGATTCTTGGTGTGTATGGATTGTTGACTATGAGATTTTTGTTGTCTTTTATCTTACTGGTTTTGATTAGGTTGCATACTTTTTTGGAGACCTTGTTTCATGGGTTTTTGTTGAGTTTTTTGTAGCAACCATTGTTATTTAGATGATCTATCATTTTTGCTATGTAGTCACTTTTATTCATGATAACGATGGCTCCTCCTTTGTCCGCTTTCAACACTACAATATTAGGGTTGGAGTTCAAGGTTTTGAGAGCTAGATACTCTTGTTTGCTGACATTGCTTTTGGGGAGTTTTTCTTTCCTAAGAGTGATGGAGCAGTCTTGTATGATTTGTTCTTTTATGTTGTCAGGAAGGTTTTTGATACCATATTCAATATTGCACAGAATGTCCTCAACAGGGATCTTGTGAGGTGTGATGGAGAAATTTAATCCTTTTCTTAATAAGTTTAGGGTGTGTTCGTTTAGTTGGAGGTCAGATAGATTTATGACCAGATTGTCTTTGTTTTCATTGGGTTTATTATTATTATTGGTATGTGATCTAGGTTCATTATTGATGTCTTGTTTTTGGTATTTTTGTGCAGGTTGGGACAACATAGGTTGGAATGTAGGCGTGGGTTGGAGCTTAATGCTGGAGCTTAGCAGTGCTAGTTGGGAATGCGTGGGCTGGGCTAGAGTCTTGTTATCATGGGGGTTGCTGTGTTGTGTTATTCCTTTCAGCTGCGTGGTATTATGGTGAATTTGTGGCTGCATGGTTGATTGAGTGAGCTCTGTTGATGACAACGTAGGTGAGGGGGTTGGGTTACGGAATATGGAAGTAGACAACGTGGGAGAGGGTGATGGGTTTCTAATCGCGGGAGTTGGGCTAGACTGTGGAGACAATGCGTAGGGACTGCGTGGTACTTTAAATGGGAATGCAGGTTGGTCAGACTGCGTGGGTTGAGTAGAGGACAACGTGGGTTGAGTAGAGGACAACATGGGATCTAGTCTGGACTACGTGGAAACCTTGTCGGAATTGCTGAAGCTAAGTCTGGACTGCGTGGGCTTGTCGGAGGATAGCGTGGGATTGCTAAAGCTGGAACAACGTAGTCCTTTGTTCAGACTTGGGAATAAGGACAATATAGGTTGGTCATCGCTAGACTACGTGGGTTGAGTAGAGGACAGCATGAGATCTAGTCTGAACTGCGTGGGTTGAGTAGGAACCTTGCCGGAGTTGCTGAAGCTAAGTCTGGACTGCGTGGGCCTATCGGAGGACAGCGTGGGATGGGTTGTGAGTTGAGTGGACTGTGAGGAGGCTGGGTTGTAGGGTGTGCTCTGAACGGAGGAAGGAGTGTTTCGATGTGATGGGTTTTCCGTTGGGTCTTTTGAGGGTGGGTGTTCAGAGTTTCCTGCAGATCAAATACTGTTATAGATAGAAAGATTATATTGTTCTATTTTTGTAATTTTGTACTATTTTGGTATTCCATTCCAAACAGATTGTAGATATTTTGCAAAAAAATTGTATAAATAACTCCTCCTTTGATTTATTAGGGGTTGAACCCTTGAACAAGTTATCAAGCAGATTTGTACTAAGCTGGAGCATTTTGAAATAATAAAAGGTTCTAGATTACCTCATATGGTCTGTCTCTCAGTTCGTTGTATTTCATCTTTTTTATTCATTACGTTTTCTTCATATAAATTAAGTCTTTTGTAGTTATCCGATTTAAAATTTAACTGAAGTTCAGTCTCATTTTGAATCCTCTGTGAAGTTGTAACTTTAATTAAGAGAATAATATACAAAATTGTTTGTTATTGTAAGTTCCTCTTTAAATATAAATTACACCACATCTATATAACAATTTGATTTTATTTTGTTAATTAAGAAAGCACTGTTTTCTTAATTTCTTCTTATAAATGGTTAAATACTCAGTTTGAATATCAAATCAATTATACCTCTCCATGCTCTACTTCTCCATCCCATTAAAATCAAACTAACCATGTGCAGTTAAAGAACAACCTTTTATTTTACTTAAGAATCTATCTAAGTTTAAAGCACATGTTTATAAAATAGTTCACTAGTCATCCAATCATTTAAAACAACAAAACATTATAGATGCTTTGGCATAACTAATTGACCTTAGGTTATCTCAAAGGAAAACATTAGATTGGCGCTGTTGTCGGGGAATGAAGGATTAAAAGAGAGATTTTCCCTGGGGCAACGATTTTCCCTTTTCATTTAAGGTGAATAAAGGATAGGATATAGGTCAAAATATTTCACCTGGTGATTCCACTGGTCCAAGATGGCTTCTTTTAAGCATACTAGATCACGCTCTGATTCCGAGATTGTTAACTCTCTACCAGATCCAGAAAGACTTATTAGGGAAGCCTCTTCACGGAGAATACATAGAACCTATTCTTCTTCTTCAGCTTTATACGTTGAAAACATATCATCTGTATATCCTTTTTCATTTATGCCATCCAATCCTAATTGGAATGAACTACCTCGTAGGGTTTCTAAACTCCATTCAAGAGGAGAAGATATTCCATCAGCCTTTTTAATACAATCACTTGAGTCATATCAAGTGCCATCCATTCCTATAAAATCACCTTCATTTGAGGAAGAATTGGGTTTACATTTACCTCAATTCAAACCTACAGACTTCATCTCCCTAAATCCTTATTTTGTTCCATCAACTTCTACTAATCTTGAAGAGACATTCACTATCTATTTGAATCCTTTGTTTGATAATAAGGAAGACTTTCCATCACAAGTTAAAAAGTTGGTTATTAAAACCCCTTTGAAATATTCAAGGAGGTCTCCTCCCTCTTTCTCTCCTCCACATAATAATATCCCTATCGATTCTTCTTCATCACCTTCATCTTCATCATCTTCCTCCTCCTCCTCATCATCCACTCAGCCACCCCAGACTCCTTCTGTTATCATGGCTTTTTAGCCCATTGTACAAGCAAGGTATACTACTTTAGTCCTCCCTCATGACCTGGCAAATTTTATCAATGGATATATAAAGTATTTACCAATATTTAATGGAGAAATTGGTCCTTCAACAGAAGATCATATATCAACTTTCCTAGATTTTGCTGACAATATGAACATAGAACAGGAAAATGTTTATATGAGACTATTTGTGCAATCCTTAGAAGGAAATGTTAGGATTTGGTTCAGGAAACTTAGACTTGAATCCATTAGAACATGGAATGATCTCATAACTATATTTAAAAATCAATGGGGGGTAAATAAGGATCATGTCTACTCTCTCACTGAATTTGAAGAATTGAAAAGAAACCATGGTGAACTAGTTGTTGAATTCATCAAGAGACTTAACAAACTCTATCATAAAATGTCTGTTGATTGTAAACCACAAGTAGCAGCTGCAAAAGTCATATTTTCCAAATCATTTGAAGATGACTTTGCAGTCATGCTGAGAGAAAGGGTATCTAATACATTAGAAGACATGCAAAAAAATGCTATAGAGGGAGAAGCTAATAGCATTGGACATATTATTGAGAGGGGGGGTGAATCAGTATTAGTCAAGTCAATAATATTTTCTTTTCATACTAAAATTTATGTACGCTACTTCCATGTGGGTAACCCACGTGTACATGCAACTGTGCTTAAGGAAACAAGCGTATATCCAACAAACTAATAATTCAGTTAATTCATCGTATGTTGATCTTTAATCTGTGCATCAGTACTTAATTAAACATTAAATGGTAACCATGTGCAGTTAATAATAGAATGAACCATCACACATAAGCATCACACATGAAAACCAAGATTTAAGGTGGAAATCCAATGTGGGTGAAAACCACCTGCTGCTGTCATCTCTGTCTTCTTTTAATAATAAGAAAATCTGTTTACAACAATGTACTAGTGCAGAATCATACTAGTACGTAGGCTTCTACCTGCAGAAGGATACAACCTTCTCTCGTTCTCCAGATTCTACTAGAAGGGAGCTACAACCCCCTAGCTCTTGTACTAACCGATATGTTTACTAGTACGTAGGTGCCGACCTATAGAAGGCTATGACCTTCTTTCTTCCTCTAGGGACCACGTTTCATAAATTTTCATACTAGATACTCTTGTAACACAACACCATAATATGAAGGCCACGTTTCATCCAATTTTCATACTAGACCCATCAACAACATTGAAGTTCAAAATCAATCACCATTGCAATACAACCATCAATTATATCTGTATCAACTAATCACTGAAACTCAATCATTACTTTCTAAATCAACCAAACTCAATCAATCACTGACAACCTCTGAACCTCTAACACAACTGAATCAACCATTCATTCATACTTCAACAAATCTACTGGAAGAGATAGATCACTGTAACCAGTACACAGATCTGAACCCAAAATACTGCATCATCATTCAGAATCAACTGTGACCTCAAAAACATGCATCAGAGCATATACGCAACTTGGAACATTCGAACTAGCGTGTATACACAACTTCATCAAGGTGAACCAGCGTATAGATCTGCAAATACTTAAAACTTCGTTGCACTTGCCTACTTTAGACATAACCAGATCATCACATATAAAGGATAATACATGTGTTATCAACCAGATCTAGCCCATCAGATCAGATAATGATAAGTCAATATGATCCTGATCCATTATTAGATCACATCCATCTTCACTGAAGCAAATCACAATCATTCAATCTGAACATTGTTACCAGAATGCAGTCACCAGAACATAAGCAAAACCCAAACCTCTGCATCAACAAACAGAACCAATTGTAACTTCAACTATCATAGTTCACAAGGTATACGCTATTTCGATGTGTCAAACCTGCGTGTATACGCGATTTTACCAAAGTCAACCAGCGTATACATCTGTAAATATTCATTCATAATTTTGCAGCTATTCCATACTTCAGTAATACCCAGATCATAATATTTACAGAACGACACATGCATCAGTATACAGATCTAGAATAAACATGATCAAACCATATAAAGATAATTCATTGGAAGCCTTAAGATCCCGATCCATCATTAGATATTGTCCTCCATCAATCGCTAAGGTTCCTCCTTGGCTTAGATCAAACAGAGCATCATAAACCCATAACCTACATACTAGATCTCACACTTCATCAGATAGTCAATATATTTTTCACCTCTTTGGCCTAATGATCTTCTCCTCCTTTTATACCTTTAGGCCTTCCTCAATACCATGGACCACAACCACTTAGGACCAATGCCTTGGACCAAATACCTAGGGTTGATACCTCAGATGAGATACCTTGGACCAATACCATGGATCAAAATACCATGGACCAAATACTTCGGACCAAAAACTTAGTTTTCCAAGGTATACGCGCTTTTCTTTCTGTGAAAGTGCGTGTGTACGCTATACGCTCATTTTGTTCTGTCAACTTGCGTGTATACGTATCTTGGTCAAGGTGAACCTGCATATACCTCTCTTTCTTCATTCTTTGCTATTTTCATGTTGTACTGTGATATTTCATCTGAGTGAGTTGCCTTTTGAA
Source organism: Pinus tabuliformis (assembly GCA_031772625.1). NCBI lineage: Eukaryota > Viridiplantae > Streptophyta > Pinopsida > Pinales > Pinaceae > Pinus > Pinus tabuliformis. The sequence continues at coordinate 907,719,582 of CM062808.1, forward strand.
CTGATTCCTTGAAACTGCCCTGCATTTCATCACATCTGTAAACACAACTATCATACATTCTGTCACATATGATATCTCTTCTATAGATTCATCTAGTTACCATATACAAGTGAGTTGTTCTGCTACAAGTGGGTTACCATCATGTACAACACATGCATCATAATGCCAACAATCTCCCCCTTTGGACTAGATGGAAATAACAACACCAAGTCACTTTCCCCCTTTGACATCAAGGGCAAAGGGTAGACCAAGATATTCTCTCCCTGTGATATACATTATGCTGTCCATGCTCCTTCTGAGTACATGCTGACTTCTCTGATTGAACTCCCCCTTTGTTCATGTTAAGATGTACTAAATCATCCATGCTCCCCCTGAGCACATGCAGAGTCTGTAAGAAAATGTTTTCTAAAAGAATAACTTGAATCTATAACTCAACTATGTGAGGATGACCTTCCTATCATCAATGACTCATACATACATCCATCTCCCAACCAAGTCGGGATATACCAAATTTGACTCATCTACCCAACCAAGTGGGGATATACCAATTGTTTATACATTACATCATCCATCCCATGCATAGTGGGGTTACAAATTACATCATATGATCAAAAGACTACAACAGAAAGAGACAAATTATTACATCATGGGTCTTGATATGACCTTTACATCAAATGATATACATGAAATTTATAACAGAGACCAAATATCTAAACAAGACCATGATAGTCATCAACAACTATCATACACCATGTATGATCTGCTTCATAAGCATCTGTCAACAGCATCCAGACTAGCAACCTGTATATGTCCATCATTAGTTCCCAAGATATGATAGTGTAAATATCATCAACCTGTGACAAAGTATGTCTACATATAGATATCAATTGATCAAGATCAACTTGTTTCGTTTCCTTAGTAGGAAGAGCCTTATCATAACCTTCCATGAATCAAATCAGCATATGTCATATCTCCAAGTAGTAGCACAAAATCATTCACATCATATCACATGTGAAAAAACCATAGTCATCACATTATGATCTTTCACATCATCATCAAGAACTGCATGATCTTTCCACAAGAACCTTCAATATATCAACCATGTATCATCACTAGGGAACATCCCACATCTGATATCAACATATGTGAGTATCAACCTATCATCATAAGGTAAGAACTCATCATCATTAAGTGATTAAGTAAGTCATGTATTCAAATAGCTATGTCTTCATGCAACCTGCAATAACACCATTCTCTTGGCCAACCAACAATATGCAACTTAAGTAATCATCCATGTATCCATCATACTGTATATCCATCAAAGTGATATCAATATGTATCTTGCAAACCATGATCTCATGGCCATTTGTCAAGACAATCCTCAATCATGTGAGAGCCAAGAACTATAGGAATCCTGCATCATAACTATACCATATGATCTTTAGAAGGCATGATGACAGCATCATGAAAGAAATGAGTGGCTCAATATCAAATAATGAAGTTGTGTACTCAAGATTTGTTCTTTTCCTTGTCCTTATGAAGATCATCATGTAAGCAACATATATGTACTATATGCATCATCAAAGAGTCATCCACAATCATCCATAAATCAACTATGTGACCCCAAGTATCATATGAGATTTTATTATGGGAAACTCATAACCGTAACATAGCAAGATGTATCATTTAGCCATATAAGCATCATCATCATTGATTGGGTACCAAGGACTTCTAAACATAATGCCAACAATGCTTTATTAGAAGCATAACATGTTCTCCCCCTGAACCTGTTCCACCTGTTCACTGTCAGATCAGATCATTGCATATATCAGTAAGAAGTATCAAGGCATCATCATTAATTAGATATACATCAAGTTATCAACAACTTGTGAGGATCAAAACACTTCTAAATAACATCCACAGATTGTAGTCATCTCTCATCATGACATAAAATGTAACAGATAATTGTTTGAATCATATCAAATTAGTTTTTTTGAGTCTATCCCACTGCATTTTTCTCAAACCACATATACGCGACTGTGCAGCTTCGAACTCGCATATATATGCGACTTGTATTCATGAAACTTGCGTATGAGATTTAGAACATTGAAGTTTCACGCTTTTAGCTCCCCTTGAGTCTGTTATGTCTGTACACTATGCCATGTCATATTTTTCTAACTGTACTTTCTTCTTCTTCCATATCTTCGAGTGTGATGATGTTTTCTCCTTTTGGTATGGTGACCACAATTTCTTCCTGCATTCCTTTGCTATATGTCCAAACTTGTTACATGCATAACATCTTACATGTTTCATATTTCTTCTATAGTAGTCAATGGCTTTGTGACCAAACATATTGCAAGAAAAACAATATCCCTTAAAGCACCTGGAAGCTGATGATATTTCTATGTGATGGTCTTGAACCATTCTACTTCTGCATATTTCTGCAACATGTCCAAAATTATGACATATAAAACATTCAACATTATTCATTTGAGGAAATGATTGACTATTGCTTCCACATTTAAAAGATTTTATTTGAAGATTTTCTTTCCTTGGTTGTTGATGGGGTTGACCTCTAATCTTCTTGTTGAGCATTTCAAGTTTTACATTAGAGTTCATTGCCTTAGCTTCTGAGCTAGATTCACCTTCAACAACTTCATGGAAACCAAGACCAGATTTGATGGCAGGAGACCTTTGACTACTAAGAATATCATCCAAAATCTTAGTACTATCTTGAAATCATAAAAGCTTATCCTTTTCTTCTAATTTACCTTTTAGGATATTTACCTCAACCTGATATTGCTATTCCTTTTCAAGATACTATTTCTTCATGTTTTCTTTAGTTTTTCTTCCTTCTTCCATCTGTTGCCTTAATTCAAGAACTTCGTTTTCTTGTTTTTCAAGAGCTTGGAGTAGTTCTTCATTCTGCTTATTTGATTTTTCAAGATCTTCTTTTAGAGAGAGGATCTTAGCTTCAAGACTTTCATAGTAACTGGATCTATCTTTGAGTTTCTTGATTGTTGTGCTCCTTTCATTTACTTCAATTCTTAATGATGTCACTTCATCCTGTAGCTTTTGACATTGATCTTCCTTTTCCTTGAATTTCTTTCTTACTTTGTTTCCTTCCTCTAGTTGAGCTTTTAGTTTGGTAGCTTCTTCTTTGAAGGCACACTCCCTTTTTTCCAATAGATCTTGTTGATCTCTAATTTTGTCTGTGAGCCTTTTAAATTCTGCCTCTATTTGATATCTTTCTCTCTCACCCATAAGAGAAAATTTAGTTGTTTCACTTTCATCATCTTCAAATGGATGGAGAAATGTATCACCAAAGGATAACAAATTCATACCTGATAGTTCTTTTGCTTATTCATCTTCATTCTGAGGTGATTATGAATCTGAAGAGTTGCTTCCACATAATCCCCAATCGACTCTCCCACTGTCATAGTTCCTTTGAGATGTCTTCTTCTTCTGAGGCGCTTTCTTCTTTAGCTTCTTTCCCATTGTTATACAGATCTCCTTAAACCGATCAAGCTTCTACCAAAGGACCTGCTCTGATACCAATTGTTGGAAATAATACTGAGAGGGGGGGGGGGTGAATCAGTATTAGTCAAGTCAATAATCTTTTCTTTTCATACTCAAATTTATGTACGCTACTTCCATGTGGGTAACCCGCGTGTACACGCAACTGTGCTTAAGGAAACAAGCGTATATCCAACAAACTAATGATTCAGTTAATTCATCATATGTTGATCTTTAATCTGTGCATCATCACTTAATTAAACATTAAGCAATAACCATGTGTACTTAGTAACAGAATGAACCATCACACATAAGCATCACACATGAACACTAAGATTTAAGGTGGAAACCCAATGTGGGTGAAAACTACCTGCTACTGTCATCTCTGTCTTCTTTTAATAATAAGAAAATTTGTTTACAACAATGTACTGGTGCAGACTCATACCAGTACGTAGGCTTCTACCTACAAAAGGCTACAACCTTCTCTCGTTCTCTAGCTTCTACTAGAAGGGAGCTACAACCACCTAGCTCTTGTACTAGCCGATATGTTTACTAGTACGTAGGCACCGACCTACAGAAGGCTACGACCTTATTTCTTCCTCCAGGGACCACGTTTCATAAATTTTCATACTGGATACTCCTGGAACACAACACCATAATATGAAGGCCATGTTTCATCCAATTTTCATACTGGACCCATCAACAACATTGAAGCTCAAAATCAATCACCACTGCAATACAACTATCAATTATATCTGTATCAACCAATCACTAAAACTCAATCATTACTTTCTGAATCAACCAAACTCAATCAATCACTGAAAACCTCTGAACCTCTGACACAACTGAATCAACCATTCATTCATACTTCAACAAATCTACTGGAACAGATAGATCACTGAACCCAAAATACTGCATCATCATTCAGAACCAACTGTGACCTCAAAAACATGCATCAGAGTGTATACGCAACTTGGAACAGCTGAACCAGTGTGTATACGCAACTTCATCAAGGCGAACCAGCGTATAGATCTGCAAATACTTACTTAAAATTTTGCTGCACTTGCCTACTTCAGACATACCCAAATCATCACATATACATGTGTTAGCAACCAGATCTAGCCCATCAGATCACATAATGATAAGTCATTATGATCCTGATCTATTATTAGATCACATCCATCTTCACTGAAGCAAATCACAATCATTCAATCTGAACACTGTTACCAGAATGCAGTCACCAGAACATAAAGCAAAACCCAAACCTCTGCATCAACAACCAGAACCAATTGTAACTTCAAACATCATAGTTCACAAGGTATACGCTATTTCGATGTGTCGAACCTGTGTGTATACGCGCTTTTACCAAAGTCAACCAGCGTATACATCTGTAAATATTCATTCATAATTTTGCAGCTATTCCAGACTTCAGTAATACCCAGATCATAATATTTACAGAACGACACATGCATCAGTATACAGATCTAGAATAAACATGATCAAACCATATAAAGATAATTCATTCCAAGCCTTAAGATCCCAATCCATCATTAGATCTTGTCCTCCATCAACCGCTAAGGTTCCTCCTTGGCTCAGATCAAGCAGAGCATCATAAACCCATAACCTGCATACTAGATCTCACACTTCATCAGATATTTAATATATTTTTCACTCCCTGGCCTAATGATCTTCTCCTCCTTTTATAGTTTTAGGCCTTCACCAATACTATTGACCAAAACCACTTAGGACCAATACCTTGGACCAAATACCTAGGGTCAATACCTCGGACGAGATACCTTGGACCAATACCATGGACCAAATACTTCGAACCAAAAACTTAGTTTTCCAAGGTATACATGATTTTCTTTCTGTGAAAGTGCGTGTGTACACTATACGCTCCTTTTGTTCTATTAACTTGCGTGTATACGCAGCTTGGTCAAGGTGAACTTGCGTATAACTCTCTTTCTTTATTCTTTGTTGTTGTCATGATGTACTGTGATCTTTCATCTGAGTGAGTTGCCTTCTGAACTGATTCCTTGAAATTTCCCTACATTTCATCACATTTGTAAACACAACTGTCATGCATTCTGTCACATATGATATCTCTTATGTAGATTCATCTAGTTACCATATACAAGTGAGTTGTTCTGCTACAAGTGGGTTGCCATCAAGTACAACACATGCATCATAATTCCAAAAAATAGGTTTGCTTTTGGCGAACTTAAAGATAAAGCAAAGAAAGAAGAAAGAAAATTAAAAGCTAGGATTGATGATTCATATTCTTCCAAATCTAAACTTGAAGATCATAAAATTGATGAAATTAAATCTTTACATAGAAACCTTTCTAATAGGATTTCTAAAATTGAATCACAACCTAGAACTACTCAGCAAATTGTTGTCAAACCTCAAGCTCAAACTCAATTTCGAAGAACTCCTCAAATGCAGATCCTTCAGAGACCAGGTTCTGATCAAAACATTCAACCACCTTTGTTTATTGATGATCAACAACCATAGGATATAGGTCCTTTAATCACTGAAGATATCAATAATATTGATTCTTTAGCAGTACAAATGGCAATAGTTCCTTCATCTTCCCCTCAGTCTTTTGAACAAGAACAAGGAGATGCTCAACTTTCAAAGTACCAGCATTCTCTGAATTTTTATTGCAGAATTAAATACGATGTATGATCTAAGACCTAGATTAGGCCTAGGTAGACCTTCAAAATCTACCACTATAATTGAACCTGCAATAAAATCTATTCAAACACAAACTCCAACACCTCAAACTACAGAGTCATCCACTAAAACCTTTTCATCTGACAAGACCATTTTGACAACTTTTAATATTGAAAAGGAATTGGAAAGGGTCAAGATTCCTATCCCTTTAGCTGAACTTTCCAAAAACCCTAGTTATAAAAATCAAGTGTCTAAATGGATACAGTCCTCTAGTGTAGATGCTGAGGGAGATGTTATTAGTTTGCAAGATGAAAAACCCTCAGTAGTGTTTGGCCCTAGTTCTGATATGATTGATGAGATTGTTCCACCATTTTATGTAACTTTAAAGGTTCATGAATTTCTTTTGTATAACTGCATGCTGGACTTTGGAGCTTCTCATAACCTTATGCCAAAGGTAATTATGGACCAGCTTCAGTTACAAGTTACTCATTCTTATCATGATCTCTACACCTTTGATTCAAAGAAAGTACCATGCCTAGGATTGATCAAAGACCTAGTTGTGACCTTAGCCCAAATACTTATCAAGAGTATAGTTTTAGACATAGTTGTCATTGATATTCCTACCAAGTTTGGCATGCTCCTGTCTAGATCATGATGTTCTAAACTTGAAGGATCACCTAAAATGGACATGTCTTTTGCTACTATTCCAGTCTATGGAGGTGAACATTTAAGGTTATATAGGGAAGTCAAATTCCTTCATACTATTTGTAGGTATGATCAAGAAAAAATCACCCTATCTATGTAGTAGATCGGGATTTTGGTTTCTTTCAGTTGTCCTTACAAAATTCATCAAACACTCAACTTGCCATCGAAAATACAGTTTCCAAACCTAAAATTGTAGAATCAGATATCTAGAAACTTTATTTTGATGGCTCTTGCTCAAAAGAAGGAGCAGGGGCAGGAATTGTTTTAATTTCACCAAATAAAGAAAACATAACTCAGTCATGTAAACTTGAATTTGAGGTCACCAATAATGTGGCTGAGTATGAGGCTTTTCTTCTTAGTGTTGAGCTAGCTAAGAGTCTAAAGGTTCAAAACTTGAGTGTCTTTTCTTATTCTGAGCTAATAGTGAAGCAGGTTAGAAATCTGTGTCAAACAAAGCACCCAAGACTTAGGTCCTATAGAAATGAAGTTTGGGACACAATTGAAAATTTATTCCAAGGATTTAACATAATAGCTATACCGAGAGATGAGAATATGCATGCTGATTCACTTGTTGTCTTAGTAAGCTCTTTCAAAATCCATGAGCGAGTATTTCTGGAATACAAAATTCAAGTAAAATATAGACCATCAATTTGTGATAACCTTAAACACTGGCAGATTTTTAAGGATGATGAACAATTAAAATCTTTTCTTCAAGTCATTGATGAATTCTCAAATATGCAAATTGAAGAAGATCAAAAAGATGTTCAAGAATCAAATCATCAAAGCCCAGAAACTTCATTCAGTCCTAAAATTCTTGATCATGATATCATTCAATTATCTAATAATTTTATTCCCAAAGGATTAGTTCCATTGGAAAAACTATTTGATAATAATGATGTTTCCAAAAACCCCTTGTTTAACTCACCTGAAGAAGAAATTGAAGAATGCAATATTGGGACTTTAAATGATGTGAGAAATGTTAAATTTTCATCAACCTTGCCTTTGGATGTAAAAATAAAATACTTGAATCTTATTAAAAATTACAAAGATGTTTTTGCCTGGTCCTATAGTGAGTTAAAAACTTATGATACATCTTTGATTGAGCATAAGATTCCTTTGAAACTAGAAGCAAGACCCTTTCAACAAAAACTAAGAAGAATCAATCCCATACTTCTTCCAACTATTGAGAAAGAGCTTAAAAAGTTGCTCGATGTTCATATAATAGTACCTTTAAGGTATTCTAACTGGCTAGCTAACCTAATTCCTGTCAGAAAGAAAAATGGTGAAATTAGGCTATGTGTAGATTTATGAAATCTGAACAAATCATCTTTAAAGAATAACTACCCATTGCCCAAAATGGATCATCTACTTTAGAAAGTTTCAGGTGCAAATAGGATTTCTATGCTAGATGGATTTTTTGGTTACAACCAGATTATGGTGAGTCAAGCTGACCAAGACAAAACTGCTTTCACCACTCCCTGGGGTACATTCATGTATGCTAGAATTCCATTTCGACTGACGAATGCTGAAGCTACTTTCCAGAGAGCCATGGATCTAGCATTTGTAGGTAAAACATTTGAATGCACTATCATTTATCTAGATGATTTAACTGTTTTCTCTGATTCTGATGAAAATCATTTAAAACACTTGAGCAAGGTTTTTGACAGGTGCAGAAAATTTGGCATATCCATCAATCCGAAGAAATCTTTATTTGTTGTAAAGGAAGGGAAATTACTAGGGAATATAATTTCCAAGGAGGGAGTTATAATTGACCCAAAGAGAGTTTCAACTATTCAGACCCTATCTCTACCAAGTGTTAGAGAATTATATATTAAAGAGCAATGGAACACATAAAATATTGCAACAATATAAACATAGAAAACGCATAAAACAAGAGAGACACAGATATACGTGGTTCACGCAGTTTGGGATACGTCCACGAAGAAACAACCAGTCCTTCCTTTTATATTATCTAGAAAACTGAAGAGATACAACCTACAACAGATCCGTTGTAATTCCCTCTTCGCTCTCAATCTCCTCTCTCTTCCTCACTCAGAATACAAATATGCATAGACGCAATACAATTCCCTCATATATAGCGAGGGGTTGTCTTCTAGGGAAAAAAACCCTAAATTAAACATAACTTCTACCGTCATATCTCCGCTTAATGAACGACCCAGATTGACTACGAAATTACAACATTTTACAAGGCAATTTTACATCTATTCTTAGCTTCGGGGGCGCAACCGCCCCCCCTGGACCTCCCCTGCAGCGAATATTTTACGGGCAGCGTTGCCGCCCCATTACGAACTGGGGTCTAATGCGGCGATACCTTTGAATACAGAAGATAATCAGGCTCCACACCCAACACCAAGGAATAAGAAAGAGATACAAAGCTTCTTTGGGAAAATAATTTTTCTCAAAAGGTTCATCCCTAATTATGCAGAGATAGTAAAGGATATAACTGATATGCTAAAGAAGAACAATGAGGTCAAATGGATAGTTTTTTCTAGGTATGCTTTTGATCATATGAAAAAGGCTATATTTGAGGCCCATACATTAGCCATTCCTGATTATTCTTCACCTTTTAGCATATTTTCTTTTGCATCCGAGACAACCTTAGCTTCTGTACTTTTACAGAAGAACACAAATGGTGATGACCTGCCCATAGCTTTCTTTTCCAAAGTCATGAGGGATGCTGAGATTTAGGTATGATATTATTGAAAAACAAGATTATGCCTTAATCCAATCCCTCAAAGCCTTTATAACCTATGTCTTGCATCCACACATTACAGCCAATGTCCCTAATCATGCTGTTAAAATTGTTTTGACCCAACCTTATACTAATGGAAGAAGAGGGAGATGGATTGCTAAAATTCTTGAATTTGACCTTGAAATTAAGACCACAAAGCTAGTAAAGGGTCAAGGCCTAGCCAAATTGTTAGTTGAATCCAATTGCAAAGTATTAGGGATAAATAAGGTTTCTAAAATTTCATCTAAGGAGAATCCAAAAGAACTTTCCTCGATCTCATATGGGGAGAATCCACAAGAACCTCCTCCTCTTACAAAAGGGGATAACCCACAAGAACCTCTCTCTTTAGATCAATCCATTCTTGTTCATATAGATCAGAAATATCTACTCTTTGATTGGTATTCTGATATTGTGCAGTTTCTTAGAGATTTTCAATGTCTAGCTGAACTTGACTTGAAGCAGTGTAAAGCCCTGAAGCTTAAAGCAATGAAATACTGCATTATCAATGTTAATTTGTACTGGAAAGACCCTCTTAATATCCTTCTTCTTTGTTTAACTAAAAATGAAGCAGAGGGGATTATAGATCAGTTCCATGCAGGGTTTTGTGGTGGATACTATGCCTTGAGGGCAACAACCTACAAAATTTTAAAGGCAGGTTTCTACTGGCCCACACTTTTTAAAGAAGTTGCATACAATGTCAAATATTTGAAGGGAAATAGAAACTACCAGCACTTCCTTTGGTTCTAGTATTGCTTCAATCTCCTTTTCTACAATGGGGGTTGGACTTTATAGGGAAAATTCATCCACAATCAAGTGATCAACATAGATGGATTTTAACTACTACAGACTATTTTACCAAGTGGGTAGAGGCAATGCTTGTTAAAAATGCAACTGATATTGTTGTGATTAAATTCCTTGAATAGAAGATTTTATCAAGATTTGGATGTCCTCAACAAATTGTTACAGATAATGCAACAACTTTTAGCAGTGTTAAAATGATTGAGTTCTATCAAAATTATTCAATCCTATTACACCATTCTACACCAAAATATCCACAGGGTAATGGGATAGAAAACTCCTCCAATAAGAGCTTAGTTAAGGTCATTAAGAAGACTCTTGAAGACCATAAAAAGAGTTTGGACAACCAACTAATCCATGCAATTTGGGCAAACAAAGTTTATCCTAAGAGGTCAACATGCAAGTCTCCTTTCCAATTAGTTTATGGTAAGGAAGCAGTTTTCCCCACTCATTTAGCTTTACCTGTTATGAGATTCCTTCAGGAATCCTATGAATAAAAAGATGATTTCTCAAGAAGGATTATTCAAATCATTGAGTTAAATGAAGACTGGGATGAAATTTAGTACAAGCTAAGGAAATACAAAAATAAGATGAAGGAACTGTTTGACAGAAAGGCTAGAAAAAGGAATTTCAAGAAAGGTGACCTAGTGCTTAGATGGGATACAAGGATGGAAGATAAAGGCAAGCATGCAAAATTTGACAACCTTTAGTTTGGTCCATTTAGAATTGCAGAAGTCAAAGGGACCAATACATTCATCCTACAAGATTTAGAAGGATAGTATTCCTCATTGTCAGTCAATGGGAAATACTTTAAACATTATAATCAGTATTAATTTTTCATCTTCATTCATCATTTGTAAATATCTCGAGAGTTCATTTTATTTTGAAAAGTTTTCAAGTGAGTATCTGTTTCAGCAAAGACTCCATAGCCCGAGCAGAAGGCACTTGGACCTGCTTGTTTTCTGCATCCCACAGGGGGAAGCAGTCCCCAACTGGAGCCGACATTGTAACATTATTTGGTTTTGATAAGTTAGTATATTAGTCAAAAATAAATTCAAAATGTTAAGTTAGGATATGGATGCAAAAGAAAGAAAAATTAAAAGGTTAGGACAATTTTATATTTTATAGCCATCCATATCAATAAAATGATAAGACTTAGCTACCCTGAAGAAAGAAGGAAAAAGAAAAATAAAATGTTAGGGAAGCAAAAAGAAAACAAAGGCTTCATTTTCCTACAAAGATAAATGCAAAGGTTGCTAGTATAAATGTGCCACATTAGAAAAATGTTAAATTTTTAATTTATGATTAATTCCTTAATCAAGATTAAATATTTGGTTATAAACTTTGGGATTCCAAATTATATTATAAAGCACATATTTTATTAGACCCAAGCCAATAAATGACAAAAATTCTTGCTGACTATCCATAAAACAAGTGCATGATTCGACAATTGATCTATTCCCCACCCAAATCAAAGACGGGAGGATATTTCACACCTCTCTCAGTCGTTTCTCGTTAATGCGATTTTTGGGGGGGGGGGGGGGGTACGCAAAGCAGTTTCCATCACGAATGCCCCGACATTATGTGACGCGACCATATCACTCTGCACCCTCCCTTCTCAAAACCACAAACTACCCACTACCCCCCCCCCCCCTCCGCAAACCACTCATCGTTTCCCTCTGCCAACGACTCTTTCACCCCACCAAAGTCGTTATCCCTCAACCAATCCTAAGCTGCCACCTCACATACCCGTTTCCTACTCGTCCCATCTGTTAACGCCTTACACGCTCACTGCCCTGCACTCATACCCATTATATCCACCTGTTATAGCCTTGATCCTATGCATTAAAAGCTGCTACAGTTATGAGTAAAACCAATATTCCTTCCCGCATCTTATAAATAAAACAAAACCTGCCTCTTTGTCACTTTCCTCTAATTGTTTTCAATTATTTTTAGGTTTACAGCTTTGGAGAACTTCTTACTATTTGCTCAGTCTATAACTAACAAATTATCTTCCTCTTGTCTCCCAACATGGCCCCAAAAGAAAAAAACAAGAAGCAGAGTGCAGAGGAAATTACTACTACTCCAACGCAGCTTGACCTTGACCATATCCCGCTTGTGGATTCACTGTTCAGTGTTCAAAATTGTAGAAGCCAAGTGTGAGTTCGATTTTTATGGACTACACTTGTGGGTCAAACAGAATTATCTCGACAAGCAAGATTCGATTAGGTTTTGCGAATCCATGTTACCTTTCTATAGTTTCCCAAAGACACATGAATTCCTAGACCTTATTATCTAGTGTCAAGCCAACTATGATCCTGTGAAAAGAGCAGTCATGGCTCAGAATGGAGACATTCTGATAACCATTTCTGTTGAAACCATAAACTAAACGTTGTTAATTCCTCAATTTGACTCTTTGACACAGTTTTCACTAGTAGCACTTATGGATCTGTACCATAAGTTAACCTTCCCACAGAGAGCCCAAATTTTTTAAATCTTTTTGCCTAAGGATGTAGAATTTCCCAAAATAAATCCACCTTACTCATCTTCCATGTTTCCTGAAGCCTCCAGACATTGCATTTCCTTGCTTTCCTATTTATTAGGATACCTTGATGACCAGTCTATTGATGAGACTATCCTTGGTTTCCTATCCATTTTAAATAAAGATCAACAACTAGCATTCATGTATAATTACAACCAATTATTGGCTGATAATATATATGAACAATTCATGAACCTCATTGTGCAGGGAGTGTTCAATTATAGCTTTGTAATTGTCCACATGTTTCTTTTCCATCAGGGTGATCTGTTATCTATCAAACTCATCAAGCGGAATGAACAAGGAGGGAATCAATCAATGATTCACTGGACAGAAATAGTCAGAACAATTTCCACCACCTCCTCATTTGCAGAATTTGTAGATGCATTCATACATCTAGTGGCATAGCTCCTTAAAAGTCAGATAAAGCCCAGGATTTGGGATGAAATTAAAAGGATTCTACACTTAAGTGAACAAACCAAAACTGGTGGTTCGTATTTATACCAGAACTATATTGAGATAAGAGTATATGGTTGTGAGCTTGCACCATACAAGCTGCCCAAATATGTTCTTATGAGAATATTTTCTTTGGAATATATTAGGTAGATGATTCATATGGATGAACTACATCTTGTGTCAGGTAAAATAAAGTCTCAATTCAAGCTTAAAGCACAGATTGGGTCATTTATTTGCAACACCAGATCAGCTGGTGTTGAGGCAGACACACTATTAAGGAAAAATTTTCAACCCAGTTTCACCTGGTCCTATGATCCTTTTGGCATCATTTTTGCTTTGAGGGTTAGTTTCAAGATCACTCCTTATAACCATACTCCAAGGCCAGAAATAGAAAAATGTATGAATCAAGAAATATGGATTGATGGGTCTCTTCAAGAGGTAGATGAGAAGGTTGTATCTACCCCCACTAAACTGACTCCAGTTGCTCAGAGAAAGAAACAGAAAAGGCTGAGAGAGGAAAATTCATCTACTGAAGATTTTCTGAAAGGATTCATTTTTCAGCAAAAGAAGCCTACAGTTAGTTTGGTCACATCAGTAGAAGAGACTCCACCAGTGATCATTGATCTTGGAGATCCAAAAGTGTCTACATCAGCAGGAGTTAGTGCTTCAACCACTCCTCCCATAGTTAGTGCTTCAACCACTCCTCCTACAACTTCACCTTCTAGAGAGCCTCTAGAAATTATTCAGTCCACAGGAACTAGCTCTTTGGATGATCAAAATATATTTTCAAGGTTCCTAGAAATTAAGCAGAAAAATGAGACTCTAAAGTCCAATGTGTACAGTCAGTTCTGGAAACAAACTTCAACCTCCCAACACAGGCTTCTTTTTGATTTTGACAGTGAGAAAGGTAGAATGCAAATGGATTTCTTACAAGCCCATATTCCATTTCCTAAATCACCATCTGATTACAAAAAGACTGTGTTTTCATTTGACACCAGTCAAATCCATCCAATTGACTAGATGGATATGCACAGACAGACTGGTGAGATGTTGTTTTCTACTATGACAACTACAACCATGTCTCTTTCTAAACTTAGGACTACCCTATCTAATGTTCAGTCCCAACTTAAGTTAGAAAAGATTTCTTCTCTAGCTAAAGACAACATAATAAAATCATTAGAGGATTTTGTGATTAAATTGGGATATGATCCCAAAGATGTAAAAGTTGCAGAGCTACTCCTTAAGAAGAAAGATGCAAACATTGTTGCATTGAAGAAATAGTTAAAGTTTCCTTCAACAAAAGATCCTCTGACCAAGGATATGGCAGAAAGTGAACAGTAAAAGGAGGATATGCTCAAGCTTATCAATGAGCAGAATATACAGTTGAATAAAATGGAAGAGCAGATTGAAGAGTCACTAAAGGAGAAGGAAACAACACATCTTGCCATGGTTCCACTCACAACAGTCCCAATAGAAGTTGTAGGTACAGAGCCTAGTTTGTCATCAACAACCATTGAGTCTACATCAACAACAACTGATCCAGCCAGATTATCACAAGAACTGTCAATACAAAAATAGGAAAACCAGAAACTACTACAGAAATTCCAAAATCTAGAATTGCAGAAAGTACAAAATGATACTTTGTATCTGCAAGAAATGCAGAAGACTCACAAATTGGAACTTAAAATCCAGAAGTTAGAGAGTGAGTCCCTAATGGCAGACACTTTGGCTCATGCCAAGGAAAGTATTTGGACAAAAATCAGCCAATCCATGACAGAGGTATGGCCATCCATACAGATTATTTTTGAGTAGCAAGAACTCATTACTAGATGTAGAGCAGTGATTGAAGAACAAAAAGCAGCCTTGAAGACCAAGCTAGTAGAAGCCACAGATATGATCAAGGTTTTAAATTAAAAGAGAAAAGAAGAAGTATAATAAATAAACATCTATGACAGAATGGCTACCATTTAGAGATGAAGAAGGTATTACAAAAAAGGGATTTGATCAATCAATTAGAAACTAAATGTCAAACCTTGGATATTCCTGTCGAGAGATTTCATTCAAAGTTTAACATTTTAAATCAGAAAGGGTTGCCAGGATTAGTAGGTTTGAATGATAATTTGATTATATTAGATGATTATTGCAAGGATTTATATGCTATTGCAGTAGAAATAACCAAATTTGCTAGAGTTAAAGGGAAGATAACAGGGAGGGCTTTTCTAGAAGCCTTGGAATTTGATTTAACCATCTTGCATGAAATCAAACAATTTTTTTCTCACCAAGCCTAATTTCAAGAGATACACAGAGGTTAGGAAGATGGTGAATGTAGAAATCCCAAGCAACAAAGACGGGATGAATTTTGTGAAACAATTGAGTAATTTCTCATTTTAACAACAGAACAACTCATTAGTGTTTTCAAGACAGTTCATCAATGTTTTTAGGACAACTTATCAGTGTTTTCAGGCCATATCATCAACAGATTCCCAAAGGATAGAGATACCTCTTCAGCAGTTTCTCGGTTCCTATTATATTGTTCTATTTTTGTAATTTTGTACTATTTTGGTATTCCATTCCAAACAGATTGCAGATCTTTTGCAAAAATTTTGTATAAATAACTCCTCCATTAAGTTATTAGGGGTTGAACCCTTGAACACGTTATCAAGTAGATTTGTAATAAGCTGGAGCATTTTTTAAATAATAAAAGGTTCTAGATTTACCTCATATGCTCTGTCTCTCAGTGAGTTGTATTTCATCTTGTTTGTTCATTATGTTTTCTTCATATAAATTAAGTCTTTTGTAGTTATCCAATTTAAAATTTAACTGAATTTTAGTCTCATTTTGAATCCTCTATGAAGTTGTAACTTTAATTAAGAGAATAATTTACAGAACTGTTTGTTATTGTAAGTTCCTCTTTAAATATAAATTACACTAGATCTCTGTAACAGTTTGATTATATTTTGTTAATTAAGAAAGCATTGTTTTCTTAATTTATTCTTATAAATGGTTAAATACTTAGATTGAATATCAAATCAATTATACCTCTCCATGCTCTACTTATCCATCCCATTAAAATCAAACTAGCCATGTGCAATTAAAGAACAACCTTTTATTTTACTTAAGAATCTATCTAAGTTTAAATCACCTGCTTATAAAATAGTTCATTGGTCATCCAATCATTTAAAACAACAAAACATTATAAATGCTTTGGCATAACTAATTGACCTTAGGTTATCTCAAAGGAAAACAAGATGAACCTGAAGATCCAGAGGAGGAGGAGCGCCTCTTCCACTCCTAGATGTGGGTACAGGGTTCCTCGCTACAGTTCAATGTCGACAGTGAGAGCCAAAAGAACCTCAGTTTAGCATAGGTCGTGAAGAAGATGGGCTTACCTACCATAACACACCCACAACCATACACCATCGAGTGGCTTCACCAAGGACGGCACCTTTGCATTAGCCAGTAGTGCCACCTTCCTTACAACATCAAGCCCTTCACGGATGAGGTATTATGTGATGTTTCTCCCCTTGATGTTTGTGATGTATTATTAGGCCAACCATACTTGTGGAAGCAACATGCTATGTATGAGTCAAGCCCTCGTGTTATTATTATTACCTTGGGAAATAAGTTGTAAAGGATACCGAAGGTAGCACCGCCTTCGACCATCTCTTTGGTTACTGTAAAATAATGTAGTAAGCTCATTTCCAAAACTGAGAAATTTGTTTTCCTGATGATACGCCCTCAGGGAAAGAAGAAGATGGTGGCCACAACCTCCAGACAGGGCCCCTCCACACGACAACAATAGATGGACAAGGTCATGGAGGAGTATGAGGAAATATTCACCTCCCTTGTAGGGGTGCCTTTGCATTGTCAGGTCAAACACTCCATCAATCTTACCCTAAGTGCATCATTGCCCAATGGACCAATCTATCGGGGCTATTTTCTGGAGAACGATAAAATCAAGAGGTCTATTTAGGAGCTACTATAGAAAGGTCACATCCAGCCGAGTTCATCACCCTATGGGAGCCCAATCATGTTGGTACAAAAGAAGGATGGGATTTGGAGACTCTGTATTGACTATCGGGCGCTGAACAAGATCACTGTCCGGAATAGGTACCCGATCCCACCGATTGATGACCTTCTGGACCAACTCAAGGGGTCTAAATATTTTAGCAATTTCGACTTGAAGTCTAGATATCACCATGTACTAATCGAACCCTCCGATGTGTGGAAGAGTGCATTCAAAGCCAAGGAGGGCCTTTTTGAATGGCTGTTTATGCCTTTTAGTTTGACAAATACTCCTCCAGCCTTCATGAAGCTGATGGATGAAATCTTGCGGCCATTAACCAACTCATTTGTAGTGTTATACTTGGATGACATCCTGATCTTCAGCCAGAGTTGGGAAGAGCACCCCCACCACATCTAACAGGTTCTCCAAACACTGTGGCAACACAAGTTGTGTGCCAATTTGGAGAAATGCACTTTTGGCATGACCCAGGTTCAGTATATAGGATACATTATTAATGAATGGGGGGGTGCATGTGGATCCAACCAAGATCCAAGTCATTCGGGATTGGCCAGCCCCAACGAATTTGATAGAGCTCCGTAGCTTTTTGGGTCTTACCAATTTGTATCGCAAGTTCGTGTTGGCATTCTCTCATATCACTTGGCCCTTGACTGAATTCACCAAGGGAGGAGCGAAATAATAATTCTTTTGGTTTGAGTCTCAACAGAAGGTGTTCACAAAGTTGAAGCATCGTCTTTACTCTCCACCAATGCTCACATTACCAGGCTTGCAACAACCATTCGAGATCGAGACATATGCCTCTGCCTGTGCTATTGGGGGTCCTTACTCGACAGGGGCATCCAGTGGCATATCACATTGAGACACTTTCAAAGACAGTCCAGAAGTAGCCCACTTATGACAAAGAGATGTATTCCATTGTGTAGGCCTGCCAACAATGGAAGCATTACATTTTGGGGAAGGAAACAATCATCCACACAGACCACTGACCCCTGTAGTTCATACAGACATAAGGGAAGTTGCAGAATGATCGCCATCAAAAGTGGTCTACATACCTACAATAATTCCATTTGAATATCAAGTACAAGAAGAGAAACACCAATAATGTTGCAGACTATCTCAGCTGACCACCAATCATAGCGTTAACCACCGTGCTCAACTCTTATGGGCACGAAACTTCTGATTGACCACTTCTATGCAAAAGAGACCTAGAATTCGTCCACACATACTAGACGCTCTTGGAGGGTAAGCAAGTTCCATATTTTCACCTCTAAGATGCACTATTATGCCACTTGTGACACCTTTCTGTTCCTTCAAGCAAGCATACCAAGATAATTTTGGAAGCGCACTATAATCAGGTCGTTGGGCATTTCGGGATCGAGAAGACAATGGTAGTACTATAGAAGTATTTCTATTGGTCAAATCTTCGATAGGATGTCGGGAAGTACATCAAATCTTGCACTGCTTGCACCATTTCCAAACTGACCATTAAGAAGAAAGGCCTATATACTCTGTTGCCTACCCCTAGTTGACCTTGGAATCCATATCCATGGATTACATGTGGGGCCTTCCTTATACTAAGCATGGCAATGACTGTGTTTTTGTGGTCATCGACAGATTCTCAAATATAGCCATTACGGCAGCCTGCAAGAAGAATATCACAATAGAAGCCACTGCTAAACTCTTCTTTGAACGAGTGTGGGTACACTATGGGATCCCACAGTATATCATCTCAAATTGAGAGAATAAGTTGTTCAGTACATTTTGGTCTAGTCTCTAGTCGATGCTGGACACCAAGCTCACTAAGTCGACAACTTTCCATCCCCAAACTGATGGCCAGACAGAGGTCATCAACAGGATGATCGTACACATTCTGCACATGTACAAATCAAATCATCCACACACATGGGATGATAACCTCCCCTATGTCCAACACAACTATAATTAGGCTCTCCATAGCTCGCCTTTCCACAACCCCTTTTAGGAAGGCTTGGGATTCTGACACTAAGATGCACTATTATGCCACTTGTGACACCTTTCTGTTCCTTCAAGCAAGCATACCAAGATAATTTTGGAAGCGCACTATAATCAGGTCGTTGGGCATTTCGGGATCGAGAAGACAATGGTAGTACTATAGAAGTATTTCTATTGGTCAAATCTTCGATAGGATGTCGGGAAGTACATCAAATCTTGCACTGCTTGCACCATTTCCAAACTGACCATTAAGAAGAAAGGCCTATATACTCTGTTGCCTACCCCTAGTTGACCTTGGAATCCATATCCATGGATTACATGTGGGGCCTTCCTTATACTAAGCATGGCAATGACTGTGTTTTTGTGGTCATCGACAGATTCTCAAATATAGCCATTACGGCAGCCTGCAAGAAGAATATCACAATAGAAGCCACTGCTAAACTCTTCTTTGAACGAGTGTGGGTACACTATGGGATCCCACAGTATATCATCTCAAATTGAGAGAATAAGTTGTTCAGTACATTTTGGTCTAGTCTCTAGTCGATGCTGGACACCAAGCTCACTAAGTCGACAACTTTCCATCCCCAAACTGATGGCCAGACAGAGGTCATCAACAGGATGATCGTACACATTCTGCACATGTACAAATCAAATCATCCACACACATGGGATGATAACCTCCCCTATGTCCAACACAACTATAATTAGGCTCTCCATAGCTCGCCTTTCCACAACCCCTTTTAGGAAGGCTTGGGATTCTAGAAACCATTTCCCATTGATGTGGCCATACCATTTGCAGATACTCGGGCAGATTTAGCTCATGTCCAGTCCAAAGCCGAAAAGGAAAACAAATTCATTAAGAACATTCAACACATCTGCCAACAGGTCCACGAAATTATGGAGAAATCAAATGGAAAGTACAATCAATGACATGATCAACATTGGGTGCCACACATGTTTCGAGTGGGCGACAAAGTCTGCTTGCATTTACAGAAGGAACGCCTTACCTGAGCCTATCGAAAAATCATAACACTCTGATATGGTCCTTACACCATTACCAAGGTTGTGGGAGACAAGAATTTGACCTCAACATTCCCCCATTCATGGGCCTACACCCAGTGTTCAATGTGGACCCCCTTCGACCATACTTACCACCATTGTTGGACACGTTAGACGTTGCAGAACAACTCACACCTACAGAGTTAAATCTAGACTACATGGAACAAGCCAAGACTGATCAGGTCATGGGCACACAGATCAAGAACACCTGACAACAAAGAATCCAACTATATAAAGTTGTCAAAGTAGGCCAACTCCTTCACCAGGGCAAGTGGCTTACCAGGGACCAAGTTCAGTATAAGTTTCCTCATCTCATGGAGGAACTCAATGCAATGGGGATCATTTATTCCTATGGGGGGAGGAATGATCCAGGTGAATACTAGTGGCCACCTACCTATTCCACTTGGACCCGTGCCATTGTTTCTTTAAGTTTTTCAGTTTCCTTAATTGTAGCACAGTTTACTATTTTTGGCAGTTTTTAAGGTCCTGAACTTCCATAGCCATTTTGAGGCGCTAAACGACATTTTTTAGGGAAATCACTCATGGTGAGTATGAGATTTGATCTTAGTATTTGTTGTTAGGAATTGTTGTCCATGGATAGATCTTTCTAACGAGGTATCATATGCGTCAAACAGAAATCATATGCCAACGTTACAACCCCAGGAAGTTGATGTACCAATTTACCCCAACGAGGCCCATAGTTTGGCGTTTCATCTCCTAGGGTTAGGTTTTTAGATGTTTGGGGTTTTCCATTTCTTATCAATAATATATAAGCCCTCAAACCTTATTGTAACACAGTTTAGAGGCATGTATCCGCCACATCTCTTCTTAGAGATAAGCTACGATTGCCTGGGCTAGTCTTATTTCCATTCTATTTGTAAGCATATTTCAGTATTTGATATTAATAAAATGAAGCATTATTTCTGCTGCATATTTGTGTTTATGGTTATATTTGTATTTTGTTGTGTTCCTGTTTAAATTCAGATCATTTTGACCTTCCTAAAACCCCTTGACTCATATTTGACTTGCTTTACTTGTGCTCCACTCCTTAAAATGTGGAGATTTACAGTATTTTAACAAAATTTGACCCAAGGGACCCCGTCACAACAATATTTGTCCCAATAGTCTCCAATCATTGTGAAATTTGGGTCTTCCTTTGTCCAAATATTCACTTTCTATGTTTTTACTAGTTGTGTTATATTCGTAATTCTAGTTCTGGTCGAACAACTTCGTGATGTCCTTCTGATTCTGGTATATTAATTTTGTGCAGATCTTTATTTTCTTCGAAAATGATATTATAACATTCCAATGCATTTTGTAATGTGCAACCCAATCATGGTCCCAAGTTAATGGAGCTTCATTCTAAAACATATTTTCTTTGATTACCTGAACAACTGAGTCTATACACGAACAATCATCTTCAAAATTGAATGTTAGCATGAACCCTTCAACAAAATTTGTCCAGTTTGTAGTTCCATGTTGCAGTTCTGTTTCAAGATACCAATTCACATGAATCATTTTTAGTGTGTGGATAAACCCTTGTACCTACTCTTGTTTTGGAATTTCTTTCCAAAGCGAAGTGCAACGATGAATATGCTCCCGGGGATCAACCTTACCATCATACTTTAGTTTTATTTCCATGTCGATTGAGCTAAACCTGATCCACATTAATCTTTGACACTGTTTCCAATCTGCTATATTTCTTTTATGAGTACCCCACCATCAAGCAGGTGTAGACTTCAGGGCTACATACAAAGCTCGCAACCTATGTTCTTCTGGTATTTATCTTTCATATTCATCAAGAAATAGGCTTACATCTCTGATCCCATCATAATAAGGCAGATCACATACCTCATAAGTTATGCAGCGAAGTGATTTTGTGGTAGAAACTTCATATAACCTGTTCTACCAATTTTCATGTTCTTCCTCAAAATCCGAAGTACAAGAATTGTCATGTTCCTAGTCCAATTTTCCATTTGCAGTGGGATTAATCCAATCTTCCTCCTTCGCTGTTATCTGATAAATGTTTTTTACATATACATCACAATATTCATCTTGGACAGACTTTGTATAGTGAACTCCTTCTAAGGGGTCTAGAGGGACAAGACCCTTGTATCATATTTTTCAAACACCATTTGTCTCTTCTTCAAATTGATTATTGCCAAATTATCGAAAGCCGAATCTAATCCAAGAATCACCAGGTAAGGGTTGCTATCATATATGATTTCAATCGATTCGATGTCTGCAACAGTGCAAACTCCTTCGATGTCTACTATGATGCCAGGTAACATTCCCAAAGGGACGATCTTTTGTTGGTTAGCCATCCTCAACTGTATTGGCAACCATTGCAGCTTTGGCCTTCCCATTGACTCCCAATTTTTCTTAGGTAATACGTTGGCATTAGATCCTAAATCTAGGATTACCTGATCCCTATCATATTCCCTGATTTGCATAGTTAATCTCATTTCCTTCCCCCTTCTCTTCTTGTGTCAATGTAAATTTTTTACTGCTCACAGTTTGCTTCGCAGTACCTTTTTATCAGTGCAGGAGTCTATCAACTCCTAAATTCCTTCAACAACCTTCTGATTCCTTAACAACTTCACGCAAGTTTGTAAAAATGACTTCAAAATAGTTGGATCTAATTCTTGCATCAGAATAGACATTTCTTCATAGTCCTTCTTCGGCATTAACTTCGTTTGCACACTATATGTTGAAGCCCCAACATCCATGAAGCTTCACTTTGCTCCCATGAACGTTTCCTTTTCCTTTTGGATGTTGAACCCAGGGGCCTTTTCTGCAATCTTTCTTACCCATGTCTCTTCTACCTTCTTCTTACCTTTATCATCTCCTGTAACATATCCACTACTTGTTACGATGTTGATGCACGGTTCATCCTCCCTTGGTTCAAGAGTCATCATTTGAATATTTGTTGCGGGTTGCTGGTTTTTTTTCTCCTACATCTTCGTGATAAGAACGAGACATTCTTCTATTATGTGGTCAAAATATTTGCAGTAGTTGGAGGTTGTAGTAGACAGTCTCTTGTGAAGTGTCCTACCTATCCACAGTTATAACACAAAATTTGGTCGCGTCCTTGACCAGCTCCTCGTCCTCGTTCTCATCCTTGTCCCTGGAAGCCTCTTCACCCAACATGTTGTCCTGGCTCCTCGCGTGTATTTCCTCCAGCTTGCAGGCTATAAGTATCAACAATGCGCTCCATCATCAAGTCATAACTTCGACAATTTATCTCATCGTGGCCCATTGACTTACAAAAGTTGCAAGGTAGCTACTTTAGGGTCTCCACATGCTTTTGTAATAAACAGAAATGTTCAAAGTGATGTTGGCCTCTGGTTCTAGAAATCGCGCACCACAAACTTGATCCTAGGTTTACTGGATTAGGTGCTCCACTTGCCAAGTAATCTCTGAACACAGGGCATTAATCATTATAATGGCCCTCTGCTTTGCATTTTGTAGACAACACTTCTGAGCTGGTTTATTTACCTTTCTTGAGATCTTGCAATACTGTGGTCAAATTTGCTAGCTGCCTCTTAATTTCCTATACTCCTGCGTGAATATCTTTGATCGGTGAGGCTTCCAGCTTCATTGCAATCTCCAATTCTTCTGCTTGAGTCACTATCTTCTGCTGCGTCAAGGGTAACCTGATATATGGCAGCAACACAACTATAAACCATTTTTTGTTGTTATGGGGGTATGTTAAAGCTTACTTGTCCCGTTAACACCTTGAATCATTGATCCAACTCCCACACAGACTCAATAGCGATCTGTTTTATTTCCTTCAGCTCTGTAATGCAATGTGATTCTGATTTTGACTTCTTGAATTTTGATACTAGTGCTTTCTTAATATCATCCAATGAAGTAGGATGATTATTAGCAGAATAATTCATATACCATGTCAGCTCCCTTTCTCATAGTGTCGTGATGAGATACACCTTCTTTACATCTTCGTTAGTGATCTACCTTGCTTTCCATATTGCGCCATCTACAAACCAAAACTGGTTAGGATCCTCTGATCCAAGTCCTCTAAATATAGGTAGTGTAATGTCATCGCCCATTTTTCTTCTTGGGGGCTTAGAGGGATGGGAAGGGGGGTGATTAGGGGGAGAGGGATGATTAGGGGGAGCCGGATGGGGGGTAAGGGGAGTATATGGATAGGGAATGCCAAAGACGCCCTGATTTTTCTCAACTCCTAACTTTGATGCACCTTCAAGATGGGAGGGGGAATACCGCGGGGTTGCGGGGTTACTTCCTTATTCTTCACTCTTAGACCCACCTAACAAGGGACTATAGTCAATCTCAATAAAGTTATTTGGTCAGTGATCTACTCTATATTTTTTTCCACTTCGTGTAGAGCCTGGTCCTGGTTCAGACTTATTCTCTCTTTGTCCAAACATTACTTTGACTACATTCACAATACACCTTTTTCAAATAGAAGCATTTTAATCCACAACTTTAAAGAATTTAGGTACTTACCTCGTGGACCCTTGAAAAATCTTCGCTCAGCTTCATTGTAAGATACAGTCATGTCTATTGTGAACTCAGTAATAAATCCTCCCAGAATACTATCAATCCAAAAATCAACCACTCTTGAGATATTATTGTTAGTATTCCTGAGTCACTGTATCAACTTAGGGCTCCACGCGGTAGGCTCATTGTTTTTAGTCTTATGCTCGGTAAACTTTGATACCCATTCATATAGTTCTTTAGAAAACGTCAGAAGAATATCTCGTGTTGTTCTATAAAGAGATACTTCTGCAACCAGGCTTCAGTCGACAATCGCGGATTTCTATTTTCCTGAACTGCAAATTCTCATTCTTTTTGTTCAACCCACTCATGGATTTCCTTCTTTGATGGATGCCAAAACATATCCTCAAATAGATCGCAGTCCCAACAACATAACCATTTGTTGGCTTAAGAAGCTTGGACCCAGGTTCAAAATATACTGCACACCAAAAAAACCCTCAACCATTGGCCCTTTTGGAAATGACCTGCAAGCATGTCATAGTCTCACCCAAAGTAGTTATGGGAGATTGCAAAACTAGGTATCTGTAGCGAGAGGGATATTGTGCTATGGCACCCATGTGTTTTCTTATATTTTATACTGATCTACAACTTCACATACATTAAATACTTCGCGTTTATGCTTTACTTTGCAGATTTTCACTTATTATATAAACATATCAGAGGACAATATAACATGTATTATTTCGCATAAATAAGTAAAAAGCATGCATATCAGTACATATGAGCACAGATTATGAATACAAATACAAAAGACTTCACTATAACTTGTTCTTCTTTATTAAGATAGATCTTTCAGTATATACTACTTCTTTGACCTACACACTTAGCTACAAACTCTTCCAAGGCCTTCACGCACTCAGTTGCGGAGCCTTTCCTTAAGGCCTAAAATACAGAGTAAAGACAGAAAGTATGATCTATTCATCTCCATCTACTCCTTCGACAAAGAATTACATCTCCTTATATATATATATTTCATTATTACAAAACCATGGTCCACATACTATGAGTTCGAAAAAACATTGATCTAAAACCTCGATACCCATTACAAAATGAAGAGCTTCGACCCACCCCAAAGCCCCTAGACATTGTGCGGTGAATAGAAATTTGTGGACTGCGCGTGCTCCGCTCCTCAAAATGCGGAGTCTTTGACCAAAACTAGATCAAGTTACTCTGCACCCAACAATCATGCATAGATCCTATTATCTCTGGTTGTTTCATGTCTATTCTACACCTTTCATTATGCAGAAGCTACCATTCTATATCAGTGAGAGAAATTTTCACAATGAAGTACTCACTTGGCTCGGAGTCCTATTGTGGAAGAAAGATGGGAAGGACCTATATAAATTTGATGCAATGAAACCTATTAGCAATGCCCCTTCATCCTTGCACAAGCATGCTAGAGATACACCAGAGGATATCCATCCCCTGCTGATGAAAGAAAAGGAGTGTGTGAGTTCGGCATACCCTACTTGGACCGAGGTAGGTTCTTTAGTTGAACAAGCTACTCAAGTCCATCAAGTTAGGCCTATGTCCACTACACCACCCACCATTCCAGCTACCATTCCACCTGCTACCACCATTGTTTCCACTTCATTTCGCTAAACCCATCACAATAATCGTACCTCCACCATCATCGACCTTGATGTTGAACCCACCTCCACAGTTCCTACTATCCCCATTCTTGAAGAACAACCTTTATCCCCGAATACTACTTGTAGTGCCTCCTCCCACATTTTCCCACTTTCACTGGCTTGCCGAGGTAAACATGAGCTAAGGGCTACTATGAAATGACTCAACCTTCTAGATAACCTTAAGGAAATGGAGTTGAAAAAACAAGACCTTATAGACCTCCCTCAGGTGCTTTAGGAACCTTGGGAGCTAATCCACCACTCCAGTTGCCCAAGCCTTGAGTTAACCTAGAATTTCAATGAATTAAACCCCTAGTTGCTCCCATTACAAGGAATTCATGTGTCTGGAACCCTATAGTCACTCCCACAATTCCTACAGGGAGAGACTGCAGTCTTTTTCAATCAGTTTTGTGCTAGAGATTGCGAGATTTAAGCCAATTTTTTAGGGCTAGTCTCCAAACCAATGTCTGGGACTCGATGAGACTTTCCAAGAAAATAATTGACACCAAGACAAAGCCTCTAACACAAATATTGATTATGGACTTGACCTAACCATGACATACATTCTGTCAAACACATGATGAACATGAAATCTATAGGTCATGAATGCATATATGAACATAGAGATCTGAAAACTTATTTGAGGTTTACGAAGAAGGACCAATACCTTCTCACCATAGTTGTCATAACACGAATTCGGTAATGCATTCATTAACTAGACATTCATTCAATAAAATGTGATAAGATCCATACTTGAATATTTCATATAACCATGCTTATAACCAACATATAACCAGATAGATAACAATGATAGAACAACAATTAAAGCCACATAATAACAGGTACATTTCCTTATCAAAAACAAGGGAAACTTAGCTCTTATTAGACATAAATGTTTCTTTTGTTTTGGTCAACTCTAGAGGGGCCTGTAAATGTTTCAAAACATAAATTATGTCAGCATACCAAGGGGAAGAGAGAAACCTTTTAGATACCTGCTGAGTAGATTCTTCATTGTTGTCATTGGACAAACCAACAATAAAGTTTATGTCCAACACACTAAGATTTGAATCTTCCATCAATTTGGCCAATCCTTGACCCTTTATCAACTTAGTAGGTTTAATCTCCACATCATACTCCAGAATTGCTGCTATCCATCTGCCCCTTCGACCTTCAGGATCTAGCTGTGTTAAAATGTCCTTCACAACAACATTTGGAACATATGCAACCACATGGGAATGGAGCACATAGACTCTAAAATCCTTCAAAGCCTTTACCAATGCATATGGTTGTTTCTCCATAATGTTATACTTGAGGGAAGAATCTCTTAAACCTCTACTGAAAAATGCTATGGGCTGCTCATTACCTTGCTGATTTTTCTGCAAGAGGACCACTGCAATAGTGTGCTCGGATGCAAAAGAAAAAATGATGAAATCTTTAGCATAATCCGGACTTGCCAAAATAGGAGTAGTAGCTAAATCCTTTTTAATCTCTTCAAAATATTTCTTATTTTCAAGAGTCCATCTGATTTCACTTTCCTTCCTTAGCATGTCAGTCAAAAATCTGATAATTTTTGCTAAATTAGGAATGAACCTCCTCAAAAAGTTAATTCGGCCCAAAAATGACTGTACCTCGTTTTTACTCCTGGGGATATCAATTTTATGAATTGCAGCCACTCTATTTGGATTAATTTTGATTCCATCTTTTGAGATGATATGCCCCAGCAACCTTCCCTCCTCCATTGCAAAATGGGACTTCTTCGGGTTCAAGGATATGCCATATCTCTTGCACTTCTCAAAAGATTGTCTCAAATGTTTCAAATGGTAAAAAGTAGAAACTGAAAAAACAATGATATCATCAAGATAAATGACAATAAAATAATCCTTTTCATTGGCGAATTTGATATCCATGGCCCTCTGAAAGGTGGCCCTTACATTCATTAGCCTAAAGGGAATTTTAGCATACATAAAGGTAGCCCAGGGAGTGATGAAAGTTGTATTTTCTTGGTCATCTGGATGCACAAAGATATTATTATACCCTAAAAAACCATCAAGCGTGGCATTCTTCTCGATCCAACCTCCTTCTGCAATACATAATCCATCTTACAAAGGGGTAATTGTCCTTTAAAGACACCTTGTTGAAATTTCTGAAGTCTACACAAAGCCTTATCTCTCCTGTTTTCTTCGCCATAGGTACCAAATTTGACAACCATTTTGAAATTTTAAGGGGAATAATAATCTTTGCATAAAACATTTTTATGAATTCCTTTTGAATGAGAGGCAACAATAAATGATTTTTTCTTCCTAATTTCTGCTTGAAAGGATTTTGATCTTTTTTTATTGGGATGGTATGTTGAATGATACTTTTTGTCATATTCTTTAATATCCTCATATCCCCATGAAAAAACATTTGAATACTCCCTCATCAGGTCAAGGTATTTCTTTCTAACTTCAGGAATCAAGGATTTTGAGAGCTTAACAAACTTAGGTTGTTGTTCGGTTCCTATCTTGTAGTCTTCTACTTTTGTTTCTGAGGGAATTACGCTAGGATTACTTGCCACACCATTTTGGTCAAACAATTCTTAAGAAGGCACCAAACCTTTCCAAATATGATGCTAAACTCAGTTATTCATCCCCCCAAGAAAAGTTTCTTGATCTATATGTGAATTAGAAAAATTTTCATTCATTTGCAAAAAATAACCAGTTGTTTATCATCTTTGAAAACTTGCTAATACTTCACATTATTGTTGGGTGTGTGTTATATTCTTTCCACAACTAGTCACACGCATGGGGGGTTGCAGGGGGGAGAATATTTTTGGGCCCTATATTAGGTGAGTGGACCTACCTATGGTTTTGTGCATGGGTTTTGCACATGGTTTTGGGCATGATGGTTTTCTACCCATGATATTTTGTAGATTCAGTCAAGGGAACTACGATTATGTCTAATTCGGGGTTAATCGATTGGGGTTTATGAATGCTTCGACATGTATATATATGTATTGTAACATTGAAAGGAACATAATGAAAAATCAATTTGGTAGTCTTGGTTTTGAGATCCAAGGGAAAATCTCTATGTATTTGTTTTATATACTCATCATTTTTTATTTTATGTTTTTAGAATTCGTCTGTAGGTAATTTATGTATAGGGTTAAGACCTACATTTGGTATCAGAGTTGTTTTGGCTTCAAGCGTACAACTTTGTTGTTGAGGAGTTTTGATCGGGCCTGTGGTAGACCTTGTTCAGTGGGAGATTTGTGGGATCGATTCTTGCAATGAAAGAAGATGGCAAGCAGTGGAAAGATAGAGATCGAGAAATTTAATGGTCAGAGTTTTGAGTTTTGGAAGCTCAATATGGAGGATCTTCTGGTAGATAAAGATCAGAGGATTGCGGTAGATCTAGGTACTAAACCAATGACAATGTCATCAGAAGACTGGGAAAAGCTGGACTGGAAGGAAAGGAGAACAATGCAGTTGTGTATCTCAGATTTAGTATTGTTGAATGTATCAGGGGAAGCTACAACAAAGGATTTGTGGGTCAAGTTAGGGACTTTGTACCAATCTAAGTCTCTGGTGAATAAATTGTTCATGTGAAAAAATTTGTATAACCTGAGGATGAAGGATGGAGACTCAGTGGGAGAGCATTTGAATGAATTTAATACTATGGTAAGCCAATTTTTATCTATTGACATGAAAAATTTAGATGAAGATAAGTGCATCAGTTTGTTGTGTTCTCTACCAGATTTGTGGGATAGTTTGGTTGTTGCTATAGGTAGCAATACAACTACCTTGAATTTTGATGAAATAGTCTCATCCTTGTTGTTGGAGGAGATCAGACGAAAAAATATGGAGAGCTAGAATGGATATGCCTTGTCTATACAAGGATGGTACCAGAACAGAAGAAAAAATAAGTCCTCGAGTGGGAGATCTAAATCTCTAGGAAAACATGTCAAGGTATGTTGGAAATGCAGAAAGGAAGGGCACTACAAAATGGACTATAGATCTAAAATCTCCCGAGAAAGGAAAGGAATCTGATGTTGCTCCTTATTCAGAGGAAAAAACCACCTCAAATGAAGGTGGGGATGTGTACTTGGCTTCTTCTTCAAGTACACATATAGATCATGAGGCATGGTTGATTGACTCAGGTGCATCCTTTCACTTCAATACTAATAGGGAGTGGTTATGCGAGTATGAGAAATATGATGGTGGTGATGTCTTCTTAGGGGATGATAGGAAGACTAGAACTATTGGACGTGGAAAAGTCAAATTGAAGTTGCAAGGTGGAAGGATTAAAACACTTCTAGGTGTTTTACATATTCCTACATTGGCTAGAATATGATTTCTCTAAGCAAGATGGATGATGAAAGTGTAAAAACAGTGTTCGAGAAAGATACCTACAAGATGGTTTGGGGAGCACTGGTATTGATGCAAAGAGTTTAGATTGGAACTATGCACAAGCTTTTGGGTAGTATTGTTATTGATGGGTGCAATAGTTATGTGGTTCCTGAAAGTGGAGCAAAAAATGTAGTGGTCTCTGGAGAAAAGAACATGCTATGGCATCAAAGTCTTGGACATATTGGAGAGAAGGGCCTTCAAATACTTCATGGTAATGGTATGGTAGAAGGTATGTCTAATTACTCTCTAGATTTCGATTTTTGTGAACATTGTGTATATGAGAAGTAGAATTAGGTGAGTTTCCCCTATGGTGCTAAGATGGCGAAAGGGATATTAGAGCTTGTGCACAGTGATGTGTTTGGACCTGTGTCGATTCTATCACTGGGTAAGTTTATGTACTATGTATCATTTATAGATGACTTCTCAAGGAATAAATGGCTATATTTCCTTAGGAAGAAATATGAATTCTTTGACAGGTTTAAAGAATTTAAGGCTCTAGTGGAAAACCAGACAGAGAAGAAGATAAAGGTGTTGAGGACAGATAATGGTACTGAAAACTATATTTTGGGAATGGAAATTAAAAAAGATCGGGCGAAGAGGAAGCTCTGGTTAAACCAAATGAAGTATTCCGAGACAATATTGCAGAGGTTCAATGTGCAAGATAGTAAACCGGTGAAGGTTCTTATTCCTGTAGGTGTAAAGTTATTTGTCGAACAATGTCCCAAGGCACAAGAAGAGGGAGAGGAAATTTCTCATGTTCCATACATAGGTGTAGTCAATAGTTTGATGTATGTAATGGTTTGTACTAGACCAAACATTGCACATGTAGTGGGAGTATTGATCAGGTTTATGTCAAAACCAGGGAAGGAGCATTGGACAACGTGAAGCGGGTTTTCAGGTATTTGTGGGGCACTAGTGATTATGGTTTGTGCTACCAAGGAAGACCAGGATTGGATAGAGTTTTGGACATCCGTGGCTTTTTTGATGCAGAATGGGTTGGAGATCTGGATTAGAGAAGATCTACAAGTGGCTATGTGTTTAACCTATTTAGCAGTGCAGTCAGTTGGATGAGAAAGAGAGAGTCTGTAGTGGAACTTTCAACTACATAGGCAGAATACACGGCAAGTACTCATGCAAGCAAGGAATCAGTTTGGTTGCAAAGATTGTGTTCAAGTATGGGTTTAGTAAAATGAGTTATAAGGATAGACTATGATAGCCAAAGTGCAATTTTCTTGGCAAAGAACCCTGTTTATCATTCAAAGACAAAGCACATTGATGTTCAGTATCACTTTGTGAGGGATATTGTTGAGGACAAAATGGTGTTTCTGGTAAAGGTGGACACTTTGAAGAATGCTACAAAAGCATTAACGAAGTCTGTGTTCACTGAGAAATTTTCTTGGTGTATAGAAACAATGGGTGTTGCATGGCTGGACCAATGACTAAGCTCTCATGTGATCCCCTGTGTGGAAAATAAAACAACTGGGAGAATGTTGGGTGTGTGTTATATTCTTTCCATGACTAGTCGCACAAGTAGGGGGTTTCAAGGGGGTGGTAGCCCCCTGTATGAGGTCTAGGGCAATGCCTCGGAAAAAAAATGGAGGTATATTAGGTGAGAAAACCTATCTATGGTTTTGTGTGTGGGTTTCGCACATGGTTTTGGGAATGCTGGTTTTTTGTCCATGGTATTTTGTAGATCCGGTCAAGATAACTACATTTATGTTCTAATCCAGGGTTAATGGATTGGGGTTTATGAATTGTTTGGGGTTTATGAGTTCTTGTCATTGTTTATTCTCTGTTTTTAGAATTCGTCTGCAGGTAATTCCTGTACAAGGTCAAAACCAACAATTATCAGGAACTGTTGGTTTATTTTTAACTTGTATTTCATATTTCATATTAGGATAAATGGGAATCCTTGATGTACTAACTGAGATGGGAAATACATCAACAATTTCATTATGTTCTTTAGGAATCAATGACAAATTATATTCAGGAAACATTTGCAACATTTCTATAGGCCCTCATTCGAGGATGCTTGGTTTGATACTCACCTTTGATTTGGTTGATAATTAATTATGAATCCCCATGGAATAAAATTATTTTCGCTCCCAAATCTTTCAAAGTTTGCAGTCCTATAGTCAATGCTTCATTTTCGGCCATATTTTTTATGTAATCAAAGGCTACTTTGTAGGAACACAATCTTGATTTTTCCACCTTTGGTATCAATATCCATACTCTAACTCCCGCCCCTTATTTACTGACTTCCCCATCAAAATCCATGTTCCAAAGGCCCTCTTCATCATCATTATGTTCTAATTTTGTCTGTTGCAATTCACCTACAACCTCCTTTGAATTTATGTCCTTGTTTTGATCATCTTCCTCCAAGCATAGATCATTATATAAAATAAAGGAATCCATATTAAAATGCACCAAATAAATAGGATGGTTTTGAGGTCTTTCCTTACCACTTACCATATACTTCATCAATGTTTCTTGGTACAATCTCCTTGGTTGTCCAAAAACAGGGATTGTGGCATATGACATGTCCATCTGTAGAGTTCCCTTCAATTTTGCAGACCACGATCTTGACAACAACATACCAAATTTGAGGGGAATGTCAGCTACAAATATGTACATCACTAAGCTCTTTGCTGGGATTTTGGTGAGGGAGACCACCAAATCTTTAATCAAACCCAAAAATTTCACCTTACTTGAATCAAAGGAGAAAATATCTTTGTAAGGCCTTGTAATATCTAAACCAAGCTTTTCCATGACAACCTTCAACATTAAATTGTGTGATGCACCTGAATCTAACATGGCATTGTGTAGGATCAAATCATGCACATTCTGACATAAAGAGGTGAGGCATCTCCATCTTGAGAATCCCTGTCAACTTTTGGGCGAAAAATAAATTTCGGATGATCATCATTTAAATTGACAGTGTCTAACACTTCTCCTATCTTCAATGCTTTGACAATTTGATTCTTATAAACATCATTCTTAATCAATTCATTAAAAGGAATGGAAATTTTTATTTTTGATATCTCATTTTCCAAACTAAAATATGATTGAATTTTTTCTACCTCTTTGGTGGTTGCATCTTTATTTTCAAGGATTTCCTTTGGAGTATTACGTTTCTTTTGGCTGGAGGAAGGTACATGAACTTGGGATTTCTTGGGAGGATTTATTAGGACCTTTCTGTTCCTCCTTTGTAAAAAAGACATCATCCCCTTATTCAAAAAAATAGGGAATCTGATCTTCATAATCTGTTGTCTCCTCATCTTCTGCATAATTCTCTTGAAAAGGAGGCCTAATTTGTTGTTGATCTCCTTGGTTTCTCTACTCTCTTTGCTTTATCTGCACTTGGGGCCTCTGAAAGTTTGGATTTCTAACTTGAGGAGGAGCTTGCTGATCTCTACCAACACCTTTGTTATCTAGGGTCAACTTCTCCACTATTTTCACCATGACCTCCAGCTTGTTATCTGAAGATGAAGCCTCCTCTTTAGCTCCTCGTTTTTCAGCCTTCATTTTGGCCTTCTTGTTCAACAAATTGGCCTCTACTCCAACTGCATTTTTCTGCATATCTTCTAAAGTAGCTAGATTCCTTTCCCTCAACTAATATGCAAGTTCTGCATCAAAACCATTTGAGTAGTGAAGCAGAGCCAATCCTGGAGGGGGCTTTAGTTCAGCTGGTATTGAATTGTAGACTTTGTTGAATCTCACTAAAAAATCTTGAACTGTTTCACCTGGTGCTCTTCTCAAATTATCATACTCAGCCAATATTTGAAGAGGGTTCTTTTTTACTTCCCACATGGCAAGAAAGCTTTGTTCTAGTTGCTGGAAATTTGCAATACTTGCAGCTGGCAGACTTCTGAACCATTTCTTCACCTCTCCCAAAAAAATCTGAGAAAAAATCCTTATCTTGGCATCCTCATGGTCCACCTCTTCCAAATCTATAAAATCATTTAGTTTTTCAACATGTTGTTGTGTTGTCAAAACCTCTGTACCATCAAACTGAGACAATCTCTAACAGTTGTTTAGTGGCAAATCATGAAGTTGACCATGCAAATTCAATGGTGCATAACGAGCAACCATGACTAAATGAGATGAACTAGTACAGGCTTGTGGAGTCTGAAATGAAGATGAAGAAGGTAAAGGGACTGATATTTGAGTGTCTGATGTGGGAGGAGTAAACAAAATCATTACAGTAGGGTCATAAATTAGTGGAATGTTCAATGGAGCATAAAATGATGAGATAGGG
The DNA here is from genome assembly GCA_031772625.1 of Pinus tabuliformis. Taxonomy (NCBI): domain Eukaryota; kingdom Viridiplantae; phylum Streptophyta; class Pinopsida; order Pinales; family Pinaceae; genus Pinus; species Pinus tabuliformis. The sequence goes on from CM062808.1 coordinate 907,754,891, forward strand.
ACATCTGGGATATAATGGAATAATTTGGAGGATTTAGTGGCACCTTCATGGAGTTAATGGAAAATATCTTCAATATTATGGAATTGATCCTAGATAGCTTGAATTGCTTCTAATACACCTTCCTTTTGAAAAGAAATAGAAGATTTCAACTTTGACTG